>CM057100.1:30814870-31504870 GCA_029959045.1 Taenioides sp. WSHXM2023
AGAAGGAGGAGAGAGGGAGAAAACAGTGGATGGAGGAAAGAAAGAAAAAGAATGGAAGAGAAGGAGGACACAGAGAGAGGAGACAATGGTACCCACGCCTCTATAGTCTAAAAATACCTTGAGCTAGAAAAAAAAATATTCAAAAGTAAAAAGGACCACTTAAAGATGAGACATTTGAACTCACAAACTGTAGAAGATCATATTATTCAAGTTAGAATTATTTGTACCATCATACTACCTCCAGAATAAACAATAATATTGAAACTACACAGGATAATCCCAAATTTGTAAAAAACAAACAAACAAACAAACAAACAAACAAACAAACAAACAAAACAAAAAACATTTTAAATACTGTACCTCAAAAATATAGCTGATCTATGATTTTTGGAGACAGACCTGTACTGACAAGGGCTCCCCTGTACTAAAGACTGTCAGGAGAGACAGAAACAAAGATAGAGACAGAGAAACACAAAAAGAGAGAGAAAGAGAGAGGGAAAGGGAGAGAGAGAGAGTAAAAGTGCTGCTGAGGTTTGAGTTCAGGCTGAGGGCCGTGACAGGAGAAAGTGACTATGGACTCACCTCACTCCTCTATCTGTGCAGTAAGTACTGTATGAGAGAGGGAGAGGAGGAGAGAGGGACAGAGGAGAGAGAGGAGCGGAGGAGAGATGAGGCAGAGAGAGAGAGAGAGAGAGAGAGAGGGAGAGAGTGGGCGAGTGGGAGGAAAGGAAAATCTTCACCTGACACCAACTCTATAGTAAGTACCCTATATCTGTCTGATACAGGGTACTTACAGTGGGGGTATGGAGAGAGAGAAGAGAGGGGGAGAGAGACAGGGAGACACACACACACACACACGCACGCACGCACACACGCACACACACACACACACACACACACACACACACACACACACACACACACACACACAGAGTAGAGAAAGAGAGAGAGGGAGAGGGAGGAAGTTGTATTCCAGTGGGACTGAGTCTGCAGCATCACAGTATTTATGCAGTACCTGTGTGTACTGTACACAGAGCATCAGAGACCAACACTAGAGCTACACTCTAGAGCACATGTGTCAAACTCAAGGCCCGGGGGCCAGATGTGGCCCGCCATGTCATTTTATGTGGCCCGCGAGAGCTTAAAAGTTTTGAGTGTCTAAATTTTAGACACTCAAAACTTTTAGAGCAACAAGCAAACATATGTTTTCTATGCAACTGTAATTGTCACTTGAATAAGTTATAATAAATAATGAGTTATTTAACATTAAGGAGTAGTTACATTTATTTTACATTACATTCGATTACATTTAGTTACATTTATAAGTTACATCTGGCCCTTTAAGGACAGCCATTATGCTGATGTGGCCCTCGGTGAAAATGAGTTTGACACCCCTGCTCTAGAGCTACACTCTAGACACTATCTACTCTAGAGCTACAGCACACAGAGACCTGGGGTTTCCTGCTATAGTTTTTTTTATATTCTTTAATGAATCAAGAGCGGCAGGTGTCCAAACACACATCTGCTCCTCGCTTGCATGACCAGTTCTAGTAACATTCAGAGCAAAATATATCATGTCTTTAACCTGAGACAAACCGTAGTTTGGTGCTTCCATTGCTGTTTCTGTAAAAAGTCACACTGTTTCTCAGTCCTTTGTGTTGATTTTTCTCCTTTTTTATGTGTAAGCAGCCATGTTTGTTTTTCTTTGTAAAGTTCGGTCAAAGCGTGTGGTTCTGGTAGGTCAGGTAAGCTCTTCATTTGCTTGAGTGAAATGTATAGCCATTTCAAGCAAATATTTTGAAATGAATGATTTTAAATCCAAAACCGTAAAGATCACAATATATCCTGTATGTTTTATTATTAAACCATGATTTTTTTTTTTTTTTTTACAATATTTAAGTGTATCTGCCCATCTCTAAAGAACAAAAAACCCCAAAACAAAACAAAAGCAAAAGTCATTTTTCACCAGCATGTGTTAAACAGGCTTTCACTGGTCTGTGCCTCTCTCCCTTCCTCTTTCTGATCCCTTGCTCTCTTATCCTTTCTTTTTCTCTTCTCAACAACTTTCCTCTCCCTCTCTCCCTCTATCATCCCTTTTCTCCTTATCTCTCTACCTCCTCTCTCCTTCTACCCACTCTCTCCCTCCCTCTCTCTTTGTTCATGTTAGCGCTGTGTAATTGTTTGTACTGAAAAATAACGGGTTTCATTTCAGTTTCATTTTGGTTTTGTCTCTGACTCTGAGTGTTCAGACGTCTCCACGCCTCACCGGAGCTGCTGCCTTTTTCTGAGCGTGTCTGAAAAGCTCATTTGAATAATAATGATCATAATAATAATAATAGAATATGAAGCTACAATTCAACACCGACAGTCTATTGAGGTAAATACCAGGCTTCATCTACAGAGAGAGCAAGTATCTATGCATCCTCTTCCAGTTAAACCAAAGATGTTCATTTTGTCGTCTTATGTACTTTAACTTCTTGGGTTCTTTTTAGGACCACACCTACAGGAAGTAACAACAGCTGATATACGACACGTCACCACCAACACCGGGGACAGTTCTGAAGATGCAGCAGCAGCAGCCAAAACATGTCAACAAGATAAAAATTACACGTTACTGTATTGTCTTTAAAAAAGAACCCAAGAAGTTAATCCTCTTCCAGTGTTGTCATGATTCTAAAATTTCGAACTCTATTTTGATACTAAGGAATAGGCTCGATACTCTCTCTACTGATTCTGTTACTGTTACTCATCATAAAATTGACTCTTTAACTCAGTTTAATCCATGTTCTAATGTTGTTACCTCCTCAAAAACAGACCTGAAGTTGTGTTTTGTTTCATTCACATGTTTGAGTAACCCTTTATTATTAGTCTGTCAACATCTCCAAAGCTCAAAATGCTCTATTCCACCTTGTGATGTCATGAAGCAGTAGTTTTCAAGTGAACCTTTTACCTTTAGTTCTGTAGAGACTGGCAACTCCACTGCTGAAATGATGGAAATTATTCTAGTGAAGGTGTATGGAGTTTAAAAAACACAGTGGAGCACTTTCTGTATTACCACATGACATCACAAGGTGGAACAGAGTGTTTTCAGTTTGAGAGAAGAACGCAGCCTAAATCTGCAGGGTTTGTGTGTGAAACGTGTGAATGAAACAAAACACAACTCCAGGTCTGTTTGTGATGAAGAAACAATATTATGACAATATTATGACCATATTATGATCAGAAAGTAGTGTAATATGAGCCCTTTAACAATAAACCAGGTGAACAAAGCTGCAATCTGACAGTTAAAAGCAGATTCCACCATAGACTTGTATCACACACATGTACAGAGACAGACCTGTGAAACTGTGTCAGGTACAGGCCTCCTCTTGTACCTGTTCTGTCTCTGTATTTTCTGTACATTTTCTAAGTCTAATTTTAGCCTCTCCTCAGATGCACTCTGCCCCAAAGGAGGAGCTTTAGAACACCTGAACACAAATTACTGCACTGACAGACTTTAAAGAGGGGACGTTATGAACAGATTTTTTGGAGCTTTTTGCCATGTTATAACATTGTTCCCTCATCAAAAACCTGCCTGAAGAGGTTTTAAATGTCATTCATGCATTTTGGAGTAATCTAGTGATCTCTCTCAGGCCCTATTCGAACCCTCCTTATGGTTAGCTGTAAGATTCTGTACAAGGCTCCGCCCACAAGCCTACGTCCCCCATGCTCCCACACGACAATTCTAAATAAATATACAAAAACATGATACAAAACTGTTCATTACAACTTCACAAACCTGGTGCGATGTGCCGTAGTTTCATTAGTGGAATGTACTCTGAAGGGGGAGTGAATAAAATTTGGACATCATGCCTCTGATATTTTCATAGTTTTTATAACTCTGCCACACTTTGTGCTTTTAATCCGTTAATAGTGAAGGTCAGTAGTGGATTCTCCAGCTCCATGAAAATCCTTATACCGTCCATTAAACCTCGAGGTCCTGTTCAAACAGACTCTTGTAGGCTCAGAACATTAAGTCTCAAGGAGCTTGTCCACAATAATACTCCAGCTTTATCCCCTTCACTGTGTCCCACATGCAGTCCACACACATTATAACAACAGAGACAGACACTGTTTTAGCTGTAGCTGCAGAGTTTGCATGTCCCAGAGCAGAGACCCCCACCAGACACCCCTCAGTCGCTTCATAGTAGAGGCGTATGTAGGCCCCAGCTAACCACAGCATTATCAATATATGGTATATGATCTTCAAGGAGACAAGCAGGTCAAGCTTCAGGACTGATCTGTGGAGAGCGAGCCCCTCACAGTAAAAATGCTTGCATATTTTTACACTTTATTGCTCTTGCAACACAAAATTATTTGATCTTCTCTTGTAAACGGTCATGTAAAAAATGCCCTCTACCAAATGCCTGCATTTGAATATGGCCCTTGAGCATGTACGCTCCATACGCCGACTGCATAGAGCGTATATGGACTGGCAATGATTAAAATAAAAAGTGGTCTGCAACGGGACCATACTGTGATGTCATCAGAAACTGCCCTGAAGATAAAGTACAGATAAAGAGGACTCACCATGGTGGTTTCTGCGATGGAGCCAAAACTGTTGATGAAGATGTTGCAGGTCACATTTACAGGGGGCCCTATGGACCAGAGACAAAGAGACACAAGAAAGACAGAAGTCAGGTATTTAAAGGGATTTACACAAAACACAGGAACACTGTCAGGGTTTGGGAAAGAGTTCAGATGCTACTTGAATAAAAACAAAAACATTTAATTCATTTAGGGTTAATTCCAGCTGGCACCTGAAAATTTGTTGTTATGATCAGAGTGCTTCAGTTTATAACAGACAAATGTATTCATGGTTAAAGACAATAAACACTGTATCAGGAGCTGGTATCATAAGATCAAGATTGTACCGATCCTGCTTCTTCAGTCCTGGTACAATACTTAAGCTTTAAGTAACACAATATCACCTGATACTAGAGCAGAGACTGAAAATATGACTTATTCAGAGGTTGATAGAGTAGAAGAAAATGTACTCAAGTAAGAGTAACAAGTGGAAGTACAAAATAACGGTCCAAGAAGCCACTCAGACAATCAGGGACATGTCTGTTTGTATCAAAATAAATATGGCTGCTTATGAAGAAAAAAAGGAAAAAAATATCACAGGGGACTGAAAAACAAGCTGGCTTTTTGAAGAATCAATGAGTGAAGAACAAAACTGAAACTGAGAGGAGAGAAATGTGATTTTGTTCAAAATGATGGTTACCAATGACCTCCTTTGTCTCACATGAGTCACTGAAATAAACAAATCTGATTGGACGATCACGTTTGAATCTGGCTTGAGACACAACAAGAGGAGTGGTGACCAGATTGAAATCAGTCTGGACTTGGCAAAGAATGAACTCAAATCATGTTCAAGTTGATGTAATTTGAAGGGCAAAACATTAAATAATGCACAAAATCTGGTGTTTTCAAAGGACACATCTGAATCATATCTGAACAAGGCTGTCAGCTGAATCGATTATCGCCAATTCCAAAGAAGCTCCAAGCAGATATTGCGGTTGGCATATGAAAACGTAATCAATAGACAATCAATAGAAATGCAAATATTTGGGTGATTTTCCATATTGGACTGATTCTGATCAGTCGAAAATCATGATTCTCATATTACTACTATACTACAATGTAATGTCCTCTGCCCTATCATTATTTCAACACTTCTGTCACCCTTGTTACAACAGCCCTCTCACCCCCTCCCTCTGTATATGCCTGACTGCTCCTGCCGACTATGCCCCTGTCTATTGCCCCTGTCTGTCTGCCCCTGCCTCCCTCCCTCCTGTGTGACTCCCAGCTCTTCTCTATGACAGCTGTGTAATTGGCCATCACTGTATTCCAGAGCCTTGGTCCAGTCTCTGCTCCCCCAGGACATTTGAATTAGTGACTTTAGCTCAGGACAGTGAATGCATTGCTCTGTGTGTGTGTGTGTGTGTGTGTGTGTGTGTGTGTGTGTGTGCGTGCGTGCGTGCGTGCGTGCGTGCGTGCGTGTGTGTGTGTGTGTGTGTGTGTGCATGGACAGTAACCTCACAACAAAACATGCAATTTATTTCCGCGTTTCAGGAAGAAATAATATTGTTCTGAAATAAGAAAATGAGCCGTATTAAGGTTATAATATATAATGTAGATACTATGAAAAGAAACAAGGATTAAACCAGATCTAAACCAGGACTAAATCGGGACTAAATCAGATCTAAACCTGAACTAAACAGGAGTTAAATCGAGATTAAAACAGACCTAATCCAGGACTAAATCTAACCCTAACCCAAACCAAGACTAAACCAAGAACTAAATCAGGTCCAAACCAGGTCCAAATCAAGACTAAACCACGTCTAAACCCGGTCTAAACCCGGTCTAAACCAGGACTAATTCAGGACTAAACCAGGACTATGTTTTTTTTCTACCCTCGGGGCATCTGAATTAGAAAATGACTGGGCCTGGGTCAGTGAATGCATCGCTCTGTGTGTTTGTGTGCATGTGTGTGTCTGTGTGTGTGTTTGGATGGGCCGTGACCTCAAAACATGCAATTTAATTCCAACATTTCAGGAAAAAATAATATAGGGTATAAGAAAATGAGCGGTATATTATATAATGTAAATTGTTTATTATTTACTACAATTTTTTCTTCTCTCGGGGAATCTGATTTAGAAATGGCTTGGGTCAGTGAACACATCGTTCTATGTGTGCATGCGTGTGTGTGTGTGTGTGTGTGTGTGTGTGGATGGACCATGACCTCACAACAAACCATGTCATTTATTCCAGCGTTTCAGTAAAAAATAATGGGGGTTCCAAATAAGAAAATAAATTATGCAAATATAGTTTCATTAAATACATGTTGACTGTATCCACGACTCCATTCACAGTAAACCTTATCTTAACTGTCCAGTCTTAAACAGGCACATTATAACTGTGTGTGGAAATACATTATATTAGTACATATGTAAAGAATATATTAGAACCAAAATTAAAACAGGACTGTGCAAATCTGTCAGGACATTTGTATAATTTCCAAAGTCTTATGAACTACTACTGAACCATTCGTGTTAAAAGTACTGAATGAAAATGAATGATAATTCCAAATACTACTACTATACTATGCAGGTACAATTACTACTACTGCTACTGGTACTGCTACTGCTACTACTACTGCTACTAATACTAATACTAATACGAATACTACTACTTTATATACTAGTAGTACTACTATACTAGTAGTACTTCTACTACTAACCTTGTCCTGCAATTCTGAAAGGACTGGACTAGACCAGGGTTAAACCAGGACTACATCAATAAATACTTCTACCCTGATACTGCAACTACTGCTATCACTGTTACCACTACTGCTGCTATGACTACTACTACTACTACTACTAGTACTACTACTACAGTTGTCAATATTGTCATGTCTCTGTTCCCATAAGCCTGTTTAAATCCCTCTGTAGTACTTAGAGACAGCAGTGGTTGTAGTCGTCTTAAACACAAATTCAGAGAACCTGCAGCTCACATAAATAGCTGTTTTTCACCAAGATTTAGCTTCTTTTCTATTCGTCAGACTGACAGGAAGTCCCTCCCCCTGCCTGACTTTAACTGACAGCTCTTTGAAGCAGGATTTGGGACTTAAACATGGATCATGAAGAGTTTTCAGACTGTGAGCTGTTTCTGATTAAACCGATGGAAGAGAGCCGCCCACAGTATAACACTACAGAGAGATCAGACCGGAGAGGCATTCAACTGCTCACTGTCACTTATAATACTGTTTACATACACAGCGGACACAGTGACAAAATAACAAGTCAATCACCATCACAGCAGGTTTACATGTCATTATTTCGTTCATATCCTCGTGTGTTTTGCCTTTTCTTCTGGTGAAAGAGTTTTGGTCTATGAAATTCTTATGCTGTAAAATGGAAATGACCCAGACTCGGGCTCCTCCTCCAGTCTGACAGAGCCATAACTGAAAACATCCTCATAAATAATACTCTGGTATAGTCACTTGGACATAACCTGACTCACTGCAGATCTGTGTGTCACTCTGAACTGACTTACACATGATCAGTCTGTGATGGCTCTCACTGAAAGAAGAAAAAGATGGAACGGTTGAAGCGTCACAACAGCGGAACAAGCCGAAAAATCGGACTTTTTATTTATTTATTATTGACATCCCAAGGAGGTCACTCAACCAAACACTGCCCACACATCACATCCATACCCACTCATACTTAATGCAGATCCATAAGGAAAGAATTAGGAATAGAAATAATAATAATAATAATAATAACAACAAAAAGAACATAAAAAAACACGAACCAGAAACTAAGGGTATAAACAACTCAACAAAGGGCTCAAACCATATTAAAATAAGAGAAACAAGAAATAAATAATAACAATAATGAGTATTATTATTACTATTATATCCCTAATAGCAGTGAGCAAATATTCCATTTCCTATTCTCCAATAATTTATTTTTTCTAGATTGTGCTGATTGTGACTTATGTTTTTAAAGTATTCTAAACATAAATTTGAAATTGTTGAAAAAACCTTTCCTAACAAAATATGTATTCAAAATAGATGTGAAATTCCCCTCAAAATTCAAAAGAAATTCCCTTTGACTGCACCCAAGATTGAACAGAAACCTCAAACTTGGCAACATAAGGACAGAAATAAAACAGGTGGGACAGGTCTTCCTCTTCATCCTCACAGAACCTGCAGTAAGGGTTGTTTCCTACCTGCCATTTATATAACGATTTTTTTGTTGTAATCAATTTAAAAAAAAAAAAAAAAAGTTTAAGTTGAAATATTCTCGAGAAAGAGTCTATTGTAGTATTATAAATAGTTTGAAAATAACATTTCCATGAGACTGGGACATTTATTTCATCTCCCCAAAACAAGCAGGTTGTGTGGGGAAAAAGTGATGCACCAGTTGGATAAATGTGCGTATAAAATTGTGTATTTGTAATTTTTTTTGG
This sequence comes from Taenioides sp. WSHXM2023, assembly GCA_029959045.1. Classification (NCBI taxonomy): domain Eukaryota; kingdom Metazoa; phylum Chordata; class Actinopteri; order Gobiiformes; family Gobiidae; genus Taenioides; species Taenioides sp. WSHXM2023. Next base: position 30,823,892 of record CM057100.1, read on the forward strand.
TTTGTGTTTATACCAGTGAGTCGTTTATGGCTTCTCATCTGCGGGAGACAAACCAAAGGCTTATTTTTCTTTTCTCTTTTCAATTTCATTTTCCAGCTTTTAGGAATGGCTGAAAGTAACTGATTAAAACTTAAACAGTCTAAAGCTATGTTGTTGTGTTTTCTAACAAAAATGTTGACGAGAGAAAAGATTCCCAGAAAAATCTGACTTTAGTTGAATCCAGTTGATAGAAAAGTACAGACATCTTCCCTGTCCACAAATGCACAAAGCGCTTCCTTCTGCATGTTCTTAAAAAGCATTTCTACTAAAATAGGCTGAAGTATGTGTCTGCGCCGCCATATTTATTTAGGTCCTTCTGCACAAACCTCAGTGCTCTGTCCACAGTGGGTAGACCAACTGAAAAATACTGCGAGAATCCATCTTTGGACACAGCATATTGTAAATAAATCGTCAACCAGCTGTAGACACACTGTACCACAGACACAACACAGAGCGCAAGAAGGACATGAACGGACCATGCTTTTCTCTGACTGGCTGTTCCACCTGTCAATCACTCTAAACTCAGTCCCAGTTTATGTGTCTTTACAATAGTAATAGTATGGTCATGGTATGGTCACATTTTTATACGGCGCTTTTCCACCTTTAAGGCACTCAAAGCGCTTTACAACACAGAAAAACTCACCTATTCACACACATTCATACACCAGCGTACGCAGACACTGGGGGCGAGGGGGGTTAAGTGGCTTGCCCAAGGACACAATGACAGCATTCATCTGTGGGCGCTGGAATCACACCAGCTGCTCAACCAATGATGTTTATGTCGAGAGCAGGATTTGAACCGCCGACCTTCGGATCAGTGGACAAATAGAGCTACTGTTGTGCGTATTAGTAGCTTGTACGCCCAAAAGTGCATGTCATAATCTTGTATGCCAGGCCAGTATTTTCCTATTCGCTTGAAACCTCCAGAACAAATGATTTACAGGCGAGAGAAGCGTTTCAAAATAACACAACATTACACTGTCCTTCAGGCTCTCAGCGCAAATCTAAACTCTCCTCACATTTCACCAGACCGCTGCTCTGTCTCAGTTTGAACACGGTGCATTCAAGGTTGTCCGTACAGCCGAGCGCCAAGGTGAACGTACGTGGGGGTTCAGTGTCCATCGATCGTGCATATTAGCAGCTTGTACACACAAATGTGATTACTGTGAGAGACTGGAGCAGAGCCAGAGCAGAGGTTCATTCAGATATTACATTTAGACTGTCCACAGAGCGGCGTGTGGTGATGACGCGTTCAAAGACACAGGGGAAAAAATGGAGCAAAGTGAATTACAGAAGGTTCTGGAGAGATGTGTTGATTTATAGTCATAAGGCTGCAACTAGGGATAATAAAAATGAAATAATTTTGATTTGAAGGTGACAATATTTACTGTCTGAATAACATGAAAGTTCATTTAAAACTGTTTGCAGTGGTCCAAAGTTAAAAACTAGCAAACACTGGCATGCTAACAGCGCACTTGTTATGTGTGAAACAGAGGGAACTGTCAAGGCCATTTCAGCACTTATATATTACATTTAATATTATAAATGTTATTCATTTGCAGAATCTATCAATGAAATCTTTTCTTTTTAAAGGTGCACTATGTGACTTTCTGGTTGGGGGTCCTGCACCTGCTTGTTTCTATGGAGATGTCATCGCTCTGCCTGGAATGGAATGCGTGATTGACAGGTGGATTAGCCAATCAGTGACACGCATTTCTCTGACTCAAAACAAACACAGCTGCTTACGAGGAAGAAAGAAACCAATAACCTCAAACTAATGGCAAGAAGGGCATCTGAGGTAAAAAACTGAAAAAACTAACTCAGGAGCTCAGTCACACAGGAGGAGCTTGGAGTAGAGTCGCTGCTCCTCCACGTCGAGAGGAGCCAGCTGAGGTGGCTCGGGCATCTGTTCCGGATGCCTCCTGGACGCCTCTCTTGGGAGGTGTTCCGGGCATGTCCCACCGGGAGGAGGCCCCGGGGAAGACCCAGGACACGCTGGAGGGACTATGTCTCTCGGCTGGCCTGGGAACACCTTGGGGTCCCCCCGGAGGAGCTGGGGGAAGTGTCCGGGGTGAAGGAAGTCTGGGAGTCCCTGCTTAGACTGTTGCCCCTGTGACCTGGCTCCGGATAAGCGGAAGAAAATGGATGGATGGAAACAAAAAACTAAACTAAGGAACTCGCTCAAAATGCTATTTTACAAAAGTGAAACAGTAAAAATAAGGTTAAAACAATAGCTACATGGTTCAACGTTTATGATGTGTACAAACTAACACAGACACCACAAAATTGGGACTAAACCTGAACTAGACCAAACCAGGACTAGATCAGGACTAAACCAGGATTAGAACACATCTTTCACTTCCACCTAATGATGTCACAAGGTGGAACAGAGCGTTCATCAAGGCAGACATCAAACTGCAGTTGCACTCAAACTGTTACAGACATGCCAATACAGTTCTACTTTCTTCCAATACAAAACCTGCAGAGAGACAACATCACAACACAACAACAGTTTCGACCAAATCATGGAACTTCTCATGAATCCAGGGCATTTCTATATTATCCTCAGAGGAGCCATTCCAAGTTTGTTAATGTGTCCGTCTTTAATAGAACAGGTAATGACTGCTCCTGCGTTGATAATAAAACTGAGTGCAAACCCAGTCCCACTGTTTCCTCATTATGAAGACGCTTATTACTTTAGAGTTAATCTGCAGAGCCAGCTCCCAGAATGCAACTCTGCAACAAAAAGTGCAGACGTTGGGTTAGCGTTAGCATCGAGTGAAAGAATAAGACCAGTGCTGTACTAATTATTAGATTTCGTTCAACACTTTTATTATGACTGTGGAGTGTTTAACTCATAAATGTGGAAAAAAGTGTTGGTAATTAGAAGATTAGCTCTGGATTGAATCTCACCAGAGTTAAATATTTTTTTAAAATGTAAATAAAGTACTATTTTTGTGTCACTTGGCTAGACAATGTCACCCATAAAAGTTTTGGCTGGTTGTAAACAAAAAAAAAAACAAAAACAAAAAAACCCCAAAACAAAACAAAACAGAAAAAAATACTAAGAAACATGCTCAAAATGCTAGTGCACCAAAGTGAAGCAGTATAAATAAGGTTAAAACAATAGCTACAAGGTTCAAAATTTATGATGAGTTTAAATGTACACAGACACCACATCAAAGTTAGCACTATCCACCCATCCATCCATCCATCCATTTTCTTCCGCTTATCCGGGGCCGGGTCGCGGGGGCAACTGTCTAAGCAGGGACTCCCAGACTTCCTTCACCCCGAACACCTCCTCCGGGGGGACCCCAAGGCGTTCCCAGGCCAGTCGAGAGACATAGTCCCTCCAGCGTGTCCTGGGTCTTCCTCAGGGCCTCCTCCCGGTGGGACAAGCCAGGAACATCTCCCGAGGGAGGCATCCGAACAGATGCCCAAGCCACCTCAGCTGGCTCCTCTCGACGTGGAGGAGCAGCAGCTCTACTCTGAGCTCCTCCCGTGTGACTGAGCTCCTCACACTATCTCTAAGGGTGCGCCCAGCCACTCTGCGGAGGAAACTCATTTCGGCCACTTGTATCCGCGATCTTGTCCTTTTGGTCATTACCCAAAGCTCATGACCATAGGTGAGGGGAGGAACGTAGATTGACGGTAAATTGAGAGCTTTGCCTTTTGGCTCAGCTCTCTCTTCACCACAACGGTCCAGTACAGCGACCACATCACTGCCGACACTGCACCAATCCGCCTGTCAATCTCACGCTCCATCCTCCCCTCACTCATGAACAAGACCCTGAGATACTTGAACTCCTCCACTTGAGGCAAAGACTCTCCACCCACCCGGAGAGGGCAAGCCACCTTTTTCCGGTCGAGAACCATGGCCTCGGATTTGGAGGAGCTGATCCTCAGCCCAGCTGCTTCACACTGCAAACTGCCCCAGTGCACGTTGGAGGTCCCGGTTCGATGGAGCCATCAGGACAACATCATCTGCAAACAGCAGAGATGAGATCCTGTGGTCCCCAAACCGGATCCCCTCTGGCCCCTGACTGCGCCTAGAAATTCTGTCCATAAATACAATGAACAGAACCGGTGACAAAGGGCAGCCGTGGCGCGGAGTCCAACATGCACCAGAAACAGGTCCGACTTACTACCGGCAATGCGAACACAGCTCCTGCTCCGGTCATACAGGGACCGAACAGCCCTTAACAAAGGGCCCCGGACTCCATACTCCCAGAGCACTCCCCACAGGACCCCACGAGGGACACGGTCGAATGCCTTCTCCAGATCCACAAAGCATAAGTGGACTGGTTGGGCAAACTCCCATGAACCCTCGAGCACCCAATGGAGAGTATAGAGCTGGTCCAGTGTTCCGCGGCCAGGACCACACTGCTCCTCCTGAATCCAAGGTTCGACCATCAGTCGGATTCTCCTCTCCAGTACCCTGGAATAGACCTTACCGGAGAGGCTGAGGAGTGTGATTCCCCTGTAGTTGGAAGACACCCTCCGGTCCCCCTTCTTAAACAGAGGCACCACCACCTCGGTCTGCCAGTCCAGAGGCACTGTCCCCGTTAGCACTATGATGGTGGTCCTTAATCTGAGCCAGGACTAGGCCAGGATTAGGCCAGGAGTAGACCGGGACTAGACCAGGACTAAACCTGGACTAAACCAGGACTAGAATACATAGAATACACCTAATGATGTCACAAGGTAGAGCAGAATGTTTAAGAGAGGCAAGCATCAAATTGCAATTTTGATTCCTAAATTGTATACCAATAAGTAATAAAGCAGAAGTTCTTGGTGCAGTCTTAACAAAGCTAGCTTCAAAACAGACAATAACAGACTACTTCAGAGCTTACTAGAAATATATATGTACAGTGCATTCAGAAAGTATTCACGGCGCTTCCTTTTTCCCACATTTTGTCATGTTACAGCCTCATTCCAAATTGTATTAAATTCATCTCTTACCTCAAAATTCTACACACAATACCCCATTATGACAATGTGAAAAAAGTTTTTTTTTTTTTTGTTGACATTTTTTGAATTTATTAAAAATAGAAAACTAATAAATCACATTTACATAAGCATTCACAGCCTTTGCTTAATACTTTGTTGATCCACCTTTGGCAGCAATTACAGCCTCAAGTCTTTTTTAATACAATGCCACAAGCTTCGCACACTGATCTTTAGGCAGTTTTGCCCATTCTTCTTTGCAGTAATTCTCAAGCTCCATCAGGTTGGATGGGAGACGTCTGTGCACAGCCATTTTCAGGTCTCTCCAGAGATGTTCAATCGGATTCAAGTCTGGACTGTGGCTGGGCCACTCCAGGACATTCACAGAGTGGTTCTGAAGCCAATCCTTTGAGATCTTGGCTGTGTGCTTCGGGTCGTTGTCCTGCTGAAAAATGAACCTTCGCCCCAGTCTGAGGTCAACAGCGCTCTGGAGCAGGTTTTCATCCAGGATATCTCTGTATATTGCTGCATTCATTTTTCCTTCTATCCTGACTAGTCTGCCAGTTCCTGCTGCTGAAAAACATGCCCATAGCACGATGCTGCCACCACCATGCTTCACTGTAGGGATGGTATTAGCCTGGTGATGAGCGGTGCCTGGTTTCCTCCAAACATGACGCCTGGCATTCACACCAAACAGTTCGATTTTTGTCTCATCAGACCAGAGAATTTTGTTTCTCAAGGTCTGAGAGTCATTCAGGTGCCTTTTGGCAAATTCCAGACGGGCTGCCATGTTCCTTTTACTAAGGAGTGGCTTTCGTCTGGCCACTCTACCATACAGGCCTGATTGGTGGATTGCTGCAGAGATGGTTGTCCTTCTCGAAGGCTCTCCTCTCTCCACAGAAGAACGCTGGAGCTCTGACAGAGTGACCATCGGGTTCTTGGTCAGCTCCCTGACTAAGGCCCTTCTCCCCCGATCGCTCAGTTTAGACGGCCAGCCAGCTCTAGGAAGAGTCCTGGTGGTTCCAAATGTCTTCCATTTACGAATAATGGAGGCCACTGTGCTCATTGGGACCTTCAAAGCAGCAGAAATTTTTCTGTATCCTTCCTCAGATTTGTACCTCAAGACAATCCTGTCTCGCAGGTCTAAGACACGTCCTTTGACTTCATGCTTGGTGTTTGTGCCTTTCCAAATCATGTCCAATCAACTGAATTTACCGCAGGTGGACTCCAGTGAAGCTGTAGAAACTTCTCAAGGATGATCAGTGGAAAAAGGATGCACCTGAGCTCAATTTTGAGCTTCATGGCAAAGGCTGTGAATACTTATGTAAATGTCATTTCTTAGTTTTCTATTTTTAATAAATGTCAAAAAAAAAACTTTTTCCACATTGTCATAATGGGGTATTGTGTGTAGAATTTTGAGGTAAGAGATGAATTTAATACAATTTGGAATGAGGCTGTAACATGACAAAATGTGGAAAAAATGAAGCGCTGTGAATACTTTCCGGATGCACTGTAGAACGTACAGCAATTACCAACTCATCTGACCACAATAGATGACCTGGATAACAAAAAAAAAAAACATCATGATAAATATGTAATGCACATGTAGGTAGAAAGGAGCACATTAGAGCAGAGATAGAGCTATAAAAAGCACACATATAAAGGTTAGATGTGACTGCAGTAGAATCAGCTGGACTCACTGAACACTGGTATTAGAGACACATGGATAAACACAAAGGAGGAACACACACTGTAAAAAGAGCAATCAATCAACAGTAGTTAAAAAAAATACTCAAAGAATACAAACCATCAAAATGCATCTCATTTACTCACATACTCACATTTCTTGCAGTGCTAATTTTCACTGAAACTAGCTGAACATGTCAACAAAACTACTGTGCACTTATAATGCTTAGGGTTGTCAGATCTGTAGCGTACCATCCTCCATCAACCCAAACAGCCACACACACTACTGTAAGACACCAGGGGGCGCTGTGCATGCACACGCCTGACCTCACAAACAGTATCTTACATTAGCAGTCTATTATTTCTAGGACCTTACAGTAACTTTGCAACAGTAAATCTGCTGAAAATATTTCATACTTTATCCAACATTACAGTTTATTTGTGTGCTTGCAGTGTTCAAAAGCTGTAGGCCCAGTTTTTAGACCAAAAACTAAAAGAAATATTAACTTCTGCTCAAAATATGACAAATATAATAATTTATTTTGTAAGATTCAGTATATTTTAGAGTGTTCTAGAGCAGGTGTGGGGACACAGAACACAAAAATAACAGATATATATGCACAGTTTATATGGGTCATTTGGAGGTCATGTTGATAAAACACTGCACTTGTATCTGTTTATGCAGTTTGGCCCCACTGAACATGCATGTAAAGGCAAGATTCATATTCATACACATTTAAGTAGTGTAGTGTTTAAGTATTTGCAGTAATAGTAGTAGAAGCAGTAGTAGTAGTTGTGGTTGCAAATGTAGTAGCAGAGGTACTAGATTTAGTAAAACTTGTCCCACTCGATCATGTAGTGGCATTCATAAAGTTGTACTAGTAGTAGTAGTGCACACACACAATACAATAGACAACAACAAGGAAATTCAGTTGGTAAGTAAAGTACTACGAGTAGAAGCAGGTACCTTGTACCAGCATTATTTTATTTAGAATGCAGCAATAATGTTGTCATATAGTAGTAGTTATAATAGTTATAGTATTAGTATTATTTATGTATGTATTTATTTATTTATTTATTTGAAAGGGACAGTGCACATTAATGAACATATGATACATATGTAAATATGCCAGATTATAGCCACAGGCTAATTTCCATCTGTTGTCCCCTATTAGCAGTAGTAGTAGTAGTAGTAGTAGTAGTAGTAGTAGTAGTAGTAGTAGTAGTGACACTATCATAAGTGGTCTTCCACTTAAATCCCTGTTGAATATTTGATGTAGTCTAAGCAGTGAGTTGAGAGCAGGACTTTCTGTGTGTACTGAGTCTGAACTGGACCAGGGCACACACTGAATTATGGATCACTCCACTTTTTATGCCTGTTCAAACACATTATCTGCTCTGTGTACAGGTGAAAGGACTTTACTGAGCAGAAAATTGACTCTAGGAACTCTGCACTTTACAAAGACAACTACAAGTGCTCCTTTTGCTACTATACTTCAAGATTATAAGCATGGTGTTTTGGTTCAAGAAGATTATCCAATCAGAAAGGAGAATGAGCCTCACATGACTCTCTCATTTGGGTTGCCAGTTTTAATGCTAAAAACCAGTTGGTTTAAACCTAAAATGCCTCTCTCTGATCTGAACGGTCTCTACCTAAACCCCAGCACCTGCACCAGTCATGAGTCAGTGCTAGTGCAGCCTCTGCAGCTCAGGGAGGGAATTCTGGAGGTTCTGAGCTTCACATGAGACATGTTCTGTCCATATACTGAGGATGAGACACATTTGTGTGTCCTCTTTCTGTAGGTGAAGGGTGTGTATTCAAACTTTGAGCCTGGTTTAGTCATGGTAGACCTAGTCTGATCTGGTTCTAGTCCTCGTCTAGTATAGTCCGGGTCTAGTCCAGGGGCCTCATTTATAAAGGACTATATAAGATAGTGCGTACTCCTAGTGCCCACCAGAGGCGTGTGCCACACAAACTCCAAATTGATAAAATCCTCCGTACACACTCTGTGCTTTATAGATCCCACCTGCAGCTAGAATCTGCGCACGTGAACCCATGTCATGTCACACCCTCTCCACACCTCCACCTCACCAAAGGGACTGACCACGCCCTCTCCACACCTCCACCTCACCAAAGGGACTGACCACGCCCTCTCCACACCTCTTCATAATATTTAGGCAAAGTGTCTTAGCAGATAAAGCCGAATTGTTTTCTCTCTCAAGAGTTTTATCGCTATATTTTTAAGTATGTCTGTGTGTGTGGGGACTGGCCCTGTTTATGCACAGATACTAGTATACGTCCACGCGGTGGTCTCTCTACATAGACGCTTGAAGGAGGGGGCTTGAACGCTTATGAGATATTCAGATGCCCTCCCTGAGAGAGCAAAAGGAGTGAGGGAGGGTTATATGGATCTTCTCCATGTTTTGGCTAACCTCTTAAATGCAAAAATCTGAATGTAATTCTTTTATATCGGTGCATTTTCTGAGGATTTCCAGATCAAACACTTCCTCAAACTCTCTTCACTTCTGCTCCTCTCCACAAGTGTCTCTTTTTCCTCTCTTTGCTGTAGAGAAAAGCAAAGTGCTGCGCTTAGTAGGAGTTTTATAAATCATGTGGGTGGCGTTTCTAAATGAGGCCCCTGGTCTACTCCAGGATTCGTCACATTTTTATGGGGGTCTGTGTAAGTGTAACACACCCTAAGGCACTGGCAACCCAGGTACAGATGTGAATGTACTTCTTTGCTTAAACCATACTGTATATATAAATGGACATAGCTAACCCGTTAGCCAAACAGGAAGTGAGCATGGGCGTGCTTCTGGCTCCATCGGCTCTGGCTCTAATTCACTTTGTATTGAAATACCATGGCCCTTCCTGATTTTGGTCTTAAAATGTTTATATTAACCCACTCTACATGATCCTGGTGTTTTTATTTTCTGTTCATAAATCAAGATATAAACATTGATCCACTTCTTTTACAGTCTATGGTTTAAATCATTAAGCGCAGAAACCAACCTTTATATATTCGACTCACTAGTATACCGCCTCCATAATTAAGTCATAAACAAATCCTGGGGTATATTTTAACTTCACTTCTTTAAACGCACCCTTCATAGTTCTCCTGCATCCCTGTAACAGCCCTCTCCCTCTGTATTTACCAAATCTGTCTCCTCTTTATGAAAAATGCGGTCGTTTTCTGGTGTTTGTGGTCATTATCAGCTCCTCATTTTTCACGGCTCCGTTTGACAAAGAGTCGAGTGTTTTGAGGAGCAGATAGCGCAGAACAGAGATGCTACGGAGGTGATGTGAGATGGAGTCTGTACAGTGACGGTAATTGTTTTTTAATGATTTATGGCTCAGAGGGGGTTAGTACTCTTCCTCACTGCCACAGGGTACGCCATGTTTCACACAAGTTCATTTTTGTGCCCATTTTGACAGATGCGCTAAGAGGCTAAATATAAAAGGAGTTTGAGGCTGCGTTCACAAGTGCACTTATCAAAGCTAACTGTGGACTTAACCTGGAACTAAACAGGAACTACACATGGGAGAAACATGGGGCGTTTGCTTCATTTACAGTTGTTTAATTACTCCTGTTTATCTTGCCTGAGCCTCAGAAAACACACACATTTCAATTTCTGTAGTTGCCATGGTGGTGGTTGGATGCTCTTGTGCCTGACAGGCTGACACACTGAGCAGTTTTTAAACTTTTTCTCTTGCATTTTTAATTGGATATTTGGGGATTTTAACCAACTAACCAGCTTCAAAGGATGGAAGTTAAGGTCTATTGGATTGAGTGATTTAAGCAGTTTGTTCATCCTGTATCCATGGTTACCCTGCATGGAGAAAGCTGTGCTAGCCAACTAGCTCTGAAATGCTACAGACTTTTTTTTTACACAATTGCAACAGACACACAAAATCTGGCAGAAGATGTTCCAGAGGAAACACTTAGAGTGTCTCGTCTCATCACCAACCGAAACAACAGAGCGGAGACAGGCTTAAAAGAGGTTTTCCTGTTGTGTGTCCAGAGTTCACCTGGTGCCCCCTGGAGGCTGCTGTGATGCTGCAGGACACAGAGGAGGGACACTTTTGTCCTGATGGCTGTTGCTCTCCTCACACTCTTTTGCTTGAACTTTTCTATGATTAATGTGTTTTTCTGCTCAATGTACTTAAATTGCCTCTTGGGACCAATAATCAACATATTGATTGATAAGTCCATAAATCATTTGCCAGACTTGTTCTGAACATTTCTACACAGTCAAATCACATTCATTACAGCTGTGTGCTTCTGTTAGCATGCCAGTCGAGTTGCCTAAATGGCTGTCTTTGTTTTTTCATTGTTCATTAGGAGAATTGTCTTTGGGTTGAGTCATTTTCTGCAAGGGTGGTTTTTCTGCACAGAGACAGCAGGGGGGCTTCAAACACCACAGAAATATATAAACTGTACTTATCAGGACTTTCTTAAACATTTAATAAGTTAAAAATGTTACTTAGTTCTGCTTTAAATTGTTTCCTGCTGTATAATTCCACCAACAAATATTAAGATGGTCCAGGAGGCCAGCCCTAAAAGTACTTCATCTGAATCTGAACATATCACATTAAATCAGTTACCAGACGAAATACTTCTATTAAAATTCAGCCGGTTTTACACATTAACGCTTCATTTAAACCAGAGTAAATAATCGAGAGTTAAATCCTGCAGGTCTGGGGCTCTGAGGTGTGTTTGGATCAGTATCAGTCCATGTAAATCCTTTAATCCTCTGTCCTGACACTGGCTCTGACACTCTCGGGACTATGGACCTGGTCTGGACTAAAACCAGGTCTGAACTGTTGGACCAGACCTGGACTAAACCCGGATCTGGGCCAAGTTCAGCACATGGTCCACCGAGAAACAGGTGTGAAAACAGCATGAGAAGGAGGATAGAGATGGGTTAAGAATAGACCATTTCAAGTTTTTGCTGTTACTGCTACTGCTAATGATAGTGCTGTTACTACGACAACCACTGATACTACTACTCCTACTACTGCTACTACTACGATAGCTACTGCTTCTGCTGCTGCTGCTACTACTACTACTTCTACTCCTACTCCTACTCCTACTCCTACTCCTGCTACTACTACGACTACTCCTACTACTACTCCTACATGAACTTTGAAATATGACATCACAACACCAAAGTCAGAGCAGAAGCAGTCCTAAAGCACTTACAGTTATCAGTAGCAAAAAAAAAAAAAAAAAAGGAGATAAGAGTACTGTTACTTCATTATAATATTACTGAAGTAGAAGTACAAAGTAGTGGTCCAAGAAATTACTCAAGTAAGAGTAAAAAAGTATTTGGGAATATACTTTAGAGTACAGATTGTGGAGCTAGATTTCTTTTAAAAGTTACTCAAGTAAATGTAACTCTGTAGTACTTTGAATATCATAATACAACAAGATTTAATGAAATATATACTTGATAAATTCCTCTATAGTTATCCATTTACATCTCCCTCCTTCCCCCTCTCCCTCTCTCCCTCTCTCTTTCACACTCTCTCTGTTCAGTCCTGATCCCGTGCTGTTTTTGGCTCAGGTTCAAGCTCACACTGAGTGACTTTATGAGGAGCTCCTCTGACACACACACTGCTCGCCTCACCCACGATCTGGTCCGGCTCACTCCACTCCCAGGCCTCATCTTTTTATTCTTTTCTTTATGTCCTTGGCCAGATAGCCACCCATCCAATAAAATACACACGGTCTCAGTGACTTAAAACAATTCAATTCAAGCCAATGTAACTTAGATCTATTAAAGTCTCAGTATGTCACTTTCTGATGGTGTCACGTCACCTGCATGATTCCATGGAAATGCAAAGTTAAAACCATACTTCGGAACATTCTCCATGAGACAGATAAGTTTTATGCCATACTGTGGAAGATTATAGCCAAAAGAACAATATTTCCATGGCAACAAGCAGGATCAGGCGGGTCTATGGAGATGTTTTTTCTCTTAATAAACTTTCTTGCAATAAACACAACCAAGATTTTAAAAAGTTACACATTGTTGAATTGCAGTGTGCTTACTCAGCTAGCAAATATTTCAGCTAGAAATAAGAAAAATACAATTGAAATACAATTGAAACTAATACAAAAAATTGAAGGAGGCCCAGTTACAGGTCAGATCTATGGATAGGCGACCCCACTAACAGAAAGAAAGTACATTCAGTCCTGTGTATTCATGAGCAATTACAACATCAGTAATTAGATAAATACTAGATACATACATTAAATATCATATTGTGGAACATTCCAGGCAGAGCAGATGTATCTCCATGGAGACAAGCAAGTGGCAGACTCCCAGCTAGAAAAAAAGTTATGCAGTGCACCTTTAACAACTGCAACTAAAATGTTCTGAAGTAATTTGAGTAATTTTACCAAGAAAACTGTCTCTTTTTATAGTGTATGCCCATGAGAAACTGTAAAAGCCCTAGTCCAGTTTTCCGGATGTTTCTATATTACGTGGAAAGAGCTGGAGGTGATCAATACCTTCCGACGCTGGTGCATAAACATCCACCAACAGAACTATTTTTTTTCCGAGGCCCCTTAAAAGCCTCATAAATCTCCCCACTGCAGCCAGACACGCGAATAATGAACATTTCATCAAAGCGAGCGCTTTATGTCCAGAACTTTCTGAAATGGAGCTGGAAAAGCAGAGAAAGTTTGGGTTAGCTCGTTTAAATGGTGCTAGCAGCGGGAGGCTAGCACACTTAGCATAGCATTAAGGGCCTCAGTGGACTGAAGGGCCCCCCACAGAGCCACTATAAGCAGATCGGCATTCAAATGTATTCAAAACGCTCCCAGTCAAGACATTTATGACTGCTATAAGAACTATAGATTTTTTTTCACTTCAAGGAAAAATTCTTACTGCACGGAAATAAACCAGGGATGAAATGCTTGTTTCTATGGATACATCATTACACTGTGTGGAATGTTACACAGTATGACTTTAAACAGCTTAACTTTACATTTATTCAATTACAGGTGGCTTTATAGCTCAGAAATCCCTAGAAAAACAGACATTCTGACTGTGAGCGGGGTCACCTCTCCACAGACTTTTCTTAAACGCATCTTTACACTCTATACAATATAGACAATATTCAACATCAGCTACTACTACTAGTACTACTACACCTACAACTACACCTACTACTACTACTATTACTACTAATTACTACTACAACTATTACTACTACTACTACAACTATTACTACTACTGCTACTACTACTACTACTACTACTACAACTACTACAACTATTACAACAACAACAATAACAACTGCTACTACATCTACTACAACTATTATTACTACCACTACTACTACCACTACTACTACTACTACTACTAATACTACTATTACTGCTGCTAAAATAATATATGTTTTCTCTATTGTAATCTCTTTGTCCTATGTCCTGATTCACTGGCCAGGATTTGCATAGCCTTTATTTTTATTTATTTATTTATTTACTCTTTGTAAAACTTTTATAATCTTTCATCTTTTGGACACACTCCAGTTTTTTGTTTTTTTTTTAATATTCCTGGATTCAAATGTGAAGCTTTGTGGTAAAATTAGTGGTCGATAAAGTAATTAACAGAGAAATGGAGAGAGCAAACGCAAAAGAAGTGAAAGTGGAAAAGAGAGAGAGAAAGAGATGAAAGAGATAGAGAGAAATGAAGAGAGATGGGGGTGGAGAGAGAACCGAGGAAAGGTGGGAGAAAGAAAGGAAGGCAAAGAGAGAGAAAGACTGAGCGATAAAGAGGCAGAGAAAAGGCAAGATAGAAGGAATGCGAGAAAGAGGGAGAGAGGAGAATGAAAAAAGAGAGAGGAGAAAAGGAAAGAAGGAAGGAGACAAAAAGAGAGAGAGAGAGAGAGAGAGAGAGAGAGAGAGAGAGAGAGAGAGGGTAAGAGATGAGGAGAAAAGGAGAGAGAAAGAGACTAGAGAGAGAGGGAAAGAGACAGAGAGATAGAGAGGAACAATGAGAGAGAGAAAAGGGAGAAAAAGAAAGAGAAAGTAGAGAGAGTAGTTTATCGCTTGGTTTGCTGTATTATAGAAGTAATCACGACCGATCGATGTGCACTAATGTCCAATCAGCTCCTGTGTATGCTCCTCTGAATACTGTGAATGAGACACTGGTACAGCTCATGTTTTACACACATGACACAGGGAGAACATGCAAACTCCACACAGAAAGACCCCACCAAGTCTGGGAATCAAACCAGGACCTTGGGACTTGCTGTGAGGCGCAAGTGTTAAAGCTTTTAGGTTTCAAATTGTCGCTGAAACTTCAAAATAGCGTTATAGAGATGCCGCAGCCTTGTAATTATGATGACCAAAAGAAAAAAAAAGAATGAAAATCCATCAACTGTGGACGTGGTGGGGCCAGATAAACATTAGCCAATAGATAACAACGCTACCTTGTTACTGGGTTACGTGGTTTACATTCGCCTCTCATGCATTCCACATACGCAAGACGATATTTACTCCACCAATGCAGCGGTTCTTAGCGGCTTTTTCCAACTGTATCTTCCTCGCAGTTTGCACAAAGTTTGTTGCAATGGCAGATGATAATCCACTACCAGTTAGCCACAAAAGAAAGTCCGTTTTTGAAGTCGCAGAAAGAAGAAGAGAAGGAGAAAAGGAGTGAAGCCAAACTAAGGTGATTCTTGGGGATTCCTTCCAGCGATGGCGTCACTGAAGCAGACGAAGGGTCTAAAGACCGATACGTTTGTCACTAAATTAGGTCTGGACAGGAAACTTCAACAGCAATTTGTTCAGCAATTCTGAACATGCACCAGCTGTAAACAAACGTGATTTTGAGCGTAAAGAGGAGACGGGAGGATTTCTCTTTCCTTGGAAAATCCTCTATACAGCCTTTAACCACTAGGGATGTAATAATAACTGAAATGTCATGATACTGTATCCTCAAAGTTCTCACAACAATATCGTGGGCTGTCGCAATATATCGAATTCTATACTTCTTTGCTTAAATTCATTGTTTTATTGCAGCAACAGCTAATAAACAGGGTGAACTACATAGAAAGTGATCTTCCATTTCAACACAGACAGTATGAAGAAATAACTGCTATGAAGAGCTTTCCTGTCTTTGGAAAATGACAGTAATATAGCATCAGAAGCTTGTCCAGGCATTTCAAATGGAAAAAGTAGTATGTTTTCAATTCTGTTAGCTTCTCCTAAATATTGCAATAAATCTCAATATCGTAACATGAGATGTACATATTGTTACATAATTATTAACTGCTATGCCGCCATAGGTTCTCTTTATTTTACTCTTCAGCTGATGTTATACTCATCCTACAATCAGAAAATATGCCAAGGACCTTCTATCCTCCTCCACCATTACACCACAATACAATTCTGAAGTTCAAACCATGCATTTACCAAGCTTTAAGTGAAGATTCCTCTCCAATAGCCCTTTAATTTTTAGGATTGTATGTTTTGTGTCTTTTTGCCATGTTATAATATTGTTCCTTCATCAAAAACCTGCCTGAAGAGGTTTTAGGTGTCATCCATGCATATTTGAGTAATCTAGCGTTCTCTCCCAGTCACTATTCGAACCCTCCTTATGTTTACCTGTAAGATTCTGTACTTCCGTGCGACAATACTCCATAAATAAACAAAAGCATGATACAAAACTGTACACAGCAACTTGAGTAACCTGATGTGTAGTTTAATTAGTGGGATGCACCCTGATTGTGTTGTAATAGTGCTCTGAAGGAGGAGTAACTTAGCAAATGGAGGGTTGGAACTTATAAAACATGTTCGTATGCTGTTTTTAGGTGAATATAGCATTTTCAAATCAATAAGTGATCTAAATATGTGATGTGTTAGCAGTTAATACCCCATGAGAAGTAAAATATCCCCGCTTTAAAGGTTTTTCTGGTGGAGTCCGCTACTTATTTGTTTTTATTTTTTATTTTTTTATTTAGCAGGGTAAATGTGTGTGTAAATGTACCAGGATTAGCCAGAGAGGCTATTTTTCATCTGCAGTCCCTGGACAGATGGTAAACATGGTCACCCTAAAAGCACAACAATACAAAACTATACAAAAAAGTGCAATTGTACATAACATAACATAACATAACATAACATAACATAACATACTTGTCTCCATGGAGATGTTATTGCTTTGCCTGGAATGTTTCATGGTGTGATATTAAACAAATCCATCTAACATTTATTCATTACAGGTGTTTCTATTGCTCAAAATTTCTTCTGTGAATAGGGGCGTGTCTCCACAGATCTGACCTGTAATGTAGAGTAGTGCTGTAACCTGCTCATCTCCCTCATAATAAGTAGGTTTAATCGATACTGCGGAACATTCTAGACAAAGCAATAACATTTCCATGGAGACAAACAGGTGACGGACCCTCCACTAGAAATGTTATGCAGTATCTTTAAGTAATGATCAATGTTTTGTTTTTTTTTACCCCAAAACACCCCAAATGACCCAGGCGCCCCCAAGGTCATTCTCTTTAGGGGCAGTTATCTACTTGCCTGTGATCTTTCCCCAAACTCCACTTTACACTGGCATCACTTCAAGCTTTTGTGAATTCTTTGTACATTTCTCTAAGCTGGGGAGACAAGAGTGCAGCTTTTTTGCTTAGTTTGCCGCATTAAAAAGACAATCAGGAGAGATTGATCAGTGCTAATGTCCGATATGCTAGCTCCTCTGATGGCTGAAAATGTCAATAGGGCCCTTCAGGGAGACGCTGCCCAGGACTGGCCTCTGTTCCTGGGTCAAAACCATCGTGTTGAGACCAGACCTCCACAGGTCGTCAATAGAGCTCCGCACTGTGAATACTCATTAAAACATGCTAATGTGCTAACTGCGGCGTCGCTAACACTTTCGTACACATGAAGAAGAGAAACGGATATCAGGAAGTTTCTGTATCCAGGGCTCTTACATAGGCTCTTAATAAGCTGTTTTCACGCTTACCGGAGGACTTTTGGAAACATGCGACGATGATGACGTTTTCCGGAGTAGTTCCCGACACTGGGCATGCGATAAAACAATAAAACCGTGTATTCAGCAGCAGCGTCTTCACAACCTACCAAAGCTTTCCA
The DNA here is from genome assembly GCA_029959045.1 of Taenioides sp. WSHXM2023. Lineage (NCBI taxonomy): Eukaryota > Metazoa > Chordata > Actinopteri > Gobiiformes > Gobiidae > Taenioides > Taenioides sp. WSHXM2023. The sequence continues at coordinate 30,841,681 of CM057100.1, forward strand.
TGCGGGATGGGACTCTAATCGCATCTTCAATGAAGCTTACAGGCAGCAGGTTGTAACTGTTGATCTGCAGAACATAACGGAATGCTACAACAACATAATTTTTTTTTAAATGAAGTTAGACAAATTATAATACACAAAAGAATAGGCAATTTATAAAAGGAAAAAAGAAAGAATACAATGACATCTAGATGATGTCGCCAACAGAGCCCCAAGGAAGTTGTCATCCGCATGTTTCCAAACATCTTCTGGGTTTGTGATGTAAGCGTGAATAAAGCCTATTGTTTTTATAGCTTTTTTTTTTTACACAAAAGTAGTGACTCAGATTGATTGATGTCACATAGTAGCAGTGACTGTTTTTAACCAAAAGTGTGTAAATTTACCTAGTTTGCATCAACATTGCTAAAAAAGGACTAGGGACAGTGAGCAATACTATTAAAACACAATATACAGGGTTTAGTATTCAGTGTTTAGTTCCATTTTAAGACAGATAGACTGTTTTGCAACTTTGAAAATCCACAAAAACATGATCATTTGATTTTAAAATTACAAAAGTTTCTGTAGCAAACACACACAATGACAAAGTACCCAAAGTAAAAATAAACAAGGAAATCAAGCAGAAAAAGTGGAAGGAAGTGACAATTTCTTCAAAAAGAACTCAACATATTTTGCAGAGTTCCAACCAGCTCTTGTCCAACTTTGGGGAAATGAAAATGTGAAAAATAAAAACAGTTGCAGTTTCATTTGCAAATTATGTTTAAAAATTAAAGTTTGATTCACAGTTTAAGCACACCCAGGAGCAATAACATGGAAAGAAAATTGCAATCTGAACTGCTAAAATAATCCAAGAATCACATGTATTTCAGAAGGTCACAGGGAGAGCACCTGACACACAGGGATATTTCAGAACATGTTTGTAGAGGTCTAGACTACAGGGTTAGCAGCTTTTACACAGAATAAGACCCCTTAGAGACACAGGGAGGGCATCTGACACAAAGAGGGACGGCATCTAACACACAGGGAGGGCATCTGACACACACAGGGAGGGCATTTGACACACACAGGGACATTTCAGAACATGTTTGTACAGGTCTAAACTACATGGTTAACAGCTTTTACACAGAATAAGACCCCATGGAGACACATTTAGTTATCAACAAAGAACAAAATCTTCACTGCAGTTTTTCCGATTTGCCATTCCAAATTTTCATTCATTTTAGGTCGATCCTATAGTACTAGTTCCAAACAGGAAGTGAGCATGGGGACACTTCCGGCTCTATCGACTCTGTTTCCAATTGGCTTTACATTGAAAAATTATCACCCCGCTCTCTGTAACTGCTGCTGTGAGCCTCGTCATTTTGGTCTTAAAATGTTTGTATTAACCCGCTCTACATGATCCTGGTGTAAAAACACCAGGCTGTAAATAAATTCATATTAAATTCCAAATATAGCTCCTATAACTGCTAGCCTCGGTGAGCTTCGTTTGACTGGAGCCGAATGCTACAGGTGACGTCACACTCAATTAGTGCACTTCTTTATACAGTCTATGGATTACAATACAATTCTATTTATATATAACACGTAGCATTGGTCAAAGCCCAGAGCTTTAGCCTCATCACTGTAATGTAATGGTGCAGAAAAACCCCTCTGCTCATACATGGAACTAAACCAGGCTCCCTCCTCCTCCACGCACGCGTAAATCAGGCTAGCATTAGTCACGGCCGACAGGAGCGGCTGTGGCTTGCGGAGGGTTAGCATGTGAAGCTAACGAGGCTAAGCTAACGAGGCTAATGGGCCGAGGGAGGATCCTGTGACACCAGAGAACAGAGGAGCAGAGCTTAATGCTGCACTTACCCACAGGATAATGTATCTGAGAGAAAATACAAGAGAATACTGCGCAGCTAACATGCAACTGCTAAAGGAAAGACGGTTTTAGATCAAAATATATGAAAAATAGATAAAATGCACTTGCGAGCACTCTTGTCTCACTTTTAGAGGGTTCTGGGCTTTTCTGTGTGGAGTTTTCATGTTCACCCTGCATCAACCCAAAATATGCAAAATAGGTCAAATCCTCTAACTAAGGTAATCCTGACCAAGACCAGCTCAAGATCTGGAGATAAGCTAAGAGAACCTTTATTCGTGTTGCAACGCACAGCAGCAGAATTGAATAGAAATAGGCTCAAAAATCAAAAAGTCTGGAGGTATAAGGAACAGTGTGATTGGTCGAACAGGTATCCAGACTTCAAACTCTGCCAGGTGTTTGTATCAGAAACACCTGTCTGTAATCAGTGCAGTGCTGTGTGATGTTATGTAGTACTTGGAATCTCAAACCACAACACAAAGCTGCAAATTTACTTAACTTGCCTAAAATCGCCAAAAAACAGATGGCCAATCTCTGCACATTTCCACACCAGCACTGAACAATCACTCAAACTGAACTAAACTAGGTCCAGAAACACTAGCAGGTTCAAACCAGCTTAGTTGCTTTCATCCACTCACCTGCAAGTTGGAGGGTTGATTCCCATACCGTCAATGCATCGCTACTGTTGTTGTGGCAAGACACTGATTCTGAGCCCTGATCTTGGTTGCTAGTTGGAAGACTGGCCTTTTATATTTCATTATGATTTAAAGGTGGACTGTTCAACTTTTCTTGCCTCTCTAGATGTTATTGTTTTGCCTTGAATGCCCCACAGTTTGGCATTAAATGCATCTATCTCCATGGAGACAAACCACTGAAGCCACAAGGCCAAGTTACAGGTCTGTGGAGAGGCGACTCCACTCACAGAAAGAATGTTTTTCAAGGTACTTCTGAGCAATAAAAAGCTGGAATTGAATAAATGTATGATGGATAAGTTCACATGCAAAGCAGCCACATCTCCATAGAGACAAGGAGGGGGGCGAACTGGGCCGCCTACCAGGAAAGTTACACAGTGCACCTTTAAATGACTAGTTTTGTTGAAAATGCTAACTCGAGTACCAAACTTTAGCTGCGAAAACTGAAAAGCATACATCATGAGTTCTTGTACAAAATGTGATCATGTCTGGACCAAAACGTCTCACAAACATCTGAAAACTACATTAGTCCATTCACAATATGTTTACAGTAAGCACTTTCACAGCTGTAACTCAATTGTGTCGGGAGTGAAAGCATCAAAACCATGTCAGTCTCTTATGACATTTCACTCAGTTGTTTTCTGATCTTATATACTCTTCTTTTCAGTTATGGGAAGTTGTAATGTATTTAGTTACTGAATACTGACTTAGTAGAGCTGCACGATTAGGGAAAAATATCTGATTTTAAACATGTTCAGAAGAGTTGAGAGAAAGACTGAAATCTGAACAGAAAAACTAATACAAGAATCACATTTCAGACCATTTCAGAACATGTTTGTACAGATCTAAACTACAGGGTTAGCAATTTTTATGCAGAATATGACAGGAGATTTTACTGTTTGTGGAGGAAATTATGATATTATATTATGGTAGAGGAAATACTTAGAGCGCATTTCATCACTGACCAAAACACCAGAGCGGTGTAAGAACAAGGCCTTTCCTGTTGTGTTCACCTGCAGGCTGCTGTGCAGGACACAGAGGGGGGAAACTTTTGGCTCTTCCTCTCCTCAAACTGCCCTGACACAGATCTGCTGACCCTACCTGACCAGTCCTCCTGACCTGACCTTTGACCGAGACACAAAGGCAACTGAGACGCGCAGTGGAAATGTTGTAGCAGCAAAACTTGCTCTTTATTATTTTTGCAGTCCTTATTCTAAATACATATTTCTTAGTGCTGTTAACACAAAACAATTTTAACGCTGTTAATTTTTATCGTGAGATTAACGCTCTTTCTGACCTAGTGAACTAGTTTTTTCATAAGATGTGGCCACTGCTCGTAACATTAGAAAAACTACAGGATCTGGCTGTAAACAGGAAGGAAAACAATTTGTACAAAACGGAGAAGTCCCGACTGGAGGAGGTGGGCCAAAGCACGGCACAACCGCCCATGCACGCGCACACGCACGACTTCACCACACAAGCCCTGCAGGCACACTGATGCCACCCACACGAGGAAAACACGAAACAAAGTCCACTACAAAACATATGCGAACCCGCGCCCACCCCTGACAAGGACTGAGGACAGAGACAGAAGCCCCGCAGCCTCTCTACCCCAGCCCCCCTACTCCCCCGCGCCGCCACCACATCCACAAACCCACGGAGGAGCGTGCACCGCAGCAGGACCCACACCGGTCCCACCACTCAAAAGACACCCCATGCCACTGGACCCACCCTCTCTGCCAAAAGCACCAGCTCCGCCATGCGACATTTAAGCAAAGAGCGTCGTGTGACGACGCCATCGGCCCGGCCTGGCCGCGCAGGTGCAAACGCAGGCCAGAGAACCCCAGGCAACCACGCCCGAGCACAGCACGGCCCAAAAGTCCCAGCGCGAGTGTGCCCCCTAGTACAGCAGGCGTTGGGACAGACAAACACAGTGGCGCCAACTGGAGATTACTGGACGTCCCTCAGTAATGGAACTACCTCAGGGTCACAGCTCATTATTTCACCCACAGTGGGAACTTCAGTCACTTTGACTGTTCTGAAGACAGAAGAGAAGCACTTCACTCACACTGATGCAGAGCACTTCATGAAAGTGGAACATGAGAGTGGAACATCCAACACAAAGTGTCTCACTGACAATTGTTATGGTTTGCAGTAAAAACACATTTGCACAAAGCGGAGCCTGTCCACTTTTCTATGTTGATAAGAGAATTAAAATAATGATTCAAGGGACAAACATGTGCGATTCATTTGCGATTAATCGCGAATTTACTATGTCATTCATGAGATTAATTGCGATTAAATATTTTAATCGATCAACAGCACTAATATTATTTCTGTTTTTTGTTGAGTTGCGTCCCCACCCAGCTCTTAGTCCTCCTCTGCAGTGCTCTATAGGACTGGACTTAAATGTGAGCTGGATCATTTGTGTTGGCTGTGTTTGTGCTGACAAGGCAGTTTGAGGTCTGGCTCCAAACACAGGTAACTACAGCTCAGATACAACTGTACTCTGCTCTACAGAACCACGGGAGAAACAGAACAGGGACATGACTCTTTCTCCATTTTACACCGAGAAATTTAACTTAAAGCTTCACTCTTGAATGTTTCTTAAGAAAGATGTTAACTTACTATTTTGCATGTATTCAATTCCATCTTTTTGTTACTCAAATGTACATCGAAAAACATGCATTCTTAACTTAGCCTTAACCTCTCCATGGAGATAGATAAATGTAATGCTATACTGTGGAGCATAACTTAAGAACAGAGCTAAAGAAGGCTCATTTCTGACAACTGGCCAATGGATTTGAGTGAATACGTTTTGACACTCATCCCAAGACCTTCTGAGTAGAAAACCTCTTGAATATAACTTTTGTCCATTTAACAGAATTCAACCTTTTTTGTGATGGACCCTCCCTGCAAGACTGAGAGAGATACTAGGGAACATTTCAGACAAAGTAACATTTCCATGGAAACAAGCAGGTAGCAGACCCTACACTAGAAAAATGGCATAGTGTGTCTTTGAATTCAACCAGGATGACCCCATCCTTCTTGTTCCTATTTCTAGTAGTTTATCAGCCTCCTTCCCTTAACGTTTAACCAATCAGCTGTCAAGAACATTCATATAAACACACTCTCTCTCCTCCTCCTCCGCCGCAGCAGCAGAACCACCAGCCTCCTCAGCCTCTCCATCTCCTCCTCTTCACCTTCACCAGTGTCTAACCCAGAGAAGATACAAAGTTCTTCCTCACTTACCTTCTGCATTCAGAGCATCCTAATTATTCACCACGATTTGTTTATAAGCACTTTTCATAACTCTCAGAGACCAGAGCGGAGTTTTGCCGTCACAGTAAGGCTAACAATGACTGGCATGCTAACAACGCACTTCCTAAACAGATGCAGACAGAACACAGTAGATTTATTTTGATCTTAAGAGCTGCTTATACAATAAATCTGACATTTTGCTCAAACACATGGGGAAAAAAAATGTTCAAATACAACACAAAGGAAAGAAAAAGGGACACACACACACACACACACGCACACGCGCACACACACACACACACACACACACACACACACACACACACACACACACACACACAAATTGGAAGGTTACTAGTTTAAGCCTGACTTCTTACAGTTGTGCTCTTGGGCAAGGCATTTCACTAGCCTCCAATACCAGTCTAACTAGATGCACTAAATGTGTGCAGGTTTGTCAGGGAGGCCACGGGCACAAAATGAATGCCACATCTCAGCCAATACGCCCCAGGGCAGCTCTGGAATTATAACACTGAAACTTATTGTGATGTGGCTTTATTTGTATATAAATATACTATAAAAATAACACATATTTCATGTCTTCATATTTCATGGGACTTTTTGGACTTTTAGGACCTTTTCCCAAAAGTGATTATATTTTGTTTTAAATTGTCAATTGCTATGGCAATTGACAATTTGAAACCCACAAATACTATCAAACTAGTTTAGAATGGTTTAAATTTAAATAATCCAATGTGTTAAAGGTACACTATGTCACATCTCTAGTGGAGGGTCCTTCTGTTTGTCTCCATGGCAATGTTATTGCTTAAATGCCTGGAATGTCTGGAATGTTCCACACTCTAGCTTTAAACAAATCTGTCTATATTTATTCAATTACAGGTGTTTTTATAGCCAGGGAGACACCTTTTTACTGTGAGGGGGCTTGTCTCTCCACAGATCTGACCTACTTGTCTCCATGGACATCGATCAGTTTAATGCAATACTGTGAAACATTCTAGGTAAAGCAATAACATCTCCCAGGAGACAAGGACATGCGGTGGACCTTACAACAGAAAAGTGACATAGTGTCAAATGTACCTTATATTTAGTGTCATTTAGCTTCACTTAAATCATATTGACATCCATCTATTCTATTCTATTCTATTCTATTCTATTCTATTCTATTCTATTCTATTCTATTCTATTCTGTTCTGTTCTGTTCTATTCCATTCCGTTCCATTCCATTCTGTTCTGTTTTGTTCTATTCTATTCTATCCTGTTCTGTTCTATCCATCCTGTTCTATCTATCTATCCACCCATCCTTCCTCTTCATCCCTCGACCTAACTAGTCAGAAATACTAAAACAGCTTTAATACACTAGATTAGACTCCTGTGACTGCCCTACAGCTTTCTTCTTGTAGTTTACGTCTTTCTACAGTCTCTTGTGTCTTGCCTTGGATTTGCTGACAGTCTAAACATGGCGTCTGTGGAGAGGGGGTTTTGTTTGAACAGCGTCTTCGTGTTTCTGTATCTGTGAGGGTCTGAGGGTTTGCGTGAATCCAGTGAAGTCTGATCAAAGCTGCTCTGAGCCCCGACTCAGCTCCTCTTGTTTTTACTCCATTCAAACAAACTCCGCTCACTACACAAATAATCCGCGAGCAGGAGGGGGGATTATGCGGGACTAACATCTCTGAGCACGTCTACGGATGTGTTTTGGAGCATTTAAAGGTCCTGTATTGTGCTTTTGATTTTAACCTTTGTAATGTGGTTTCTTAAAGGCACTGTAACTGATTTTTTACGGTCTTAAAAATGTGAAAAAAAAAATTAGCTTGTTCATTTTAAACAATTTGCGGTGGTTCAAAGTTATTCCTAATTTTCCTAGCACACTCCTAGCATCCTAATTAATTGCAGTTTGTTTATAAGTGCTTTTCATAACTTTCAGAGACCAGTGTGGACAGCAACTAGCATGCTAATAGCGCACTAGTTTTACTTCCTGATTCGCGTACAATAAAACATGTTATAATTCAATGCAGACAGCACACAGGAGATTTATTTTGATCCAAATTGCTTTTTGAACATATCTGTACTGAAGAAAAACTAATTTGACTTTGTAATTTTGAAAGGTACAGCCCCTTTAATCCAAAACATACTACATACTACAGTTTTCTGAACAGAATGTTGCCCTTATTGAAAAATGTAAAAGTGAGCAAGGTACAAACCAGAGGCACACTCACTGAATATATTAAAACTTTTACATCTTTCAGTAAGGGCAACATTCTGTCTAGATTTCAAGTTTAGCCCCCGTAAAGCACCTGTACTGCTACTTTTGACTTTTTTTTTTTAAACTATTTTATGACCTAGTGAAGCGCTCTACCCCCCAGTTTTGTTTTGTTTTTTTCATGTTTGAGTAATCTTTGTATTTAGTCTGTCTTCCTCACCAGAGATTAAAACAGTTGACCCCACCTCATGACATAATCTGGTGGTAATCTAAAGAGCTCCTATGTGTTTTTAAAGTCAACGCACCATCACCAGACTTACCCTGATCATTTCAACACTAACTAATTCACTGTGAACTAACCTCATTGCAGTAGCAACTGCTTTTAGAGCATGGTTTAAACGGCCAGCAGGTGGAGTCTTTGCACTGTCTGCTCTGACACAAATCAATAAATCTAGGGAGATATTTTATGAACACAATTATAAAACCTGTTAATTTGAAATCATGAAAACCTATAAAAGGTTCTTATACTAACTAATATATTCTGGTAGTTTACTTGAGGTGGGTCTTTGTGCTGCCTGTTGGAAAGTCTGTCTCTATGACCTGCTTTTAAGGCATTAGTCATTATCATTTTTATTACATTCACTGAAAATTATCCAGTGTCCACATTTGATTTCTTTACACAAACTCCCATCAGCGGTTTACTTCCTGTTGAAACATATCAGCTGTGTTTTACAGAAGGAAGGTGATTTTGAAACACCATCACGACTGCACTGTGATGGCGTAAGTGCTTTTTACGGGAGCTCCTGACATATTTAATTCTTCATGCTTTATAAACACATAATTAGCAGATCAATGTTTAATTAAATCAGTAACATAACTTTTAGTCATACATATATGATACATTTGACAACATTAAATAACTAGTATCTTAAAGATGCACTATGCAACTTTTCTGGTAAAGGGGGTCACCAGTTGCTTGTCTCCATGGCGATGCTATTGCTTTGTTCCACAGTAGGGCATTAAACTTCTATCTTGATATATTTAATGCCGTACTGTGGAACATTCTCGTCAAAGCAATAACAGAGGAGCAATCAGGTAGCAGACCCCCTACCAGAAAAGTGACATGATACATCTTTAAATCTGCACAATATAGGACCTTTAAGTTGATTTTATACTTTACTCATACTAAACATTTAATTTACACAAAATTAAAGAAATTAGGTAAGTTTAAACACAAATAAAAGAAAAATGTTGGTACCTTTCTTGCCAGTAGCCTCAATTTTGGTGCCTTTGGGGTCTAATGAAGAAAAGATCAGAATTAAACACATGATATTCTGAAACACTCAAATACTTCTAACCTCGTTGTTTATCCTCGGGAGGGAAAACAACTTATACTTTTTAAACTCTACCAAGGAGCGGAAACAAGACAGAGCAAGCCCAGTCACGTCTATGGAGAAGAGGTCTAAGGGTCCACCGCACTGCTGCCAAAACCCAGCTCAATGAAGGAGCTCGTGAGTTATTGGCAGAGACCGGAGAGACAGATAGGGGGCAGCATACCGTGGAGGCAATAGCAAAGGGGTTTGGGGGGGAAGGGGGAGGGGCCATACTTCAGCGGAACAGCGGGAGGGGGGGAGGAGGGGTGCAATGCAGTTCTGTCAAAGAGAGAGAAAGAGATAGAGAGATGGAGGCATAGAGAGAGAGAAAGAGAGAGGAGCTGAGTTGTACTAGTTCGAGCAAAATGCACTACGGTAGATGCAGGAGAGAGGAGGAGGCAGGGAGAGTGCAAAGACTACATGTCAAATGGGTTTTTTTCAAATCTGTGCCACTTTTTGGGCGTTAAGTTGTGTTAGCGAAGTACATGTCCAACTACATGATAAGTATACTCTTCATACTATTACAGTGTATAACAATTTGCTATCACTTAATTGTATCTTCATTTTAAGAAGACATTCTGACATTTTAAAAGAGCAAAACTGTTCACTGAAGATTAAGAACAATCAAAAAGTTAGCAAAGACTGAACCCTAAAATACCAGGGGAAATGTCAGTCCAGCCCAGTCTAGTGAGGTAAACAACATTATCTGTGTACGTATTTGTAGAAAAAAGTTCTATCCTGCTATAAAACGCCATTCAAAAACACTTGTGACTGACCTGACAAGAAATAGTTTTAGAAACAGCAGGCTATAAGGAAAATAGTACTTGAACCCATTAAAAAATAAAATAGTACTCATAACATGTCATTTGAGTGTATTTACCACCAAGGTGTAAGAAATACCCCCAGAGCCAAATACCTGAGTGTTATTCATTCAGAAACTGTGTGAGTATTGAACCATATGTCCAACAGTTCAATGGCAGGATAAAGTTCACTTCATAGTTTAGACTTTATTCGGCTGATCGATTAGTGTCAGAGCTGCTTTAAACTGAAAAACACTGAATCACCACATCCATGGGTTTGAGAAGCTCTGTCCCAATACAACAGGAGGCACTACACACTCTAATGAAGTGTGCGTTTCTGAAACAGTCTGAAGTAAGTGAGTTCACGAGAGCACAGGGGCTAAACGTGAGAACTGGGACTGTCCCCACTACAGACGGCTCATGTAGTGAATTTGATCTTAATGATTATTGAGTATCCAACATCGTAACACAGCTGCCTCTTGATGTCACTAAACTGCAGTGAAATCAATCAGAGAGTCTCATCATCAGTTCTAATTGTCTCATGAAATGGTCTGAAACCAAAAAGAAAAGCTTTTAACTATGTTGTTTCCTGGACAGTCCGCATATTCCTTATAATTTTATCTCACTGCCAAGTCACTAAAGTACTATAGCACTGTGCTGTTCCAACCATGTCAGTGAAATGCATTGTGGGGAGCACAGGGAAACAAGGCTGCCAATCTGTGCAATGGCCCCTTCACGCATGTGAGTGTGTGGTGGTCAGAGGGGCCCAATTCTAAACTCATTAATGTCTAAATCTGGGTCTGTCAAAATGCAGGACCAAAGGACACAGAGCCCCTGCAGCTTTTGTATTTTGGAATAACGTCACTCAACACACCTAATAGTTTTATCCATTTTGTCTGTTGCTTGTGCAGATGTATGTTTGAGGCCACTTTAACCACTGCAAACCAGATTTACCCCAGAATACAAATAAAGACACCTTATTCTTGGTCTTAACCTTAAATCTGCACATATGAGTGACTAAAACATCATTATTCTCTGTCTGTATTTGGGATTTGCTAAAAACATTTTCCAGCAGAATCTTTCACAGTGAGTTTGTATCCTGAAATGACTTCCTGACGCACAAATATAGAGTCTATTAACAAAGTGGTCCTAACTGCTGCTTTGTCCTGTGGCTATAATGACACACACGCTCACACAGGGAGCCAAGTGATCGTCAAAACGGAAATGAATTCTCCAGCTTCCCTTGAACGCCTCACATCCATTTGGAGTCATTTGGGTGAAAATGGAGCTGTATTTCATTTGAATGACAAAGAAAAAGGGGAGACACATTTTTCAGCCCGAGGACCGAGACGGAGCAGCCGGATCTGCGTCATGGGACTTTGTAATGTCACGGATTTGGAAGGGGACAATCTGTTCTGTGGCCAAAATAGCAGCAGTCTGTCCAACACAAAGCTAAACACAAGAGGCCAGAGGATTCACAATCAAGGGTCATTCTGATTAAGTCACCTTGGTCTGTTTTCTTGGTCTGTTTCATCCTTTTTTTTTTTTTTATTTAGCTCCAAGAGAGGTCTAAAAATGTCTGAGAGTTACTTCACTTTGAAATATTAATCATAATTATTTCCTCATCATGAACAATCTTGTATTTTGTCAAATTAAAAACAAGTAAAACTGGCTCCAAAGAGTATTTTCCTGACGCTAAACAGAACAGACTTTTAATTAGTGCCATTTAACACTAAAAATAGTTACATTTCAACCTCCAAAGTCAGAGCTCCAAAACACAAACCGCAGGCTTTTACTGACAGAGGATTGGCTGTAGACTCCATTAACACACCCAAGCTGATAATTCACCATTAGAAATTACTGAATCTTGTTCAAATTCTGATTGATCCTCAAAACTGATTTTGACAATGATAATTAAAAACATATACAACAGACTGATATTTTCCACACACAATATCAAATAGGGCTGTGCAGTTAATCGAAATAATTTGTATTCTTGATTGAGATTCAGGAAAATTTAAAAATTATTATGAAACAAGCTTACTCCTGACTTTCTTACTCGCAAAGCAGGGTTATGGTGCAGTTAAGCAATTGACATTGTAAAAAAATGTCCTTCTAATTTAATTTGAATTATTTTGATTAGATCTATACAGACTGTACAAAGTAAAAATGTAAAATAACTGAAGGCAGTTTACAATTTCTTCAATAATAAGATAATGATAAGAATGAAAATGTACAGAAGTTTAAAAGACAATCAAGATTTTATTTTTGGCTAGATCCCCCAGCCCTACAAAATAAGACACTTTTCTTTCATATTTTCTTGGCCTGTTTTGATAAATATTAAAACCATTCTAAAACAGGAAAACTCAACATTCTATTCATTTAATTTCAATTGAGTATGTAGTTTTAATACAGGTTTATTATTTTTTCGTATTTGTGTATTTTTTTTTTTTTTTTCCACAATTGTACTTTACAACAGGGACAGTGCACGTTTCAGTTTTATATCATGTCACCAAACACTATTCATTATTTTAAAGTGATCATATGTAACTTTCTGGGTGTGGGAAGTCAACTGCATGATTCCATGAAAATAAAGTTAAAACCATACTTTATTTTAGCCAGTTCATGGGCAAAAACGTTACATACTGGGGCTTTAATGATCCACAGTTGTAACCTGCTCCACTTTATCTTCAGTGCTCCATCACAGTTTTATGCCTGAAACATCAACAGTACCATGGGTCTTTCTCAAACTTTTCTAATCATCTCCTGTCCAAACTTTGACATGCTGTTGGTGAATATTGATCACCCTCCCTCCTGGGTCCCGCCTTCAGATGGAGCGCCCGGGGACCAACTGCCAATCGGATAGCTCGCCCGCTTTGATTGATGGCTCCGCTGAACCGCATTGGTCTGAATGAGGCGCGTGCAGATGCTTCGCTGTACTTGACATCTGCCACTGTGAGCGATGGAGACGGAGCCAGGCACGAGTCCAGACCTCAAGCCCCAATTCGTCAATGTCAAACTCGGAAAATACATCAGGAAATCAGTCTAAAGACGAGTTTGTGGAGAGGAGGCATCCAGGAGACAGGTAAGACAGGTGAGACAGGAACTCTGTGATTGGTGGTTTTCAGATTCTAGAATGTGATGATGTCACACTCCCAGATGGGGGCAAGAGACAGAGTTCCCTACGGATTACATTGAACTTTGCCATGAAATATCCAAAAGGTTCACAAATGTTGAACCAGATCATTTCTGTTAGTGACTAGACCCAAAAACTCACAGTATTACAACAAGAATTTGCATTTTAACAATATTAATTTTCGCTGCTCCCATCTGTATTTAACAACATTGACCTACAAAATGTTATGTCATCTGAAACTGAGTGATAGTGTTTTAATAATAAAAATTGAATAGCCATTTTCAGCACAAAGTCAGTTTTTACCTTACTGCATCAGCCTGGTGAGTATATGCCTGTCAACAGATGTGGGAAGAGTAGCCAAACATTTTACCATTACTTCGAATGAATATTACTCAAGTAGAAGTACGAAGTAGTTGTGTAAGTTGAGTATAAGTAAAAAAAAAAAGTGTTTGGGAAAACTAAGAAAATGTAAGTAAATGTAATTAATAGAACAAAACATAAAATCATGCCAAAAATCTGGTCTTTTCAAAGTACAGACACAAAAATTTGAAAAACTAAATCATATCTGAAGGAGCAGTGCAAGTAGTGGTCTTAGGAATTACTCGAATATAAGTAAAAAAATAATAATAATTGGGAAAACTACTGCTCTAGTAAGAGTAACTGTCGGAATGTAACCTCTGATTTATATTTTTAAGTGAATGTAATCAGAAGAACAAAACATAAAATAATGCCCCAAATCTGGTATTTTCAAAGTACAGACCACAAAAATGAGAAAAACTACGATATCTGAAGGAGTGTTGCAAGAAACACAAACAAGCTGCTTTATTAAAATATTTTGAACCAAGAAATAATTACAGAATGCCCCACGGCTACACTGGGCTCATTGTGTTCATTTTCTTTTTCACCAAATTCAATGAAAACTTCAATCTGTCTAATATTTCTTTATTTTGTACAAACCCAAGCATTCAAAGGACTGTGATTTGTCAAAGTGTTTTGTCAAAGAAATTACTTTTGTGAAACCAAACTTAAAAAAAAAAAAAAAAAAAAAAAAAAAAAAAAACAACTTGACAATGTTTTAGGGTGTTAGTCAGGGATGTCCTTTATCTCCCTATTTATTTACATTGTTTGTGTATAAAAATAATGGCCGATGAAACTAGAAACATCACAATAATGTTTTTTTTTTCTTCTTTTTTTAAAGCAAAGTCAATATGTACACAGTATTTAAAATAATGCAGAGGTCTGGATGTGTGACAACAGAAAGTGAAATAAAAAGGAGCTTTTGTTCATACAGATGGAGGAGTGAGCTGCTGCAGACAGGTGATTTAAGATGTAATCCACATGATCCTGTTTCCTCTGTTTGACTCTCTCTGTCTCTGTATCATTCTCTCCATCTTTCTCTCCTCCTTCGTACTCTCTTTCTTCTCTCTCTTCCTTCTCCCTACTTTCCTCTATCACTCCCCTCTCTCTTCACTCTTCCCACTTCTTTCATTGTTTCTCTCTCCATCTTTCATTGTTTCTCTCTCCATCTCCCTTCCTCTGTCAGTCTCTCTCCCTCTTTCTTTTTTGCTATCTCACTCCAACTGACTCCCACTCCCCCTCTCCTCCGCTCTCTCTCCTCTCTCTCTTTTCCTCCTCCTTTCTCTTACCATTTTAACTCTTTCTATACCCTCCTATGTCTTTGTCTCTCTTTCGCTCTTCCCCTTCCATTGTTTCTCTTTAATTCCTTCTCTCTCTATCCATTCCTCTCTCCCCCTCTTCTCTCCCTTTTCATCCTCTCACTCGTGCTCTCCTATTTCTACTCTCCTCATTCTCTGTCTCTTTCCTCTCTCCTCTCTCTCCCTCCCTCTCTACTTGTCAACACTAAACCCAGGATTAGCCTTGGGCCCTCAGTCTGTCCAACATCCTGCACCTGGCACCCGAGCGCAGGGAGACATTTTTTTATTTATTTTGTTTAATTTTTTTTTCCATCTCTGGTTTGGCAGCGACGGTCTCATAACAGCAGCTCATTACAAGAGAGGGGCAATACATCTGAGGTCTGCAGAGAAGAGGAAGAGAAGGAGGAGGAGAAAGAGGAGAAAGAGGAGGAGGGAGAGGAGAAGGAAGAAGGGGAAGAGGAGGGGAAAAGGAGGAGGAGAAGAGGGGAGGAGGAAGAGTAGGGAAAAAGGAGGAGGAGGAGGAAGAAGAGGAGGGGGAGAGGAAGAGTAGGAGGAGATGCTGTTGTCTAAATGTTCAGCCAAGTCGGAACAAAGGCCGTGTATTTACTTAAACATTAAAAACAACATTAGAACAAGCAAGACGTCTGAGGAGCTGACACCGACGTAATCGCCATCACAACAAAGAGTTGGCAACACCGACGGACAGCTGCAGATCACACCACGAGTATCGCCGATTAAGAAAAGTACTGAGCAGTGGGCGTATGCCGGTGGCGGTGAAAACAGGAGTTGATCGGTGACTTGAAAATAAAACTGCTCAGGCCAGGTCAAAATCTGACAATCCTCCTGCACACTCTGTCTGGTTCCTACAGGCCTATCTGCAGAGGTGGAAAACGTAGCCAAAAAATTGTACTTAAGTAATAGAAATGTTACTTTAAAAAAATGTTACTCAAGTATAAGTACTAAGTAAGTAAGTAAGTAAGTAAGTAAGTAAGGAGTGGTACAGAAAATGCTCAAGAGTAAAAAGTATTTGAGGAAGCTAATGTAATTGGGAGGAGAAAACATTAAAGTATGCACATAATCAGGTATTTCCAAAGAACACAAATGTTCAATATCAACATAAAACTTTTGTCAGTGGGAAAAGAAACCAAAACTTTTACTCAAATAAGAGCACAGATCAGTAGGAGTGAAGTATAATGTCTGAGAAGTACACAAAAATGGTATATGAGCGAGGAGGGGCCAACAACACAGACTGATCCTCTAACTTTGTAAAACCTTTGTAATTGGTTTCGTAAGCACCAACGATTTAAAGCTGGGCTGTTGCCATCGAAATAAATCAATTAAACATGAAATATATAGAATTTTAAAACCTGTCATAAGTGGAAAAGAGACCGAAATTTATGAACTGAACTCTTCATCATTCTCGGACAATAAAACTCTTTATAATTAGATGCAGACAGTACGCAGTGGACTTAATTTGACCGCAAGAGCTTCTTATACAATATATCTGTACTGCATTTTGTTCAAATACATGGGAAAATCAGGTGCAGGCTGTTTAAGCATGGATATTTATCTCCAATATTCTCTGGAGTAGTCCCTGATAAAAGCTCATAGAACAGAGCCTATTGACTCTCTGTTGCTGTGGTTTCTCTGAGCGCTGTAATTACAGGTTTAATCACATTTAAAGAGCGCCTCATTTAGCGCTCTATTAGACTCAGACCGATGGAGGACAGAGGAGGACAAAGGAGGAGAGACGAAGACAGAGGAGGAGAGAGGCGGACAGAGGAGGAGAGAGGAGGCTGGAGGAGAAAAGGAGGCTGGAGGAGGACAGAGGAGAAGAGAGGAAGCCAGAAGAGGAGAGGAGGACAGAGGAGGACAAAGGAGGAGAGAGGAGGAGAGAGGAGGCCAGAGGAGAAGAGGAGGCCAGAGAAGGACAGAAGAGGAGCGTGGACTAAGGGAATGGTTTGTCACAAGGTGCATTTTAGATTTCTGTGTCCAGACTTTTGTGTCCAGACTTTGGGAACACAGGTTTAGAGTTTAGATTTTTGGCGTGAGCCCAAACCCGGCACAGCCCCGGTGTAAATAGATTTCCCCGCTGTGTTGTTGGGTCGGGCGGGTTTGGGTCCAGTGTATACACATAGTACACACATCGTAAACTCTCTGTGGGTGAGTGACAGCTGCCCCAGTCTTCTGACCACAAACACCACAGGGTTTTCCTTTTTTTTTACCCAAAACAAGATGCACAGCTCCAAGTCTGTGTGTGAGTGTCAGTGGTGGTCGAAGATGGTGCAGATTGGCAGCCTTACATCTGTCAGTCTGTCGTAGGGCAGCTGTGGCTATAGTAGCTTACCACCGAGTGTGGAGTGAATGAAGAATGACTACAGTGTATAGTTTTGAGAGGCTGTGAAGTCAGAGTCATTTGTGGTGAGAGCAACAAGACCAATGATGGGGCATACACTTATATGAGATGTACTCCTGAAGACTAAGAAATTGTCAGGAGCATTTTTGTCTATTGTCCGATAAAACCAAATCAATCTACAGTCTACAAGGTACAACCAGACTCAGTTCACTCCATACAGTGTCTGTAGTTAAGTGCAAGTTTGTGAAGAAAAGCAGAAAAGAAAAAGCTGGAAAATACAGGATGTAACTGTCATCTATTCCATCCAAAATGCAGAGGCAATTTACACTGAAGGAAGGCATTTTTCTGACCTTTTTTTTGACATTCATTTAACAAAATAAAGGTGTGTCATTATATTTGTAATATAATAATTTAGATATGGTTTGGCCCTTGTTTACATTATGGTTGCTAGGTAATGGTTATAGAATTACCTCAACGTATGTCTCATCTTCCTGTCGCTGCCCTATACCAGGAAGTAAAATGATAAACTTTACCAAAATAATAATAATAAATATATACATAATATACATACATAAATAACTACTAAAGACTAGGCAAGATTTTTAACCAAATCTGAAATGTAATCATGTTAACAAAGTTTTATAGAATGTAGTAGTTTAACCAGTCATATTAACTGTGATGCACATAGCTCAGGTCTTTCAACGTGTGATGCAAAGTTACTGGAGATCTTCTCCCAGTCTGTGGAGACCAGTGCCCTGTATTTCGCTGTGGTCTGCTGGGGGACCGGCACCAGGAAAAGAGACATTGGACGGATTGAAAAACTGATCCGTAAATCTGGACACGTGATCGGCTGTGAGCTGGAGACATTTGTCACAGTGAGGGACAGGAGGACACTGGACAAACTGCTCTGCATCATGGACACTCCTGCTCACCCACTGCACCAGACTATAGAGGGACAGAGGAGATAATACTCCCTACAACTGTACAACAACTCACCCACTGCACCAGACTATAGAGGGACAGAGGAGATAATACTCCCTACAACTGTACAACAACTCACCCACTGCACCAGACTATAGAGGGACAGAGGAGATAATACTCCCTACAACTGTACAACAACTCACCCACTGCACCAGACTATAGAGGGACAGAGGAGATAATACTCCCTACAACTGTACAACAACTCACCCACTGCACCAGACTATAGAGGGACAGAGGAGATAATACTCCCTACAACTGTACAACAACTCACCCACTGCACCAGACTATAGAGGGACAGAGGAGATAATACTCCCTACAACAACTCACCCACTGCACCAGACTATAGAGGAACAGAGGAGATAATACTCCCTACAACTGTACAACAACTCACCCACTGCACCAGACTATAGAGAGACAGAGGAGATAATACTCCCTACAACTGTACAACAACTCACCCACTGCACCAGACTATAGAGGGACAGAGGAGATAATACTCCCTACAACTGTACAACAACTCACCCACTGCACCAGACTATAGAGGGACAGAGGAGATAATACTCCCTACAACAACTCACCCACTGCACCAGACTATAGAGGGACAGAAGCGATAATACTCCCTACAACTGTACAACAACTCACCCACTGCACCAGACTATAGAGAGACAGAGGAGATAATACTCCCTACAACAACTCACCCACTGCACCAGACTATAGAGGGACAGAAGCGATAATACTCCCTACAACCTCTCACCCACTGCACCAGACTATAGAGGGACAGAGGAACTCATTCTCCAACAGGCTCCTACAGCTCCGCTCTAACAGTGAGAGATACAGGACTACATTCATACTATAATACTCCCTACAACTGTACAACAACTTAATCTCAAGTAAAGGATAACCTTATGCCCTGTCAATCAGCAGAGTATTTGCACTGTTGTTCTTGTCTCTTGTTTATAGCTGTGATTTTATAGTTTATTTTATAGTTTATTACTTATTTTTCTATTTCATTTTGACTTGTACATATACATTTATTCTTATTTTTATAATTATGTCTCATTTGACACCTGTCTCTTGCTCTTTTTCCTATACCATCTATTTTTGTTACTCTCTGTTATTATATTATATTGTGATGTTTGAGCTGCTGTATCCATATAATTTCCCTTGTGGATCAATAAAGTTTGTCTAAGTCTATTGTGGCACCATCGTCTATCCTTCATATTTGCCTTCTTCCTGTTGTTAAGACCCTGAGCATCTAGAACTGTTCTTTTATTAACTACATTTGCCTTCAGTTCCATTCAAGCTAATTACATTTCAAAACAACAGTGAGATTGTGAATAATAATGGCCGCGTTACCTCTGTGAAAAGTGAAACTCATTCATTTCAACTGTGTACGCCTCATTAACACCAGCTCAATTAGCGCTTCAATTAAACCACTCGTAATAAAGCAGCCACAGTTCCATTACGCTCTGGTCCTCGTCTTACCCACAATGCTTTGCTCTGCTCAGTATTCTCCTCCCAGCTGCCCTTGCTTTGCCTCCAGACGTTTGAGCTCGATCAATATTTTTGTCATAACTCAAAGAGAGAGTCACCTCAGCGTCCACATTAAAATTCTCGGCGCACGGAGAAGAGGCGGACATTTTAGGTTTCAGACCATTACGGAGAATACGAAAGAGGAGGGAGTCATTTATGAAAGTGAGCCTGTTAAATAAGGACTGGAGCAGAACTGAACCAGGACTGAACCAGGACTGAACCAGGACTGAACCAGGACTGAACCAGGACTGAACCAAGACTAAAGCAGGACTAAACCAGGACTGAACCAGGACTGAACCAAGACTAAAGCAGGACTAAACCAGGACTGAACCAGGACTGAACCAAGACTAAAGCAGGACTAAACCAGGACTGAACCAAGACTAAACCAGGACTGAACCAGGACTGAACCAAGACTGAACCAGGACTGAACCAGGACTGAACCAAGACTAAAGCAGGACTAAACCAGGACTGAACCAGGACTGAACCAGGACTGAAACAAGACTAAAGCAGGACTAAAGCAGGACTGAATCAGGACTGAACCAAGACTAAAGCAGGACTAAACCAGGACTGAACCAAGACTGAACCAGGACTGAACCAGGACTGAAACAAGACTAAAGCAGGACTAAACCAGGACTGAACCAGGACTGAACCAAGACTAAAGCAGGACTAAACCAGGACTGAACCAGGACTGAACCAGGACTGAACCAGGACTGAACCAAGACTAAAGCAGGACTGAACCAGGACTGAACCAGGACTGAACCAAGACTAAAGCAGGACTAAACCAGGACTGAACCAGGACTGAACCAAGACTAAAGCAGGACTAAACCAGGACTGAACCAAGACTAAACCAGGACTGAACCAGGACTGAACCAAGACTGAACCAGGACTGAACCAGGACTGAACCAAGACTAAAGCAGGACTAAACCAGGACTGAACCAGGACTGAAACAAGACTAAAGCAGGACTAAACCAGGACTGAACCAGGACTGAACCAAGACTAAAGCAGGACTAAACCAGGACTGAACCAGGACTGAACCAAGACTAAAGCAGGACTAAACCAGGACTGAACCAAGACTAAAGCAGGACTAAACCAGGACTGAACCAAGACTAAAGCAGGACTAAACCAGGACTGAACCAGGACTGAACCAAGACTGAACCAGGACTGAACCAGGACTGAACCAAGACTAAAGCAGGACTAAACCAGGACTGAACCAGGACTGAAACAAGACTAAAGCAGGACTAAACCAGGACTGAACCAAGACTAAAGCAGGACTAAACCAGGACTGAACCATGACTGAACCATGACTGAACCAAGACTAAACCAGGATTGAACCAGGACTGAACCAGGACTGAACCAGGACTGAACCAGGACTAAACCAAGACTGAACCAGGACTGAACCAGGACTGAACCAAGACTAAAGCAGGACTAAACCAGGACTGAACCAAGACTAAAGCAGGACTAAACCAGGACTGAACCAGGACTGAACCAAGACTGAACCAGGACTGAACCAAGACTAAACCAGGATTGAACCAGGACTGAACCAGGACTGAACCAGGACTAAACCAAGACTGAACCAGGACTGAAACAAGACTAAAGCAGGACTAAACCAGGACTGAACCAAGACTAAAGCAGGACTAAACCAGGACTGAACCAGGACTGAACCAAGACTGAACCAGGACTGAACCAAGACTAAACCAGGATTGAACCAGGACTGAACCAGGACTGAACCAGGACTGAACCAAGACTAAAGCAGGACTGAACCAGGACTAAAGCAGGACTAAACCAGGACTGAACCAGGACTGAACCAAGACTGAACCAGGACTGAACCAAGACTAAACCAGGACTGAACCAGGACTGATGATGAGCACTACAACAAGATCAGTTACGTCGCCCGGATTGGCGTTACCGGGGCCCCACCCTGGAGCCAGGCCTGGGGTGGGAGCTCGACGGCGAGCGTCTGGTGGCCGGGCCTTCCCCCACGGGGCCCGGCCGGGCACAGCCCAAAGGAGCGACATGGGGTCGTCCTCCCGTGGACCCACCACCCGCGGGAGGATCCATAGGGGGCCGGTGCAAAGTGATCTGGGCGGCAGTCGAAGGCGGGGGCCTCGGCGACCAGATCTCCGGACATGGAGACTAGCTCTAGGGACGTGGAATGTCACCTCGCTGGGGGGGAAGGAGCCCAAGCTCGTTCGGGAGGTTGAGCGTTACCGACTAGATATAGTCGGCCTCGCCTCCACGCACAGCTTGGGCTCTGGAACCCAACTCCTTGAGGGGGGCTGGACTCTCTATTTCTCTGGCGTTGCACGCGGGGAGCGGCGGCGGGCTGGTGTGGGCCTGCTCATTGCCCCACAGCTCAGCCGCTGTGTGTTGGAGTTCACCCCGGTGAACGAGAGGGTCGCGTACCTGCGCCTTCGGGTCGGGTACAGGTCTCTCACTGTTGTGTCGGTCTACGGGCCGAACAGCAGTGCAGAGTACCTGGCCTTCTTGGAGTCTCTGGGAGGGGTACTGGACAGTGCACCGACCGGGGACTCCGTTGTTCTACTGGGGGACTTCAACGCCCACGTGGGCAACGACAGTGACACTTGGAGAGGGGTGATTGGGAGGAACGGCCTCCCTGATCTGAACCCGAGTGGTGTTCTGTTATTGGACTTCTGTGCTAGCCACAGTTTGTCCATAACGAACACCATGTTCGAGCACAAGGGTGTCCATCAGTGCACGTGGCACCAGGACACCCTAGGCCGGAGGTCGATGATCGACTTTGTTGTCGTGTCATCTGACCTCCGGCCGCGTGTCTTGGACACTCGGGTGAAGAGAGGGGCAGAGCTGTCAACTGATCACCACCTGGTTGTGAGTTGGGTCCGCTGGCGGGGGAGGAAGCCGGAAAGACCTGGCAGGCCCAAGCGTATTGTGAGGGTCTGTTGGGAACGTCTGGCAGAGCCTTCTGTCAGGGGGACCTTCAACTCACACCTCCGGGAGAGCTTCTCCCAGATTCCGGGGGAGGCTGGGGACATGGAGTCCGAGTGGGCTTTGTTCTCGGCCTCTATTGTCGATGCGGCTGCTCGTAGCTGTGGTCGTAAGGTCTGTGGTGCCTGTCGCGGCGGCAATCCCCGAACCCGGTGGTGGTCATCGGAAGTAAGGGATGCTGTCAGGCTGAAGAAGGAGTCTTATTGGGCCTTGTTGGCTCATGGGACTCCCGAGGCAGCTGACAGGTACCGGCAGGCCAAGCGTGCTGCAGCCCGGGCGGTCGCGGAGGCAAAAACTCGGGGTTGGGAGGAGTTCGGAGAGGCCATGGAGGAGGACTATCGGACGGCCTCAAGGAAATTCTGGCAAACTGTCCGGCGCCTCAGGAGGGGGAAGCAGTGCTTCACCAACACTGTTTACAGTGCGGGTGGGGAGCTGTTGACCTCGACTGGGGACGTTGTCGGACGGTGGAAGGAATACTTTGAGGATCTCCTCAACCCCACTGTCACGCCTTCTGAGGAAGAAGCAGGGGCTGGGGACTCGGAGGCGGATTCGTCCATCACCCTGGCTGAAGTCACTGAGGTGGTTGGCAAGCTCCTTGGTGGCAGGGCTCCGGGGGTGGATGAGATCCGTCCCGAGTATCTTAAGTCTCTGGATGTTGTGGGGCTGTCTTGGTTGACACGTCTCTGCAATATCGCGTGGCGGTCGGGGGCAGTGCCTCTGGACTGGCAGACCGGGGTGGTGGTCCCTCTGTTTAAGAAGGGGGACCGGAGGGTGTGTTCCAACTACAGGGGAATCACACTCCTCAGCCTCCCCGGTAAGGTCTATTCCAGGGTACTGGAGAGGAGAATCCGGCCGATGGTCGAACCTCGGATCCAGGAGGAGCAGTGTGGTTTTCGTCCCGGTCGCGGAACACTGGACCAGCTCTATACTCTCCATCGGGTGCTCGAGGGTTCATGGGAGTTTGCCCAACCAGTCCACATGTGTTTTGTGGATCTGGAGAAGGCATTTGACCGTGTCCCTCGTGGGGTCCTGTGGGGAGTGCTCTGGGAGTATGGGGTCCGGGGCTCTTTGTTAAGGGCTGTTCGGTCCCTGTATGACCGGAGCAGGAGCTGTGTTCGCATTGCCGGTAGTAAGTCGGACATGTTCCCGGTGCATGTTGGACTCCGCCAGGGCTGCCCTTTGTCACCGGTTCTGTTCATTGTATTTATGGACAGAATTTCTAGGCACAGTCAGGGGCCGGAGGGGATCCGGTTTGGGAACCACAGGATCTCATCTCTGCTGTTTGCAGATGATGTTGTCCTGATGGCTTCATCGAACCGGGACCTCCAGTGTGCACTGGGGCGGTTCGCAGCCGAGTGTGAAGCGGCTGGGATGAAGATCAGCTCCTCCAAGTCCGAGGCCATGGTTCTCGACCGGAAAAAGGTGGCTTGCCCTCTCCGGGTGGGTGGGGAGTCTTTGCCTCAAGTGGAGGAGTTCAAGTATCTCGGGGTCTTGTTCACGAGTGAGGGGAGGATGGAGCGTGAGATTGACAGGCGGATTGGTGCAGCGTCGGCAGTGATGCGGTCGCTGTACCGGACCGTTGTGGTGAAGAGGGAGCTGAGCCAAAAAGCAAAGCTCTAAATTTACCGGTCAATCTACGTTCCTACCCTCACCTATGGTCATGAGCTTTGGGTAATGACCGAAAGGACAAGATCGCGGATACAAGCGGCCGAAATGAGTTTCCTCCGTAGAGTGGCTGGGCGCACCCTTAGAGATAGGGTGAGGAGCTCAGTCACTCGGGAGGGGCTCGGAGTAGAGCCGCTGCTCCTCCACGTCGAGAGGAGCCAGCTGAGGTGGCTCGGGCATCTGTTCCGGATGCCCCCTGGACGCCTCCCTCTGGAGGTGTTTCAGGCATGTCCCACCGGGAGGAGGCCCCGGGGAAGACCCAGGACACGCTGGAGGGACTATGTCTCCCGGCTGGCCTGGGAACGCCTTGGGGTCCCCCCGGAGGAGTTGGAGGAAGTGTCCGGGGTGAAGGAAGTTTGGGAGTCCCTGCTTAGACTGTTGCCCCCGCGACCCGGTCCCGGATAAGCGGAAGAAAATGGATGGATGGATGGATGAACCAGGACTGAACCAGGACTGAACCAGGGCTAAAGCAGGACTAAACCAGGACTGAATCAGGACTAAATCAGTACTAAACCAGGATTGAACCAGGACTGAACCAGGACTAAAGCAGGACTGAACCAGGATTGAACCAAGACTAAACCAGGACTGAAACAAGACTAAAGCAGGACTAAACCAGGACTGAACCAAGACTAAAGCAGGACTAAACCAGGACTGAACCAAGACTAAAGCAGGACTAAACCAGGACTAAACCAAGACTAAAGCATTACTGTATATTAAGACTAAACCAATAATAAATCATAAGTAAAGGTAAGACTATATAAGACTGAAACAAGCATTAAAGGTGCACTGTGTAACTTTTCTGGTAAGGGGTTCACCACAAACAATACAGTCTCCATGGCGATATTATTTTTTGCCTGAAAGGTTTCACAGTATGGCATTAAACTCATCCATGTTGCATTTATTAAATTTGCTGCTCAAAATTTCTACAAAAAACACGCAATCCTACAGTGAGTAAGCTCGCCTCTTCACAGATCTGACCTGTCACTTGGCCTGGAAGCATTGTGAGCTTGTATCCATGGATATTGATGATTTTAATGCTGTACTGTGGGACATTCTTGACAAAGCAGCAACATTTCCATGAAGGCCAGCAGGTGGCAGGTGCACCAGAAGGTGGCAGGTGCACCTTTAAAGCATGACTAATCACGATATTAAAATTTCAAACCCAATTTCAATACTAAGGAATAGACTTGATACTCAATACCGATTCTGATACCCCAATGACAATAAAAAACACTTTATTTAGACAATAGAATGTGATTTTGGTAGTACTTTCTTTTTTATTCCCATGTGTCAAGCTCAAGATCATTCTAAAGACATTCGGGAAAGGTTCATTTCTCTCTTTGCATTATATCAACAAGTGATAAAAGATTTCCTGATTTCAAACCATAAAAATCACCACAAATCACATGAAATCATCCTACTAGAACAAATAACTGATGGGGATAGGACAAGCTCTTGTGAGACAAAATTGTCACAAGATGGTGCTCACATGATGATCTCAAGAGATTTTTTTCACCCTTTTTGTTTAATTTTGATTGGCACATACAGGTAAAGTGTTGCTGCAGTTTCAAAAAGGAAAAGAAAAATATTAAATGCTTAAAAATATAAAATTGTGAGCCAAAACTGTGAACTGAAATGTGTAATTTATTTATTACAAAGTGTCAAAATCCCGTGTCTCATCTTGTCTACTCCTAATAACGACAATATAGTATTTTTTTCATTCCAAGATCACATCTGTCTCCTCTGACTGCACAACACTGCTCAAACAGAACCAAACCAGGACTAAACCAGGACTATACCTAAACCAGGGCAAACCTCAAACCTGCTTCATTTTTTTTTTTTTACTGGAGCTTTTCAGAAAGATCCCATCCTCTTAGGACCTGTTCAGTCCTGGTTTAGTTTTTGTTCTTCATGCATGATTGAACTTGGTCAGTTTCATTGTATTTTTGTATTCCCCATTCTACTGTGCCAGTGAAGGTTCAGCCTCGTTTTAGTTTTGATAAAGACTCCATTTCGAAGTCCATTCTAAAACAGATCTTAATGAGAGTTTGTGTAGACCCAGTGTCAGCACAGACAGACTGACTGAGCCGAGTAAAGTGATGCTGGTGCAGTTTTTGGGATGTCTCAGCTCTGTCCTCTTCTGGGACCAAGACCAAAACCAACACCTGAGCAAGAACTTGGCCTCACTCTGAACTATGTGTGTATGTATGTATATATATATATATATATATATATATATATATACACACACACACACACACACACACACACACACACACACACAATTCTATATGAACACAAATTCTATATGAACATCCTTTCTCCTCTTACTGCATGAGTTTTTTTTTTTTTTTTTTTGTGATTCTTTTTTGTTTTGGTTTTATTTAGTAGGTCAAAATGGTTGCATTTATTTGAATATGTGTGAAGAAGGGCTTGACCTCAAAACATTATTACGAAAATAAAACAAATTTGGAACTTTAAAGAATTGCAGTGCGGCTCTGTTTTTTCTTTTCTATAATTTTAGTTTTTGGCACCGGCATGCAGCCGTAACTTTTATCAGATGTGTGTGTGGTCACTTGTCCTGTTTGAGCCCATGAAGTCTACTGACATAGACTTGCTTTGGTTGTAGCAAGGTCCAGTTCTGGGATTTGTCCAAGTTTACACCCAATTTGGATGTGGTGTAAACAAGTGTGAATGTCATTTTTTTCTTTAATGGATTCTGTTTCCCTTTCTGTTTTTTTTTTTTCCGCGCTCTCTCTTTTCTTTTAGGTTTCTTCTCTTGTCACCCTCTCTCTCTCTCTCTCTCTCTCTCTCCTCCACTCCACACGCTTTGCCTTGTGCCCATTAATCCCATTTAAGCAGCCATTAAACAAGTGCTGATAAGGCGAGCACGCGTCAGGCCTGGACAGCTCCGAACGCCACCATGGACAGAGAGGGAGATATGAGAGAGAACAGAATGGGGAGGAATATGAGAAAGAGAAAGACAGAGAGACAAAGAGACAGAGAGACAGAGAGACAGAGAAGAGGAGGAGATTGGGACACTCAGTGGAGAATGTAAATATGTGATTAGAAAGAACAGAACAGACTTTACATCTGATCATCTTTACATCTGAAACACTAGAATATGTTTTTCTATTACACAGGCCTATACCCTAACCCAGTGTCCACACACTGCAACAGGACTAAAGCAGGACTAAACCAAGTCTAAACCAGGACTAAAGCAGGACTAAAGCAGGGCTAAACCAAGTCTAAACCAGGACTAAAACAGAGCTAAAGCAGGGCTAAACCAGGATTAAAGCAGGGCTAACCCAGGACTAAAGTAGGACTAAACCAGGACTAAAGCAGGACTAAACCAGGGCTAAACCAGGACTAAAGCAGGACTAAACCAGGGCTAAACCAGGACTAAAGCAGGACTAAACCAAGTCTAAACCAGGACTAAAGCAGGACTAAAGCAGGGCTAAACCAAGTCTAAACCAGGACTAAAACAGGACTAAAGCAGGGCTAAACCAAGTCTAAACCAGGACTAAAACAGAGCTAAAGCAGGGCTAAACCAGGATTAAAGCAGGGCTAACCCAGAACTAAAGTAGGACTAAACCAGGACTAAAGCAGGACTCAACCAGGGCTAAACCAGGACTAAAGCAGGACTAAAGCAGGGCTAAACCAAGTCTAAACCAGGACTAAAGCAGGACTAAACCAGGGCTAAACCAGGACTAAAGCAGGACTAAAGCAGGGCTAAACCAAGTCTAAACCAGGACTAAAGCAGGACTAAACCAGGACTAAACCAGGACTAAACCAGGACTAAAGCAGGACTAAACCAGGGCTAAACCAGGACTAAAGCAGGACTAAAGCAGGACTAAACCAAGTCTAAAGCAGGACTAAAGCAGGACTAAAGCAGGGCTAAACCAAGTCTAAACCAGGACTAAAACAGAGCTAAAGCAGGGCTAAACCAGGATTAAAGCAGGGCTAACCCAGGACTAAAGTAGGACTAAACCAGGACTAAAGCAGGACTAAACCAGGGCTAAACCAGGACTAAAGCAGGACTAAAGCAGGGCTAAACCAAGTCTAAACCAGGACTAAAGCAGGACTAAACCAGGGCTAAACCAGGACTAAAGCAGGGCTAAACCAAGTCTAAACCAGGACTAAAACAGAGCTAAAGCAGGGCTAAACCAGGACTAAAGCAGTGCTAACCCAGGACTAAAGTAGGACTAAACCAGGACTAAAGCAGGACTAAACCAGGGCAAAACCAGGACTAAAAAGGACTAAAGCAGGACTAAAGCAGGACTAAACCAGGACTAAACCAGGACTAATCTTTTGCTGAACAAGGGCCTAAAATAAACGCCCAAACCATCATTTAAAGAGGGGGATTTTAAAACCAGAACTAAATTAGGACTAAACCAGGACCAGTCACATTTATATAGCACTTTTCAAGACACTCAAAGCACTTTACATCAAAGAACCACTCATCCATTCATACAGACGAGGGGGGTGAAGTGTCTTGCTAAAAGACACAGCAGCATCATTCATCTATGGGAGCTGGAATCACACCGCCAACTGGTAGGCCAGCGGATCTCACTGCTCTACCAACAATGTTTTGGGTTGAGCTTTTAAGAGCGGGATTCGAACCACCAACCTTCAGATATAAAAACGAGCATTGTACCAACTACTGCTCCCAATACACTATGAATAGACAAAACAAACCAGGATCTTATCTCTGGGGACGCAGTCATGTTTGTAAAATTTGGAGAAAAAAAGCAACATACTGTACCTTTCTACCTTCAATATTTCCTTTAATATTTCTCTCGCTCCCTTCATCTCTCTTGTCTATCTGCTCTCGCTCATTCTCAGGCCTGCAGATCACACAGACCCCTCTCCTCCTCCTTCTGTATCTCTGGTTTTACTCTTGTTATTCCTCCAGGGAGCCTCACACTCACACAGGTCAGAGAAAAACAATTTGTCCAACTAGGAGCTCGGACTGAGGAGATTGGAGGAGAGGAGAGGTCGTGGTTTTAATGACCGAAGCTGGAGAAGGATGGCCACCTCACGGTCAGCACGGAGATATAGAGCTGTTCACTGTGATGAATTGGCTCCAAAGATTCCATTTTCAACTCATTTAAACCAGGACAAAACCAGGTCTAAACCAGGTCTAAACCAGGTCTAAACCAGGACTAAACCAGGTCTAAACCAGGACTAAACCAGGGTTAAACCAGGGTTAAACCAGGACTAAACCAGGGCTAAACCAAGACAAAACCAGGACTAAACCAGGGCTAAACCAGGGCTAAACCATGACTAAACCAGGGCTAAACCAGGACTAAACCAGGGTTAAACCAGGACTAAACCAGGGCTAAACCAAGACAAAACCAGGACTAAACCAGGGCTAAACCATGACTAAACCAGGGCTAAACCAGGGCTAAACCAGGACTAAACCAGGTCTAAACCAGGACTAAACCAGGGTTAAACCAGGGTTAAACCAGGTCTAAACCAGGTCTAAACCAGGTCTAAACCAGGTCTAAACCAGGACTAAACCAGGTCTAAACCAGGACTAAACCAGGGTTAAACCAGGACTAAACCAGGGCTAAACCAAGACAAAACCAGGACTAAACCAGGGCTAAACCAGGGCTAAACCAGGGCTAAACCAGGACTAAACCAGGGCTAAACCAGGTCTAAAACAGGTCTAAACCAGGGCTAAACCAGGTTGAAACCACAACTACACCAGGTCTAAACCAGGTATAAACCAAGACTAAACCAGGTCGAAAGCAGGTTGAAACCACGACTAAACCAGGGCTAAACCAGGACTAAACCAGGTCTAAACCAGGGCTAAACCAGGGTTAAACCAGGACTAAACCAGGTCTAAACCAAGACTAAACCAGGACTAAACCAGGTCTAAACCAAGACTAAACCAGGTCGAAAGCAGGTCGAAACCAGGACTGAACCAGGACTAAACCAGGAATAAACCTGGACTAAACCAAGACTAAACCAGGACTAAACCAGGTGTAAACTAGGACTAAGCCAGGACTAAACCAGGTCTCAACCAGGTCTAAACTAGGACTAAACCAGGTCTAAACCAGGACTAAACCAGGACTAAACCAGGGCTAAACCAGGACTAAACCAGGTGTAAACTAGGACTAAACCAGGACTAAACCAGGTCTCAACCAGGTCTAAACTAGGAATAAACCAGGTCTAAACCAAGTCTAAACCAGGACTAAACCAGCTCTAAACCAGGTCTAAACCAGGGCTAAACCAGAACTAAACCAGGACTAAACCAGGTCTAAACCAGGACTAAACCAGGTGTAGGGGGTGCAGGAGGAGAAAGAGGGGGAGAAAACAGAGGAGAGAGAGAAGAGGGGAGAAGGAGGGAGAGAAAAAGAACAGAGGAGAGGGGGAGAGAGGAGACAGAAAGAGAGAAAGAGTGAGAGAGAAAAGGATGGAGAGAGGAAGAGGAGAGAAAGAGAGAAAGGAAGAGGAGAGAGAGGGCGAATAAGAAAAGAAAGAAGAGAGTGGGAACCAGGACTATAAACCAGGACTAAACCAAAACATTTTCCTCTTTGCTTTGGTCCAAATGTTCCTCTATCCTGTTTTCTTCTGCTCCTCCCTCCTCGGCACAGCCCCATGGTGAGAGCAGAGACTGGCCTGACATATGTGATTGATTATATGTCACCACGGAGATGAAGCAACATGGTGGCTGGGGTCCACGCCGGGTGATGAAGAGCGCACAGAGGAGCAGAGTTTGGGTTATGAATGAGGCAGTCCGATTGGGTCAGGACTGTTCCAGGATCTGTGGGGGCTTCCATGAACCCTTCTGGCAGATGCACGCGCAGTCATGCCCACTGAGGGAGAATCGAGCTGGGGTAAACCTGCTGTCTGCTCCCCTGGGTCCATTCCACTCTCTCTGATGACTGGAGTTAGCAGGAGAGGTGCTTTTGGAGGATAAGTTGCTGTGAATATAGTGTAAAAGTAACTCTAATAATTGTAACATCACAATGTCTAGGGCTGGACAATATGGGGAAAAAAAAGAATCACAATTTTTTTTCCTAATATTGATTTTGATTCGATCTTCTTCCATCTTATTAAAAACATATGACATGTGCACTTCAGGCATAAAGAGAAGGGTGTCAGGGTCACTACAGTTTTTTATTTTGTGTTGACAGGACCAATAATTCCAGAGATATTCACATTTAAATTCACATTTATAGTTTGGAATGAGTTTAAACAGTATATTAAACCTAAATGCATATGTGTGTTACCATTAGCGGCAGACACACATGCACATGCGCTACCACTATCAACAGAAACACATGTGATGTCTGTGCAGTAAATGAGGTCTATACCTAAAGGAGGTCACTCATAAACACTGAGAAAATAGTTGTTTATTTTCTGTAACCTGGATTATAAAGATGAGAAGCACCAGAAGAGAGAAAGAGCAGAAAGGTGAGGAGCTGCGACTGGATCCAAGAGGGAGGAGGAGCGATGGAGCGAGGCAAACGGACGGAGACACAGAGACAGACGCACACAGAGAGACAGACGCACACACAGAGGCAGACGCACACACAGAGACAGACACACACACAGAGACAGAAGCATACAGAGACAGACACACACACAGAGGCAGACGCACACAGAGACAGACACACACACAGAGGCAGACGCACACACAGAGGCAGACGCACACACAGAGGCAGACGCACACACAGAGGCAGACGCACACACAGAGGCAGACGCACACACAGAGACAGACGCACACACAGAGGCAGAAGCAAACAGAGACAGACACACACACAGAGGCAGACGCACACACAGAGGCAGACGCACACACAGAGACAGACGCACACACAGAGACAGACGCACACACAGAGGCAGAAGCAAACAGAGACAGACACACACACACACAGAGGCAGACGCACACACAGAGGCAGACGCACACACAGAGACAGACGCACACACAGAGACAGACGCACACACAGAGACAGACACACACACAGAGGCAGACGCACACACAGAGGCAGACGCACACACAGAGACAGACGCACACACAGAGACAGACGCACACACAGAGGCAGAAGCAAACAGAGACAGACACACACAGAGGCAGACGCACACACAGAGGCAGACGCACACACAGAGACAGACGCACACACAGAGACAGACGCACACACAGAGGCAGAAGCATACAGAGACAGACACACACAGAGGCAGACAGACACACAGAGGCAGACGCACACACAGAGGCAGACGCACACACAAAGGCAGATTTAAGTCAAAACTTGTGAACACATGAGGAGACATAAAGCTGTTCTTGTGTTCTGTGCTGTTCTTTTTCCTAAACAAAAGTGTAAATCCTCGTCAGCTCCACGCGCTCTTACTGCAACACGATTGGCTGTGGACCCGTCCATTAAAATGCGCATGCCTTATCATCGAGATCGACCTAATAGAAATCGCGACCTATAGATCTTTCGATTTTTGGCATAGCCCTATGACATTGTATTGCATTTTTTCCCATGTATGTGAATGTGTCTTGCCCCAGAACAGATATATTGTATAAGCACCTCAAGAGGTCAAAATCATGCATCTGATTATAAAGTGATTTGTTGTTGATGCTATCGGTCTTAACTTTACTGTCATGACAACTGCCATATAAATAAATAAACTGCCAAACCAGTGGTGCGGGGGTAAGGGGTGTTAACTTCAACAGCCTCGCTCCTGATTGGCTCTTTGGTTGCTATGATACTCGCGGTCAGAATTCCAAATATGGACCTTGCTCTGAATTTGCTCCTATAACCCCTAGCTTCGATGAGCTTCATTTGACTGGAGCTGAGCGCTGTGGGTGACGTCACACTCCCTCAATCCACTTCTTTATACAGTCTGTGATATAGTTTCAATACTTTGTTTAGTATGAGTTAGTATCTTGCTATTTTTTGACAACCCCAAACAACATTAGTTTTGTTTTTATTTTTGGTCTCACTACGAATCATCAATCATCCCACTGTAGAACACCAGAGGGCGCTGTTACACTTTGCGGATTACTTTTTCCATTGACCAAGGCCTTGTAACGACTTCATTACATTTCCATTTCATTGCAGTCTGTATTATTTATTTATCTCATTGAGTATGACAAGGCTACCATTTGACCTGCATCTTTTTCTAATATCAATCCTATAAAAACATCTTCCTTCCATTATGAGCGCTTTGATTTCCTGCTAAACTTAAGCTGGCCTTAATTACGCTCCATGTATAATATATAGTGTGTAATGGAGTTGGTGGGCGCGTGTCTGTTTGAGAATGCTGCGCTGGTGCTTTTGGCTTCTCCTCCCCGGCGCTGGCATAGTAATGAGGCCCCTGTCAGCCTGTTTACTCCACTGTGTGATTAATGCCTGCTCTAAACGCACAGAGGAGAACTACAGATACTCACACCACATCTCAAACACACTCACACTCACACTAGAGAGGCGCTGCAGGGGAAGTGTCTTGCCCAGGGATACAACAGTACACAATAACTTAATTAATCACAATTACATTATCAGAAAAAAAATGTAATTTGTTTTTTTATTTTTATTTACTTTTTTCTAAAATCGTGCAGCCTTAAAGCGATTATTCATAATTAGACTGGATGACCCTCCCCTGTTGTATTCTCACAAATCACCACTAGATGCTGTCTACATTACTTCTGTCAGATACTGTGCCAGTTTTGGTCTGACAAAAGAAGACCAGAGAGCACAGGTGAGTCTGAACAAAGGCCAGGTGAGAGGTGGGGCCAACAGATGGGAGGGGCCAAACAAAATTTAATAAAGTTACAGATGGCAGCTTTAAGAAGGTTTTTGTGCTTTCTCAGAATTTGAACTTGCTATCTGTAAAAATCCACTAAGCTGCTGCTGTCCCTTTAGTTATTTATGTGAAGCTGATTTATAATTCTTTTCTATCAGGTAGCTGTATTTTGCCCTATGAGGGTTCTTATACTTCTATATTTCAAGACAGGATTTGTGTGCTGTGGGTGGAGTGGGAGGCGAGGACCGCAAAACAACTCAAAGCTAACTGAGAAAAGAAGCTAGATCTTTGCAATTGTGGCAATGTGTAAAAGCACATGGAGCTTTACGCACAGCGCCCTCTTCTGGCATCCTCCAGACAAACAGCAAGCTCTATGGTCCAGGAAGTGAAAAGTGGGTGTGACTGTGCATAAATAAGTCTGGACATGGGCTAAAGACATCCTCTCTGTATATTCACTGCAGACACGTGTATCCTGACTCCAACCACAAGGGGGAGTATAGAGCTCATGTTGTTTATTGGGGCTTTGTGATAAGAGCATTCACTGTGAAAATATACATACTAGGAATGGGACAAGATCTCGTGCCACAAGATCTCGCGAGACAAAATTGCCATGAGATTGTGCACACCTGCTGAAAATTATCTCGGAAGATTTTTTCCCCATGTTTTTACGTTGGGATTGGATAAAAAATGGAGTTAAGTACTAGTGAGTTACATTTTTTGAATAGCTTTAGTCTCAAACAGAAAACATATTAAATAAAGTAAATAAAAAATGGTGAGACCATTTATTTATTACAAAGAATGTCAAAATCTCATCTTGTCTTGTTCTCGTAGATCCAATCTCGTGTCGTGTTTCGTATTGTGGAAATTATATCTCGTCCCACCCCTAAACATACCAAAACTACAATTCTGAAACAATATGAAGATTTACAGTCATAAGGGGGTGGTAAAGGTACATATTATTATTATAGTGCCAGTACACGGCGTTCCAAATTATTATGCAAATTAAAGGTAAATCTTTTAACTCATGGATGGTCTTGTGTCTCAGGCTCACTGGGTCAGTGAAATCAATCTTATACACCTTTGCCAATGAGTTTGCCAAGGAAGTTCCACATTATTAAGCAAAGCACCATTTTCAAGCAATATGGGAAAGAAAAAGGATCTCTCTAGTGCCAAAAAGCGTGAAACAGTTGAATACCTTGGACAAGGTATGAAAACCTTAGATATTTCACAAAAACTTAAGCATGATCATCGTACTATTAAAGAGATTTGTAGCTGATTCAGAGCACACATGGATTCGTGCAGATAAAGGCACAATGAGGATGGTTTCTGCCAGGCAAATACATTGGATTAAGAGAGCAGCTGCTAAAATGCCATTTTTAGCAGCAGTTATGCATAAACCTTCTATTCGGCCATCCTTAAACAATGCTCACAAGCAGAAACTGCTCCAGTGGCCCAGAAATACATGAAGACTCATTTTGAAGACTCAATACATGAAGACTCAAACAGTCTTGTTTACTGATGAGTGCCGTGCAACCCTGGATGGTCCAGATGGATGGAGTGGTGGATGGTTGGTGGACGGCCACCATATCCCAACAAGGCTGCAACGTCAGCAAGGAAGTGGCGGAGTCATGTTTTGGGCCAGAATCATAGGGAGAGAGCTGGTCAGCCCCTTTAGGGTCCCTGAAGGTGTGAAAATGACCTCTGTAAAGTATGTGGAGTTTTTGACTGACCACTTTCTTCCATGGTACAAAAAGAAGAACTGTGTTTTCCATAGCAAAAGGAGAAATTTAATTTGTCAACTGGACAGAGTTTATTTGGTCGAATATGTTTCGCAGCTCATCCAAGCTGCTTCCTCAGTTCTGGTCAGATGCTGGTGGACACTGCTTTATATCTGCTTGAAGGGAGGAGCTTAATTACAATGAAAATTACTGTAATTTCTGGACTATTGAGCGCACCTGAATATAAGCCGCATCAACTAAATTTTCAAAGAATTTTATTTTTGTACATATATAGGCCGCACCTGTCTATAAGCCGCAGGTGTCCACGTCTTCAAGAAGTTTTCAAGTTCGGAGCATCTGCTTGTATTGCCTCTGAAAGCTTTTGTCGTCTTTTTGCATTGAGTCAGTTCGTCACGCTGCCGTCGCCAGCGTCTCACCATCGACTCATCGATGCCGCGTTCATGTGCAGCAGCTCTGTTTCCTTCTTTGACAGTCAGATCAATTGCCTTTAACTTCAAAGCTGCATCATATGCATTTCTTTGTCTGTTTTCCATGAGGAGGGTGTGTGCATGAAGCACAAAATAACTGTTCAAAACAAAATCAAACGAGCATCTTCCTCAGCACATCATCTCTTCAGCTGTCTGTCTCGCTCTTGCGCCCCGTCACTTGGCGCTCTACTGCGCATGTCTCGAGCAGAAAGAGCCGCTGTCCTGTCTTGTATCATGTCAGTGTCTTGTAGGATTTCAACAGGATTTCAGGCTCTCCCGGGGGTCGGGGTTAGTTGTATCGATCATGTATGAGTGGATGTCCGGCTACTGAAGTTTGAGACGTTTCGTCTCGTCATTTACGCCTCACCTGCATTTAACACATATGGGTCATTAAGACGTATCCCACTCACTAATATTCATTTAGCAGCAGAACTTATTTTATCACACAGCGATAAACTGTTTTAGTGCTGACAACAGCGCTAGCGAGTGTTCTAACTAACCCTAACCCATGTTCACCGCACAGACAGCGGCGCTTTCTGCACTCAAGCTGCGCGCGCATCCGCTGTGTTCATAGACCAATAATCCGTCCATATATGAGCCGCATCGTTGTATAAGCCGCAGGGTTCAAAGTGTGAGAAAAAAGTAGCGGCTTATAGTCCGGAAAATACGGTACTCTGAGACAACACATATTTATTTACAGTTTCTGTTAGTTAGGTGTGTCTATTCAATATGGACACATAAAACACATGGAATCCCAGTCTATTTCAAACCCACAAACACTTTAAGACAAAAACTGGTCCATCCTAAGGACAAAACACCGAGCCACAAACAAAGCAATGTGGTCTACTCCATTCAATGTAGTGAAGACTGCAGTGAGCGCTACATTGGAGAAACAAAACAGCCACTTCACAAAAGGATGTATCAACACAGACAGGAAAACCAGGGTGGGCCGCAATCTGCCGTACATCTTCACCTAAAAGCCACGGGCCACTCCTTTGAGGACAGCGAGGTCCAGATCTTGGCCAGAGAAAAGGACTGGTTTGAGAGGGGAGTTAAAGAGGCTATTTTTGTCAAGAAAGAGAATCCTTCCTTGAACAGAAATGGAGGTCTCAGACATTATTTGTCTCCCATCTATAACTCTATCCTCAATCCTAAATCAAAACAAACAGAGAAAACAATGGGACTAGCCAGGACATGTCCAGAGGTGTGAAAACACCCATCATGGCCCTGAATGGATATGCTAACTACTCCCCCACTCCCACTCCATATTGAATAGACACACCTAACTAACAGAAACTGTAAACACTCCATATTGAATAGACACACCTAACTAACAGAAACTGTAAACAAATATGTGTTGTCTCAGAGTAATTTTCATTGTAATTAGCTCCTCCCTTCAAGCAGATATAAGGCAGTGTCCACCAGCATCTGACCAGAACTGAAGAAGCAGCTTGGATGAGCTGCGAAACGTATTCGACCAAATAAACTCTGTCCAGTTGACAAATTAAATTTCTCCTTTTGCTATGGATTCTACCTGGACGACTGAGGGACTCTACACACACATGTGTTTTCCATAACAAAATCATTTTCATGCTTGACAATGCTCCATCTCATGCTGCATGAACACCTCTGCATCATTGGCTGCTGTGAGCATAAAAGAAGAGAAACTCATGGTGTGGTCCCCATCCTCCCCTGACCTCAGCTCTGTTAAGAACCTTTGGAGCTCCTCAAGTGAAAGATCTATGAGGATCTATAAGGGTCCTATGTTCAAATGGAACTGGACCTGTTCAGATGTTTGGATTGAAATAGCTTTTGATTTCAGTAATATGCTAATGCTTCTAATTGAAAAATAAACAAATGGCCATTTTCAGTTCTTTACAACAATAACATGGTTTGAAACTCTGTTGTGCATAATAATTTGGAACAGTGTATTTTAAGTTTTTATTAAAAAAAAAAAATACTGTTGGGAGATTTTGTTCAGTAACATTTGAATTGTACTCTAAAGGTTGATGACTTGAAAATTATGATGACTGTCATTTATATTGACAATTTGGCAAAATCAGAGAAAAAATATCATTTGCATAATAATTTGGAACACAGTGTATTTTACTAATCAAATAAAATATCAGGGCCATGTAATTCAATAGATAAAATGTTTACCCTTTAACTACAAAAACAATTCTTGCTGTATTATTTAAGCTGGAGAAGGTGCACTCTGTTGCCTCTGGTTGGTGATGTATTGTTCTCACTCCACTGCACTCCATTTACATTTTATGGCGTCTATTTGATAATAGACAAATAAACTGGACTCATCAATTAAAATGGCTGTCACTCTGGCTCGGTGTAAAACTGACTCATAAAGTGTCAGATCAGCAAAGTCTCACTACAGCAAAAACAAGTACAGGTTAAGAATATACAGAAGAGCAGGGACTATGGAAATCACTAAAGCAACAAAGATCATGAGGTGAATGATTTGACATAAGGCTTCTTGTAAAAAGACCAGGAACTTCACACAAACTCTTGACTTGAAAGATACAGTAGGTAATGTAATGCAATTTTGAGGGGTGAGGATCAAGAACGCTTAAAGTGGAATACACAACTCAACTGTATATTTGGTGTTTTAATAGCATTATCTATTGTTCCTAGGATTTTTTTTTTTTTTTTCTCAGTTTTCTTGTCAAAACTAGTTAAAATGTAAGTGTGTGCTGCCTTCAGTGGCCTCTGCAATTTCCAGTAGTTGGTGACATCACACAGGACTGCCCTGATTACAGCCTGGTGTTTGACAGGTGGATTAGCCGGGCTACGCATGGTCTGTCTGTATCAAAACAAATATGGCTGCTTAGGAGGAAAAAAATCACAAGGGACTAAAAAACATTGCTAATTTCTGCAAAATCATTGAGCAAAGCACTAAACTGTGTTCATCTGAGGGGAGGTATGTTTCATTTTATTCAAAATTATGTGTTGACCAATGAACTCCTTCGTTTCACGTGTCACTGAAATAAACAAATCTGATTGGACGGCCATGTTTGAGCCTGGCTGGAGACACAACAGAGGGTATAGTGACCAGACTGATGTCCCTCACATAAAAACAAAATGACACAAAACTAACTATTCATTCTAGAGTCTGATGATGTCAGTCTCCCAGATGGGGCAAGAGACAGTTTACCCTATTGATTACACTGTACTTCACATTGAAATATGCAAAAGCCCAGAACTCACTGTATTTGGCATAGAACCTGATAGAACCAAGATTCCAAGCGTAATTTATACAGGTCCCCACGCCCTACTTGCACAACAAAAGTGACAGGGATATCTATTGTAGTTTTCCCACAGTTTCACTTTTTAAGCTTCCAAAAACAAAACAAAACAAAAATCTGCATTTTAACAACATTACTTTTAGCTGCCCCCATCTGTATTACATATTATTGGCCTGTAGAATGTTGTGATGTCATCTGAAACCCAGCAATATCTTAACATGTGATTTCTGAGTACATAAAGAGCACAATATCCTCCAAAAATGGCTTCAAAACTTGATGCTAGAACGAAATACATGCATTATTTTACTGATTTACATATTTCCACTACGTTTGTGAAAAAAATCTGTTCAAGGACACAATTCTCTTCAAGAAAAGTTTGTGTCTTCCTTTTAAGCTACTGGAATGTCACTTTCAACCTTTATATAACAGTATTGTATAATATTCTTTGACCTGTACCAGTGCAGTAAAAACAGGGGAATTCTCAGTTTTTTTTTTACTAATTGTTTTCAACCTTTATGCAGATCAGCTGAAGCCCCACAGTGTAACCCCACAGTATGGTCATTAAAAAGTACTTTTCAAAATAAGCAAATGCCAAGCTAGAAGCAATATTATAATACAGTATATATATAGTCTATAGTGCACTGGCTTCAGGCAGGTTTGAAAAATGAGCTCAACTAAAAGTGTATTTATCATTTTTGCTTTTCAACAGAACAAGAATTTAGCCCTTGAATACATATATTAGCATTGCCAATGAATCTTTACCATTGCAAGAAGAGACTAGCGCCTAAGCCAAGGTCAGATTATGTTTTTATTTTTTATACAGCTTTGAGTTGATGTCAAACTTGCCCAAAACCTTTGCATCATAGTGTAAACCTATAGAATATTAAAATAGTGAATTGGTTTACTTGTTCAATTATTATAAAATTCCAATTAAAGAAACATTTTGGCAAGAAGCTGAAACTTTTTTTTTTTCATTCTTGTCTGCAAATGTTTCTGTCAGTTTTGTTCAATTTTAAAGATATGACAATTAGCATTTAGCATTTAGCAAACCTCTGACATGTGTCTTTAAAGGGGCGTCCATTCGGGGGCAGGCTACTACAGTCTAATCATCACAGCATCATGGAGCAGCGCGCTAGGAGAGGCACATTACCTTGACCACCAAAACAAGCACTCAGATACTGCGTGGATACCAAGGAATGTAGCCAACTAGCTCCACCTGTTCGCTTACGTTCATGCTAATGCTAAAGGTAGCTCATGCTCATTGACTGGCTAAAAGGCTAAAGTTGCTAAAGTTGCTAAAATGGCAATTGCAGTGTGTTTGTACGCTACGATTTCTTGTCCATACCCAGTGTATTACCAACAGTAGACGACAATCAGAACTCTGAAAACTTGGTCAGGAGAAATAGATGGTTATAGGCCTATGCAGTCTAAATTTGGGCCTATAATTAACTAATCGTCTAATTAATTAATTGTTGAGTTATGAGTTATTGAGAAATGTTGGAATTTGATAAACAGTCACAACTACAAGGTCTGATTTCAAAGTCCCTTCAAATACAAAACCAATCAAATGAAATGAAGCCACAACTTTAATTAAAGGTGAACAATGAGATGTTATTGCCTTGGTTTAAATGTCCCACAGTATGGCATTAGTTGTAGGTCATATACATGGAGACCAGGTGTAGTTACAGGTCACTATCTGCGGAGAGACGACCCCACTCACAGTAAGAATCCTCTAATTGAATAAATGCAAGATCGGTATTGTTGAATGTTATGCCGTAGAATGTTCCAGGCAAAGCAGTAACATCTCCGTGGCAACCTCCAAACAAGAGAAGTTGCATAGTTCACCTTTAAGTCGGTAATTAAATCCAAAAGTTCTGTAAAGGCTGCAGCGTCATTTCAAATACAGGTCCAATCTGTTACAAAGCTATGGCCCGTGACGACGTCTGTGCAGCTCGCAAATTCTGAGTAACATTAGCTTTGTGAACTTTTGTTTCTCCATTTCAATAAAGTTGTATATTTTCAATTTAAAGATGTAGTATGCAACTTTTCCGTTGGTGGGCCTGTCACTGAGTTGACTATTGCATTAGACATACAGTATCTATCTTGCATTTGTTCAGTTACAGGTGTTTCTATTCTCTAGAAAAGTAACATAAAACATGCATTCTTATGGTGAGCAGGGTCGCCTCTCCACAGATCTGACCCATAACTATAGCTGATCTAACTGCTTAGCTATTATCAATTTTTTGAGTCTTTTTCTCCATTTTGAAAAGTCCGACTGCCTTCTACCTTGGGAAATACACTGACTATGAGCAACACAACACTGCAAATCCTGTTCTAACGCTCATTAAAAATACATAGGTTTGGCTTCCACTTAAACAGTATCCTGGTTAAATAAAACTAGTGTGCAATGCAAAATTACCTTTGTCAAACACTGCAACGAAGGAGTGAAAGAAAATATATCAGATTAATGGCAAGACCAAAACACTACAAGATCATTCAGGGATACAAACCTTCCTTGGAGATAACCGTGGTCTATTATAAACCTTTAAAAAATATCTTAGAAAATGAAATTAAATGCACAAAATTTCACACAATTTTGGCTACATTCCTGATTTATCCGACTGAGTGTTGGTGGCGCCCCCTACCTTTGAAATTGGGTCTGATCCGGGCGTCGTAGCCGGACACTTTGCCCATCAGTTTGTCCAGGAACTCAGAAGGGGGCATGGGGGTGGTGGCTTTCCGGGCTGCTGCCTCTTTCGACGCCGCCAAACTGAAAACGCAAAGAGGGAAAAACAGGTCAGGAATGTGTTGAAAGAGAACTTAAAGATGCGCTATGTAACTTTTTGGTTGGAGGTCCGTTACCCACTTGTTTCTATGGATATGTCATTGCTCTGCCTGGAATGTTCCAAGGCAGCTCTACCTTACATTTAATCAATCACAGGTGGTTTTATAGCTCAAAAATACCTAGAAAAACACAGATCTTACCTGTAACTTGATTTGGTCTCCTTGGAGATAGAAAGGTTTAATGCCATACTGTGAAACATTCAAAGCAATAACATCTCCATGGAGAAAAGCATTTGACAGACCCTCCATCAGAAAAATTACACAATGCACCTTTAAAAATTTGATTTTTATTCTCAATTCTCTTCAAGAAAAGTTTGTGTCTTCCCTTTTAAGCTACTGGGATGTCACTTTCAGCCTTTATATAACTGTATTGTATAACTACAATATTCTGTGACCTGTACCAGTGCAGTAAAAACAGGGGAATTCTGTTTTTTTTTTTACTAATTGTTTTTAACCTTTTTGCAGATCAGCTGAAGAAGGCAAAAATATGGAACAAAATCCTCAGAGCCCCACAGTGTAATCCCACAGTATGGTGATTAAAAAGTACTTTTCAAAATATGCAAATGCAAAGCTAGAAGCGACTATAATACAGTGTATATAGTCTATGGTGCACCTGTTATTCCTCACTTACCGTGTGCAGTCTGAATGTCTTCATTATTCACCCTGATGACTTTGTAAGAGCTGTAAAGGCATCATGACCATGTGTTTCTCTGATTGGTTAATCTGCCTGTCAATCACACCCATCTGAACTCTTGAGATAAGACTGGGCCCAGACTACAAGTAAAGCAGGCTATAGGAAAAGCATGTTGTTTGGGCTGACCAGACTACAGTTACATACCAACATGAATCAGTTTGCAGTAAGACAAAAATCGCTCTCTTTTATACCTATAGTGTGAGTAGAAATTCTGTTGATGTGTGTAGTGCAGGCTTCAATAGTTCAAGATAATGCTATTCTTATTAACTTTGTGCCACTGTATGTTGATGTCCTAAAAGGAAACTCCACAAATGTTGAACCTGATCATTTTTAGTAGTAAAATCCATCATCCTGCTATATTTATCCAAACACAACATATAATCTGCATCACAACAGCTGTCATTTTGCCCTCTCCAGTCTCAGTTACACACTGCATATACAGAAAACAACGTACTGAAGCTATAAGCGAACAAGAAACCACATATCAGGCCCACGTCTTTGTAACGACAGCAGAATGAGAGGTAACACAGGTCACAGACACTAAAACAGTGGAGATTTTGTGAATAGCGCTTAAAAAGGGGAGTTTAAGGAAAGTTTAAAGTCATAAAAAGATATTGCTGTGTTTCAAATGACATTGTAACTTATTTTTCTCGAGTGCTTTACCTGATTTTTCCATGGATTTGAGGAAAGTTTGATGGATTTGTAAAGCAGCTGTTAGAAAAGAGATAAAAAAGAGATTGCTGTGTGCTGTCTGCATCTAATTACAAAGCACCTCAGAGGATCATGGAAGTGCGCGTTAGCATGCTAGTTGTTGTTAACGTCTCCATCTAATTATCAAGCTCTTGAATGCAGAAGGTAAGTGAGGAATAACTTTGGACCACTGTAAACCGTTTTCAATGAACCGGCTCAGTTTTTCACGTTGAAAATCTTGGGTTTGCAGAGGAGTGTCTGGTCTGTAATTGGGGAGAGCAGATGTGACAGGCAGAAAGATGGAAACCTGATTAGACTACAGCCTGGAATCTGTCTCTGAAGGAATTTATTTTAATGATCCCACCAAACCATTTTCCACTCGCAAAATACTGTGAAAATCCAGGAAGTGCTCACAAAGGAGGGTTTGAAGTGCAAATGACAGGATTTTGTGTTTTTCTAACTATGACTTGGTTTGGTGGATGGTTTCTCATCATTTACGTCAGTTATGTGCCAGTTTGTGGAAAAAAAAGAGTTGGAAATAAAGGAAAGAAAAGTGCAAAATACACAAAATAGCGCAGCGTTCTAAAATAGAATCCCTCTGCCTATGTCATCAACATAGAAAACTCCATTCCAAATCCAGAGACAATTTACACACAAGGAAGACATTTTTCTCACAGTTTAGACCTTTATTTAACAAAATCAAGCTGTTGCCATTTACTTGTATTGGTTAAATCATAACTATTGTGTAATTTAGACATGTTTTAGGCCTTGTTTACATTATGGTTGCTA
This sequence comes from Taenioides sp. WSHXM2023, assembly GCA_029959045.1. Classification (NCBI taxonomy): domain Eukaryota; kingdom Metazoa; phylum Chordata; class Actinopteri; order Gobiiformes; family Gobiidae; genus Taenioides; species Taenioides sp. WSHXM2023. Next base: position 30,886,403 of record CM057100.1, read on the forward strand.
GGTAACAGTTACAAAATTACCTCTACCTATGTCATATCTGCTGCATGTCTCCAACCAGGCAGTAAAATTATACACTTAACCAAAATGGACCCATATATTTAAAGGTTGGCTGAGTAACTTTCCTGGTGGAGGGTCAGTCACCTGTCCGTCTCGATGGAGATGTTATTCTTTCCTTGGAATATTCTACAGTGTGACATTAAGCTGATCTATCTCCATGGAGACCAGAAGATTATAGGTCAGATCCGTGGAGAGGCAACCACACTCAGGGTAAAAATTAATATAACTCAAAAAATGGCAGGTTTACAACTTAATTTTGTATTAAAATGAAACTAAAAACAAAACACTCAAATCTTATCTCGTCACAAAACTCTTTAGACCAAATACTGCTGAGTTCTGTAGCTTTAATTCACTTATCCCTCTGTGTGCTGCTTCTATTGATCACACAGTAAACCTGCATTTGCTTGAACAGCTCTTTTCTCTTATGAAGTCAAGATAGAGACCTCCCACCAAGTCCCACTGAGTCCCACCGAGTCCCACTGGGTTTAACAGGGACTCAGGTCAGACCAGGGTCAATACAGTGCATGTTAGATGAAAAACATTTGTCTAAAATGATGCAAACTGGACAATTTAAAGGTGCATTACGCAACTTCTTCCCATGGAGATGTACTGTATCTACCCCAGTCACCCCTCTACAGAAATAAGTTTAAAACCATATTGTTGAACATTCCAGGTAAAACAATCACCATGGAGACAAGCCGGTCGTGGAACCTTTACCAGAAAAGTTACATGGAGAACCTTTAAAGAGAAAAGAAGTGTTATTTTGCCCTTTTATACTTTTGGACATATATGTACTGGTATTTCATATTTTATAACTAAATGAATGCATGCATGAGGAAATCATTAGTCTGTACTTTTCTACCACCTGGAATGTTCCACAGTGTGGCATTACACTATTATAACTTACATTTATTCAATTACAGATGCTTTAATATCTAAAAATATTCTGAATAGCATGCGTTCATATTCTGAACAGGGTCGTCTCTCCACACATCTGATCTGAAAAGGTGCCTTTCTGGGCACTCAAGGACACTGTACACAAACAATTAGGACACATAATAATTGTCACCATGGAGAATGAAACAAAACACAACTCTAGTAAGTTTTTGAGGTGGTAACAACATTAGAACATGGCTTAAAGCTCACAAGAGTCACTTTTTTATAATGTAGGACTTTTTATGCCATATTGTTGAATGTTCCAGGCAAAGCAATCATATTCCCATGACAATAACCGCATATCTTCCAACTGAAAAGTGACACAGTGCATCTTTACCTCTCCTCTGAAAGTTAATTCATTATGGGAACTGTATTGAACAAACAGATCTGACCTATAACTTGTCCCATGTTTGTCACCATGGAGATAGATAAGTTTAATGCCATACTGAGCAACATTCCAGGCAAAGCTTAATCATTTTCATGGCAACAAGCAGATAAGGTAACGTACCCTCCACCAAAAAAGTGACACAGTGCATATTTACCTCTCCCCTTAAAGTGAATTCACTATGGGATGTCTGTGTTGAGCTGTATTGTTACAGGTACAGTGACAGCGGCGCGTGGAGAATGTCACAGAATCGATTCTCAGATGGTTCATTAACGTCTACTGTTGGACTTTAATGAATCGAACTATTTATTGATTTTAACGACACCTCAGACGACACAGTGTAAACCTCTGCACGGGGTAGAATCAAGATCAATGAAGAGAAATGTCACGTTCACCGGAAAATTAAAAAGTAAAAATCATAAAGGTTATATAACACTCCATTTGTTATAAGACTTAAACATATTTTGATTATAAGCATCTCCTGTGTTACCACATGACATCACCAGGTGGAATAGAGTGTTTTCTGTTTGAGGAAAGAACTCAGCCTAAATCTGCAGGGTTTGTGTGTTAAACATGTGTGAATGAAACAAAACACAACTCCAGGTCTGTTTGTGATGAGGAAACAACATTAGAACAGAGATCAGAAAATAGCATAATAGCCGTGCCCTTTAAGCTACAAAAATGGTTTAAATCCAAATGATCCACTCTGCCACAGTAACACAGGTCCTGTATGTATGTATTGCCATGTTATTTACTTGGAGTCAAGCATAATATAAGTTTGGAGCTCTTAAAGTGATGTGCGTTGGGTTAATGTAATAACTGTCTGAGTGTGCGTGTTTGATAAATGGGGCTCTCTGTTGCTGTCTGTAGTTTTATAAATGAAGCCTGGATCGCAGTAATCTTCATCAGTCATCATTTATCATAACAAATGTCACAGCTAATGATGAGTGCAGAGCTAGAAGAGACGTCACAGCAGCTCCAAATGCAGGGGGACTAATAAAACATGGAGCCCATTCCCCACTGGAGCAGGAGCGAGGGTTCTGTATCATTATGGCGTCTTTTTGATGTGAAATCTCCAAAAGTTAAATCCACAAATGTGTTTTCATTAGTGACAGATTCATTCTCTGGCTGTATGTAATTCTCCAACCACACCACAACATCTGGGAGGGCATCTGACACACCACAACATCTGCACATAAACTAGAGACATTTGACCTGCCCCCATCTGAGTCTAACACTACTAGGATACAGGAGAATGAGAGGGCATCTGACACACAGAGTACACGAGAATGGCAGGGCATCTGACACATATTTCAGTCTTCTCTCAAATGTTAATATTCCTAGATTGATTTAAAATGTGAACTTTGAACAGATCTACAAAAAATACAATTATTAAAGGTGCACTGCGTAACTTTTCTGGTGGAGGTTTCCATGGAGATGTTTTTGCTTTGCCTGGAATTTTCTGTAACAGGGCATTTCAAAATAAACAAGTAAGTTAGTGCTACAAGGCCAAGTGACAGGTCAGATCTGTGGAGAGGCGACTATACCGACAGTGAGGTACATTTTAAGGCAAAGCAACATCTCCATGGGGACAATTAGGTTGCAAAGTGTACCTTTAATTATTGCAAAAAAATGTATAGATTTTTTTTCTTTGAAATTTATATTTTTACAAAATTGTAATGAAAGTAATATAAGAATACAGAGCATTTCTCTACACTACATTACAATTAAGACATTTTGTTATTTGCAGAGAAAAATGATACTTAAATAACTTTTTTTGTGATTTGCTAATTGTGACCCGTCAAATTGCACTTGACTTGTGATCTTGTAGCGGTAGAACGTGTGTGCAGAGTTGAAAAGTAGTTTGGAGTTTCTTATCTCCACTCAAAGTTCAGACACTTTTCATAATTACCTCGGTGTGTTTGTTTATCTTCAGTGGTTAAAAGCCGATCAGACGCAGCCGAGCAGAAACAGGCCTGATTAGAACGGGTTTTTAAATGACTCAAATCTACAGGGATTAAACTACACCAGAACGTACAGTTACACAAGGACAACAAAGCTACATTTTAAGTAAAAACAAGAAAGACAAACTTAAAGGCACTGTACCTGATTTTAGAGTCTTAAAAATGTGGAAACCAGATCTAGTTCAATCCAAACAGTTTGCGGTTGTCTTTCACTTCCCTTATACATTCTGAGCATCCTAATTATTCACCAGGATGAGTTTATAAGAGCTTTTCACAACTTTCAGAGACCAGTTTTGCTGTCACGGTAAAGATAACAACAACAACTACCATGCTGACCATGCACTTCCTGATTCTCAGCCAATAAAATGGTTTGTAATTGAATGCAGACAGTACACAGTGGACTTATTTTGACCTTAAAAGCTGCTTCCAGGCCTGGACTGGTAATCGGGCATACCGGGCAATTTCTCGGTGGGCCAACGGTTGTAGGGGCCGATGCTGTTTTACTTTTTAATTTTTTTTTTTTACTTAGAGACTGGCCCACAATTTAGAGGGGGCGGCCCATTGGTCCATCTTCAATACAGACAGTGGACTAAACCAATCAGGATATAGTATCTTACGAGAGCGGTCCCACCCCCTTCTCTGCACTGATCCCCACCAGTTTTAGAGTGTTGAGCTGGAAACATGGAGAAGCAGAAGAAAGGATGTGCAGAGAAGTTGCAGGCTAATGCTTCGTTTCCAAAGGGTGAAATCCAAGTGCTAGGCGAATTTCGCCTGGGGGTGTGGTCGCGAAAATGGCAAGCATGTTGCTATCCTGTGGTAAATTAGTCCATTGTGCTCCGCTAATTATGAGGGGCCGGTCTAAGACAAAAATCTGTACTGGGGCACAAAATGTTGTATACAGGACCTTTAAAATAAACATTCAAATAATGAACAGCCTCTACTGGAGTGGTAAATGATGAAATAGTTCAATTTTTATATAGTACTTTTCATTAAGGAACCACTCACACACACACACACACACACACACACACACACACACACACTGGTGGGCGGGTGAAGTCTTGCCCAAGGACACAACAACAGCATTCATTTATGGAAGCTGGCATCGCACCGCCAACCTGTGGGTCAAAAGATATGACCACTCAACGTTTACGTGGAGAGCGGGATTTGAACCTCCAACCTTCAGATTAGCAGACAAACGTTCTACCAACTGTATGTAAAATCCCTCAGTCGTCCAGGTAGAATCCATAATAATAATAATAATAATAATACATTTTATTTATATAGCGCTTTTCAAGACACTCAAAGACGCTTCACATTTCATAAAAGAATAAAATATCACAAAAAATATCACAAAATTTATGTGGGTTTGAAATAGACTGGGATTTCATGTTGTCTGAAGATCCTCTGTAGTTTTTCGGAAACGCCAGCCAGGTAAGGAATAGTTACACCCCTTCTCCTGGGCTCTGGTTCTCTGTTGTCCTGTTTCTTTGTTCTCTTCGTTTTATTGAAAGCCCATTTAGGATATCCACAAACGGAGAGGGCTTTCTCCACGTGTTGTTCCTCTTTCTCCTTTCCCTCTGTGCTTGTAGGAACCACTTGGGCCCTGTGATGTAATGTCCGAATGACTCCCAGTTTCCGAAAAACTACAGAGGATCTTCAGACAACATGAAATCCCAGTCTATTTCAAACCCACAAACACTTTAAGACAAAAACTGGTCCATCCTAAGGACAAAACTCCGAGCCACAAACAAAGCAATGTGGTCTACTCCATTCAGTGTAGTGAAGACTGCAGTGAGCGCTACATTGGAGAAACAAAACAGCCACTTCACAAAAGGATGTATCAACACAGACGGGAAAACCAGGGTGGGCCGCAATCTGCCGTACATCTCCACCTAAAAGCCACAGGCCACTCCTTTGAGGACAGTGAGGTCCAGATCTTGGCCAGAGAAAAGAACTGGTTTGAGAGGGGAGTTAAAGAAGCTATTTTTGTCAAGAAAGAGAATCCTTCCTTGAACAGAAATGGGGGTCTCAGACATCATTTGTCTCCCATCTATAACTCTATCCTCAAACCTAAATCAAAACAAACTGGGAAAACAATGGGACTAGCCAGGTCAGGTCCAGAGGTGTGAAAACACCCATCATGGCCCTGAATGGATATGCTAACTACTCCCCCACTCCCACTCCATATTGAATAGACTCACATGACTAACAGAAACTGTTAACAACTCCATATTGAATCACCTGACCAACTGAAACTGTATTTAAATATGTGTTGTCTCAGAGTAATTTTCATTGTAATTAAGCTCCTCCCTTCTAGCAGATATAAAGCAGTGTCCGCCAGCATCTGACCAGAACTGAGGAAGCAGCTTGGATGAGCTGAGAAACGTATTCAACCAAATAAACTATGTCCAGTTGACAAATTAAATTTTCTCCTTCCTTTTTTGCCATGGGTTCTACCAACTGTCAGCACCAACGAACGGCGAGTTTGAATAGAGCAGAACTGCTATTATCAACAATGATCAATGATTCTGATCGTGTTGAGTTGTCGCTGGAGTTCAACTAAACGTCCCTCCACATCTTCAGTTCCACTGGAGCTCAGTGCAGAGTCTTCATGAAGAGTTCATTGAGAAAAACAGAGAAACACAGAGGCACCAGGGAGACTGTGAAACATGAGCCTCTACACCCACCTCATTAAACCAGGAGGCACGAGGCCCAGACAAGGACCAGGCAAAAAGACTTTCAAGGGATTATATAGCAATAACCCGGACTAAACCAGGACTAAATCAAATCTAAACCAGGACTAAACCAGGACTGAACCTGGATTAAACCAGGATTAAGCCAGGATTAAACCAGGACTAAACCAGGATAAAATCTGGACTAAAGCAGGACTAAACCAGGTTTAAACCAGGATTAAACCAGGACTAAACCAGGAATAAATTAGGACTAAACCAGGACTAAACCAGGAATAAATTAGGACTAAACCAGGATTAAACCTGGACTAAACCTGGATTAAATCACGACTAAACCAGGGCTAAAGCAGGGCTAAACAAGGGTGAAACCAGGATTAAACCAGGATTAAATCAGGACTAAACAGGACTAAACCAGGCCTAAACTATGGCTAAATCAGAGTGAGCTAAAGACTAAACCAGAACTGAACCAGGACTAAACCAGATCTGAACCAGGGCAAAACCAGGACTACACCGGGTCTTAACCATATCTAAACCAAGACTAACCCATATCTAACCCATCCCAGGACTTTACCAGGACTAACCAAGGACTAAACCAGGTCTTTTCCACATCGAAACCAGCACTCAACCAGGTCTAACACACATGCATAACACTGCAGATTGTGCCCCACAAGAGCTGATCTAAACCAGGTCTAAACCAGGTCTAAACCAGGTCCATCCTAGATCTCAACCAGGTCTAAAGCCCCTTACAGACATCGCAAATAAGACCTTGACCAAATCCCTTTAAACACGTATTGTCTCAGTCTGACTTTGTGGAGAACTTTTAGAAGTGACCCCATTTTAAGATTCAAACATTATGCACATCTGTGACACCAGACGATTACGCAATGATTTACCCGTTAGCGTAGCGTTGCGTAGCGTCAATAGCGTTGCGTCAATAGCGTCGCGTAAACTTGTCATTTGTTATAGTGACAGGAGAAGCGGGCGATGGCGTTTCAGTTTTCACCTCCAAATGGGAACGCACCACCGTGACCGCGAATACGAGCGACGGAGAGATAAATGTTGGCATTAGCATTTCATAAACACACAAAGTATTCACGGTGTTATCTGTGAGGAAGAACTGATGGCATCTGAGAGAAAGAGGGAGAGAGACGGATGGGGGGCAGAAAGAGAGGAGAACGGGTGGGGGGACAGAAACGGGGGACGGAGGGAGAGATGGAGAGATAGCAAGCAGAGACAAGGTTTTGAATAAAGAGAAAGCTAAGGGGAGACAGAGAGAGGGAGGGAGAGAGAGTGAAGGAGAAGAAGGGGTGGAGAGAAAGAAGAAGACAAGGTTCAGAAGAATGAGAGAGCTAAGGGGAGACAGAGAGAGGGAGGGAGGAGAAGAGGGAGAAGAACGGGGTGGACAGAAAGGAGAAGAAGGAGGAGAACGGGGTGAAGAGAAAGAAAGCAGAGACAAGGTTGAGAAGAAAGAGAAAGCTAAGGGAAGAGGGGGAAATAGGCAGAAAGAAAAAGAAGGGTGTAGGGAGTGAATATGAAGAGGGGCAGACAAGAAAGACAAAATTTAGAAGAGAAAGAGATAAGGGGAGAGAGAGAGCAAAAAGGGGGCAGGAGGGAAAGAGAGTGAAGGGGACAGGGGGAGAAGGGGAGAAAAGAGACAGAAAGTGCGGAGGGAGTGAAAGAGAGAAAAGACAAGGTTTGAAAGAAAGAGAAAGCTAAGGGGAGAGGGGGAGAGAGCCAGAGAGGAGAGAGCAGAGGGAGATGGAGAGAAGGAGAACAAAGAGTGGTGAGTCAATGTAGAAAAGTCAATGTAAACAGACTAATGCACAGATCGGGTGAATGGCATTAACATAAAGGAGATGTAACTAAAACATGACCTTCAAAACCACTCAAAAAACACAAAAGAGAGAAAGCAGAGCAGAGCACGGATAGAAAAAGGGGTTCGACTCAGCTCAGGTTTTTCATGTTTCTCCCTGAGTCTGAAAAGGGTTCCCGGTTGGAGGTATTTGCAGTGGGGGAGGTGGGTGAGCCCAGGGTGGCACTGCCCGAGTGGCGCAGGAAGAGGAGATGTTCAGGTGGGTGAGATGTGCAGGGTTGCAGCAGCGTTCTGGCTCCACAAACGGCAACACACGATGAAATCCCATGGCGACTGTACGTGTATCAAAACCACTTAAAGGTTCAAAGATGCTCTGTCTGTGGACTACTCTGACGAGGCAACATCTGGAGAGCCACACTGGTTTGGACTTTTAAAGTTGGTGCAGATCTAATGAAGAGGGACTTTGACTGACGGGTCAGACTGGACTATGTGCCTGTGCAGGAATGAGCGGGCAGCAATGTGTCGGCAATGGCCCCGCCCCCAGAGGTAAGGTAAGTAACGCCCCTCTGCCCTTTTTAGGAATATCCTGTTTCCATTATAGTGAATAGGGCCAAATAACGAGACAGTGTGTGAGACAAAGTCAATCTACAGTCTGTACAGCGCCCCCTGTAGGCTCATGTGGATGCTGTATCTCTTAATCACCAGTCCAGACTGAGACAGAGTCAGTGAGCTACATTTAAGTCTACAGAGTGCACTGTTCTGTGTGAGCTGCTGCTGCTTAATGATCCTGGAAGAACTAAGAAGACTCAAAACACACAGATCCTGGAGCTCAGGAGAGTTTGAACCCAGAACAAGAGAAACAGCCCTGTGTCTGCGAGAAAAGTCCTGAAGTTTGCACTGAATCAAAGAGGTACATTTGGGAGCTGATGTTTGTGTAGGAGGATCGCGCTTGTCACGCACACAGACTCAGAGACAGAAGCAGCTCCTCTGTCTGAGTTTTGGCACAGACTCTTTTGGCAGCGTCGGTTTGAGTCCTGCTTTAGTCTGGAGTCATGTGACCTTCTGCTTCCACATGCCAAAAACACACACAAACGACTGGAGTTAGGACACGAGCTAAAGGCTAAAAATACTGTTACCTAGCAACCATCTAATATTAGCGCTTGGCCGAGAAGGTTCCACAGTATGGCATTTAACTTTTCAGTCTCCATAAAAACAGGGGGATATCAAACTCCACACGTTACACCAGAAAAGTGACTCAGTGCAGCTTTAATATAACTCTGCTGACATACACCAGAAAAAGTCCAATGCTCACAGCTCCAGTGAGACCCTACAGTGTAAACAGAGGCTAACCACTCTGCCGCCGGAGTGAGTGTTGTGACCTGGAGCGTGACCCAGGCTCTGCTCTGTGCACTGGCATTCAGAAAATCACAGTTTAAATGTCACATCTGTGAGCAAAAGGACCAAACCAGGATTATGCAGGACTAACTGGATCTGATGAAGTACCCAAGTGGACCAGAACTAAACCAGGACTAACCCAGGACTTAACCCCGACCTTAAGTGGTACCAAAATCAGGACTAAACCAGGACTAAACCAAGACTAAACTGGATCTGATGGAGTGCCCAAGTGGACCAGAACTAAACTAGGACTAACCCAGGACTTAACCTAGACCTTAAGTAGTACCCAAATAGGACCAAACCAGGATTAAACCAGGGCTTAAACAAGCTCTGAACCAGGATCAAATGCAGCACCCAACTGGAGGACCAGTACCAACCAGTACACAAATCTACACATCACATCAGGTTTGTGAAGTTGTACTGTGCAGTTTTGTATCATGTTTTTGTATATTTATGGTGAATTGTCGTGTGGGAGCATGGGAGAATCTTACAGCTAACAGGAAATAAAAATGATCTCTGTTCAGTCCTGGTCTAAACAGTCTCTTTATTGAGTGGCCTCCAGCTTAGTCCAAACATTCACTGGTTCTTAGGGTTTCCTTTTGAAATGCACTTGTTCATATTGGCAAAAAAAGGAGAAAATTTAATTTGTCAACTGGACATAGTTTATTTGGTTGAATTTTCTCCTTTTTTTGCCATGGATTCTACCTGGACGACTGAGGGATTTTACATACACTTGTTCATATTGTGGATGACTGAGCAGGAGTCTGAGAGAAAAGGTCTCCAGTGGTGTTACTTAATAGTTCAGGATGTGACTGGTGGTTAAAAGTTGAAATGCCCCAAAAGTTGGCCAAATTACGCCAAAATATTTCAAAGGTATATTAAGCCCGACTGAACCTGGGAGGCCATTATCTGTAATAAAGTGAGGACAGGTTTTAGTCATAGGATCTGGCAACCCAAAGTAAGGAGTTTTTTTCAACTTTGTGATTAGATAAACACAAATAAAATGCAAATTGTAAACTTAAAGAACGTATACACCTTAAAATATTTTGTAACACCAAAGTAATCGACATTATTACAGAAGTCACCTCACAGCTGATACCTTTGCCTCTGAAAGGGCCCATATTACCTTATTTCCTGATCTCTGTTCTAATGTTGTTTCCTCATCACAAACAAACATAGAGCTGTGTTTTGTTTCATTCACACAACCTTAGGCTGAGCTCTTCTCTCAAATAGAAAACACTCTGTTCCACCTTGTGATGTCATGTGGTAATTCAGGAAGTACTCCATACAACTTCACTAGAATCATTTGGATCATTTCAATATTGAACTACAAGTAAAATGAGCTGTTAAAGAGCCACTAAACGCCTGTGCTAGAGGTTACTCCATCTACAGTCAAAATGTGAAAAATCCAACAAAGTGGGCGGTACTCGGCGGGTTGGGGAGCACGGGTGGGGTGATGGTGTGGGGGGGCAGGGCTGGACCTATGAGTGACAGCCGGGTGACGCGCAAGACCATACTGCCAATGGAGACGCCAGTTTGGCCACGAAGCGCAGCGGGGTATGGGCGGGGCCTCACATACGGCCCAGAGACGGTGAGCTGACCATGAGCGGCTCTTTGGCGGCTGTTTCTCCAACCCGGAAATTCAAATGTAGTGGCCGTAGTTGATCCTAAAGAGGCCGGTACAGGCACGGCTTTGACCCAAAAGTCAGATTTTTAACAAATATGAACTAAAATGCCAAAATAAGGCCAGGGACAGGTATACACTTCTATTTTAGACCCATTTACACAGCTAATCAGTAAAAAAAAGTGGTTTTAGTGTTGAGTGGCTCTTTAACTTGAAAACTACCACTTCATGACATCACAAGGTGGAACAGAGCATTTTGAGCTTTGAAAATGTAGACAGACTAATAATAAAACAATAATCAAACATGTGTGAATGAAACAAAACACAACTCCAGTCTGTTTTTGAGAAGGAAACAACATTATAACATGGCTAAAGCTCACAAGAGTCCATTTTGTGTAACAGGACCTTTAAACATTCGTATAAACAAACTCCTCTGCTCTGTCTTCACTGCAGCAGCAAAACCACCAGCCTCCTCAGATTCTCCATCTTCACTACATTACTAAAATACATTTGTTTATTTTTAACAAGTACCAGACATTGTATCATTTTATATCCGTTTTGTCCATCGTTAGTTTCTTTTAAACTGAAGCCTAAACTCTTGGTCAATGAGGCGCTTGGTGACAGTAATGAAGCCGTTTCAAATGAGAAGCGTGTTGATTAGCGCGCTGACATTTCACTGTGTTTGGCTTTAAGTGGTTAGCGTTAGCGTTAGCATTAGCGGGTAATTGTTTCAGTTTCATTAGAGAAGGAGCCGGGTCACACAGGTGCACGCAGAGGCTAAGGGCTCTTCAAGAATCCTCTTCATCATCAGGAATGTCAATAATGAAGAGAGAGAGTAAGGGAGGAGGAGAGGAGCGAGAGGGATATACGAGAGAGAGGCAAGAGGGGTTCAGGGGTAGAGAGAGAGGGAGAAGACGAGAGAAGAGGGGATGGGTACAGAAGAGGGTACAGAGAGAGTGAGGGGGAGAAGTGAGAGAGGGGGAGATATACAGGAGAGAGAGGGAAGAGAAGAAGGAGATAATGGGACAGAGAGGGAGTGAGGAGAGAGGTAGAAAAGAGAGCGAGAGTAGGCAGGTGAGGAAGAAGGGTGAGAAGAGAGCTAGAGGGAGAGAGAGAGAGAGAGAGAGAGAGAGAGAGAGAGAGAGAGAGAGAGAGAGAAAGGTAGGGAGCGGGAGAGAAGGAGAGAGAGAGTTGAGAGAGAAGGGGAGAAGGAAATAGAGTAAGAAAGGTGTAAAAGAGAGAGAGAAGAGGAGAGGCAGGTGAGAGGAGTGGGAGGTGTAGAAAGAAGAGAGAAGGGGAGAGGGGAGATGGTAAAGAGGAGAAATAGAAGGGAGAGAGAGGGAGGTGAGAGGAGGGGGAGGTGTAGAAAGGAGAGAGAAGGGGAGAGGGGAGTCAAGAAGAGAAAGGGGTAAAAGAGAGGAGAGAAGGAGTGCGGGAGAGATTCAGAAACAAAATAGAGAGAAAGAGAGAGGGAGATAAAGATAAAGAAAGAGAGGAGTGTTATTACCTCATATGTTTTTTGTGCACAAATCTCTCACTGGTGGAGCCTGCTCTGCTATAAATTAGAAAGAAAAAGATTTGGTTCTTTTAAAAAAATGATCTTATTCCAACGGTTCTTTAAGAGCCGTTTGGTTAATGAACATCACATCGTTCACTAGAGGAGCAAACGCCACTCAAACTTTTGGCACTCCTCTCTCTTAAGTCCATTGTCTTCAGTCTTTTATCTCCTGTTATGAACCCCACGACAGAATTCTGATCCTCTTCCCGAAGTCGTAGAGTGTCTGTGCTGTGATAGAATCTGAGCTGCTGCTATTTGGGCCAAAAATCACTCTAGATGCGCCATGAAAGGCCATGTAACAGGCCTGAAGAGAGCGGCGGTCATGCTGGAGCTGTATGAGGAGACCGAGATTACATTGCCACACATGGGTTTGTTGTGCGTTTGCAGAAAGTGAAAGAGAGTTAAAGAGGCAGAGTGGAATTTGGGATGAAATAGGTTTGAGAGGAGAGGCGTGGAGAGAGGGAAAGAGGGTGGAAAAATCCATTTACAGAGAAGGAGAGAATAAATGCGTTTTATAAAGGGGAGATTGTTCAACGGCAGGGTCACACAAAAGACAGAAAGAAAGAACAAATTTCACAACTTTTCACAAAGAACATTGGAACTTTCTGATTCAATTTCCTCTCAAAACTGAACGCACTGACAAAATATGCACTCCCGATGGCATAAATGGGGATGGGTGGTTGGAATATTTGGAAACTCCAATTAAAAACATCAGTATTGTTAATGACATTAGTGAAAAAAGTAAAGGACCTATTCTGCAAAACAGACTTTCCAGAGCTTTTAAAGGGCGCATACGACACTATTTTCTGATCTCTGTTCTAATGTTGTTTCCTCATCACAAACAGACCTGGAGTTGTGTTTTGTTTCATTCACATGTTTTTAAACTCCACACACCTTCACTAGAATCATTTGGATCATTTCAGACCTTGAATTGCCGATCTCTTCTGAACTAAAGGTAAAAGGAGCTGTTCACTCGCTTCATGACATCACAAGGTGGAACAGAGCATTTTGAGCTTTGGAGATGTAGACAGACTAATAATAAAAGGTTACTCAAACATGTGAATGAAACAAAACACAACTCCAGGTCTGTTTTTGAGGAGACATTACAACATGGCTTAAAGCTCACAAGAGTCAAATTTGCACAATACAGGAGCTTTATACCATGTTATCATTGTTTCCTTTTCGTTTACTCTCTGAAGTTGTATTTGTAGTGATTCGTGCATGTTTGAGTCATCTTTAATCATTTATTTTCAAGATGCCATTTTGCTGATCAACCCCCCTTTTCACCTCCACCGGTACACGCCCACTTTGTTCTCTAGTTTTATTTTCATCATGATCCACGGGTGTCTATACACAGCAGACACAAGCACTATATTTCTGCTTCACCAGCTCTGATCTCTCCACAGCGCCACCTGCCTGTGATCTGTGCATCTGCTCCGTCTGAAGAAGCTCTGATTTAAGAAACATAAGAACTGTGCTTCAACTTTCATTCACATTCTGAGACAACCTCAACATGTCTCAATTATCCTCTGAGATGAAGAGGAACCAGATCACTGTAATTTTCAATCAAAGCATCAGTAAGAAAACGTACACACCCCCCTCCTCTCAAACTCATGCAAAATGATACAGAAAATATGAAAAACTCAACGGATGAACTCTACTTAAAAGAACATCAGAACATTTTCTCCATTCTCATACTATTGCACCAAGTGTTGTCAAAATGGACCAGTTTCATGGCCACTTGAAAGGTTTTAAGCCAGGTGCCCTTCCTGTCACGACCAGCTATTTTATAACCGAAGTGAGCAATGTATACAAAGTGTCTTGCTCAGAGACCCAACCACAGAACCAGCAACCATCTGGTCTGACTCAAAATCACAACTACTAGTAATGCATTGGTCTTAGCACTTTTCTAACCAGTGATAGTCGTTTCATTTGACTTCTAGATGTTTTGAGGGAAAATAAAATACAAATGGCTTCACCAAAATCGCAAAATTGGCTATTCAGTACTGAATCGGTGTTAAACTAGGTCTAAAGCAGAATTAAACTAGGACTAAACCAGGTCTAAAGCTGAATTAAACTAGGACTAAACCAGGTCTAAAGCTGAATTAAACTAGAACTAAACCAGGTCTAAAGCTGAATTAAACTAGGACTAAACCAGGTCTAAAGCTGAATTAAACTAGGACTAAACCAGGTCTAAAGCTGAATTAAACTAGGACTAAACCAGGTCTAAAGCAGAATTAAACTAGGACTAAACCAGGTCTAAAGCAGAATTAAACTAGGACTAAACCAGGTCTAAAGCAGAACTAAATTAGGACTAAAGCTGAATTAAACTAGGACTAAACCAGGTCTAAAGCAGAACTAAATTAGGACTAAAGCTGAATTAAACTAGGACTAAACCAGGTCTAAAGCAGAACTAAATTAGGACTAAAGCTGAATTAAACTAGGACTAAACCAGGTCTAAAGCTGAATTAAACTAGGACTAAACCAGGTCTAAAGCTGAATTAAACTAGGACTAAACCAGGTCTAAAGCAGAACTAAATTAGGACTAAAGCTGAATTAAACTAGGACTAAACCAGGTCTAAAGCAGAACTAAATTAGGACTAAAGCTGAATTAAACTAGGACTAAACCAGGTCTAAAGCTGAATTAAACTAGGACTAAACCAGGTCTAAAGCTGAATTAAACTAGGACTAAACCAGGTCTAAAGCAGAATTAAACTATGACTAAACTAGGACTAAAGCTGAATTAAACTAGGACTAAAATAGGTCTAAACCAGAATTAAAGAACGTGAGAGGTTTTGATGATTCCTTAATTTTGACTTTGATGGGATAATACCTGTTGTCAGTATAAATTATTGTTTTATACCAATCAAGAAGTAATTTGCGAAGAAGTTGGAAAATATGTTGAAAATGACAGGAAGTGCAGAGTATTTTAGAGAGTCCAACACTGATGACATCACACTGGGAGAATTTGTCCAATATTTTGACACAATTTACACACAGGAAACACATTTTACTGACACTTTAAACATTATTTCAACAAAATAAAGTGTTTTTTTTTTGTCTTTTATCTGTCAAATATTCATTCACGTGTACATTAGAGGAGTTTTGGCCCAGCATAACAGGTGGTTGCTAGGTAACAGTTATGGAAGTTATGGAAGCGTGGTGTCATGATTTTCCAAGGAAGTAAAATTTTAAACCCAAAAATTTCCAAACTCAGATAAAGACATTTTTTAGTAAAACAACAACAACAATAATAATAATAATAATAATAATAATAATAATAATAATAATAATAATAATAATAATAAAAAGATCTTAACTGTGTTCTCGTGAAATGAATAGTTCAATAGGCCTTAAACAAGGACTAAACCAGGATCAGACCAGAACTAAATGAGGACTAACCCAGAATCAAACCAGGTCTAAACAAGGATGAACTAAACCAGGAAACAATAGAAAATATGAACATTGTAATATGCGGCTGGTGGAACGCAGGCTGGATGAGACTGCTTGGCGCGCCTGAATAAATGAATAGATGAATACGATTCACTTGGATGAAAGGAGAAGGAGAAAGAGAAAGCGCTTGTATCAATTCTAATCTTTTATCAGATTCTTTGAGCAAGTGAAAGAAGAACACCAAAATGTTCAAGTATTTTCTGTTAGTTCTAACCCTCCTCTGTCTCTCCCACTCTCGTTCTCTGTCTCTCTGTTTCTCTCTCTTCACTCCTTTCTATCTCTCTTTCCTCACACACTCTCTCTCTTTCTCTTTTGCTCTCCCCTAGTTTTACCTCACTCCTCCTCTTTCTCTTCGCCCCCTCTCTCTCCCACTCTCGCTCGTCACTCCTCCTCTTTCTCTCAATCTCTCTCTTCACAGTCTCCTCACACACACACACATACACACAAACACACACACACACACACGCACACACACACACACACACACGCACGCACGCACGCACACACACACACACACACTCTCTCTCCCCAAGTTTCTCTCTCTCCACTCATTTTCTCTCTCCCTTTCTCTCAACTCGTCTCTTTCTCTCTCTGCCTCTCTCTCCCTCCTCACTCCTTGCCTCCCCTCCCTCTCTTGCTCGTCACTCCTCCTCTTTCTCTCTCCTCACATACTCTCTCTCTTTCTCTCCCCTAGTTTCTCTCTCTCTCCCACTCACTTTCTCTTTCCCTTTCTCTCACCTCGTCTCTTTCTCTATCTCCACCTCTCTCTCTCCCTCCTCACTTCCCCTCTTTCTCTTTGCCCCCCTCCCTCTCTCGCTCGTCACTCCTCCTCTTTCTCTCTCCCTGTCCTCACTCTCCTCAGACACTCTCTCTCTCTTTCTCTCTCCTCACTCTCTTCATACACTCTCTTTCCCCTAGTTTCTCTCTCCCACTCACTTTCTCTCTCACTTTCTCTCACCCCGTCTCTTTCTCTATCTCTGCCCCCCCACTCCCCCTCTTTCTCTTTGCCCCCCCCCCCTTTCTCCCTCTCTCTCCCTCCTCACTCCCCCTCTTCCTCTTTGTCTCTGTCCCCCTCATCCCTGTCCCCCTCTTTTCCTGGGTCTCATGGTCAGACTGGGGATTGGGTTTAATGACTGTGGATCGATGCAGGACTCAGTGGAGCAGGAGCCAGAGCTGAGGCAGCGCACGGCATGCAAAACAGCTGAGACTGGACCTGCCACTCCCACAGACATGAGCACTAAGCCAAATGAGAGAGGGAGGAGAGAGGGAGGAGAGAGAGCTGAGAATGGACTGCCACTCTCTCTAAGCACTAAGCCAAATGAGAGAGGGAGAAGGAGGAGAAGAGAAAGGGGGAGAGAAGGGAGAGGGGAGGAGAGGAGATAGAGCTCAGACTGGACTGCCACTCTCACAGACATGAGCACTAAGTGAAAGGAGAGAGGGAAAGATGGAGGAGAGAAGAGTGGGAGGAGAGGAGAGCTGAGACTGGGCTGCCACTTCCTCTAAGCACTAAGCAAAATGAGAGAGGGAGGAGAGGAGAGAGGAGGAGAGAGAGCTGAGACTGGACTGCCACTCCCACAAACATGAGCAGTAAGCGAAATGAAAGAGGGAAAGAAGAGAGAAAAGACAAGAGAGAAGGAGAGAGAGCTGAGACTGGACTGCCACTCCCACACACATGAACACTAAGCAAAATGAGAGGGGGAAGGAGAGAGAGGATGAGTGGAGAAAGGGAAATGAGCGAGGGAGAGAGCTGAGACTGGACTGCCACTCCCATAGACATAAGCACTAAGCAAAATGAGAGAGGGAAAGAAGAGAGAAGAGAAGAGAGAGGAGGAGAGAGAACTGAGACTGGGCCTGCCACTCCCAGACATTGGCAGACTACAGTGCTACGCTAAATGAAAGAGGGAGAAGAGATGGGTAGAGAGGAGAGAAAGAAGAGGGGGAGTGAAAGTAAAGTGAGAGAGGATTTACATAAACAATATGCCAAACGAGAGAGGGAGGTAGAGAAAAGAGAGAGAAAAGGGAGAGGAGAGAGGGAAAGAGAGGGAAACATAAGCACTACGCTAAATGGAAGAGAGGAGAGAAGAAGAGATGGAGAGGAGGAGGGGAAGGGAGAGAGAGAAGAGAGAGAGAGAGATGATATACATGGTGGGCTACAGAAGCAATATGTTAAATGAGAGAGGGAGAGAGAAGGAAAGAGAGCAGAAAGGAGGAGGGGGTATAAAATACAGGTTGCTCTACATAAGCAGTCTTTTAAGTGTGAGAGGGGGAGAGAAAGAAGAGGGGGAGAGAGATAGAGAGCATAAACAAGAAAGAGAGAGAAGAGAGAGGGAACAGAGAGAGGATATAAAGCAAGGTATAAGCACTATGAGAGAGTGAGAGACGATATAGAGACAGGCTAACCACTATGTTAAATGAGAGAGGGAGTGAAAGAAAAGAGAGAGAAGCGAGGGAGGAGAGAGGAGGTGTAGATAATAAGCAGTGTGATGATTGTCCCTGAGTGTGGTCATTATGAGACTGAGCTGTGGTCAGGAGTTTGCAGAACTGCACCGAGATACAGAGATGGACAGAGGAGAAAGAAAAAAAGAAAGAGGGAAGGCTACTATGTCCTCTTAATATTTTGCAGCTGATGTCACCAATGTTCCATGGAGGGTGAAGCTAACTGGAGGCACTGCTCTGTCTTAAGATCTGTCAGACTTTAGAAAGACTAATCTGAGCTTTGTTTTAACACGATCTGACCAGAAAGAGATGAGCTGATAGACCTCTTAAATTACAATAAAGTCAGAAGCTAGCATACAACTGACTGCACTAATGTCACAGGCAGCAAAAACAACAGTGCAAATGGAGCAGCTGTAAACGGTTAAATCGGAGATGCTATCAAACGTTTTTCCGACTGGGGCCATAGAGAATGGTGGTGGGTTGGTTAAGAGTTAGAACGTTTTAGGGAAATTCAACACTAAATTTGCTTTGCTGAAAATTTGCTATTATTCCTGAAGCGGTTCACAATATAATAAACAATAATAATAATAATAATAATAATAATAATAATAATAATAATAATAATAATAAATATAATACTATTGTAGTCACAGCTGCCTTAGGACAGACTGACAGAAGTGAGGCTGCCAATCTGCCCAATCGGCTTCTCCGATTACCACCATGACTCAAACATACCACTTTCATATTAGGCAATGTGGATGGAGTGTTTTGCCAAAGGACACAACAACAGTTTTTGCCACTGGAGCCCCACCATAACCATGAACAGTGACAAAGGAGCTTTCATGCTCGCACACATCTGGGACACAGAGACTACCAGAGCAGCAGGGGGCGTGGCCAGTCTGACAGACACTTTGCAGCAGTCGGTGCCATGGCAACAGTAGCTCCATTGGTAGAGTAAACTGATCCGAAGGTTGGCAGTTCAAATCCCACTCTCGACATAAATATCATTGATGAGCGGTCAGAACCACTGACCCACAGGTTGGTGATGTGATTCCCAATTCCACAGATGAATACTGTTGTTGTTTCCTTGG
Organism: Taenioides sp. WSHXM2023; assembly: GCA_029959045.1. NCBI lineage: Eukaryota > Metazoa > Chordata > Actinopteri > Gobiiformes > Gobiidae > Taenioides > Taenioides sp. WSHXM2023. The sequence goes on from CM057100.1 coordinate 30,905,808, forward strand.
GCAAGACACTTCTTCACTTCTTTCCTCCTGTCCCCAGGCGTGGTGTGTGAGTGGTTCCTTGATGTAAAGCGCTTTGATTGCCTTGAAGGTGGAAATGCGCTGTATATAAATGTGACCATTCACCATTCACATCAGAAGAAGGTGACAGCTGCTCACATAAACATGTCAAGGTAATAAAAAATAGATTTTAAAAGAACACATGAAACTATTCAATAAAGAAGACAATGAATTTCATCAGTGGAGAATATGCATTGTGAGAACTGTGATCCACTTTGTAAGTTCAGCCATCTCCATCCTCCATCCTGTTTATGATTTGATTCAATTGTCATTTATCTCGCTCCTTTAATCTGTTAGACATTCACATGCTCTAACTAGAATGACATGCACAGAGACTCAGATGTGCAGTTACAGCTGTGTACACTGACAGACCCTCTGTGTACTCTGTCTGTGTAAGTGACGGACCTCATAGGAGTTTGTGATCTTTAAACAAACTCTCGTGACATTTCTCTGTGTTTTTGCTCTTAGACTCTTGACCTTTTCACTCCACTCACTGCCCCAAAGCTTTTCATGTAGCGCTCTGTTAGCATCAAGGCTCTGCTAGCATCAAAGCTGACAACATGGATCTATAATAAGAACTGGAAAAGACACTCCTCCTTTGCCTGCGAGCGAGATCGATTAGTGGCCGCTGCAGGTACTGCAGTTCCCGGGAGCTCAGGCCCAGAAGGAATTCTCCCATAGAGCGCAATACATTTTTTTTGTGAATTCAAACTGCCCATATTTGGCATTCAGATTTTGTAGGGATTCTTTTCTATTTTTACAATATGAACCTTTTAGAAATTTTAAATCGTCAAAGCGCTTAAAAAATTGCTTTGTAAGACGTAGCCTAGCCTCGCTCTGAGCACTAGCTGCTAGAGCGCAGCTAACGCTCTGATTGGTCAAAACTGCAAGTAATGCGGAAGTAAAAATCGTTTTTGGTGCAATGCACCAATGAGCACAAGCCACTGAAAACAATATGGTGTCATCTTGATTCATCTTCCAGATCTTATTATACTTCCATGGCTGACAACTAAAACACGACATGATACACTGCACACATGGTCAACTCAGGAATATTTGAATTTAGTAAGATATTAAATATTGACAAAAAACATCTATTCATTCACAGTATATTTTCACATTTGTTTTACTTGCAAGCATACTGTAGCATACTGTATTATGAAGCCTGGGATCCAGACTACACACTTCTCCAAGAAGTGAAGATGTGAGTCTGGTCACCAGTGAATCTCACAGAGTGCATGTTCCATCTGTATCAAAATAAATATGAGGAGGAAAAAAAAAAGGAATAACTATCACTGGGGGCTGAAAAACAGGGAGGATTTCTACAGAAACAATTAGCGAAGCACTAAACTGTTCATCAGAGGAGAGAGAAATGTGATTCTGTTCTATGGATAACAGGCTCCACTTTTTTAAACCTTTAAGAGGAAGAGGGGCCACCTGTGTGCACTTTTAATTATGTGAAATACCCAAGGTAAAATATTCCAACAGTTATTGTTGTGTTTCAGATGACATCACAACTTTATTTAATGATGGGAAAACTGCTTCCAGATCCAGAAACGATCTGGTCCAACATTTGTCAATTTACTTTTTGGAGATTTCATGTCAAAGTTCAATGTAATCAACAGTAAAACCTCGTCTCTTGGCCCTCGTCTGGGAGTATGACATCATCACATGCCTGAACCTGAAATCCACCAATCGGAAAAATCCCTTTAATCTCAGACACACTCAGCTGCTCCTCATCTCCTCTATGCCTGAGTTATGACTTTGTGGCCTCATTGATAAAACGTCACCCACTCAGCGCTAGCATCTGTCTCTTTCTTTCTTTCTCTCTCTTTCTCTCTCTGTGTGATCAATAATGCATTTTCATAAATCTCCATTTGGACCGGCCTACCCAAAAGTTCATTACACTGCAGGGGCTAACTAACGCAGCCTTGGAATTGATCCTGGAGCTGAAGGAGGATATGAAATGATTTGTTCGAAGATCAAAATGGAAGAACTTGAAGAACGGATGGTTGAAGGGGAGGTGCCATAAATAATATAAGGATCTGATTTAAGATGGAGTGTATGCTAGCTGACACGGGGTGATTTCCGATCGGAGGCAGGACTGGTGTTGTGTCCTTGGGCAAGGTAATAAATTCAAAATGGCTCCCAAAGACAGCAGCCCTGAACGCTGACCTCTGAGAAATATGGAGTGGGGGTCTATAATATAATATAATATGGACTAAACCAGAGATCCTTTATTAAGAAGAGATTACACAGCTGTAGAGGAGAGCAGGGGTTAAACCAGGCACATAACATATATATACAAATACTGGTGGAGGTGAGGAAGAGGAGCTGGAGAGGCTGATGAGGCTGAGGATTCTGCTGCTGAACGAGTATATGAATGGCAAAGTTATTAGGTTCTAACTGAGTCAAATGCCGTTTTAGAATTTGTACTGATTTGTAGAGTTTGTACTGTCCAGCAAGTCCTGACCGAGACTAGCTCAAGATCTAGCTTCTCTCCCTTCCATCTCTCCATCTCTCTCCACCCATCTCCCCTTTACCTCATCTCTCGCTCCCCTCTTCCTTCTCTACCTCTACCTTTCTCTCCCTTCCCTCTCCACCTCTCTGTCTCCCTCCACCCATCTGCCCTTTCCCCCTCTCACTCCTCTCTCTTGCCTCTCCCCCCTCTCTCTTCCCTTCTATCTGTCTCTCTCCAAGTCTCCCTTTTACTGCGCCATCTCTCTCTCTCCCCTACTCCTTCTCTCTGTTCCTCCTTTTCTCCCTCTGCCCCTTTCATTCCTTCTCTCCTCTCTCCCTCTCTGTCCACTCATCTTTCCTTTATCTTCCCTATCCCCCTCTTTCCCCACCTCTTCCCGCCTCTTTCTCTCTGTTCCTCAAATCGATCCTTTTTTCCTTCTCGCTGCACACTTTTGTCATGTTGCTAACCCAAGTGTTGTGTATGGCTCACCCATCCAGCCTGCTCCACGGCGCCCCCTCTGCCCTGTGGTGTTATTGACGTGCTGTTCGATCGGTGGTGTGGCCATCCGGGCGTGACCACAGAGACATATCCAGTGACGGCTCTGGCTCCAGGATCTTTGGGTAAAACTACATCAGCGCGCGCTCATCTGGAAACTACAACCATTTTCAGCATGTACAGGATGCTCCAGTGCTTTTTACCATGTCACAGCCAATACACGGCAATTTTATTAATGCTACATCATAGTTGTCTGAGCAGCCAGGCCCTTCTACATTCTGTTTGAATCCAGAGAGTCTGGAATCAGACCATAGAGACCATGTGTGGCCAAACCTACTTGGCTTGCCTGCTCTTGTCAGGACCCGGTTAGTACTTGGATAGGAGATCGCTGGGAAAATCAGGTACCACAGTGGGGCACCAGTGGTAAAAAAAAACTGTTGTTGTGTCCTTAAACAAGGCACTTCACCCACATTGCTTAGTATGAAGGTGGTGTGTGTGTGAGTGTTGATGGTGGCTAAGTCCTTTGTTTGTTGTTTTGTTTGTTTGTTTTGTAAGCAGCCATGTTTGTTTTTGATGCAAATGGAGCAATCATAACCTCTGAAATCAGGGAAACAGGACACAGCTCCAGATCCACATGTCCTTGTAGTCCACCCCTGCAGCCAGGTGTTTGTATCAGAAACACCTGGCTGTAATCAGAGCAGTCCTGTGTGATGTCACATAGTACTTGAAATTGCAGTGACCTCTGAAGGCAGCACACATAACAGTTTCTGACTGTTTTTGAGCTGCAAACTTAGCTAATTTCCACAAAAATTCCCCCAGAGGATCAAATAGTACATAATACTATTAAAACACAATATATAGAGCTTAGTACAAAAAAACTAAAACACTTCACTATAGTCCTTGTTCATTCACTGGGTGTTAGCCATAGCTGCCCTGGGACAGACTGCAAGGCTGCCAATCTTCCACATCTACCCCTGCAACCACCAATTACCCACTCAGACACTAACTTCATACTAGGCAAGGTGGGTGAAGTGTCTTGCTTGTGGACACAACAACACTCTGAACTGGTAAACCTTTTTTCCTGGCTTTGGACTATCACAAACCCTCACATGTGACCTCCTGAGTGTGTCCTATAAATAAACATGCCTGCTATAGGAGCAGCAGTGTCAGTGTAATAAATCACACACACACACACACACACACACACACACACACACACACACACACACACACACACACACACACACACACACACACACACACACACACACACACACACCTCTGTGACCTCACTGTGTCCTTCACTGAGCATACGAACGCTCAGATTCACCTACACTGAATAAAACAACACGCTTCGATAAGCACACATGACATGAACATAGTGTGAAGGTACACACACACACACACACACACACACACACACACAGATACACATGTGTGAGAGGACAAACAGAGGAGGAGAGGAGAGGTGTGGAAAATGGAACACTGATAACACCACAATGATTTCTTTTGGAGATATGCAAAATTTGAATATAGACTAAAGAGTACACAGCTGGTATGAAAAACTAAACAAAAAATGCTGCAGAAATGAGCTGATTACTGCTACTATTTGATACTTTGCAGCTTATGGGCAACATTCCCTGGGGGTGTGATGCTAACTGTAGACACTGCTCTGTCTGAAGGTCTGTTACTCATGTTAAGACTTTATTCTGATCTTTGTTTTAACAAAAAGAAAGAACTGACTTATCTGGAACTCCAACAAGTGAGCTGATCTGTGCTGTTAAACAAGTCTTTCTCAAATAACATTACAGTCACAAGCAAGCTAGCATTAGCCAACACTCTCACCTTTCTGTTGAAAATCAAACTCCTAAACAGGACCATGAACGCTCCTGAAAATGTGCTGTTTAAATCCATATTGTTTTTTCTTGAGTTTTCAGACCATCTTAAAACTTTTTGATGTGTTTTTTCTAATGTGTACATTGTATCGCCATGGTAACTGCTGAACATTCTGCTATAGACATACACAAAGAACAGCCCCAGTGTGATGTCAAGATAGATGTGATCAAGACCAGCTCAAGATCTGGAGATGGGTCCCACTGCTCCTGACAGGTTTAACCCGCAGAGACTGAAGGATGGGTCAAATGCAGAGGATAAATTTACATATGGGGACCACAAAGTGTACCTTAACCTAAACCTTAACCAATCACAGCGTACTTCCACCAATCACCTCTCAAAAACATTCATACAAACGCACTCTCTCTCCTCCTCTGCTCCATCTTCACCGCAGCAGCAGAACCACCAGCCTCCTCAGCCTCTCCATCTCCTCCTCTTCACCTTCACCAGTGTCTAACCCAGGGGAGATATTTTCACAACCAAATCCATCCTCCGTAAACCTTCCATTGCTCCTTTCTATGAGTGCGCCTGTCTCCCTTTGTTGAAATCTGTTCAGGTAGACAGATTGTGACCAGCTGAAAAATGTCAGACTTTTCAGAGACTTAAAGGCCTAAACGTCTCAGAGTTCATTAAAATAAAGGTTACGATGTGAACAGAACAGCTCACTTTAACGTCACCTTAAAAACTATTTGTCCAAAGTTCCAAGTCTTGCCATTTAAGAATTCTGCCACATGTAAGTCTCTTTCCTAGTGTGAATTTCATACGTTTTCGCAGACTTAAACTATGTCTTAAACAATGACTCTTGCCTACTTGTTTCAGTTGATACTTTGGGGGTGTTCCTCCTTTGTTGTCTATGTTCAGCAGTTATCACAGTGACACAAACCACACATTAGCAAACACTGACAAAAAAGTTAGTATAGTCTGAAAACTCAACATAAAACAATGGATGGATGAATGCATGGCTTTAAAGAGCACATTTTCAGGAGCCTGTGATCAGTCTGAGCGTTCATGGTCCTGTTTAGGAGTTTGATTTTCAACTAAAAGGTGAGAGTGACTCACTGAAAAACTGTTGGCTGGTGCTAGCTTGTGACTGCTCGGCCTGTTGTAGTTCCAGCTAAGTCAGTTCTTTATGGTCAGATTGTGTGAAAACAAAGCTGAGATGAAAGTTTAACTTGAGAAACAGAACTTCAGACAGAGCAGTACCTCTAGTTAACAGCTCAGCTTCAAAGTACCAATAGGTTTCAACACTGCAGACTCTATAGTTTAAACAGGAGACAGTTCAGAACTCCAAGGTGGAATTTGCTGTGTAACTGTCAGATTGCAGATTTCTTGAGCTGAAAACAAAAAACAAAACAAAAAAACTGGCACTTCTTTGTCAGTATAAATAAACAAAAGTGAAATGATTTTTTTCACAACAGCTTCAGAAAGTGGTGCCATTATTCAACCCCAAAGACGAGTGTTGTCAGCTGAAAGGACTTAACCAAACGATTAATATGACGTTTGGAGATTTCTTTCAAAAAACAGTGATTCTCCCATAGAGTTTATACAGACCCCTGAAATACACCAGACATGAACGCGACCTAGAGGGAGAGCGAACAGATGAAGGGGAGACAGGTGGAGAGAAACAAAGAGAGGGGTAGAGGGGGAGACACAGAAGGGGTTGGTAAAAGGGAGACAGGTGGAGAGAGACAGATAGAGAGGCAGAGAGAGGGGAGATAGAAAGAAGAGAGAGAGAGGGGAGAGAGATGGGGTTAAGGGGAGAAGAAAAGAAAAAAATATATAAAAGTGAGGATTTTTTTTTTCCATATAGCTGTTCAATTTTCATCCAAAAGCAGAAGACGCGCGTTCTATAAATAAACTCTTGTGTCTATTGTGGTTCACACAGAAACCTCCAGATTAGATCCTTCTGTTGTGATGATTCTGCGTCTCTGTTACCTTCTGTTACACTGCTCCTACCTCACTGCACTAACTTCCCTCGAGGAAAATTTGTTCTGCCCCATTTTTGGCAAAAAGCTTTTTCTGTGAAACTGAAGCTCATTTGGAACATTACAGCCACACACTGAGATGGCAGTGCATAGCAGCTACAGCAGGAAGGAGCTTTAAGCCATATTCTAATGTTGTTCCCTCCTCAAAAACATACCTGAAGTTGTGTTTTGTCCTTTATTACTAGTCTTTTAACAGCTACTTCGAATGAACAGGGAAACTGTGACCAAAACTTGTGTTTGACGAGCCGGCGCTGTGCCTGAGGAGAGCATGTGAAGACACGTCTGTCTCTGTACCTGCCATGTTCCGTACCTGTTCTGTGTTCTGAACCCATTCATTATGAAACGCATATGAAACTGCTAGTTTGGCCCATTTAAATCAGGCTAAATTCACTCCTTTACTCACCCTCACGCTGCCGCCTCCTCCACCCTTGGTGAGTTTTGGCAAACCCGGACACATCCATGCCAGTATCTTATCCATCCACCAGTTGTGGGGATTCTGGTAGTCATGTAAGCCACGAATTATTTGCGTGGACAATTACTTTATTTATTTTGTGCGTATATGAAATGTTGTGTTGTATGAGACTTATTACTTTTAGAGCTATTGGTGTAACTTTTGTCACATGAAATGTTAGCCATTTAAAGTCAAAATGTTATATAAATATTTTCAGTGGATGTTATGTAATGTCAGAGGGCCTAACAGGGGTATATAGGTGCGCTCTGGATACAGTGGAAGAAACGTGCGCTGAGAGGGAAGAGAGCGAGTGACTAAGTTAAAAGGGGAAGTATACTATAAAATAAATAAATAAATAAATAAAAAATAAAAAGATCCCTTGCCTCTAAATTGAACCTTTTTAAAAGAACTACCACTGTAAATAATATTCTCACTGTGGGAGAGCACAAAAAACTACCCAAAACGAAGAATCCCCTCACTGAATATAAAAATATGCAGCGGTGAGTAGACTTTACACAATTAAACTCACTGAAGTCAATATTGAAAATCCTGTTACTTTGGTCCAGAATGATGCCACACCTCTGTCCCTCTGCCATGAGTCTAACACATGTGTGTAAAGTCACAAAGCAGGAAATTAAACCCTGAAACCTCTCCTGGTTTTTCCGATCACACAATAGACCAGGGCCATAGGTGAGCCATACTGATTCTAATGCACTGCGTCTGTTTGGTCCTACCTCACATTATCATAAATTAGCATAAAGGTTACCACGGTGATTTAATGATGAATCTGTTTGAGAGTTTTTCTTTTCTCTGGTCGAGCAATTCTTTTGAGTGCTGCCGTAAACACTAATTTACCCAGAATGCATCGGGGTATGTGCACCTCCGCTTTCAAGAGCTGAGGTTTCCACCATCTTTTAATCATGAGTCTGAGGCTGTTTCTGCTGCGTATCTGATCTGTCTGATGAATAACAGGTATGGAAGACAAACACATGTAATAAAAGTCCCACACTGTCAATTATTCTGACTTTAAAGGTGAACTATGTAACCTGCTTGTCTCCATGGAGATATCTCGAATGTTCTTTGGAGATAACTTCAAATAGGTGACACTATTAGGCCTATATTCACAATAAAAATGCTTGTAATTAGATGAATGCAAGATAAAATAGTCAAATACAATACTGTGGAACTTTCCAAGCATAGCAATAACATTATAACATCTCTACGGAGACAAGATCCCATATTACACAAAACTGACTCTTGTGAGCTTTAAACCATGTTAGAATATTGAACTCATCAAAAATATACCCTCTGTTTTCAAGTTAGCAGCTACCTTTTTTACCTTTTGTTCAGTAGAGATTGGCAATTTCAGGGCTGAAATTATCGAAATGATTCTAGTGAAGGTGTATGGAGTTTAAAAACACAGTAGAGCACAGCCTGTATTACAACATGACATCACAAGGTGGAGTGTTCTGAGCTTTGAGGATGTAAACAGGCTAATAATAAAGGATTACGCAAATATCTGTGAATGAAACAAAACAAAACTCCAGGTATGCTTTTGAGGAGGAAACGACATTATAACATAAAATAGCATGATATGGAGGCCCTTTAATATTTTCATAATATGGCCATGCATGTGGATTGTCTAAACATGTATTTTGTTGTATCTATTAAATGCACAAAATTTGGCTCAAATATTTATGTCTTAATACCTCTTCCCAGTTATCTACATTTTTCCACTGTGAGGTTATTAAAGTTGTGTGTGTTCTGATTAGGCTCATTAGCTCTTCTGGTACAAGCAGCAAAAACAACTCAAAACATGTGCCGAGCCACTAAGAACCAAGTCCCCCAAGAACAGCTTAAATCTGCAATATCAGACTACTGCAAGAGGGAAGACCACCACATGGACTGGGAAAACACTGAGATCATAGGTCATAGGCTGAGAGGGCAACAAGTCCCTTCGTTGGATCAGGGAGGCCATTGAGATCCGGAAACAGGCCCACCAAACTGTGAAGAAGGACGAGGGGGCATACCAGCTGTCTCACACATGGGATACAGTTCTGAAGAAGTGGGACTGCAGATGGAGCTGTCGTCCTACTGCTCCAAGTAGGAAGGTTGACCTAAACTACAGGGTGAGCAGAAAAAGACGCAATGAAGACAGAATATTTAGTAGTTTTCAAAGAACATACCCAAAACATAATCTGTATCCTTTGTGTTTCACTGACATCGCAACTCTCAATCTATTTCTCTCGTGGGCCCAAATCTCCACAGCCCTGTATTAGCAGGTCTGGCCTCACACTGACAGTGATCAATGTTGGGTGATAGGACTGGAGGAGGAGAGAGGGAAGAGGAGAGGGAGAGAAAAGGAGAGAGGGGAAGAGAGAGGAGAGAGAAAAGTAGCGAGGAGAAAGAGGGAGGGAGCGAGAGGGGGAGAGAGAGGGCTGAGATAGAGAGAGACAAAGTGAGAGTGCGAGGGAGAGAGGGGTGGAGAGAGAGGAGAGGGAGAGAGGAAGCGAGAGAGACAGAGAGAGGATGAGAATGGGATGGGGAGAGAGGTGATGGGAAAGAGAGACAGAGACAAACAGGAGAGGCAGAGGGAGGAAGAAAGAGAGAGAAAAAGAGGGAAGAGAGATACATCAATTAGAGTAGAGACTGCTGAGCCCGGGTCTGAGGAGCTGAGATGGCAATATAAAACATAGCTTCATTAACTACACTGTGACTCCATGCAAACAGCACAGAGCAGAGACTATAGAACAGAGGAGCCAGTGCAGCCGTTCACCTCCACCACAAACCACAATTCTGCCCTGTCACTGGACGAGTCGTTTAGACACTCCAGTCCAAACACAGACACTGGAGCTACTAGTGTTGTCATAATACAAACATTTCAAAGTCCACTTTGATACTAAAAAAAAAACACTCTTTAAACAGTAGAATGTGATTTTCAACATTAAATCATAGTACTTTCTTTTTCCAAATTAAACCAGGTCTAAACCAAGTCTAAACCAGGACTTGATGTCCATATTGCTCAGTCTTAGATGTTAAAGAATGTGCGGTATCATTAGTTTAATGGAATCAGCTCCAATCAAACACTAAACCAGGACCGAACTGAAACTGAACCAGGACTGCAGGACTAAACCAGGTCTAAACCAGGACTGTATCGGGAATGAACCAGGACTAAACCAGGACTAAACCAGGTCTAAACTAGGTGTAAACCAGGACTTGTTGTGCATACAGTCCCAGTCTCAGGTGTAGGAGAATGTGCAGAATCATTAGCCTAATAGAATCAGCTCCAAAGACATGTGTGATGACCGCTCTCTGTGATGAGGTTTGTGAGGGGCCCGGGGCAAAGGGACACTGTTATGGAAACACTGTTGTGATTCTCAAAAAGCATACAACTGGGTTTAGTCTTTCCTGTCTAATGAAGTTAAACTAAAAATCCTATATTACACAAAATGGACTCTTGTGAGCTGTAAGCCATGTTAGAATGTTGTTCCCTCCTCAAAAACAGACCTGGAGTTGTGTTTTGTTTCATTTGCACATGTTTGAGTAACTTTTTAGTCTGTCTACATCTCCAATTCTGTGGAATATAGCACCTTTAAAATGTAAACATGACTTTATTTTAATACAATTACCTGGAAAAGGTAACCACACAGTTTTAAAGTTAACATTTTCTTTGTGCATCAATTCCACATAAATTTCCCAATAATAATATAGAATCACGGTTGCAAGAATCAAATCAAACCACCAACCCTCTGGTGAGTGGGCGGACGCTCTACAAACTCAGCCACTTCCCCCAAAGACAACATGCCATTAGCTTAGACACTTAAATCTTTAGCAGCAGCATGGGTCTGTTTATGGAGTATTGAAGGTACCATAAATATATTCACAGTATTGGCTTCTGTGGCTTCTGAGCGGTGAATATTGATGAGTTTTGGTGGACTGGGAAAACCTTTGACCGTGAAACTTAAAACAGTTGTTATTGATGGCATAATCAAACCTAAAATGGACAAACAGGAAGTCAAAGTGGGGTCAAGATACACAGATTTACAACACTGACCTGAACACCTGACCTGATGTGATCATGCCATACTCCCAGATGGGGCCAAGAGGCAGAATTACTTTACCATGAAATATCCAAAAGGTAAATTCACAAATGTTGAACCTGATCATTTCTATTAGTGAACAGACCCAAGATCACTGTATTATATTGTCTTTAAGTATTATTGGTCCATAGAATGTTGTGAGGTCGTCCGAAACACAGCGATAGGCTTGAACAGTGGTTCTCAATAATACCAATATAAGTCGCTAAGCGTTATCAAGTGTACCAGTGTAGGGACAGAAGATAACATTTCTCCTTTAAACACAAACAGCATAAACCAAAATGATTCAAATGTGTTTTGTTACTACAGAACAGCTTTGTAAAAATAGATCTAGAGGATATACACGACTTGGGTCAACATTGGCTAGTAAATCATCTTATTATACCAGTTTATAGACCAAACTGGGATATCGGCTGAAATGATATCTTGGAAGCCGATATCCAATTCACTAAAATGTTCAATATCGGCACCAATATCCAATACTAGTATCATATCGTATCGGTGCGTTCCTATTCTCAGTCTGTGGTCCAAGTACAATATCTGTTGTAGTTTGGTTAGAACTGATATGACTTTCATTATAAATCTGATGAATATAAACAAGATGTGTTTTTAATCAGTACCATTTCAAGATCCAGTATGGAACTTTCTAGAGGTAGTGCATCACCATACTTGCACTATCACCATAGCTAAAACCAAACATTTTCCATGGAGATAGGTAACTCCAAACTATAGAATATTATAGCCAAAGGAACAACATTTCCATAGAAACAAGCAGGATCAGGCCTCTCTCCAGGCCGTCAGGTTTGTGGAGATGCAAGCCTTTTGAAACAACAGAATCGCAATTTGATTAAAATGTGATTAATTGTATATCTATGTAGGCATTAGGGCTGTGCCAAAAATCAAAAGATTCATAGATCACATCTCTACTTAGGTCGATCTCGATGATAAGGCATGTGCATTTTAATGGACGGGTTCACAGCCAATCGTGTTGCAGTAACAGCGCGTGGAGCTGACGAGGATTTATGCTCCTGCACCTGAGCCACAGCGCGTCTCTTTATGTCTCCTCATGTGCCTCTGTGTGTGCGTCTGCCTCTGCGTGTGCGTCTGTCTCTGCGTGTGTGTCTGCCTCTGCGTGTGCGTCTGCCTCTGTGTGTGTGTCTGCCTCTGCGTGTGCGTCTGTCTCTGTGTGTGTGTCTGCCTCTGCGTGTGCGTCTACCTCTGCGTGTGGTTTAATGTACTGTACAAACTCATTTCAAACTTTAAATGTGAATTTATCCAGAATTATTGGTCCTGTCAACACAAAATAAAAACTGTAGTGACCCTGACACTCTGCTCTTTATGCCTGAAGTCCACCTGTGTATGTTTTAATAAGATGGAAGAAGATTGAATCGAAAATCGAGATGGATCAATATGGGGGAAAAAATTTTGATTCTTTTTTTTTTTTTTTTCCATATTGTCCAGCCCTAATAGGCACAAGAATAATTTTTTAGGGTTAACAGCTTTTACACTGAATATGACCCCATGGAGACACGGGGGGGGACATCTGACACATCGGAAGGACATCTGACAGAACACGTAGAGGTCTAAACTACAGGGTTGTAGCACCTTTTATTGTTTACAGGGGACATTATATTACATCAATAACTGCAGCTCTGTGAAAATGTCAACCATTCATAATACATTTTCACATTTTCAATTTCTCTGGAGTCCTTATTTAGATGGTCACAGATTCTTGTGGTTTACTCCTGGTTTAGACCTGGGTTAGACCTGGTTTATACCCGGTTTAGACCTGGTTTAGTCCTGGTTTAGTCCTGGGTTTGACTTGGTTTATACCTGGTTTAGACCTGGTTTAGTCCTGGTTTAGACCTGGTTTAGACCTGGTTTAGTCCTGGTTTAGTCCTGGTTTAGACCTGGTTTAGTCCTGGGTTAGTTCTGGTTTAGACCTGATTTAGTTCTGGTTTAGTTCTGATACATGATACAAAACATTTGTTAAATTGGTTTATATTTAAGTTGACCTGGTTTAGTAACATTCCAATCCCTCTGTTTAAATTCTTTGAAATTTCTTAATTATAGATTCACTGGTTAAACAGCCTGTACCTGATATTTCCCATGTATCTGAGAAAAATGTGTCTTGCCCTAGTGCAGATATATGGTATAAGCAGCTCTTGAGGTTTGCTGCAGGTTGTCTGTAACTATTGTCCGAGAATCAGGAAGTGCGCATTAGCATACATGTTGTCTGGTCTCTGGAAGTTATGAAAAGTGTTTATAAACTCATCGTGGTGAATTATTAGGATGCTCTGAATGCATAAGGTAAGTGAGTGGTAACTTTGGACCACTGCAAACTGTTTCAAATGAACTCGTTCTGTTTTTTCATGTTTTTATGACACTAAAAATCAAGTACAGCACCTTTAACAAAAATCAGAAGGTGCATGGTATGAGATGGCTGGCATAAAACTTTAATCACAACATTAAGGAAGTTTGAAATCCCCAAAAACAAAAACAAAACAAAAAAAACGCTACCTCCACATCATTTCCTTGTTAAGTCTACATTTTTATTTTTTATTTCGATGAATAAAATGGCTGACTTTGCTTCCACAGCCCTGTTAAAAGTTGAAGTGTCTTAAAGTGCTAAAGTAGTTAGATTGGCTTCCTGTTTCCACAAGGACTTTGTTATTTACGATCCCTGTGAAGGCTGATCAACACTCTCTCACTCTTTATTAAAAGCTTTCACCTTGTACCTGATGCATTATGGGTAGTGCCAGGGCCTTGTGCCAATAAGCTACAAACACAGATCTCACCCTCCGCTCACGCCTTGTCTGGGGTCTGCAGTAGTTAAAGGGCCCAAATGACGGTACTTTTTGAACTCTGTTCTAATGTTCTTTCCTCGTCACAAACAGACCTGGAGTTGTGTTTTGTTTCATTCACATGTTTAACATACAAACCTACAGATTTAGGCTGAGTTCTTCTCTCAAACGGAAAACATAATGTTACATCCAACTTGTGATGTCATGTGGTGATACAGGAAATGCACCACTGTGTTTTTAAACTCCACACACCTGCACTAGAATCATTTGGATCATTTCAGCTCTTGAATTTCCTATCTCTACTGAACTAAAGGTAAAAGGAGCTGTTCACTTCATGACATCACAAGGTGGAATAGAGCATTTTGAGTTTTAGTGATGTAAACAGATTAATAATAAAAGATTACTCAAACATGTGTGAATGAAACAAAACACAACTCCACGTATACAGCATTGTAAGATATATAGATATAGATGTATATTCAGTCCAAGTCGATTTTTCATTTTTAATCACCTTATTGTAATAAAATTTTGTTCTATCAACTGGATAAAAGTTTTAAAGTTTTTTGAAGATAATAATCATAATGCGTCAGTTTTCTATAGCGCTTTTCTGGACACTCAAAGACGCTTTAAAGAGCATTATTCATTCACTCCATACCCGGTGGTGGTAAGCTACTATTGTAGCCACAGCTGCCCTGGGGCAGACTGACGGAAGCAAGGCTGCCAATCTGCACCATTGGCCCCTCCAACCACCACCATCACTCGCGCACACACCACTTTTATACTAGACAGTGTGGGTGAAATGTCTTGCCTAAGGACACAGTGACAGTTTTCGTGACTGGCGCCCCCCTGTGGCACCTGATTTTCCCAGTGGTCTCCCATCTAAGTACTAACCAGACCCGAGATCTGATGGGATCAGGCTTTGACAAACTGGTGTGGCCACAAAGATGTTTTGCAGCTGATCCAGGAGGCTTCTTCAGATCTGCTCCAGGTGGGATATAGGAATGGG
This sequence comes from Taenioides sp. WSHXM2023, assembly GCA_029959045.1. Taxonomy (NCBI): domain Eukaryota; kingdom Metazoa; phylum Chordata; class Actinopteri; order Gobiiformes; family Gobiidae; genus Taenioides; species Taenioides sp. WSHXM2023. The sequence continues at coordinate 30,921,057 of CM057100.1, forward strand.
ACCATATAGAAATTTGGTGTCAAGATTATCAAGGCCAAAATAATTACGATTAACGTTAATATCACCATAATTATTAAAGGTGCTGACAGTTTAAACTGTTGTGGATATGAATAAGTATAATTTTAATGTTGTGAATAAGTTCCATGTTTAAGCAATTTTTATTTGTACTTTTTAATCGTACTTTGTAGGGATGGTACAAGATCTCGTGTATCCATCCATCCATTTTCTTCTGCTTATCCGGGGCCGGGTCACGGGGGCAACAGTCTAAGCTGGGACTCCCAGACTTCCTTTACCCCGGACACTTCCTCCAGCTCCTCCGGGGGGACCCCAAGGCGTTCCCAGGCCAGCCGAGAGACATAGTGTCCTGGGTCTTCCCCGGGGCCACAGGATTGTGCAGGCATGAGAAAAATTATCTTGTGAGAGTTTTTTTCTCTGTTTGTTTACATTTGGATTGGATAAAAAAGGTCACATGTTGGTGAGTTACATCTCATGAGATGAGAGGATCAGTACCAAATATTGACTTAAAGGTGCACTGTGGAACTTTTCTGGTGGAAAGCCCATCAAATGCTTTTCTCCATAGAAATGTTATGGCTTTGTCTGGAATGTTTCACATTGGTATTAAACCTTCCCCGCTCACAGTCAGAATTTCTGTTTTTCGAGATATTTTTGAGCTATGGAAATCACTGTTTAATGTCATACTGTGGAACATTCTAGACGGCACAATGACATATCCATAGAAATAAGCAGGAGTCTTCAGCAAAAAAGTTACACAATACACCTTTAACAATACTGATTGAGGTAGTGGAAAGTATCAACTCTCATACATATACAGTAATTTATAATACATATAATATCCATACTTATAATTTCAATTTCTTTTTTTTTTTTTTTTTTTTGTATTCTGATAAAAGTCTAGTCCAGTTTGGAAATTCATTAATGATATTTTAGTTTATCTGCACATACACATTTTTTTTAGAGTAGTACCAGATTGAAGGTGTATAGAGGTTAAAAACATAGTGGAGCACTTCCTGTATAATAATAATAATAATAATAATAATAATAATAATAATAATAATAATAATAAATTTGATTTATAACGCACTTTACATTTGTTCAACAAATCTCAAAGTGCTACAGCAAAAAAGTCATAAAAACATTACCACATTGTTTTCTGTTTGAGAAATGAGCTCAGCCTAAATCTGCAGGGTTTGTGTGTTAAACATGTGTGAATGAAACAAAACACAACTCCAGGTCTGTTTGTGATGAGGAAACAACATTAGAACAGAGATCAGAAAATAACAGAATCTGGGCCCTTTAACGTTTGACTGGCCTCTACCAGGACACTCAAAACAAAGCCAGTCTATTCATTTGTAATCTAAACAAACCATATAATATGGATCTCACGAACAGCACATACACGTCACATTCCTTCACTTGTTGACTCTATTGAGTGGTTGCACTTGAATGAGCACGCGCCTTCCCTCACGTTAAGCCTCGAGCGTGTTGTCTGCGATGGCGCGTGCCTGTTGACTCTCTCACGAGCTCCGTCCTGCCGCTAGGGGTCGTGTTTCATCCCCGTTCCGTCCCTCCCCGCGCGACATGACGCTCCCGTGCGCCTTTCCCTTGCCCAGCGCGTGCCAACTCACCACCGCTGCGTCCTGGCATCTTTACGCACAACGTGAGCCAACAAACCGCAAGCGAAAACTGTGACCAAACTGCACTTGCATTCACTGTGCGTTTCCGAGCAGCTATGGCTCCGTCCCCAAAGTAATAAAAATGCAAATTCCGCTTTGCCCGCATCCACACACCGTGAAGACTGCAAAATGGCAATCTACCAGAGTGCAAAAGACTTGAAATTAGAATTATAATTGGAAAAGATCATAATTTACGTCACAGTGGCTAGTTTTGATTTAATTCTGTTACTGGGACCAGATTAATTGACTTAATTGGCTGTGCGTAATTTTTAAAGCTTTGGGTTTGTAAAGTACAATTTCCTTTCGCCACTGACAGATCCTAATCAGAAATAAACACAAACACAAATAATGTTAAGAATAAATAAATGAGTTTCGTAACCAAAAATATGTAAAAAATATAGTGAATTCTAGTCATTTTTACGCAGGTAGATGTTATGTTTTACGGTGAATTCAGTCTGTTTCATGCGTGCTTTGGTCTTACCTGAAAAACAGCACTGTCTCCCACACGTACAGCCCCAGCACGTTAAGTCGGCGCAGTTTGGACAGCTTCATTTTGGCTCGGTTCTGGAGAGGGTCGGATCCGGAGACGCTCGGGGGCAAAGATACTCCTAGAGGGGGGGACTTGGGCGCTTGGTTACGACCTCCAAGGTGATTCGACAATGTCCCGCTGCTGTTCGCGAACTGAAGCCGTTCTCATGACCTCGGCGCCGGCCACCGCTTCTTGTCCCGTGGCGTAGCACCTCCACAGCGAACGGAAATCAATGCCCCGACAGCGATGGAGGGTGATTCAGGACCAAGGACAGCGCCAAAACCACTCCAGCGCTTTCGAGTCGGGACGAAATGACCAGAAAACAGCTCAATTAATGTAGTCACAGCGGCGCTCCAAGTCTACTGTACGTGGTCCGAATTGGAAAAACAAAAATCAAAATTGTATATTCCTTCACAAACTGGAAATACTCATGCTTTGGTGTACATTTGTGCGTAAAAATCCAAATATCCACGTCGGTCTATAGCGTGCTGGCTCGGTTCACGCTCTCTTGGGTATTCTCAATTCAATCTCTGGCTCCAGACCAACCGCCAGTGCGCCGTTCTGGGGGTCCGGCTCAACGAGGGAGGTCTGTGGGTAGAGAGACGAGCCTTTGCCCCTGTCCTCCTTCCTCCGTGCTTCCCGCGGTAGTCAGCTCCTGCTCGCTCGTCTCTCCCCGGGGTTCGTACTTAGAGTAAGCGTAGTCGCAGCAGCACGTCTCGGCTATACCCATTGTCTGGAGATCGGTCAAGTTGGAGAGGCGCCGGTGTTTTCCTCCATTGCAGTCAAAAAGCACAAAATCCCTCCCCGTAAAGTGCACAAACCAGTCTATTCCATAACACGGGAGAGGCTAGAGGGACATTACGGGGTGCGCGCACGTTCCGATATGCGCGTGCACGTGCGGAGTGGCCGGTCACAGCTTCGGGAGACCGTACAGTACAACACACTGGCTTTGCTTGCTGCAGTAATTTAGCAAACTCCAAAAACGCAAAGAGAGCCGGGTAGATACGCCCCCAGCGCGCAGTCATTGGTCCGATCTGAAGGAAGCTCGTCTGTGATTGGTCAGAGCAGCTGTCCGTCGCATTCCGACACATTCATCCCTCAGAGGAAATCTCCGGGGGACAGAAGTTATTGGCGAGTTCAAAGCGACCTTTGGAGGAGAGGAAGAGGAGAGCAAGAGGAGATCTGAACATTTTTGGAGTCAAAACAATATTTTTATTTCATTTTAGGACCTAAATTAACTTAATCCACTTTACCTGCTGCTCTAATTGTTTAAAAAAGTCATCACCCTTTTAATAAATAAATAAATAAATAAATAAATAAATAAATAGCTTCATTTTATAGACACCCTAAAATCAAACTGAAATAATGATGGAGCAGACTAATCCATTTTGCCAAAAATTTTATTTGCTTCTCAAAATGCTTCTCAGTTTCTTGTGTGGCCCTCACGTGCTTGTAGCCATGTTTGACAATGTCATGGCATCCTCCTAATGAGACAGCAGGTGGTGTCTTGTGTGATGTCCAGTTCTGTGTAAGGGCATCACTGAGCTCCTGTAGAGTCTGAGGAGCAACCTGGACGCATCTGATGGACCCAAATATAATGTCCCAGAGGTGTTCTATCTGTGCGTCTCTCCATGTATATGCCTCTCCAGACCATCACTGACCCAGCACTAAACTACTCATGCTGAACTATGGTGCAGGCAGCAGAGCGTTCTCCAGACTCTTGATCACAGGTGCTCAGGGTGAACCTGCTCTCAACTGTGAAAAGCACAGGACACCAGTTCTGGTGTTGTCTAGTAAATGCAAATGGAGAGCCACAGTGCTGGGTGCTAAGCACAGGGCCCATTACAGGACATGGTGCCCTCAAGCCACCTTCATGAAGTCTCTTTCTGATTGTTTGGGCAGAGACATTCAAACCAGTGGCCTGCTGGAGGTCATTCTGTAGGGCACAAGCAGTACTCTGCCTGTTCCTCCTTGCACAAAGGAGCAAGATATGGGTCCTGCTGATGGGTTGAAGATCTTCTACAGCCCTGTGCAGCTCTTCTAGAGTATCTGCCTGTCTCCGAAAATCTCCTCCATGTTCTGGAGATTGTGCTGGCAGACACATTAAATCTCCCTGCAGTGGCTCGTCCGGATGTGGCATCCAGGAGAAGTTGGACAATCTGTGCAGCATCTGTAGGGTTAAGGAATGGCCTCATACTCCCAGTAGTGATAATAGCTGTAGTAGTTCACCTTGAGAGCTGATGTGTTGCTTTATTCTTTTTTACCAGTATATAAGTGTGAGAACCTAATTCTTAACAAATGGTTCAACAATCGTGGATTTTCACTTTGGACATTTCTTTCAAATACCAACCTGCTGATTTATACAGGCCTAAAATTATGATATTCTAGAATATAGTGAATGTAACCTATTGATATTTTGCAGCTGATGTCACCAACATTCCATTGGGTTGTGAAGCTAACTAGATGCACAGCTCTGTCTGAAAATCTTAGACTTTAATCAGTGAGTCACTCTCACCTTTTTGTTGAAAATCAAACTCCTAAACAGGACCATGAACGCTCAGACTGATCACAGGCTCCTGAAAATGTGCTCTTTAAAGCCATTTTTATATTTTTTCTTTTCGTTCAGACGATCTAAAAACTAATCCTGGTGTGTTTTCTAATGTGTGCTTGTGTCACCATGGTAACTCCTGAATATTCTGCCATAGACATACATGCAGAACCCTACAGCATGATGTCACTGCAAAGTATCAATGCATTTTCTGATTTAAAAACCTAAAATGTGAACATATTTTGTAGCTTCCCCTACCCGCTCCATCAGTGACAGACCCAAGATGGCGGTGTGTGAGTTGTGAGTGTGCTGTTTGTGCTCATGGATAAAAGATGGAGAAGAATGTGGAAGTCATGTTTTGCCAAAAGACCTCAGGCACATTTCAGACATTTATGTAAACACACAACGTTTAGAGTGAGCCGTGTGCAGAGCGTGAACCTGAGCAAACACACAAGATCAACATGGGGGGTTCAAGGCTTTTAATGTCCACAGTTATCTTTAGTTTAGACAAAGGTGTAGTAAGGATAGAAACAAGAATGGGCCCTGCTGATCTGAGATGTTGCTGGAATGTTCCACAGTATGACATTAAAAAGTCTCATGCATTTGTCCAATTACAGTTTTAATTGTGAAAAATACTGTTAGCTTAAATGTCTCCATGGAAAAGGTAGAACATTCCAGATCAAGCTTTAATATCTCCATGAAGACAAGTGAGTGGTTGACCCTCCACCAGAAAAGTTATAAAATGCACATGTGATGAAACAGTGCAATTTAGACTTACTTGTTTAATATTATTTATAATCAGTTCATTCTTATTAAATCATTAAAGCCTGATATTTGCTCATTTCCTGCAGGGTTCTTGTTGCCAAATCCAGAATGTTCTCTCTGTGTGATCGTCCAATCAGATAGTTTTTCAGTAACAAATGTGAAAAGAAGGAGCTCCTTGGTCAGAGTTTAGTTCTTCGCTCACTGATGCCGCAGAGATGTTTTTCAGGCTGTGATTTTTTTTCCTCATAAGCTGCCATATTTGTTTCCACACAGACGGACCATGTGTGTCTCTGATTGGCTAATCAACCTGTTAATCAGACCCATCTGAACTCGGTGACCAGACTTACATCTTCATAAAGATCCCAGGTGAGTGTTCTAGAGACTGCCCTACTCCCAGTTTATACCAAAGCAGTAACAGCGCTTAAGCGCAGCAGCATAGCACACGAGCAGCATACGCGCAGGTATTCATTTTAACCAGTCGGACAATTTACATCAGCAGTGTCATACGCGCGTCTAACAGCCGTCATTACATTACACACTGCTCAAAATAGGTTGGAGTTCTAATTTTGCAGCGTCAACGGAGCATCTCCAGGCTTTTTAGTAAGGGGAAAACAGGAAATAAGTACGCGGTGTCAAAATAAACTTCCGATGCCCTTTCAAAATATGTTCTCTCAAACCACTACAATCGCAAAAACACCATCCATCACATCCAGAAACTCGGGGAATGACTTGTGCTGGAATACGGAAAGTTTACAGCCGTGGAGGATAAATATAAAACACTTTACGACATCACAACAACTTTACAAGAACAACTTGTGAAGGAAAAGGAGTGTGGTGCAGACAACCAAAGTTGGTGAGTAAATGGTGAGTAGCTTTATTAATGCGAACAGCACATATATGGCTCATTATCACGGCAAAACATCATCTCTCTTGTTGTTAACTTTTGTATTGATTGTGATTTAAAACATACAGTGCATCCAGAAAGTATTCACAGCGTTTCCTTTTTCCCACATTTTGTCATGTTACAGCCTCATTCCAAATTGTATTAAATTCATCTCTTACCTCAAAATTCTACACACAATACCCCATTATGACAATGTGAAAAAAGTTTTGTTTTTTTTGGACATTTTTTGAATTTATTAAAAATAGAAAAATAATAAATCACATTTACATAAGTATTCACAGCCTTTGCTTAATACTTTGTTGATCCACCTTTGGCAGCAATTACAGCCTCAAGTCTTTTTTAATACAATGCCACAAGCTTCGCACACCGATCTTTAGGCAGTTTTGCCCATTCTTCTTTGCAGTAATTCTCAAGCTCCATCAGGTTGTGCACAGCCATTTTCAGGTCTCTCCAGAGATGTTCAATCGGATTCAAGTCTGGACTCTGGCTGGGCCACTCCAGGACATTCACAGAGTGGTTCTGAAGCCAATCCTTTGAGATCTTGGCTGTGTGCTTCGGGTCATTGTCCTGCTGAAAAATGAACCTTCGCCCCAGTCTGAGGTCAACAGCGCTCTGGAGCAGGTTTTCATCCAGGATATCTCTGTATATTGCTGCATTCATTTTTCCTTCTATCCTGACTAGTCTGCCAGTTCCTGCTGCTGAAAAACATGCCCATAGCATGATGCTGCCACCACCATGCTTCACTGTAGGGATGGTATTGGCCTGGTGATGAGCGGTGCCTGGTTTCCTCCAAACATGACGCCTGGCATTCACACCAAAGAGTTCAATCTTTGTCTCATCAGACCAGAGAATTTTGTTTCTCATGGTCTGAGAGTCATTCAGGTGCCTTTTGGCAAATTCCAGATGGGCTGCCATGTTTCTTTTACTAAGGAGTGGCTTTCGTCTGGCCACTCTACCATACAGGCCTGATTGGTGGATTGCTGCAGAGATGGTTGTCCTTCTGGAAGGCTCTCCTCTCTCCACAGAGGAACGCTGGAGCTCTGACAGAGTGACCATCGGGTTCTTGGTCACCTCCCTGACTAAGGCCCTTCTCCCCCGATCGCTCAGTTTAGACGGCCAACCAGCTCTAGGAAGAGTCCTGGTGGTTCCAAACGTCTTCCATTTACGAATAATGGAGGCCACTGTGCTCATTGGGACCTTCAAAGCAGCAGAAATTGTTCTGTATCCTTCCCCAGATTTGTGCCTCAAGACAATCCTGTCTCGCAGGTCTACAAACAATTCCTTTGACTTCATGCTTGGTGTTTGTGCTCTGACATGCACGGTCAACTGTGGGACCTTATATAGACCGGTGTGTGCCTTTCCAAATCATGTCCAATCAACTGAATTTACCGCAGGTGGACTCCAGTGAAGCTGTAGAAACATCTCAAGGATGATCAGAGGAAAAAGGATGCACCTGAGCTCAATTTTGAGCTTCATGGCAAAGGCTGTGAATACTTATGTAAATGTCATTTCTTAGTTTTCTATTTTTAATAATTTCAAAAACTGTCAAAAAAAACTTTTTCACATTGTCATAATGGGGTATTGTGTGTAGAATTTTGAGGTAAGAGATGAAATTAATACAGTTTGGAATGAGGCTGTAACATGACAAAATGTGGAAAAAATGAAGCGCTGTGAATACTTTCCGGATGCACTGTAATTCATCCAATCAACAATGAATACATAACCAATGTAAAAAGTTTAGTGTTAAAATGTGAGAATCCACAGAGGCTGGAGTCACTGGAGCAGCTCTGCTGCCTCTGGTGTAAACTGAAGCTTTTAAAAGTATGTGCGTACGCAGCTCTGCCGACATTACATGCTGCTGACACTCATGGTGTAAATTCTGGGTTACATACACAGTGTTCATAGCACCACAAACTACACACAGCACATGATAACCTTAGAACAACATTAATCCAGGCACTGCAAAAAAAAAAGTAAAAGTCACACGAAGAGAAGTTAAAGTAACAATCAAGTTTCTAACTAAGCCCTGGACATCAGACGCACTGTACATAAAGTAAAGACACAACGTGACAATCATGATTCTAATTAAGATTTGGATCCTTGTTTTTTTTCCAAAATCTCTACCTGTTTTCACAGACTGAAACATCTGTAGCAAATCTCATTTTATAAAGAGCTAAAAAATTTACATGAAAGCCTTGTGGAAAATAAAAAATCCACCCCAAAGGCCATGAGATCTTGTTATGGACTTAAAAACCTCCTCCACAAACAAGTAAACTGTGTGTACGGGTCACTGTAGACCGTAAACATGGCAACAGTCATACTTCAAATTACACACACAGTCCTCCTCACTTAAACGTGCATTGTGTAACTTTTCTGGTGAAGGGTCCGTCAAATGTTTTTCTCCATGCAGATGCTATTGATTTGTCTGGAATGTTTCACAGTACGGCATTAAACCTTTCTATCTTCATGGAGACCAAACCAGACCAAGTTACAGGTCAGATCTGTGGAGAGGCGACTCCCCTCACAGTCAGAATGTCTGTTTTTCTAGGTATTTTTCAGCAGTAAAACCACCTGTAATTGAATAAATTGAAGTAGAGCTGTTTAATGTCACACTGTGGAACATTCCAGACAGAGAAATGACATCTCCATAGAAACAAGCAGGTGATGGACGCCCAACCGAAAAGTTACATAGTGCACCTTTAAGCACTCAGACTGTCAGTCTTTACCTTATGTGTGATATGCTAAACTCATTTGCATTGCTGCAGCTTTTTGTCCCTCCTCTGTCACTGTCCTCAGGTCGACTGTCCTCACAAACACACAAACACACAAAGCCAATCAGAGCCACTTAAAGGTCAGAGCCGTAATGGCTGCTGCGTGTGAAGGCTGAAATATTCATTATGAACACGTTCCATCTGATTTTCCACTTCACTTTGAGTTTAGACACAAACCTCCTCTGATGTGGGGCCCGCGCATGGCTCCAGGTGATGTGGAGGCAGATTAGCGTTAGCACTAAATGTGTGTAAATGAGATGGGGGCAGATCAAATGTCTCCAGTTAATCTGCAGATGCTGTGGTGCTGTGGTTGGATAAATACAGAGATGGACCTTGTCTCTTAGGCTGTATGTTCACTTTTCTAGTTTAGTTCTAGTTTGAGCCCAGTTTAAACCTGGTTTATACGTGATTTAGACCTGGTTTAGTCTTGGTTTAGTGTCCTGGTTTAGTTGTGGTTTAGTTCTGGTTTATTCCTGGTTTAGTATGTAACTTTTCTGGTGAGTGTCCACCACCTGCTGGAGATGTTATTGCTTTGCCAGAAACGTTTGACAGTGGTACACATTTGTATTGCTCAAAAATACCTACAGGAAAACATGCATTTTTACACTGAGTGGATCACCTCTGCACAGATCAGACTTGGACGTAAGCATTAACATCTCCATGTATATGAGCAGGTAGCAGAGCTTTCTTATTTGATGTATTAAACCTGTTCCAAAAGGCCCACAGAGCCCTCCTGAGGCCCTTATCAGATCATGGACTAAAGCACATGCCCTTTACATACAGTGTTTATGTCCTAGAGTCAGTGACACACAGAGTCACTGTGACACTGTGAGGCCATGAGCTCATGATCTCATCAGGTCTGAGGGATGCTCTGGCTCCAACACAAAGAACATATTTCAAGAGCCTGGACCCATTTTTTTACATGGAATTGTGCAAAACTCAGTACAGATAAAATGTAAAGCAGCTCTTAAGAGTCGAAATGAGACCAACATGTGCTGTCTACATCCAATTATAAAATATTTTAGTCTCAGCAGTACACCATTAGCATGCTCATGTTTGACCTCTAAAATGTGCTTATACACTCATGATGGTGAATAATTAGGATGCTTTTAGTGCATTAGTGAGCAATACATTTGGACTGCTGCAAACTTTTACTGTAAAAACAGAAATTGTCTGTAGTCGTCCAAACGTATTCCTCACTTTAAAAGATGATCAGCATCCTAATTATTCACAATCATGAGTTTATAAATAATTTTCACAACTTTCAGAGAAAAGAGCTGAATTTTGCTGTCACTGTATTACTAGCAGCAACTAACATGGTAATAGTGCACTTCCTGGTTTACAAAGCTCAAAATGCACTGTTCCACCTTGTGATGTCATGAAGCTGTAGTTTTCAGATTAACACCTCCATTTACTTTTAGTTTAGTAGAGACTGGAAAGAGCCATTCTGAAATTATCCAGTTGATTCTAGTGAAGGTGTGTTGAGTTTAAAAACACAGTGGAGCATCTGTATCACCACACAGTAGCTCACACATCATGATATATTATAACCCTCCTGTTGTCCTTGGGTCAAAATGACCCGCCACTGTGTTAAAAACCCCCAAAAAATCACCTTAACGATAATTTTTTAACTTGAAATTTTAAGACTTTTCCTAGATTGACCCAAACTTTAGAAAAAGTGAATTGTTGCCTTTATTCACATTATCATGCATGCTGTACAAAAAAAGGTACAAAGGTCGTCTTCGGGTCAAAATGACCCAACAGTGAAATTCAATTAAAATCATGGTTACAGAGCAGAGTTATTTACACACCACAGAATGTGAGAATGTTTTAGTTCTGTCTCAGATCAATCAGTAGCAGATGTAAACAAGACAAGACAGGTGGCCTTCTCTTGGACAGTGCCTTTGATCTGTGGATTTCCAGAAGTTATAAAGGTGCTGCAGATGACATTACCTCGAATTCTCTCTGTGCTGAAGCCATGAGTGCGCGTTATAACGTCCAAAAGGCTCTAGAGCTGATTTTTCCAGATGTCCAGCAAGACAATTCTGATTCAGAGGAGGAAGTGGAGGATGTATCAGAAGAAGAAGATGGGGAGGAATACAACCCAGAGCATGATGAATTATCTTCAGAAGAAGAAAACGCTGAAGCTGAAAGAGAGACTTTCCTTTCAAAAAACGGTATGCTGATGCTCAACTGTAACAAAGGAGGTGTGGACAACCTAGATAAGGTGATTGGAACATACAGCTGCAGAAGGATGACTGCCCGCTGGCCCCTAGTCATCTTCCACAACATCACTGATGTTTCCTCCTACAGTGCCTTTGTGATTTGGAGTGAGATCAACCCAACCTGGATGCCTCGTAAACAGAACAAGAGGAGGGTGTTCCTGGAGCAGGTAGGAAAGGCACTTGTAACTCCACTCATTGAAAGAAGGAAGCATGTCCCCCGCACAGAAGCCTCTGCAGCAGTTGTCAAAGCTATACAGAGTGCAGGAACTCCTGATCAACCTGAGGATCCAGCTGCCACAGCCGCTGCCCCAGCTGGGGCAAATAAGAGGAAGAGATGTCAGTTCTGCCTGCCAAAGAACGACTGTAAAACACATACTGTGTGCTGTAGGTGTAAGAAATATATCTGGAAGAGCTGTGCATTTGCATACTGCCCTACATGTGCTAATTAGTTGAATGAGTTATATTATTTTTTTTTGGATTGTATATTTTCTTACATTGTTCACTGGCAAAAAAAAAAAAAAAAAAAATCAGACGAATCTGACTCATTGGGATGAATAAAAATGCATTCAAAATTCCTTTTTGCACATATATTTTGTTTCTAAAGCTATAGAAATGCAGGTGAAAAGGGAAAACTCAAGTATTCACACATTTTGTGGTGAATGTTTCTTCAAGCAAAATAAAATTTGGTGTTTAAAATTCAATTAAACTGCTTATACTGGGGATTTAGTGAAGACGGGTCATTTTGACCGGGAGGACAAGGGGTGTATACAGAATATGAGGACAACAGGAGGGATAAAAACCAAGAGTAAAAAATATAAAACTGGTGTGAAATAAGAGATAATTATATAAATGTATATGTACAAGTAAGTGAAAAGCAGAAATATAGTAATATAAATACAGTATATTACAGTTATATACAAGAGGTTGTAAGGACCTGTTTGAGAGAAGAACTCAGCCTAAATGAACAGCAGGGTTTGTGTGTTTAACATGTGTGAATGAAACAAAACACAACTCCAGGTGTGTTTATGATGAAGAAACAGAAATCAGGGCCCTTTATTATAACACGAGTCCAGAGTCTTTAAACATGACTTGACAGAAGCGTTTTGTGTCCCAGTGTCCTTAAATGTGACATGATGTCTCCTGACTCAGAGTGATTCACTGACAGAGCCTAAAATCACAGTGAGCTCAAACACACACACACACACACGCGCACACACACACACACACACACACACACACACACACACACACACACACACACGTAAGTACAGTCATACAGAGCTGTGTGACCCGTGCTCCTTTAATATGACACGTGTCTGTTTAAAAATACCTTTACACTCATTTCTTATATAACAGATATATCAGGCCTGTTGTGTATTCAACAATGTCTTTTTCTAATGAAACTGAGGGTGTCTAAAGAAAAAGACTCTCCCCAGATACTTCAGGCAAATGTTATTTGACCTGAAAAGTGCCTGAACCCATCTACAGATCCTCAGAATCTACAGACTTGGACTGGATGAGGCAAATTCTTAAATTCTAAAGTTTTGTTATGATTGGCCTGATCCACCGGTGGAATGGAGGTTGCACCAATCACAGAGCAGCACTGTGGTTGAGGTGAAATGCCCAAATGAAGTAAAATGATGCTTCGGCCAATCAGCTCGAAGTATTTGTGTAGAACTTGAATACGCCTGAAAAAATGTAATGTCATTCAAGGCAAAGCAATCAAATCTCCATTGAGACGAGCAGGTGTAGGTCTGTAAACTCATACCATTCCAGTCATTTCGAAGAAGATCTCACGACTACAGCTGCTTCACACTTCCACCTGGATCAGTTAGTTGCTGAGCAATTATTTTTGGGGTCATTTCAGTGAGGGTAAAGTAAAAAGTACTTATAATAATAAGACTGAAGTATTTAAGTACCTAAAACGAACAGCTTTTAAATGGTCAAAAGTCCTCAAAATAGTGGCTATAACACCCTCCCTTCACCTGTGTACTGTGCTCTGGCTTAGATTCACTGGCATCTCACCCAAATATCCATCTTCACATAATGGTGACTGGGAGTAAAAACAGAGAACAGAGCGAGAATCGATAGAAGTGCAGTTTGGCTATGAGAGGAGTCTGAGGAGTATTTATCTGATGTTAGAAAGGTCACATGTCCACTCAGGCACAGCAGCTCAGGACCGGAGGAAACGCTCGGGTTTAGGCATCCTTTATATCACTACATATAATCAATAGAGAGATACAGAAGAGAGGGAGGAGAGAGAAGAGGAAAGAGAGGGAGGAGAGAGAGGAGGAGAAGAGAAAAGATAGAATCACTGCACTTCATTCTTATGAACAAATTTATACTTGGCCTTCTTGCGAACAGTTTTGGCATTTACAAAATGTTTTCTTAACTGAAACTGTTCTTCAAATCAATCCTACTAAATCAGTACAGACAAAAATTCTGCTGTTTTACAATATTATTACTTCAATAATGCAACAAGAAATTGTAATTCCTGCATCATTGTAAGCTATATATTTTCTTAAATTATTTCTCGTATAAATATTACTATGTGAGTTTAGTTGGTCTAACAGGCTTTATACAGGCTGCTGTTCTGTCCCAGCTCCAGTGCTCTCCATACGGTCTACTGTTACAGCCCTGTGCCTGGTCACCACGCTGGACTCAACACCCACACGCCCTCCCATCACCTCCCATGACCAGAGCCCCCACCCCATCCCCCCTCCTTATTTATCAAGACTCAAGATCTTAGTGATATAGTTGACTTCACGCTCTCCATCGCACTTTCACAAGTCATAATCCCAAGCCCACGATGAATTTGCAGAGAAATTCAGAGAGCGTTTCTTGGTAAATACATGCTTAGTTAGTTGTTACAGTCATTCATGAATAACAGAAAATAACACATAACACTTCAGCTATTCTACTAATTCATTTAATTAAATACAAAATAAATATTAATTTTATGTAAATGATATGTAAATGAGTAACGTAATGTTCTCATTCAGAACATGTGAATCGAACAAGATCTCTCAGCATCTTCTGAAAAGTTGAAGTTATGACATTTTTTAAAGAAAATATTTATGGCCTATTTATTTATTTATTTTTCCAAGAAATCTCCAAACGTCTGATCCACAATTGCTTCTCCTTCTCATGATTTGTTTGGGATCAGCTCCACAGACCTGTCATATTAATCTTATGGTTTAAAGTCCTTTCACCACTTTCTGAAACTGTAGTGAGGAGATCACTTCACTTTTGTTGATCTATACTGACAAAAGAGGTTGCATGAAGAATGTTCAATTGGTATTTTCAGGTTTTACAAGGTGGTGATGTCATATTCCTAAATGGGGGGCAAGGGTCACATTTCCTTATGGATTACATTGTACTTTGCCATGAAATACCCAAAAGGTAAATGCACAAATGTTGAACTGGGCATTTTCAGTTACTGCTAACACCCAAGAACTCACTTTATTACAACATATTTTTGCATTTTAACAATATTCATTTGAACTGCCCCCATCTGTATTAATTAATATTGTCCTATAGAATGCTGTGATGTCATCTGAAATATCCCTATAATGCATTACATACAGTAAATGAATGGCTCTAGTCACTAAAATTTGAAAACTACCAATTTCAAAAACGTGAATGACTTTGCAAATCCACACGTCCTCTCAAAGTTTGCTAAACTGCTGTTGAAGTTTGCGTGTCTCGTTTGCTCTGATGAAGCTGTTGTGTTGTGATAGATGGTGATAGCTGTAGAAGAGTTGCTGTATTGAGTTATAATGTGGCGTGAACATCCACAGTGTTTGGAGCTGAGTGAGACCAGTGGAGCAGCTTTGCTTTATCACATTAGTCTTAATCAAAGCTGATGGAGCCTTCACGTCTCTGTTAGACTACTTTTCACTGCACATTTATCATGTTTTAATGTTTAATGCAACTTAAAACACGCCAAGGGGAGAGTCAGTTAGAATATGCTCGAACCAAACCTTATATCTGATGGTTAACTACATTCAGTAACACACCTCCATGCATCGAAAACTGGAAAAACTGCGCGATTGATGGAGATTATGGGCTTGAATTGGCCCTGTGCAACACGGTCTGTTTGGAAAGCCCTGGAGAAGTGTTCTACCATGTTACAACGTTAACCTGGATCACGTCAGACTGATCTGTGTCTCTCTGAAGTGACTTCTACACATTATCAATCTGCAGTGGATCTTGCTGAAAACCACTGAACATCATGACTATTATTTGAATCTGATCTTTCACTCTCTGTGGTGGTAGACTGACAACAGTGAGGCTGCCAATGTGCAAATCCAATAACTCTGGCCCAGTGTCTTGCCCAAGGACAAAAAAACTGTCACTAGAATTGCACTCTTAAAGCCATAGACTGTGTAA
Organism: Taenioides sp. WSHXM2023; assembly: GCA_029959045.1. Taxonomy (NCBI): domain Eukaryota; kingdom Metazoa; phylum Chordata; class Actinopteri; order Gobiiformes; family Gobiidae; genus Taenioides; species Taenioides sp. WSHXM2023. Next base: position 30,936,885 of record CM057100.1, read on the forward strand.
AGAAGTCAAATGAAGCTCAATGAGGCTTGCAGTTACAGGGGCAAATTTGGAGCCAGTTCTATATTAAAAATAGGAATGTATTTATGGAAAAACATAGTGAAATAAAAACACCAGGATCATGTAGAGCGGGTTAATACGAACATTTAAGACCAAAATGAGGCTCACTGCAGCAGTTACAGTGAGAGGGGAGACAATTTTTTAATGGATGGAATGGATGAAAATTATTCCTTTTTTTTTTCTCTTTTCATTTTTGTGAACTGCATTATTTTATTTCCTGGTTGGACTGCACCATAGATAGCCTAATAAAAATATATTACAACACCTTTATTTTGTTAAAAGAAGGTGTAAACTGTCTGAAAAATGCCTTCATTGTGTGTAAATTGTCTTTGCATTGTGAATGGCATTTTCTGTGTTGATGACATTGATACTAGAGGGATTCTGTTTTACAACTCAGCCCTACATCCGGTATTTTTATACTTTTCTTTTCAACATTTTCCCCCATAAATTGCAACTTAACTGATGATGCATACTGACCACATGTACTATCCCACCAAACCAAGTCAGAATTAGAAAAAAACATGAAAACCTGTTGTGCACAATCTGATGCTGCCCTTGTGGTTCAGATAACTATTGTTTTACCATAAGCACCAGCAGTGACCAGCCTCTCCTCTCTTTTGGCTCCTCTCTTTCCTCTTCTTTCCTTTTCTCTCCTGTTTCCTCCCTCTTTTCCCTGTCCCGTGCACCTGGGGACTGCGATCACCTCCTCCCGTGGAAACACACACCAGCCTCCTGCATTATTCATGGACCTAACATGGAGCACTGGAGTTTTAAATGAGAGGTCACGCTGTGTTCCAGAGCGGGCCATTTCGTGGGAATTACCAGCGCTGTGTGTGTGCGTGTGTGCGTGTGTGTGTGTGTGTGTGTGTGTGTGTGTGTGTGTGGGTGGGTGCGCATGAGTGTGTGTGTGTGTCTGTGTGGTGCTATACTAAGTGTGCTTTCCCATTTTGTTTCTGGAAGTCTGTGTGAATGTATGTGTGTGTGTGTGTGTGTGTGTGTGTGCGTGTGTGCGTGTGTGTGTATACATGTGTGTGTCTCTGTGTGTGGTGCTATGCTAAGTGTGCTTTCCCATTGTGTTTGTGGAGGTCAGTGTGTGTATCTGAGTGTGAGTGTGTGTGTGTGTGTGTGTGTGTTTGTCTGTGTATGTATCTGAGTGTATGTGTGTGAGAGAGTGAGTGTGTGTTTGTGTTGATCGGTGTGTGTGTGTGTGCGCGTGTGTGTGTGTGTGTGTGTGTGTGTGTGTGTGGTGCTATGCTACATGTGCTTTCCCATTGTGTCTGTGGAGGTCTGTGTGTGTGTATGTATGTGCGCGTGTCTCTGTGTGTATACGTGTGTGTGTCTGTGTTTTTGTGCTGGTGTGTGCATGTGTGTATATGTGTTTCTGTGTGTGTGTGTGTGTTTCTATGTATGTGCATGTGTGTGTGCTTTCCCATTATGTTTGTGGAGGTGCGTATTTGTGAGTGAGTAAGTGTGTGTCTGTGTGTGTGTTTGTGAGCGTGATAGGTTTAAGGGGCAGTTTTCTTTCTCTCTTTTGCATAAAAATGAGAGGTATTTTTCACGGCGAGGGGGAGTTCATGGAAGAGGGGGAGTTAGTGGACGTGAACAAGGTCAGTGTGGACTAATGACCACAATCTGTTCCCAGCAAGGTGCTTTATGAAACAGCATTTAGTTAAAGGTCCCATATTACACAAAATGGACTCTTGTGAGCTTTAAACCATTTCAGAATGCTGTTACCTCATCACAGACATACCTGCTTCAACATCACTGAGACCTTTGTCAAAAAAAAAAATCATAATAACAGCTAGTTTTTAAATCATTATTTTCATAATTTCAAAGGGTAACCATTTCTCTCTGTGATTAGTTCCTTGTTAAAAGTTAAAAATTCAAATAAATAAATATTAAAAGAAGAGATGTGTAGTCTTTTGAATGGCCCTTTGAAATAAAAGGATACAAAAGATTCAGAACCCATAAAAGAGCCGAAAGTCCCATCACTATTTGTCTTGACCCCAAATATGTCAAATCTGCTTCCTGATCAAATAGGAAAAAGAAAAAAAAATAAATAAATAAATAAATAAAAACTACAACTATAAGAGCAAAATCTGTTAACTCTGTTAGGTGATCTAAACCTAGGTGATCCACATTTGTTTTTCTGATGCAACATTTTTATAAACTCTTGGTTCTTTAAAGAAAGCTCTGCACCTCTTCAGCTCATTTTTCTGTTTCAGACAATGGCATCATTCTGTTGTGGAGCAGTTTGAGAAACAAAACACTCAAATCACATCTGCGTACAAGTGCCCACAGTAGCATACAGTGGAGGAAATAAGTATTTGATCCCTTGCTGATTTTGTAGGTTTGCCCACTGACAAAGAAAATCGAGAAAATAACTTTAAAGAAAATATATAAACTGATTTCCATTTCATTGAGTGAAATAAGTATTTGAACCCTCTAGCCAAAAAAGACTTAGTACTTGGTGGCAAATCCCTTGTTTACAGCACAGAGGTCAGACGTTTCTTTATAGTTGATGACCAGGTTTGTGCACCTATCAGAAGGAGTTTTGGTCCACTCTTCTTTGCAGATCATCTCTAAATCATTGAGGTTTTGTGGCTGTCACTTGGCAACTCGGAGCTTCAGCTCCTCCATAGTTTTTCTATAGGGTTAAGGTCCAGACACTGGCTGGGCCACTCCATGACCTTAATGTGCTTCTTCTTGAGCCACTCCTTCGTTGCCTTGGCTGTTTGTTTTGGGTCATTGTCATGTTGGAAGACCCATACAAGACCCATTTTCAATTTCCTGGCGGAGGGAAGGAAGGAGGAGGTTGTCACTCAGGATTTTAACGGTGCACTGGTCTGTCCATCCTCCCGTTGACGTGGTGTCCTGTGCCCTTGGCAGAAAAACACCCCTAAACCATAATGTTTCCACCTCCGTGCTTGACGGTGGGGATGGTGTTCTTGGGGTCATAGGCAGCATTTCTCTTCCTCCAAACACGGCGAGTTGAGTTAATGCCAAAGAGCTCGATTTTGGTCTCATCTGACCACAGCACCTTCTCCCAGTCACTCTCTAAATCATTCAGGTGTTCATTGGCAAACTTCAGGCGGGCCTGCACATGTGCCTTCTTAAGCAGGGAGACCTTGTGAGCACTGCAGGATTTTAATTCATTGCGGCATAAAGTGTTACCAATGTTTTTCTTAGTGACTGTGTCCCTGCTGCCTTGAGATCATTGACATGTTCCTCCCGTGTAGTTCTAGGCTGATTTCTCATTGTTCTCATGATCATTGAAACCCCATGAGGTGAGATCTTGTGTAGAGCCTCAGACTGAGGTTGATTGATGGTCATTTTATATTTCTTAAATTTTAGAACAATTGCACCAGCAGTTGTCTCCTTAACACTCAGCTTCTTGCTTATGGTTTTGTAGCCCATTCCAGCCTTGTGCAGGTCGACAATCTTGTCCCTGACGTCCTTTGACAGCTCTTTGGTCTTTCCCATGTTGGACAGTTTGGAGTCTGATTGATTGACTGATTGATTGACTGATCCACCTATTTCCAGTTCAGAGGAAACTTCTACAGACAAATCCACGGCTGTGCAATGGGCTCACCGGTCTCCCCTATCATTGCAAACTTATACATGGAACAATTTGAACGGAGTGCCCTGGCCTCATATCCAGGCACTCCACCCACGCACTGGTATCGTTATGTTGATGATAATTTCTCAAAAATCAAAATTCAAGATTTGGAACCTTTTACTGCACATATCAATTCTGTAAATCCGAACATCAAATTCACACGTGAAGATGCCAAGGACAACACATTGGCCTTCTTAGATTGTGCAGTAACGATAAGAGAAGACCGGCGACTCCAGGTAGAGGTCTTCAGGAAGCCCACACACACCGACCAATATCTGCTTTTTGATTCACACCACCCACTGCAGCACAAACTTGGAGTCATTCGGACATTACAACACAGGGCCCAAGTGGTTCCTACAAGCACAGAGGGAAAGGAGAAAGAAGAACAACACATGGAGAAAGCCCTCTCCGTTTGTGGATATCCTAAATGGGCTTTCAATAAAACAAAGAGAGCAAAGAAACAGGACAACAGAGAACCAGAGTCCAGGAGAAGGGGTGTAACTATTCCTTACCTGGATGGCGTTTCCGAAAAACTACAGAGGATCTTCAGACAACATGACATCCCAGTCTATTTCAAACCCACAAACACTTTAAGACAAAAACTGGTCCATCCTAAGCACAAAACACTGAGCCACAAACAAAGCAATGTGGTCTACTTCATTCAGTGTAGTGAATGTATGGTGTGGTCTGCTGGAGCAGCAGCGTCACAGAGAGGGAGAAGAAGAAACTGGACAAGGTCATCAAGAAGTCCAGCTCCGTCCTGGGCTGTCCTCTGGACTCGCTGCAGCAGGTGGGGGACAAGAGGGTCCTGGCTAAACTCATGTCTATGCTGGACCATGAGGGTCACCCCCTGCAGGACGCCCTGTCTGCTCTGGAGAGCAGCTTCAGTGACAGACTGATTCACCCTCGCTGTGTAAAGGAGAGATTTCGCAGGTCTTTCCTTCCTGCTGCTGTCAGACTGTATAATGAACAATGCTAGTCATGTGTCATCTTCATAGTAATAATAACAATAATAACAATGTGCATTACTATTTAAAGTCACTACCTGCTACTTATTTATTTATTTAACCACCACTGTCCATCACTGCACTGTACACAATATTGTGATTGTAAATACTTATTATTATTTATCTTGTTTTTGATGTGTGCTCTTGTTTTCCTACTTTTTCTGAAACTTGCGTTGTGACATTGAAATTTCCCCACTGTGGGACGAATAAAGGATTATCTTATCTTATCTTATCTTATCTTATCTTAAGACTGCAGTGAGCGCTACATTAGAGAAACAAAGCAGCCACTTCACAAAAGGATGTATCAACACAGACGGGAAAACCAGGGTGGGCCGCAATCTGCCGTACATCTCCACCTAAAAGCCACGGGCCACTCCTTTGAGGACAGCGAGGTCCAGATCTTGGCCAGAGAAAAGAACTGGTTTGAGAGGGGAGTTAAAGAAGCTATTTTTGTCAAGAAAGAGAATCCTTCCTTGAACAGAAATGCAGGTCTCAGACATCATTTGTCTCCCATCTATAACTCTATCCTCAAACCTAAATCAAAACAAACTGGGAAAACAATGGGACTAGCCAGGACATGTCCAGAGGTGTGAAAACACCCATCATGGCCCTGAATGGATATGCTAACTACTCCCCCACTCCCACTCCATATTGAATAGACTCACCTGACTAACAGAAACTGTATTTAAATATGTGTTGTCTCAGAGTAATTTTCATTGTAATTAAGCTCCTCCCTTCAAGCAGATATAAAGCAGTGTCCGCCAGCATCTGACCAGAACTGAGGAAGCAGCTTGGATGAGCTGCGAAACGTGTTCGACCAAATAAACTTTGTCCAGTTGACAAATTAAATTTCTCCTTTTGCTATGGATTCTACCTGGATGACTGAGGGATTCTACACACCATAGTGGTGAATCATTAGGATGCTCTGAATGCATAAGGGAAGTGAGGAATAAGACTGGACCACTGCAAACTCTTTCTGATCTTTTTTTCCCCCCACATTTTTAAGACACTAGAAATCAGGTACAGAGCCTTTAAATATCTTAAGTTGAGGATTTATACAGGTTTTGTATTGCAGACTTTATTGGCCCCATAGGTAAATTGTTCTCTGCGTTCCACCAGCCCCACAGAGGTCACCTGTCAGGAGCTCTGGGCCACCGCAGTCTGGGGACCTGCCTCCACAAATCAGGCCTGTAGCATTAGCATTAGCCCAGTAGCATTAGCATTAGCCTGTGGTGCCTAATTAAGACTCATGAGAAAACAGGGCATCCAAGGAAATCCAACCAGACCCAAGGAGAGGCTCCACACATCCCCAGGGAATCGAACCCAGGACCTGTTAGCTGTGAAGTCCTTTAGCCCCCATGATGCACTGGGGGTGATGATGGATCGTTGGCTCAGATCTGGCTCAAAGAATCAGTTCTTTGTAGTGAATCAGAAGAGATCAATTCCCGTTAGAAGCTCCAGCTCAATAAAAAACAGACAGACTTTATAAAGCAGGAATATGGTTTGAAGGCACCAGTCACATGTGAAGATAGAAGATAGCAAAACTTTTACTAATACAGAGTAATTCTTGAATTTGACCTAGTGCAGATTTGAAAAGCCATATCTTAGTGACTTATGATGAAAATATATGTCTAAAAATAGTTTAATAGATGCACTACGTAACTTTCCTTGGGGAGGGTAGTCTCCATGTCGATGTACTTAACTGTTCAGCCTGGAATGTGTCAGAGTAAGGCATTACACTGGCCGGCATTACAAGGTACAGATCAGTTCAGTGGAGAGGCGGGTCTGTTTTTAATGCCATACTGTGGAACATGCCAAGCAAAGCAATAACATCTCCTTAAAGAAAACAAAGTAGCGTACCCTTCACCAGAAAAGCTAGACAATGCACCTTTAACAACCAAAAATGTGAAATATTTAATAGCAAATAAAATGTAGTTTGAAAGCCATAAAAAACGACTCCTCAATGGGAGTCAATCCACAAGAACCGAATCTTTGAATAGAGCCAGATGCCCATCAGTGCACTGCAGTGTGATAGGAGCACTCTGACTGTTGTGTTCATGCTGCTGTCTTGTTTCGTGATGAATAAATTATAATTCATATTTCTTGGTGTATATATACTGTATGTTGAACATTTCTACTTCTACTACTCTTCACGCTTGTTTGATGAATCTTTGTTTAGTAATTACGCTCCTTCCAAGCCTCATAAAAACATGTGATTTTGAAATACCCTGTTTTGTGACGTCACAGGTAAAAATCCAGAGGCAGTGTTTGCCATAAAGTGTATAAATCAAAATCTGAGCTGCTGTCCAATCGCATTCATTATAACGTCGGAAAAAGTTGCTATGCTTTGTTCTTGTTAATTGTTTAGTAATTTTCCTTGCTGCCAGTGTTGGGGCGCACCTCTAGAAACAAGGTGTCTATTGCCTGAAGATAGCCGTTGTTTTAAGTTAGAAAATGTTAAATGCCAAAGCAAAGTACTCAAGAGCATGTTTAAATTAAATTAACAATACAATGAATGCATAATATTTCTTCAACATTACTATATCTTGCAACTTGATTTTTGATTTTCTGTGGATTGTACAAAAACAGTTTTAAAAAAATATCTGTGAATCATTGCCTTGTTCCTCATCAGTGTTACATCATCTTTAAACTCCTCTTGCTTCATTTCACCTGTGTCTCTGTGATAATGCCTTTATAACACTCTCCACCTCCATCCCCCTCTCCATACAAAGTGCCCAATGTGTGGTGTCTGTCCCTGGGCTTGTGACTCTCCTGTGGGCCCCTCATGATCGTTTCTCTGGAACTCCGGGTCTCAGCGGGGCCCTCCACATCCAGCAGAGCAATTACGCCGACTGACACATGATTTGTCTCCTTCTCCACAGAGCCGATCAGTAAAAGCACTGAGCAAAAGGCTGCACTTCAGATCATCCTATAGCTACACCTGTGGAAGTGCAGGGGAAATGTATGTCTTTATCTGTGTATTTTTGCAAGTGTGTTAAATATGCTAATGATTATTAACATGTCAAAAGAGGAGGTATGGGTCAGAACCACATAGCGTCAGAGAGTCAACACAATAGTTAGGTTTTAACGCAAATGCCACTTTTACACGCTAACTGTCAAATGAAGGTCAGCAGGCCCGTGCTTATATGGGTAAACCTGAAAAAAATTAAAATAACTGTTTTTTTTTTTGTTTTGTTTTTTTTCAATAGAAAGTGAATTGGAGCCAGAGGCGATGGAGCCTGAAGCGTGCCCATGCTCGGAAGTCTGTTTCCTTCCTCGCAGGTTATATGTTCTTATATATACAGTTTATGTTACACAATAAACTACTACTACTACTACTAGGCTTTTACTTCACATAAAGATACCAGTCTTACTTTTACTTATTATTCATAATTTGAAAATTCTAAAAACTACCCCTCCAACCCGTGACCTGACCTGAAATTCACGGTGTTACAACATATTTCAATAGGCGTTTTCAAACCTCACCAACTAAGGAATGATCCTTTTGAATATTCCGCATGAAAATACAGATACAGAACACGCTCCATCTGAGAGCTGAGAGAGACTTCACTGTTTTCTACTGAAGTGTTTTTAGGAGGATGCTCTGAACGGGTCAGTGCTCTGTTTAAAGGTTGGTGAATGTCAAAGAAAAGGCCGAATAATTTTTGGGAAATGTCTAAATATGAACTTTAACATGCAAACAACTACACTCAAAGAATAACAATGGCAACAGCAGTAGTAGTAGTTGTAGTAGTGGTAGTGGAAGTAGTAGTGGTTGTGGAAATAGTAGTGGTAGTAGTAGTGGCACTGGTGGTTGTGGTAGTAGTGGCGGTAGTAGTAATAGTAGTAGTAGTAGTAGTAGTAGTAGTAGTAGTAGTAGTAGTAGTGGTAGTAGTAGTACTAGTAGTGGTTGTTGTAGTAATATTTGTAGTAGTAGTAGCAGCACCAGTAGCTGGAGTAGTATTAGAAGCAGTTGTACTCTGGGTGTTTGAGGTGATGCAAGCAATAGTAGTAGTAGCAGTAGTTGTAGAAATGCTATTAGTTAGTAGTAGTAACTGTAGATGTAGCAATCAAACTAGCATCAGTAGTAGTGGCAGTACTAGTAGCAGTGGTGGTAGTGATAACAGTAGCAGTATTGGTAGTGGTAGTAGTGGTAGTAGTAGTAGTGGTGGTAGCAGAACTAGCAGTAATAGTAGCAGTACTAGTAGCAGTAGAGCCAGTGGTAGCAGTGGTAACAGCAGCAGAAATAGTAGTATCATGAGTGGTAGTACTTTGGGTTTGCAGTGGGGTCTATATGCACAGTGTTCTGGTTTATTACGTTCATGCATATTCTTGGTCTGAGGCGTAAATAACTTTGCGGTAACATGCATTTTCACACCTACAGCTCCAAAGATAAATGCGTTTGTATCGCAGCAGCAGGATCTGGGTTATAAAACAATTGCACATGTAAATACAGACCTCCACAGCAGAAGACACAGAATAATCCATAAGAACATAAAGAAGGCCCTGATCTGGAACAATGATCCTGGTTTAGATTCTGCAAAACAGCAACATGTCGTATCTCCACGTACGTACCAGTACAGTCTATAAATGCAGGCTTTGGCAACAGAAGGGTGCCACTGTATTGACCATTGTGTTGATCGATTTTCAGCTCTGAAAATTTGCTGAATGTCTCTCCACACTCTTCACCCCATGTCAAACTCTATAAACAAAAGCACCTCAGAAGATCGTAAAAAAATAAAATAAAATGACTGACAAATCGAAATTGAATTGCGATGTCATATCCCTGTGACAGTCTGCTATTTTGGTCATCTTGCTAAATAGTAATTCACTATTTAATGCATTTAAAACAGACACCTTTTTTTCCCAGAGGCCCTCCATATGTTATTATCCAATCGCAGTGTAGTGTCTACTTTCAGAAGAAGCAGATGACTTGATTTACCATAAAATACATACGGCAAAGGAGAAATTCAAATTTGTCAACTGGACAAACGTTTATTACCTCCGCCAAGGAGGTTATGTTTTCGCCTGAGTCTGTTTGTTTGTTTGTTTGTTTGTTTGTTTGTTTGTTTGTTAGCAAGATAACTCAAAAAGTTATGGACGGAGCTTGATGAAATTTTCAGGAAATGTTCCTAATGGTAAATCCAACAGCTGATTAAGAAGAAATCCTGGATTCTGGATCACTTAGAAAACTGAGCTGCTTGGCGGAGGTCTGCGCTCTGTGAGTGCTTTTCTAGTTTTGGTTGAATTTATCCAGTTGACAAATTTGAATCTCTCCTTTGCCATGGATTCTACCTGGACCACTGAGGGATTTACACACATAAAATGTATATGAATCATGATAAAATTCTAATCACGATCTTTTTTTTTTTTTTCCATATTGTCCAACCTTACTTAAAATGAGTTAAAGGTCTTATATTATACAAAATTGACTCTTGTGAGCTTTAAGCCATGTTAGAATGTCAAAAACAGACCTGGAGTTGTGTTTTGTTTCATTCGCACATGTTTGAGTAACACTTTATTATGAGTCTACATCTCCAAAACTCAAAATGCTCTGTTTCACCTTGTGATGTCATGAAGCCTAATTGTCAAGTTAACAGCTCCTTTTACCTTTAGTTCAGTAGAGATTGGCAATTCCAGGACTGAAATCATTCAGATGATTTTAATGAAGGTGTGTGGAGTTTAAAAACACTGTGGTGCACTTCCTGTATTACTACATGGCATCCCAAGGTGGAACAGAGAGAAGAACTCAGCCTAAATCTGCAGGGTTTGTGTGTTAAACATGTGTGTATAAAACAAAACACAACTCCAGGTCTGTTTGTGATGAGGAAACATTAGAACATAGATCAGGAAATAACGTAATATGGGCGCTCTGTTGTGATTGGTTTATAGCTGGATGCTCCTGGTAAAACCTATAACTCAAGATCTGGAGATAGGTGCACCACTGAACCCAGAGACACTGAAGGACTGATCTACAAATTGGTCAAATCAGAGGACACATTTCTAAGTCCTTTTTGGTTGATGCCTTTGCTGTTTGAATGTGCAGCTCTGTCCGTCAGAACAGCACAGTACAGTCGACTTCCTGGTTCCTCCTCTGGGCCGAGCCGAGACAGATCACATGAAGAACTGCTCCTACCTGTTCAGACACGAACAAAGAACCGAGAGACATTTATACTTACAGAAAGAAAGAGGACGAGAGGGAGGAGATGAGAGGGGGGGCATAGATAGAGAAGACAGAAGGAGGAAGGGACAGGAGAGGGTAAAAGAATGAAATAGAGAGAGAGGGAGAGGAAAAAACAGAAGGGGCATAGATAGAGGGGAGAGGGGGAGGAAGAGTGAGGAGAGGGTGAAAGAGCAAGGTAGAAAGAGAGAGAGAGGAAAAATGAGAGGGGGCATAGATAGAGACGAGAGAAGGACGAAGGGAGAGGAGAGGGCGAAAGAGTGAGGGAGAGAGAGCGAGAGGAAAATAGAAAGGGGGCATAAATAGAGAGGAGAGGAGTAAAGGGGAAGGAGAAACAGAGTAAAAAAGAGAGGGGGCATAGATAGAGAGGAGAGAGGGAGAGGAAGAGAGAGGAGAGTGTGAAAGAGTGAGGTAGAGAGAGAGAGAGGAAAAAAGAGAGGGAGCATAGCTAGAGGGGAGAGGAGGAGAGCGTGTGAGAAAGAGGAAGAGGGGAGGAAAAAGATGGAGTTGACCTCTGAAATATTTCACAATAAAATCTCTCAGGCTCTGGGACATCATTTACCTCTCCTCCTCTTCTCTCTCTCCTCCTTCCCTTTCTTCTTCCAACCCCTCATCCACCCACTCCATCTTCTCTCACCTCTCCTCTACTCCCTCTTCTCCCTCTCTTCACTCTCTCTCCTCCTCTCTCCCGCCTCTCTATCTACAGTATCTCTCCCCTTATTCTCCTTTCCTCCCCCTCCTGTCTCTCCTCCTTCCCTCATCCTCCCTTTCACTTACCCCTCGTCTCTCTCCTCGTACTTCACTCTCTCGCTCCCTCTCTCCCTCCTCTTACCTCGTCTCTCCATCCTCTTCCTCCTCTCTCACGTTTGTCGCTAAGGCCTGGGCGGGTGCAGACTTCAGTGCTCTGAGAAAGGCAGAGTCTGATGACAGAAGTTTAGTTTGTGGAAGTATCTCCTCTGGGTTAGACACTGGGGGAGGTGAAGAGGAGGAGATGGAGAGGCTGAAGAGGCTGATAGTTCTGCTGCTGCGGTGGAGATGGGGCAGCGAAGCCAAAACAATAACTAATATAGATAATATATAGTGTTTGAACAGCATTTTCACTGTAGGGTTTATGCACAGTACAGAGGGTTTACAGACACAGGATATCAACATCACAAAAACTGGCACTGTGTTTTATTTTTCTATTTAAAGGTGCATTGTGTAACTTTCCTGGTGGAAGATCTGGTCAGGATCTGAAGATGTTATTGCTTTGTTTGGAATGAGCCTGTCATGACTGGTGCTCCCCTCCCTCCTTTCCCCTGTGTGTGTGTGTTTGTGGGCGGAGTCTCCTGGGACCTGTATCACTCCTCACCTGCTGTGCTCCACTCCTGAGACTCATCATCCAATCAACTCCTGCAATAAAGACCCTGCTCACCAGTGAGACTCCGCCAGATTGTTTCATCCTACACACGGTGAACTTCCAGGCTCTTCTCTACTGAGTTTTTGTATCTCCACGTTGTCAGCTGAGTATTTTTCTCTTACCTGCTTTTTGTCTGCTCTCCAGAGATCCCCGTCTACTCCAGCCCGATACTCACCCTCTGCATCCTGTTTTCCACCCGGTCCAGCCTCGTTCCAGCCTGTTTCTAAGTTTTGTTAATAAATCACCTTTTCCTTTTCTTACTGGTCAGTCCATTTTTTGGGTCCCTCCACTGCTAAGCCGTAACAGAGCCGTATTATGGAAGGTTTTGCGGGCTCGCACCGCACTTTGGAAAACATCTCGGAGAGGTTAGCAGTCATTGACTGCAGACTTGATGGAACTTATTCGCAATATGGACAACATCTTGGAGAAGATTGAGGCTTTGCACAGAGAGATGAGTAGACCTTGAGACCAATGGACAAACAAAGCAGTGTTGTAGAATTGGACGCAGCTGCTCGCTCTAAAACCTAAACAACCCAATCTTATCTTTTGACCTCCCCAAGCCGCACCGGTCACAACCAAGGCCGGGCTGGTGTCAAATCGCCCTGAGATTACAGCGGAGGGAGCCTGGCCCCTCCCCAACCCCTCGCAGCTTTGTACCCCCGACTGGGTGAGCGGGTCTGTTCATCCAGCGCCCCAGTGGCTGCAGGATCCGGATGGCTGCTTGCCTACGTTGGGTTACCTCCACACCCCTCCCCTACCCTGTTGCTAGTCCTGTGAAAATGTTTGTACTGTGTTTTGACTGTGGTGCTGATGCTCGGAGGTGTTTTTTATTTGTGTACTCACTCCATACTATGCCCCAATAGGAGCATGGTCTGGGGGCGGTTCTCTTTTTTTTTCCTCCTCACTCTACCCTCATGTTATGCTGCATTTTTTTTTTTTTTTTTTTTTTCCAAGATGGCGCGAGTGGGTGAAACATCGTGCAGTTTCGCACATGGGAAACCTACTCTGACTACAGTTTTATTGCTCGCTGTAGTCTTTTTCGCACTTTTTGGATCCGCGTCTGGGACTCCATTCAGCCACGGCTCGGAGCGCATCAAGTACGAACGTGATGCGCTCCTCGGTTTACGCGGCCCCGCTTTGCTCCACGCCGGGAAACCCGAGGTCCCAGTGGAAATACAGAGGAAGAGAAGAGGGTGCAGAGGTGGACGGGAAAAAACGGAGACTGTATCTGCCATCGGTGGTTATGGGAAACGTCCGCTCCATCTCCAACAAGACCGAGGAGTTCACCGCACTGACCCGGCATCAGCGGGAGTACCGGGACTGCAGCGTGATGTGTTTTACGGAGACGTGGCTGAATGAACACATATCGGACTCTGTGATTAACCAGGATGGATTTACACTGAAGCGGGCGGACAGAACTGCCGCTAGGAGCGGTAAGAAGAAGGGAGGTGGGCTGGCAGTGTTTGTGAATGAGCGGTGGTGCCACCCGGCTAACGTGTACGTCAAACAACAGCTGTGTACCCTGGACATTGAGTTCCTCGCAGTGGGCATGCGGCCGTATTACCTGCCGAGGGAATTCTCACACGTGATCACGTATTGTGTGTATATCCCCCCTTCAGCCGATGCGACGGCGGCCTGTGAACAACTCCACAACAGCGTAGCGCTGATGCAGACCCGGCATCCCAGAGCCCTGGTTTTAATCAGCGGGGACTTCAACCATGTCTCCCTGTCCGCCATTCTCCCCACTTACACACAGTACGTCACATGCCCCACGAGAGACAATAGGACTCTGGACCTCCTGTATGCGAACATCAAAGACGCTTACACCTCCGTCCCCCTCCCCCCGCTTGGACGCTCAGACCACAACCTCGTCAAACTGCTCCCGCAATACACACCAAAGGTGCGAAGAGGACCTGCGCGGAAGCTGTCTGTGAAGCTGTGGACTGAAGAGGCCAATGAGAGTTTGAGGGACTGTTTCCAGACCACGGACTGGAACATGTTCAGCAGCTCTTATGGAGATGACATCAATGGCCTGACCCACTGCATCACGGATTACATCAACTTCTGCGTGGAGAGCACTGTGCCAACCCGGAGGGTACGGTGCTTCTCCAACAACCACCCCTGGGTCACCCCTGAGCTCAAAGACCTCCTGAACCAGAAGAAGAGGGCTTTCAACTCAGGGGACAGAGAGGAGCAGAAGAGGGTCCAGCGGGAGCTTCAGTGGAGGATTCGTCTTGCCAAGAAGGATTACGGGAAGAAAATGGAGGAGCAGCTGGCCCAGAACAACGTGCGGGATGTGTGGAGAGGTCTGAAGAACATCTCAGGATTTGGTCAGAACACCAGAGGGACATCTGATGGAGATCAGCGCTGGGCGGATGAACTAAATGTTTATTTCAACCGTTTTGATTGTCCCCCCCATCCCCTCTGCCTCTTTCTCGGATCCCCCCTCTCCACACACCCCCAGGCCACTGGACACGCCCCCCCTTCCCGGACTGACTGCACCCACCCCCCGCCCCCCACCACCCACGTCTCCAGCTCACTTCACACCGACTGTTCCCAGCACCAGCCCCCCTCTGCCCCCCACCCCCGGCAGTCCACCCCAGTCCCCCCCTTACTCCTCCCTCTACATCACACCGGATCAGGTGAGGAGAGAGCTGAGGCGGCTGAAACAGAGAAAATCTGCAGGACCAGATGGCATCTGCCCCAGGCTGCTGAGGACCTGCGCAGACCAGCTCTGTGAGGTTCTCTGCTACATCTACAACCTGAGCCTCAGCCTGGAGAAGGTCCCTGTCCTGTGGAAGACCTCCTGTGTGGTACCAGTTCCAAAAACAACACATGCCAGGGAACCGGCCCACTTCAGACCAGTCGCCTTGACCTCTCACCTCATGAAGACCATGGAGAGGCTGATCCTCAGCTACCTCCGCTCCGTGGTGAGCTCCACTCTGGACCCGCTGCAGTTTGCCTACAAGCCCAACATCGGAGTAGAGGACGCCGTCATCTACCTGCTGCAGCGGGCGCTCACCCACCTGGAGACTGCCGGGAGTGCTGTGAGAGTCATGTTCTTTGACTTCTCCAGCGCCTTGAACACCATCAGGCCGGCACTGCTGCGGGGGAAACTGGAGGACGCCGGAGTGAACGGACATCCGCTTGGACCATCGACTACCTCACTGACCGGCCGCAGTATGTGAGGCTGCGCAGCTGTGAGTCAGAGGTGGTTGTCTGCAGCACTGGGCCCCACAGGGAACTGTCCTTTCACCCTTCCTCTTCACTATCTACACCTCGGACTTCACCTACAACACGGACACCTGCCATCTCCAGAAGTTCTCTGACGACTCGGCCTTTGTGGGCTGTGTGTCTGAGGGGAATGAGCTGGAGTACCGATCGGTCATCAGGGACTTTGTGGACTGGTGTGAGCACAACCACCTGTGCCTTAACACCAGTAAGACCAAGGAGATGGTGATCGACTTCGGGAGAAGGACACTACTTCCCTCACCAGTGAACATCCAGGGACAGGACATAGAGACAGTGGACAGTTTTAAGTACCTGGGTGTTCACCGCAACAATAAACTGAACTGGTCCCACAACACTGACGCCCTGTACAAGAAGAGCCAAACTCGCCTCCACCTTCTGAGGAGACTGAGTTCTTTTGGAGTGCGCAGGCCCCTGCTCAAGACTTTCTATGACTCTGTGGTGGCCTCTGCTCTCCTCTACGCTGTTGTCTGCTGGGCCCCGAGCAGTACAGAGCGGGACAGGAAAAGACTGAACAAACTAGTCAGGAGGGCCAGCTCTGTCCTGGGCTGTCCTCTGGAGTCTGTGGAGGAGGTGGGTGAGAGGAGGGTGCTGGCCAAACTCACATCCATCATGGCCGACACCTCTCACCCTCTGCACCGGACTGTACAGGAACTGAGCAGCACCTTCAGCGGCCGACTGAGGCACCCTCAGTGTAGGTGCAGGAACGCTACTGCAGGTCCTTCATCCCCACTGCTGTCAGACTGTACAACTCCACTGTATAACACATGCAATAACCTGTGCAATAACCTGTGCAATAGCCCGTGCAATAACCTGTAACCATGTCACCTCATCAGTAACCGCCTCCACTGTCCTCAGATTATATATTTATATAGTTGTATATTTGTATTCTTTTATATATATATATATATATATATATATATATATATATATATATATTATATATATATATATATATATATATATATATTATATAAGAGATATGTTTTATTATATATTTACATTTCTTTCACTCTCTGTACATAAGAGCTACCTGATGTTGTAAATATGTTAATATTTATTGTGATTTTATTTTTTATTTACTTATTGTTCTGAGTGTTTTCACAATTTTTCACAACTTTTTGCACTATACTGTCCCCTGACTGTGAGCTTCTGTCACGAGTGAATTTCTCCTCTGTGAGATCAATAAAGTCTTATCTTATCTTATCTTATTGTTTATTCCTATCTGCTACATGTCTTCCGGTCCATGTAGTCTTCCCCATGTCATATTGGGGTTTTTTTTGTATGTTGTAATGTACGGACGGGGGACTGGTCCAATTTCGATTGCTTTGTATGTCTTGCACATGTGAAGGAATTGACAAATAAAGGCATTCATTCATTCATTCATTCATTCATTAATTTATTCATTCATGGAGACCAAACCAGACCCAGTTACGGGTCAGATCTGTGGAGACCCTGCTCACAGTCAGAGTGCTTGTTTTTCTTGGTATTTTTGAGCTATAAAACCACCTGTAATTGAATAAATGTAAGGCAGAGCTGTTTAATGCCATACTGTGGAACATTCCAGGCAGAACAATGATATATCCATAAAAACAAGAAGGTGACCCCCAAATAAAAAGTTACACAGTGCACCTTTAAATATGTTTGGACTCCATCTACAAATGAAATAACATCAGTGTAGTCCTGGTACAGTTCTGGTTTAGTCCTGGTTCAGTTCTGGTTTAGTTTAGCTTTATATAAAACTGATTCTAAAATTGTGATTGATCAACATGATGGAAAATGCCACATGAGCCCTTTATGTAACTGACTGAACTGTCTGAATACAACGAAGTGACGACTGACAGAAAACAACACATTGTGTGTGTGTGTGTGTGTGCGTGTGCGTGTGCGTGTGCGCGTGCGTGTGTGTGTGTGTGTGTGTGCGTGTGTGCGTGTGTGCGTGTGTGTGCACTCAACACAGGGTCAAATGTTACAGAGGCAAAGTGACAAGGATCAGACCTGACAGAGATGAAGGGAGGGAGAGAGAAGAGAGAGGGTGGGAGGGAGAGAAGGGCTGGAAAAAGATGGGGGGAAAGAGACAAAGAGGAGAGAGGGGTGGGAGACAGAGAAAGAGAAAGGAGAGAAGAGAAGAATACAGAGAGAGTGGAGGAGAGAAGAGGTGGTGGGTAGAGTTTGAGGGAGGAAGGGGGAGATTATGAGAGGAGAGAGAGATAGAAAGAGGAAAGATGGGAGAGAGGGAAAAAGAGGAGAGAGAAGGAGGGAGAAATGGAAGAGAGAAAGAGTGGGAGAGGAGCGATGCAGCTCACAGGTTTTGTGCCCCGAGGCAAAACACAGAATGGCATGACTGTTACTGTGAAGATTCTGTTATAGTGTATGAGCGTTTTTCTCTAAGACGGTGATGACAACACTGTGGAAGTGCCTCATTAAAGCTCCTCTATTATGCAAAATGGACTCTTGTGAGCTTTAAGTCGTGTTCAAATGTTGTTACCTCCTCACAAACACCTGGGGGTATATTTACTCTCTGATATTTACTTATATTTACTCTTTACAACTCTGATGTCTAAATGAGAGTTTAGTCGGAGCAAAAGGACTGCGCATGGACCTACAGAATATGACTCTGACATATGGCCACTGCTATGCCGATTTGTGCCTTCAGTCATTGAGTGCAATTTTTTTTGTCACTCTTTGAACCCTGCGGCTTATACAATGATGAGGCTTATATATGAACGGATTATTTGTTTATGAACACAGCGGATGCACACGTAGCAGAAAGCTCCGCTGTCTGTGCAGTTAACATTAAGTTTCAGCGTTAGCTAGCGCTGTTGTCAGCACTAAAACAGTTTATTGCCGTGTGATAAAATAAGTTCTGACACTAAATGAACATTAGTGAGTGGGATACGTCTTAAAAACCAAGATGTGTTAAATGCAGGTGAGGCGTAAATGACGAGAAGAAACGTCTCAAACTTCAGTAGCCGGACATCCACTCATACCTGATTGATACACCTATTCCCGCCCCCCGGGAGAGCCTGAAATCTGCTGAAATCCTGAAAGACACTGACATGATCCCAGACAGGACAGCGGCTCTTTCTGCAGGTGGAGAAGAAATGATGCTCCGAGGAAGATGCTCGTTTGATTGTGTTTTGAACAGTTATTTTGCGCTTCATGCACACACCCTCCTCATGGAAAACACACAAAGAAATGCATATGATGCAGGTTTTAAGTTAAAGGCCATTGATCTGGCTGTCGAAGAAAGAAACAGAGTTGCTGCACATAAGCTTGGCATCAGTGAGTCGATGGTGAGACGTTGGCGACAACAGTGTGATGAACTGACTCAATGCAAAAAGATGACAAAAGCTTTCAGAGGCAATAAAAACAGATGGCCCGAACTTGAAAATGTTCTTGAAGACGTGGACACCTGCGGCTTATAGACAGGTGTGGCCTATATATGTACACATTTTGTTTTTTCTTTTAAATCTTAGTTGATGCGGCTTATATTCAAGTGCGCTCAATAGTCCGGAAATTACAGTAGCTGCAATTTCCCATTTTGAATCATCATCTTTAGCAAGCCTAATTACCCCTATTACCACATGACATCACAAGGTGGTAATACAAGAAGGTGTTTTCCAATTTGATGGAAGAACACAGCCTGAATCTGCAGGGTTCGTGTGTTAAACGTGTGGATGAAACAAAACACAAGTCCAGGTCTGTTTGTGATGAGGAAACAACATTAGAATATAGGTAACATACATAACATAGGTCTTTAAAAAAATGATGAAAAAGTAATTATAATGCGTAAGGAGTGATTTATAAACGTAACTTCTCTTATGCAGCAAATTATCGATTCAAGAATAACCGTAATTATATTTATATCTGTTGAGACTTTCCTGTCCTCATTCATCCTCTAAAACAATCAAACCACAAACATGCATCATCCTTGAGAGAAATGTTACGTAATGTTGTTTTAGGATTCAGCAGGAGCGAGCATTCTGATTGGACGGCGGAAATTGCAGAGGCTCGTGTGCTGTAACAGCTGACCACAACACACAATACACAAATGTAATAGACTACTAGTATTATTATCAAATCAAATCAAATCAAATCAAACTTTATTTATAAAGCGCTTTTCACACAAAAATGTAACACAAAGTGCTTTACAGTGATTAAAAACAACCCCACATTTCCTTCCACCCACCCAACCACTCCCCACAGCTGCCCGACCCCACACAACCAAACAACAGTAACACACACGGAGCAGAGAGCCGTCCACTGCCACCAGGAACCGCCACAGGGCCCAGGAGAGATGAGGCCCAAGCACCATCCCTCCACCAGGAGCTCACGGGACAGACCCCGGCAGCCGCAGCCGACCACTGCTCCTGGTGGAGGGTCCTACAGAGGAAACACTGGAATGTACTACTACTACAACTACTACTGCTACTGTTACTACTGTTACTACCACTACTACTGCTACTGCTATTATTATTACTACTACTACTACAACTACTACTGCTACTGTTACTACTGTTACTACTACTACTACCACTACTACTGCTACTGCTATTATTAATACTACTACTACTACAACTACTACTGCTACTGTTACTACTGTTACTACTACTACTACAACTACTACTGCTACTGCTACTACTGTTACTACCACTACTACTGCTACTGCTATTATTATTACTACTACAACTACTACTACTGCTGCTGCTAATACTGCTACTACTATTATTATTACTACTACTACTACTACTGCTACTGCTATTATTATTACTACTACAACTACTACTGCTACTGCTACTACTACCACCACCACCACTACTACTACTACTACTGCTACTACTACTACTACTACTACTACTACTACTACTACTGCTAATACTGCTACTACTATTACTACTACTACTACTACTACTACTACTACTACTACTACTACTACTGCTAATACTGCTAATACTATTATTATTACTACTACTACTACTACTGCTACTGCTATTATTATTACTACTACCACTACTACTGCTACTGCTATTATTAATACTACTACTACTACAACTGCTACTGTTACTACTGGTCTACTACTTAGTCCTGGTCAAATCCTGGTTCAGTCCTAGTTGAGTCCTTATTGAGTCCTGATTTAGTTCTAGTTTAGTCCTGGTTTAGTCCTGGTTCAGTCCCGGTTTAGTTCTTGTTTAATCCTGGCTTAGTCCTTGAAGTCGTGGTGGAAAATATTAAGAGACTTCAGACCAGGTAGAGTTGTAAAAGAAGTGCTTTATCTGATCAGATGAAGGGAAGCAGGAGTTACAAAGCAGGCTGCGGTACATGCATGTGTTCAAATGGTTACAGTTACAGTATGTACATGCTGAGAGGTACCTATCTTTAGGGTTTTGCTGTCTTCCTGTGAGACAAATGTGACAGGGTGGAAAGGATCAAACACAACCTTGTAAATATAGCGTAGGTGCGAACAGGTGAAGGTTACCCTGCCTAGTAACATTCATGCTTTCAGTCCTGGCTTAGTCTTGGTTCAGTCCTGGTTTAGTCTTGCTTCAATCCTGTTCAATCTCTCTTTCACTGGTTCAGGTTTCTCTATTTCCCAGATTTAAATTTAGATTTATTTATTTTTTTCCTGCAGGAAGAGGGGGTAAAGACAGGGGGCGCTGTGGGACAGTTCTCCGTTTGCTTGTTTTCTGTCTGTTATCGACCAGTGTCTGTATCATGGATTGATTTTCTAACTTTCTCTTTGCTAAATCCATGATCCTGTTCAGCCCTAAAGAGGCAACTGCTGCTGTGATTTTGGGATTTACAAAAATACACTAAATTAAACTTCAGACCTTCACACAATCCCCTTTTTGTGATGCTCCGTACATGCAGCAGCTTTAAAGTTCCACAAAAAATATTTAAGGTCCCATATTATTACACAAAATTCACTTTTGTGAGCTGTAAAACCATGTTATAATGCTGTTACCGCCTCCAAAACAGACCTGGAGTTGTGTTTGGTTTCATTCACACATGCTCTGGCTTTTGACACCGTGTGAGTTGTGTGGTCCTCTGTGTCTTCTGTTTAATTTGATTTAATTTTACATTTTATTTTATTAATTTATATTTTCTTGTCTTTTTAACCATATGCACATTGGTTTTTAAAGTGTAGCTTTTCATTACGAGCACATTCGACCCTGAGGGGGAGCAGACGGGCTGAGGAGGTGTGAAGATTCTGTTTTTATTGACCCTGACTCCGTGTGCGGTCTCCCACAAGCCCTTGCTCTCACGTGTGTGTAATGTAGAGCGTATATGAGGCAGATGTTATTAAGATATCCCGCAGTGTGGCTTTATTTCAGACATGGGCAGGAGAACAGGTCTAACCCAGAGAGCAGAGAGGAAACGCATTTCATTTTTATGACCGTGAAAAGTGCAATTACATATAATCATAGAGGAAAATGTGTGAGCCGTGTGCAGAGGGGAGATACATGAAGCTAATTTAAAATGGACTCCCAGGTTTTAATATGTGTAACTGTGGCAGAGTGGTTAGCCTGTCTCCTCCTCTCCGTAAAGAAGTTGCGGGTTAGATTTCTGGACTTGTATACAGCAGTAGAGGCTGTGACTGTGTATTAAAAGTCCCATATGACACTATTTTCTGATCTCTGTTCTAATGTTGTTTCCTTTTCACAAACAGACCTGGAGTTGTGTTTTGTTTCATTCACACGTTTAACACACAAACCCTGCAAATAGAGACTGAGTTCTTCTCTCAAACAAGAAACACTCTGTTCCACCTTGTGATGTCATGTGCTATTACAGGAAGTGCTCCACTGTGTTTTAAATTCACCTTCACTAGAATCATTTGGATCATTTCAGTCCTGGAATTGCCGATCTCTACTGAACTTAAGGTAAAAGGAGCTGTTCACTTGAAAACCACCACTTCATGACATCACAAGATGGAACAGAGCATTTTGAGCTTTGAGGATGTAGACAGACTAATAATAAAGTTACTCAAACATGTGTGAATGAAACAAAACACAACTTCATGGCTTAAAGTTGCATTGTGTAACTTTTCTGGTTGAGGGTCCATCAAATTCTTTTCTCCATGGAGATGTTATTGCTTTGTCTGGAATGTTTCACAATATGGCATTAAACATTTCTATCTTCATGGTGATCAAACCAGACCAAGTTACAGGTCTGATCTGTGGAGAGGCGACCCCGCTCACAGTCAGAATGCCTGGTTTTCTAGGGATTTTGGTGAGCAATAAAACCACCTGTAACTGAATAAATGTAAGGTGGAGCTGTTTAATTTAATGTCATACTGTGGAACATTCCAGGCAATGAAAAACAAGCAGGTGATGGACCCTGAACTAAAAAGTTACACAGTGAACCTTTAAAGCTTTAAAGAGCTCAGATTCTCTGTAGAACACTTTTATTTTATTGTGTGAGAAAAAGTGAAACATGTAAAACGATAATTCTTGGAAATGTTCTCTCTGTTCCTCATTGTGTAATACATGACTCATTTGTCCAATAAAGCCTGGCTCTATCGCTCCCATCTCTCCTTTATTTCCCCTCTCTCTATCCTTCCATCTCTCTTGTCCTCTCTCTCTCTCGTCTCCTTCTCTCTCTTTGCTGTCCTCCCTCTCCATCCTCTCTCTTACACCCCCTCACTCCTCCTCTTGCCCTTCCTCTTCTCTCTCCATGCCTGGATGCACATTTTACATATTAATATCCTGTTACCCTCTCTTCCTCCCCTCTCCCTCCCTCTTCTCTCCCTCTCCCCCTCCCCTCTTCTTCACTCCTCCCCTCTTTCCCCCTCCCTCTCCATCATTCCCTCTCCCCCTCCTCTCCTCTTCTCTCTCTCATCTGCATTCTGAGCCCTCCTCCTCTCCCTGTCCTCCCTCCCTGCCCTCTTCTCTCTCGTCTTCTCTCCTCCCCCTCCCTCCATCTCACGCCTCTCCTTCCCTCTCCTCTCGCTCTTCTTGTCTGCGTTCTGGGTCCTCCTCCTCTCTTTCTCGCCCTCTCCCTCATCTGCTGTCTGGGCCCTCTCTCCCTCCTCCCTTCCCCTCTCCTCTCTCTCTTCTCGTCTGCGTTCTGGTCCCTTCTCCCCTCTTCCTCCCCCTCTCCCTCACTGCCTCCTCTCCTTCTCTCCTCTTTGTCTCTCTTGTCTGTTGTCTGGGCTCTCCTCCCTCTTTCTTTTCATCTCTCTCTCGTCTGTGCTGTGGGCCCTCCTGTGTCTCTGCTCCTTTAATCTAATGCTCAGTTTTAATGTGACCTGGGGCACAGTTCTGTTTTACGCTTTCATTTGAGATGTATGGGAGGAAAATGGGAGGAAAATGCTGTTAAATAATGTATTCTGAGAGAGAGAGAGAAAGAGAAAGAGAGAGAAAGAGAGGAGAAGAGAGAGATTAGTGAAATGTCTGTGGGGCTCAGTCTGTACAAATGTCTTTTTCACATATTAGCTCTTATAATGAGGTCTGTAGCCAAACCCACACCCAAAGTGCATTAAAAACACAACTAAAACTGTGCAGTACTCAAATACTTTTTACTACAACTAGGAGAGTCTGCATCATACTTGTCTCCATGAAGATGTTATTGCTTTGCCTGGAATGTTCCATGCTATGACTTTAAACATTTCCATCTACCATTTATTCATTACAGGTGTTTCTATTGCTCAAAAATCCAATCATTCCTTTTGTGAATAGGTACGACTCTCCACAGATCTGAATTGTAATGTAGCGTAGTGCTGTAGGCTGCTTGTCTCCCTTGTGATAGCTAGATCTATACTGCGGAACAATCTAGACAATGCAATAACATTTCCACGGAGACAAACTAAGCGGACCCTCTACAAGAAATGTTACGCAGTGCCCCTTTAAGTAACTTTTAAAAGAATTTGTGCTTTTCAGAGTACTTTTCAAGCTGCATACTTTTACGCCTACTTGAGTCATATTTTCATTAAAGTAACAGTACTCTTACTTGAGTAAAAGTTGTGTTTCCTCTTCCCACTGTGAGTAAGTCTAAAGTGACAAAATCTTTATGTTGCCATTATTACTTGAGTAGTAGTTTTTTATCTATCCATTTTCTTCCACTTTGTCCAGTCGCGGAGGGTGGAACGTGCCCGGTGGAACCGCCTCTTGTATCCGCAATCTTGTCCTTTCGGTCATTACCCAAAGCTCATGACCATAGGTGACGGTAAATCGAGAGCTTTGTCTTTCACCTCAGCTCCCTCTTCACCACAACGGTCCGACCACATCACTGCACCAATCTGTTTGTCAATCTCACGTTCCATCCTCCCCTCCCTCGTGAACAAGACCCCGAGATACTTGAACTCCTCCACTTGAGGCAAGGACTCTACACCCACCCGGAGAGGGCAAACCACCTTTTTCCGGTCGAGAATCATGGCCTCGGATTTGGAGGAGCTGATCTTCATCACAGCTGCTTCACACTTGGCTGCAAACTGCCCCAGTGCACGTTGCATGTCCTGGTTCGATGGAGCCATCAGGACAACATCATCTGCAAACAGCAGAGATGAAATCCTCTGGTCTCCAAACCGGATCCCCTCTGGCCCCTGACTGCGCCTAGAAATTCTGTCCATAAATACAATGAACATAACCGGTGACAAAGGGCAGCCCTGGTGAAGTCCAACATGCACCAGGAACAGGTCCGACTTACTACCGGCAATGCGAACACAGCTCCTGCTCCGGTCATACAGGGACTGCACAGCTCTTTAGTATTTTCTTTTCTTTTTTTTTTTTTTTCTTCAGTAAGAGTAGTTTTTTACTCTTAATTAATTTCTTGGTCCACTACTATGTATTTCTATTTCAGTAATATTATTTTGAAGTAACAGTACTTTTAAGTACTTCAGAACAAGTCACTATTTAAATGTCAAGATATTAAAGGTGCCCTGTGTAACTTTTCTGGTGCTTGTCTCCATGGTGATGTTATTAGTGATATTGGAATGGTCTACAATATGGCATTAAACAATTACATTGCATTTATTCAATTAAAAGTGTTTTTATTGCTGAAGAGCATGCTTTTTTACTGTGACCGGGCTCGCCTCTCCACAGACCTGACCTGTAACTTTGCCTGGTTACTACATAGATTCAGCAACAGCAGACAGATGGACATGCACACTATAATACAGAGATCCAAGATGGTGTCTGGAGAGGAGGAAGAACCAGCTAATGTACAACACAAGAGCCTCACGTCAAGACATACCTGCTTCATTCAAATTCAGTCCAGCAAAAAAGCTTGGTGGATGGGAGAAACCAAAGAAGACCCAAACAGACACAGGGAGAACATGCAAACTCTACACAGAAAATGCACCAATAACAAACCCAACAGCGCCTTAACGGGCCTATGACAGACTGAAGTACTCCTTTTTCCTAAAACACAGCTAGCATCATTATCTTTAGGATTTTACAAAATAGTTTCCAATTTTGTTTCCAATTTTGTTTGGGCATTTTTTTTTAGAATTTGGGCTTTTTTTTTTTTAGAATTTTCCAGGTTGGAAATTCATGACATCACGACCTAAGGAGAAAGAAATTGCCCACAATGCACCACAACTTCATTTTTTATTAACTTTATTTAAGCAGTAAAATGCATTTTAATGAAATAAAAATCATTCTACAATAAAAAAAAAAAAAGACGTAAATATTTTGCTATTTGAGCCACATTGTTGCAGATCACACTATTATCAAATTTACTGAATTCAAATCAGGACAAATGCAGCAAAATCTCTTAAAGAATGTAAAGAAGGGGGTTGGGAATACAATTAGTCTATTATCCGAAAAATGTTTCAGCCTGTGCATTTATTTCTGTAGGTAATGATCAGCCTAAACAACTCAATAACAGATGATTCACTCAGCCTTTATTATCCACATGTTTTAATGCACATTGACATCCGGAGCGTGTTCCACGTGCGCTCCAGGAACTGTGAACAGGACACTCGGCTCTGGTCTTTGGAGGAATGATCCTGGGAATTGAGAAACACCTTCAGACTCACTAAACACCTTCAAAAAACTGCTGAAAACACACCTTTTCCTCATAGCCTATAGCCCCCACATGACTGCTCCTCATCACTGTTTTTGTTTGTCCTGTCCTTGTTTTAGTGTTACTTTATTGTGAAGCATCTTTGTGTTACTGTGAAAAGCACTATATTAAGCCCATGTATTATTATTATTATTATTATTATTATTATTATTATTATTATAAAAAGTCTTGTTCCATTGGCAGACCATTTTACTTATCAAGTGAAATGTTCTTAATTGAAGTCATCTGAAATTGGCAAGATTTGAGTTTTTGCAGCATGAACTTGTGGACAGAATTCTCCTAGTGTGATGTCATCAATTTAAGGAAATAGATTGTCATCAATCAATCTATTTCCTGTCATTTTCAACATATTTTTCACATTTTCTTCACAAACTGATTGGTTTAAAACTATCATTTATATTTATAACAGGTAGTATCCGACCAAACTTAAGTCAGTAATCATTACAAGCCTGTCATATGCACCTTAAGTTGATGCTTGTAAGAGTTTACGTCTTAAAATAATATAATAATAAATAGAATATAATACTAACATTGGGCTTATAATGTCATTGGAAGGGAAAAAGCAAAGAAGCAAAACTCTGCAAAAAACTCAAATCTCGCCAAGTGAAAATGACTTGAATGAGCGTTTTATCATGATGTGAGTACATTTTGCTTGACAAGTAAAATGATTAACCAATGGAACAAGACTTTTTGTATTTCAAATATGAAAATACATCTTGCTACACTAAGATATGAAAAACAACAACTTTTTGCACTTAAAAAAAAAATAAAAATGCAATGTTGCTTTAATTAAGAAAAACACACTTACTCCATTGGTCGATACTTTTACTTGTCAAGTGTACTCAAATATAGTCAAATGTTCTTAATTTACAGGATACATATTCTGCAAAATCAACTTTTCAAAGCTTTTAATCATGTTATAGCTGTTCCCCCTTCTCATTGACCCTCTGGAAGTTGTATTTGGAGTGATTTGTGCATGTTAGAGTAATCTTTAATCACTTATTTTCAAGATGGCATATTGCCGATCATGCCCCGTGTTCACCGCTACTGGTACATGCCCACTGTGACGTACTAACTTCGTTCTACAATTTTATTTTCTTAATCAGTGATACGTGTAGCATTCAACATCGTAGCATAGTCATTTTGGTACGAATGAAAAAAAAAATTGCTGCTCGCTAGCGTGATCTACAAATATCCACTGAGTTGCCAGTGTTAGGGATCTGTTGGTGGCGATATGTCACAACGAGACAATGTGGGCCTAATATTTTATTTTAAACGCAGCATCCGTGTTTCTTTTGAGTGTGTTTCACTTTATTAAATGTACATGTGAAGCAAAGCGGGCATGCCAGTGTGTTTGAGCGTGAATGCTGCGATAAGTGAGCTGCTCCGGACTGACATGGCCTGTTTGCACTGAGTCTAATGGAGACATGAAATACTAACCGTGTGTTGCACATAGACAAACCTCTCACTGCTTTCCTTTAGTGCGGACAAGTGCGTAAATCCACATCTCCACTTCAGACAGCGCAGAAAGGAAGCCACAGAAGAATGTTTACATTTTATTCAGGCGGCACCCCAGAGGCCCCGGAACAGATGTCTGCGCAGATGCCTGTGCGTCTGTCTGCAGAGGGCGGCTTTCTATGGCATGTGCACTATGAGCCATTTACACACTGGCCCCAACAAAACCGTAACACTGACTCTGTTTGTAATAATGTTTACAGCCATCAGCTCCCATTGGGCACCGCATCTTTCTAAAGCGGTAGTCTGCAGAATATTTCTTTAATTAAATTGTTTTAGATGACTAATGCAGTTTCAAATGTATAAATAATAACATAATGATCCATGCGTGTCGTACATTTGAATTATAACAGGCTCAAACACAATATGTGATCTTTAAGTCATTTGAACTTACCTAGATATTGCTTTCTGCTGTGTGCAACTAACATGAGAAAACTAAAATTTTAAGGAGAACTGCAAGAAAATGTTATATTCAAGTACGACCACCTCTGGCTAGTTTTCATAATTTTGAGCATTTTTGGAACTCTGTAAATAATGTAAAATCCAAACGTAAGCAAGGGAGTGTGTTTGTGTTTGTGGATGGGAGCTGCCTGGGGTCAAAAGGGATTTCACCTACAAAGAGAAGGAGAAAGAGAGAGAAAAACATGTAAAAACAAAAGTGTGTGTGTGTGAGAGAGAGAATGAGAATGAGAGAATGGAGGAGACAGGGACAGGAACCTATTGGACAAACAAATGAAGAGGGAGAGAAAGATGGAGGGAGAGGAGAGAAGTGATGATATGAAGGTGAGAGAGAGAGGGAGAGAGGGAACAGGACTAAATAATGTCTGAAGAACAAACCAGGCAATGGAGACTGAAAGAGCGAGAGGGGAGGAAAAGAGGGTTCATCCCTCGTTCATGTGCTTGGGTCTCATTAGACAGAGTGCTCAGACTGACAGTGACGTCAATAAGAACTGGAGATGATGGATTCCCCCCTTTTACTCCCCCTCCTCTTTCTCTATCCCCATCTCTCTTTCTCCCCCCCCTCTCTCTTCTCTACTATTTCTCCCTTCCTCCTTCTCTAACTCTCTCTCTCTGCTCTCACCACCTTTCTGTCTCTCTCCTCTTTCTGTCCTCTTTCTCCCCCCTCTTTCCTAATTCCTCCTTCTCTCTGTCCTCTCTGCCCCCTATGTGCTTTGTCTCATACCCTCCCACTCTCTTTCTTTCCTCTTTTCTCTCTTTCTCTCCCACCCTCCTTCTTTCTTTCTCTCAGTCTCCCTTGCTCTAGCATATCTCTCCCCCTCTGTGTTTTCTCTCTCCCTCTCTTTCTCTCTCCCTCTCCTCCCATCTCTCTTTCTATCCCTCTCTTTGCCCCCACCACATCTGTCCTTCTCTCTGTTCTCTCTTTCTCTCATGCACTCCTTCTTTCTTTGTCTCTCACTTTCCCTCCTTCTCTGTCCTACCTTCCCCTCTTTTTCGTGTTCTCTTCCCCTTCATCTCTCTCCCTGTTTGACTTTTCCTTTGTCCCCATCTCTCTCTGCTCGTCTCTCTCTCCTTCTCTCTTTCTGCCCACCCCCTGTTCTTTTGCTCCATCTCTCTCTCTTTCCCTCCATCCTTCCTCCTCTCTGTCTCACCCCCCACTCTCATTCTCTCTCTCTCTGTCTCTTTTTCCTCTCTTCCTCCTCTCTCCCTCTCTTTCTCCCCCCTTTCTCTCCATTTCTACCTCTCTCTCTCTTTGCTTCTTTGACTGACCAGGCCCTGAACAAAACTGAAAACACACTTGGAATAAATCAACTCCACAACTACAAACTCTGCATTATGAAACAGTGTTCTTGTTTATCATTGATTAAAGCTCTACTGTGTAACTTTTGTGCTCTTATAGCGGGTGTGGGAGGAGAGTGGAGCAGTTTACACCTGAAAACCAATCCACAAAGATTCTGCTGATACGCCACATGGGGATTCAGACTGCTCAGCAAAACTATCTTTAACCATGGCCTCTCCCTCCACACTGGGAGTCTACAACTGGTCCCATTTTATACAGTGCTTTTCCACCTTAAGGCTCAAAGCGTTTTACATCAAGGAACAACTCACCCATTAACACGCACACAACACACACACACACACACACACACACACACACACACAACTCACACAACACACACACACACAACACACAACTCACACAACACACACACAACACACACACACACACGAGGGGGGGCAAGGTGGGTTAAAAGGCCAATATTACGTCATTTTCTGATCTATGTTGTTTCCTCATCACAGTTATACTTGGAGTTGTGTTTTGTTTCATTCACACACGTTTAACACACAAACCCTGCAGATTTAGGCTGAGATCTTCTCTCAACCAGAAAACACTCTGTTCTGCCTTGTGATGTCATGTGGTAATACAGGAAGTGCTCCACTGTGTTTTTAAAGTCCACACACCTTCACTAGAATCATTTGGATGATTTCAGATCTAGAATTACTTCTCTCTCTACTAATTTTAAGGTAAAAGGAGCTGTTAACTTGAAACCACCACTTCCTGACATCACAAGGTGGAACAGAGCATTTAGAGCTTAAGAGATGTAGAGAGACTAATAATAAAGTGTTACTCAAACATGTGTGAATGAAACAGAACACAACTCCAGGTCTGTTTTTGAGGAGGGAACAACATGGCTTAAAGCTCCATTTTGTATTTTGTATTTGTATTTTTTCAGACTATCTTAAAACTTTTTTGGCAGTTTGCTAATGTGTGTATTGTGTCACCATGGTAACTGCTGAATATCCCACCATAGAGATGCATGTAGAACACCCCCAGCGTGGCATTACTGCAGAGTATCAATTGTGTTAGCACTGGAACCTGTGTAGAATAAATGATGCTATAGTCCACTGTGTATGTGTGTGTGTGTATATGTATGTGTGTGTCGCTGTGTGCGTGTGTTTCTCTCTCTCTGTGTGTGTGTGACAGCTGATGGACGAGCCGGACTCTCATTACAGGCGCTGCCCAGGTGCCCTCAAGCAACACACTCATCAAATGGGCAGCATCCGGAGATTTGGACCTGGATGCTTGTGTCACCGATCTATTTTATGTGCTGTCAGTCAGAGCGGAGGAAGGAGACGAAGTGAGGACCCGAGGAGAGATCTGCTCCATACATCTAAATAATTGATCCAGTGGGACTTGTAAAGAGCTGAAAAGTGTCACCAGAAATACCAACATGGCAACGCATACATGGAAAAATGTTTGGGTTAGGATCATTTAAAGTGTGAGGCGGGTTAGACTACTCATTTCACTAAATCACATGTAACATTAGACTAAATAAAGATGATTACAAAACACAGAAAATAGCCACAAAAAAAAAAAAAAAAAAAAAAAAAACAACTCAGAAATTCATATCAACAATGGAGAACACGCCAAATTTGAAGACCCCAAGAAATAAATATTGAAAGGTGACTAGCACCACCTCAAGAATAGATTTTCAAGGGGTTAATGGGAGCTTGACCCGAATAAAAAAAAAAAAAAAAAAAGATAAAAATCACCATAGAGAGATGAAGCATAGTATGGAAAATATAACATGTCAGAGCATGCAAAAATATATATATATATTTTTTGCTTCCTGCTACTACTACTACTGCTTCCTACTACAACTATTACTTCAACTACTAGTTTAAGTTTATGGGCCGTGTCTCATTTCTCTTTCCTTGCTTCCTTCTCCTTGAGTCCACTCCTCGCTCCTCCATGTGTCAGCTGTCAATTAAATGTGTCATATTAAGTGGTGTCCCAAAGAAAACCACGGAACCTGAGGGAGGCTTCAGGAACAGACACCAGAGAAAAGAATCAAACTTTATTGGTCTCAGTGAGAAGTTTATATTCTCTCTCCTCCCTGTGTCTCCTCTGTGGGCAGAACTTCCTCACCTATTTCCTGCAGAATCAAGGAGAGGAATCAAGGAGAAAGAGACGAGGAAAGAGAAATAAGACGAGGCCATGGTCCCACCTTGAACCCAACAGTAAGTCGGCTATATAGGCTCTTGTCACGCTTACCGGAAGCGTTTGGAAGCGTTTCTCATGAACACTTTATGAACATTTTATAACACCTATACTAAGGACACTTTATAATACCCATACTAAGCTGGACACTTTATAACACCAGTCACTTTAAATAAGTCATGCCACATCACTTGATCTTTTGCACTGTCAGTTTGCACTGTTGTTCTGATGCTTCTGTATATACTAGACTATTTTTATTTTTTTTATTATATATCTTTTTATATATCTTTTTTTATCTTTTTTTTTTATAGTGATATCTCTACTTTATATTATTATTATTATTATTATTATTATTATTCAGTGTTCTATGTTGCACCTCATCACCAAAGCAAGTTCCTAGTTTGTGAATTGTGTTCACTGACAATGGCAATAAAAGCTTTTCTGATTCTGATTTTGAAACATGTAGATGACGACTTCCGGTGTAGTTACTGACACTGGGCACGTGATAAAAACCGTGGATTCAGCAGCAGCGTCTTCACAACCTGCCAAAGCTTCCATGGAGGACGGGACTCTAATCACAGCTTCAGTGTCACTTAAATACAGCTGGTTGGAACTGTTGATCTGCAGAACATAACAGAACGCTACAATTACATCTTTTTTTTAAATTCTGTTTTAAATTAAGTTAAGGTCGCCACACACTACTACTAGACTACTAGAACTTGCCCGATTTTGGCTGCCATTTGCTTCTCTTTGAGTCCGGGAAGACGTTACCCAACCCAAAGATACAAACTCGGGATATAGCAAAATCGGGATATAGCAAAAATAATGAGAATCCACATTATCCATAGAAATTGTCCTCTGCAAATGACATCCAATTTATAAAAAAAAATAATAATAATAAAAAAATACATTGACATCTAGATGATGAAAACCGGGCCATTTTCTTAGTTTCTACCGCCAACAGAGCTCAAAGGAAGTTGTCATCCGCATGTTTCCAAACGTCTGCTGGTTTTGTGATGTAAGTGTGAATAAAGCCCACTGGATCAAGCCTGAGACTGACAAAAATGCACACCATCGTACTTTGGACATCTCCTCCAACAGTTTTTATGGAAAACATTTAAAATTTGGCCAAAAGGAATTACAGTACCCATGTGAGATTAACAAATAAAACTGAATTATAAAAATCGACTTTTCACTGGAATAGAGCCAATGCAGAGTGTGTACAGACTTGTAAGCAGAACACCATAATATGAAAAGCCACTATCTCAGAAAATGGCTCTCTTGCGCCCTCTTAAGTTTGATTTTTAAAAGAAAATCTATAGAATAAAATAGATTTTGACAACTGAGTCAAATATATAATTATCTTGACCATAAATAGTGCTGATTTAAGCACTTACACGTTTCTAATTCGTTACTTTCTACCGCAGTGCGAGGATAAAAACAACAGTGAGGCCTGTAAAAAGACGCTTATCCTGGGAGCACATGTCGCTGTTGTCCGGCTGGACTGTCTGTTGTGGAGTTTTCTTACTAAGTTCAGCATTCACACTAAAGGCTAAATGAAGGTATCAGAGAGGTAACACAAATATCTTTTCTGTCATTATCAGCATGTTTTAAGAGTCTGCAGAGCCTCCACAGTGGAAAAAAAGAAAAGAAAAACATGGCAAATTCCTGCAGAAACAATGAGCGAAGCACTAATCTCTGTTAATCTGAGGTGAGAGAAATGTCCTTCTATTCCACTCAGAACCTCTACAGACCCACCTGGGACCTATTCATACCAGTTTAGACCAACCCAAACCCAGTTTAGGCTATTTCAAACTCACTGCTGTACACTCCACATCCACTCTAAACCAGTCTAATCCTGTTCATACCCCATACAGACAACTTTAAACCTTGTTAGAATCTGTCCAAAATAGTCAAGTATATACAGAGCATCAGAACAATAGTGCAAACTGACAGTGCAAAAGAGCAAGTGACGTGACATGACTTATTTAAGGTGACAGGTGTTATAAAGTGTCCATCTTAGTACAGGTATTATAAAGTGTCCTTAGTACAGATGTTATAAGTGTTCATAAAGTGTTTATGAGTCCAACAGCAGAGGGGAAGAAACTGTTCTTATGGCGAGAGGTTCTGGTCCGTATGGACCGTAGCCTTCTGCCAGAGGGAAGTGGCTGGAATAGTCCATGTCCAGGGTGAGAGGGGTCAGCTGCTATCCGGCCTGCTCGCCCCCGAGTCCTGGAGACGTACAGGTCCTGAAGAGATGGAAGGCTACAGCCGATCACCTTCTCAGCAGAGCGCACAATGCGCTGCAGTCTCTGTCTGTCCCTGGCAGTGGCCCCAGCGTACCACACAGTGATGGAGGAGGTGAGGATGGACTCAATGATGGCCGTGTAAAACTGCACCATCATCTGGGCTGGCAGCTTGGCTTTCCTCAGCTGCCGCAGGAAGTACATCCTCTGCTGAGCTTTCTTGATGAGGGAGCTGATGGTCGGCTCCTACTTGAGGTCGTGGGTGATGCAGGTGCCCAGGAAGCGGAAAGAATATACAGTGGTGATGGGGGAGTCTGTCAGGGTGAGGAGAGGCAGGGGGGCTGTGACTTTCCTGAAGTCCACGATCATCTCCACTGTCTTCTGGGCGTTGAGCTCCAGGTTGTTGCTGCTGCACCAGGACACCAGCCGGTCCACCTCCCTCCTGTAGGCAGACTCATCGCCGTCCGAGATGAGCCCGATGAGGGTGGTGTCATCCGCAAACTTAACCAATTTCACGGAGTCGTGGCTGGAGGTGCAGCAGTTGGTGTAAAGGGAGAAGAGCAGGGGAGAAAGCACACAGCCCTGTGGAGATCCTGTGCTTATAGTCCGAGTGTCCGAGACATTCTTCCCCAGCCGCACGCACTGCCTCCGGTCGTCAGGAAGTCAGTGATCCACCTGCAGGTGGAGTCAGGCACGTTGAGCTGGGCGAGCTTGTCCTGGAGCAGAGCAGGGAGGATGGTGTTAAATACAGAGCTGAAGTCCACAAACAGGATCCTGGCGTAGGTTCCCGGGGAGTCCAGATGCTGAAGGATGAAGTGGAGGGCCAGGTTGATGGCATCGTCTACAGACCGATTTGCTCTGTAGGCGAACTGCAGAGGGTCCAGGACTTGAGGTGAGGCAGAACCAGGCGCTCAAATGACATCATGACTACAGACGTCAGCGCCACAGGCCTGTAGTCATTAAGTCCAGTGATCCTGGGCTTCTTGGGGACAGGAACGATGGTGGACAGCTTGAAGCAGGCTGGGACATGGCACAACTCCAGGGAGGTGTTAAAAATGTCCGTGAAGACAGGAGCCAGTTCTTCAGCGCAGTGTCTCAGGGTGGAAGGAGAGACACCGTCCGTGGGTTTTGCCTTTTAAATGTCTTAGTCACATCCTGCTTGGAGAGTGTGAGGGCAGTGGGGGAGGAGGAGGGGTCTGAGGTGGGCTTGGCCGCAATGTCCATTGTAGTCAGTGGGGTGGGGTGTGAGACTTCAAATCTAGCGTAGTAGGTGTTAAGCTTTTCTGCTAGTTGTCGGTCATCCACAGCAGGGGGGGCTTTGGACCTATAGTTTGTGATCTCCCTCAGACCTTTCCAGACAGAGACGGAGTCGTTGGACCAGAACTTCTCCTTCTGATGTGAATTGTATCTCGATTTAGCCTTCTCCACTTCCTTGCTAAATGAGTACTTGCTCTGTCTGTATGAGTGAGGGTCACCACTTCTATGCGCCTCCTCCTTCTCCTTCCTCAGCTGTCTCAGTCTGGGTGTGAACCAGGGTTTGTCGTTGTTAAAGGTCACCCTGGTGCAAGATGGAACAATGCTGTCCTCACAGAACTGGATGTATGACGTCACTGTGTCCGTGTACTCATCCAAATTCTCTGCGGAAGCCTTGAACATGCCCCAGTCTGTTGTATCCAAGCATGTGCGAAGCTCCTCCACAGCCTCACTGGTCCACCTTTTAGAAGTCCTCACAGTTGGTTTGGAGAGCTTCAGTTGTTGTTTGTATGTGGGGATGAGGTGAACCATGACGTGATAAGAAAAGCCTAAAGCAGCACGTGACACGCTCTGATAGGCCCCACTGACTGTTGTGTAACAATGATCCAGCGTGTTCTGCTCTCTCGTTGGGCATTTAATAAACTGTTTGTACTTTGGCAGCTCCTGGCTCAGGTTTCCCTTGTTAAAGTCGCCGAGGATAATAAGTAGAGAGTCCGGGAAGATTTGTTCTACATCCAGTATCTGTTCCGCGAGTGCGCGTTGAGCCTCGTGCACGTCCGCGCATGGCGGGATGTAAACAGCAGCCAGAATGAATGAAGCGAACTCACGTGGTGAGTAGAAAGGTTTGCAGTGAATGAAAAGATATTCCAGAGCGGGAGAGCAGTGTTAGGAGATCACAGTTACGTCTGAGCACCAGGCGTTGTTGATGTAGAAACAGACCCCTCCACCTTTTGTCTTTCCCCCGGAGATAGCCCAATGTCTGTCCGCGCGGAGGAGCTGAAATCCGTCCAGGTGTAACGCACAGTCTGGGATCTGCTCGTTGAGCCATGTCTCCGTGAAGCACAAGACACAAGAGGAAGAAAAGTCTCTGTTACTCCTCATCAGCAGCGCCAGTTCGTCCATCTTGTTGCTGAGTGAGCGAACGTTGGACAGGAAAATCCCAGGTAAGGGCGTCCGTGTGCCGCATGTCCGAAGGCGCACCAGAGCCCCTGCGCGTTTTCCTCGTCTGCGGCGTCTCACTTTTTTGGCCAAAAAATGAACAAAATCTACTGCAGGCACTAAAAAAACTGGCAGTAGATCAGCAGAAGTCGTTGCTCTGATGTTTAGGAGCTCTTCACGGGTGTAAGAGCACGCAGACACACGATTTACGCACAAAAACAGACAAAACAAAGAGCACCAAATCACCAGGGCAACCATGCGCGGCGCCATCTTGGATCTACAGTCCTGACAGAGTTCTGACCGCCCAGAACCGGCCCAAATCCAGACAGAACTAGAACCAGCCCACAGCCGGTCAGAATCAGTCCAAACATATCCACATTTTGTATGATAGTGTCTAAAGCTGAGGTAGAGATGGTGATCCCTGCATTTGTGTCCTTGAGGCTAGACTTTTGAAACAGTCAGAATGTCTAATTTTTTTTAGATACTTTTGAGGTGCACTGTGTAACTTTTTAGTTGGAGGTCTGTCACCTGCTTTTTTCTGTGGATATGTCATTGCTCTGCCTGAAATGTTCCACAGTATGACATTCATTCTGACTATGAGTGGGGGTGCCTCTCCACAGATCTGACCTGTAACTTGGTCTGGTTTCGATGAAAATAAAAAGGTTTAATACCATACTGTGAAACATTCCAGCCAAAGCAATAACATCTCCATGGAGAAAAGCA
This sequence comes from Taenioides sp. WSHXM2023, assembly GCA_029959045.1. NCBI lineage: Eukaryota > Metazoa > Chordata > Actinopteri > Gobiiformes > Gobiidae > Taenioides > Taenioides sp. WSHXM2023. Next base: position 30,974,279 of record CM057100.1, read on the forward strand.
TTTGACAGACCCTCCACCAGAAAAAAAAAAAAAAAAAAAAAAAAAAAAAACATACACAATGCACCTTTAAGAAAACCAAAGTAAATTAACCTAATGTCTGAAAGCACTGACTGGGAAAAACAAGCACCCAATGACATCTAGATGAAGAAAACCGGGCCTTCCCAAAGGAAGTCGTCATCCGCATGTGCTGTCCTCACGACACGTGACTATGTGAAGCTAGACAGCCAGCCAACTAATAAAGAAAACTGTGTGTGTGTGTGTGTGTGTGTATATATAGTAACTGAAACATACAGAAAAAAGAAAGGTGTATTACCAACTACACAGTACATTAGTGTACAAAGAAGAAATTTGTATCCCTACATCGGTAAGTGGTGGAGGATACCAAGCTAGAAGAGAGAACCAAACTTTCACCCAACCAAATCTGCCAACTGCTGGAAATTTGTTTAAGTACCACCTATTTCCAGTTCAGAGGAAACTTCTACAGGCAAATCCACGGCTGTGCAATGGGCTCACCTGTCTCCCCTATCATTGCAAACTTATACATGGAACAATTTGAACAGAGTGCCCTGGCCTCATATCCAGGCACTCCACCCACACACTGGTATCGCTTTGTTGATGATAATTTCTCAAAAATCAAAATTCAAGATTTGGAACCTTTTACTGCACATATCAATTCTGTAGATCCGAACATCAAATTCACGCGTGAAGATGCCAAGGACAACACATTGGCCTTCTTAGATTGTGCAGTAACGATAAGAGAAGACCAGCGACTCCAGGTAGAGGTCTTCAGGAAGCCCACACACACCGACCAATATCTGCTTTTTGATTCACACCACCCACTTCAGCACAAACTGGGAGTCATTCAGACATTACAACACAGGGCCCAAGTGGTTCCTACAAGCACAGAGGGAAAGGAGAAAGAAGAACAACACGTGGAGAAAGCCCTCTCCGTTTGTGGATATCCTAAATGGGCTTTCAATAAAACGAAGAGAGCCAAGAAACAGGACAACAGAGAACCAGAACCCTGGAGAAAGGGTGTAACCATTCCTTACCTGGCTGGCGTTTCCGAAAAGCTACAGAGGATCTTCAGACAACATGACATCCCAGTCTATTTCAAACCCACAAACACTTTAAGACAAAAACTGGTCCATCCTAAGGACAAAACACCGAGCCACAAACAAAGCAATGTGGTCTACTCCATTCAGTGTAGTGAAGACTGCAGTGAGCGCTACATTGGAGAAACAAAACAGCCACTTTTCAAACGAATGTATCAACACAGACGGGAAAACCAGGGTGGGCCGCAATCTGCCGTACATCTCCACCTAAAAGCCACGGGCCACTCCTTTGAGGACAGTGAGGTCCAGATCCTGGCCAGAGAAATGGAGGTCTCAGACATCATTTGTCTCCCATCTATAACTCTATCCTCAAACCTAAATCAAAACAAACAGAGAAAACAACGGGACTAGTCAGGACATGTCCAGAGGTGTGAAAACACCCATCATGGCCCTGAATGGATATGCTAACAAGACCCCACTCCCACTCCATATTGAATAGACCCACCTAACTAACAGAAACTGTAAACAAATATGTGTTGTCTCAGAGTAATTTCATTGTAATAAGCTCCTCCCTTTAGGCAGATATAAGGCAGTGTCCACCAACGTCTGACCAGAACTGAGGAAGCAGGTTGGATGAGCTGCGAAACGTATTCAACCAAATAAACTCTGTCCAGTTGACAAATTAAATTTCTCCTTTTTGCCATGGATTCTACCTGGACGACTGAGGAATTCTACACACATTAGTGTTCAAAATGCAAGTAGCTAGCTTATACAGTTAGCTCCGTGAAACAACCACAAGTTCACATCACATGTTCAAAATGAAATACATACATGACCTCAATCAAAGTGCATGTGAACATATAAATACTTACAAAGGCAAAAGTTTTCCAAGGTTCAAACGTTTAGAACACATTCAACATGTACGAGAGCCGTTTTCAGACTTAATTTACCGTGAACAGGTTTTACTTTTACCGAGCGGAAAAAAGATCATCTATGACACTGGAGCGCTCACTCTGTACTGAAAATAAAACGATCCTTAAAGGTGAAGATGTCTCACTCTGATGATTTTACTCATATCTTTTTAACAGTTTGCCAATATGAGATAAACATATTTATTTACCAACAATAAACTTATTTATAACTTTTAACCAACTTATTAACCTCATGAAATATGAATGTCTTTTAACCCAAAGACATGACACCGCATGTTTCCAAACGTCTGTCGGTTTTTGTGACTTAAGCCTGAATAGAGCCCACTGGATCAAACCTGAGACTGACAAAAACACACAGCATCATACTTTGGACATCTCCAACAGTTTTTATGGAAAACATTTCAAATTTGGCCAGGAGGTACTACAGCTATCGCAGTAATACTAATACAGTTCAAATGTAGGTTTTCGTTGTAATATAGCAAGTTAATGGTTTAAGTCACAGATAGAAAATATTACATAATAATTCTTTTACCATGAAATATCCAAAATGTAAATACACAAATGTTGAACCTGGCATTTTCAGTTATTGACAAAACCCAAGAACTCACTGTATTACATCATTTTGCATTTTAACAATATTCATTTGAGCTGACCCCATCTGTATTAATAACTATTGGCCTATAGAATTCTGTGATGTCATCTGAAACCCAGCAAAAGAATGTGAGAGTCCTGATTGAGCTCATGAGCAAACAGACCCAAAAGTGTACAAATTCCAGAACAGAGCCACAGCGTTGGATTTTTAACATTTTTTTTATTCTTTTTTATCTGCATCAGAGCATAGCTACAGCTAACAGGTTTTTCAGCCATTCATTGACACTCATTTGTTATTGATGGACGAATACAAGTGTAACATGAACTGGCTTAAGAACAGAAGAACCCACCACAATGACAGATGATTACAACACACAGATCACATACAGACATACACTGATTGTTAATATGAATGCAGCTTATTTGACCTATTGTCGTGATAAGCCTGGTTGTTGTGCCTTTCTTTGCTCTTCCTTCGTTAGCATGACTCAAGGTTCCACCACTGGAAGGATAATGACTTCTTCATTGCTCTGAGATCCTCCGCTGTGGCTGCCTTTGGCTCCGCCATGACCACGGCCCACATGACCATCTTCACCACTGTGACTCTCCTCCGAGCTCGGTGGGGCGGTAGTTGTTGTTGGTTCAACAGGCACGGCAATGAACTGCTGGTAGGTCTCTGAGGTAGAAACATAAAATAATAGTAGCAGAAGTAGTAGCAGTAGTAGTAGTAGTACTTGTTGTTGTGTTAATAGAGGTAGTAGTGGCATTAGTAAAAGTGTAAATGGTCACATTTTTTAATAGCTCTTTTCCACCTTCATGGCACTTAAAGCGCTTTAAGTATTGTATTAGTAGAAGTAGCAGCAGTAGTTGTAATACTACTACTACTACGAGCAGTAGTAGTAGAAAGAGAAGTAGCAACATTAATAGTAGTAGTAGTAGTTGCTGTTTTGTTAATAGTGGTAGTAGTGGTATCAGTAGCTATAGCAGTGGTAGTACTAGTAGTAGTTAGAAGTAGTAGTAGTAGTAGTAGTAGTAGTAGAAGCTGTAAAACTCATGATAAATATTTACCTATTGTTCCATCTATGATGTTTTGAAGAGTAAGTCAATACAGTAACTATGGTGACAGGTGTAAGTAGTAGTAATAGCTGTAGTAATAGTAGTTGTTGCAGTAGTATTAGTAGTAGAAGTAACGATAGTAGCAGCAGCAGTAGTAGCACCAAAATTAGTAATCGAATAAGTAGCAGTAGTAGTACTAGTAGTCGCAATAGCAGCAGTAGTAGCAGAAGTGAATAATAAATCTAACCAAACTGAAATAGTAAATTAGTAAATACAACATGTGAAAAAGTGACTTACTACAGACCAGTCCAATGAAAACCAGGAGTACAAACTATAGATGAAATAAAAGAAGGATTAATGAGAGAATAGAGTGACACAGAGTTAGACTGTGTCAAATCTCATGAGTGTTAAAAAGATGTAAGTCTGTACCAGTTTGTTCATTTTGCTGGAGTGAAGTGAAGCGGTGCTCTGGCTCGTTCTGCTCTAGAGTCAGCTGCTCTTTGGCTCCTTAGTGAAATGAGAGGAGCAGCTTCTTTTATACATCTTTGGCTCCACAACCTATTATTATATTTTATTATATAAACCATTATTTAGGAGCAAGAGGAACACCCAACAACACCAAGAACAACAAAAAAGAGCGGATTAATGACCCACAGGTATGAGGATTACCGCCTTGATAATTCCACAACTGTCACTGAGCAATCACAATGTTACCGAGGGCCAACATAGTTCTAATTAGACTCATAATAGTTATAATTAGTCTAATAGAAGTAAGTGACACCTCCTTTATTTTGTTAAGTCAAAGTTTAAACTGTCACAAAAATGTCTTCCTTGTGGGGAAATTCTCTACATTATTGGATGGAATTCAGATGTGTTGATGACATCGGTAGAGGGATTCTTTTGGACTCAGTGCTTCTTCCTGTATTTTGGTACCTTTCTTCTCAGCTGTTTCCCACCAACTGCCACTTAACTGATGAAAACTATGATAAACATGAAATAAATATATTGTTATCGGTGTGTTCCACTAAACCTGGTCATAATTGGAAAAACATATAACCCTGTCATATGCAGTTTAAATATAAATATTGATTCTTAAAGACAATCTGACAGGTTAAAACAACATGGTAACTTTCTGGAGGTGTCACGTCACCTGTTTGATTTTATGTAAATCGAAAGTTAAAACCATAGTTCACAATATTCTCCATGGAGATAGATGAGTTTTATGCCATACACTGTTGAATATACATTGAAAGTCCAAGTCAGATGCAAGCCCACTCACAGTTAAAACACATGTTTTTTTTTTGTTTTTGTTTTTTTTCTACATCTGTGTGTTTGCACAGACTACACTTTGGGCCTTGTCTGGTGTGGTAGATCTGGGCCTCTCTTTCTCTGGTGCTCAAGGCTTGCTCCAGGATAAGTACCTCTGTCCTTCAGACCAACCCTCTCATTGGGAGGATTTCTTGATATCAGGCACTTCAGTTGCGTTCTGGTGGTAGTAGTATGTCCTCCCATGATGGTACCTCCAGCACCTCTTGGCAGGAGTTGGTGTTTGTCTCCCCTGGTGTCATTGCTGATGCCCTTCTGTGCTGTGCTCTTGTACTGATCCATGTGCCCACTTATCTTAACCTCGCTAATACAGACGTGAGCTTCCATGTTGTGGAGAGACACAGGTACAGGCAGATAGTTGGATGGGACTGTATCTGTGAGTGATCCTTCAGGAGAAGGATCATACGCCCGTCGGTCATTCAGAGTCCCATTCTTTAGCAGCTGGTTCATTTGTGCTCCCAGACGCTCATGAAGTGCAGTGTTTCTTGAGCCTGTAGACGTGGACCATGTCAGAGCCTGGTGCTGTTCAGTGTTTCATACCTGAGACCACTGTGATGGTGACCAGGTCCTGCTCCTATATATATATATATATATATATATATATATATATATATATATATATATATATATATATATATATATACCCACCATGGAAAAGACGGTTAGAGGCCAAAATCAAGAAAGCGCGGAGAGAAGTGAGCCAATTGTCAGAGGCCAAGAAAGGTGCAATGAAAAAGCAAGTACCCAGGAGGTACAGCCAGATGCCCATACCTGAAGCACTCGAAACTGCCAAGCAAAGGCTGCAAGCCTTAGCCAGCCGCCTAAAGAGGTACACGCGGGAAAATGAAGCCAGACGAATAAACCGCCTCTTCGCAACACAACCTGCGAAAGTGTACGCTCAATGGCAGGGGAATAACACCAGAGCAGACCCCCAAGGCTGGAGACTGAAAGGTACTGGAAGGGCATATGGGAGAGGGAGGCATCACATAACACCGATGCACAGTGGCTGGTGGCTCTGAGGGAAGACCACAGCAACCTCCCTGAACAAGATCCATTCACCATCACAGTGGCAGACATTCAGGAAAGAGTCTCAGGCATGAAAAACTGGACAGCACGTGGCCCTGACATGATCCATGCGTACTGGCTAAAGAAGCTCACTGCTCTCCACGAGCGCCTGGCAGCACAAATGAACCAGCTGCTAAGGGATGGGACTCACCCTGAATGGCTAACACAAGGGCGTACGATCCTGATCCTGAAGGATCCCTCAAAGGGTACAGTCCCATCCAACTATCGGCCAATAACCTGTCTCTCCACAACATGGAAGCTCATGTCAGGCATCATTGTGGCTAAGATAAGTGGGCACATGGATCAGTACATGAGCACAGCAAAGAAGGGCATCGGCAAAAACACCAGAGGAGCCAAACACCAACTCCTGGTTGACCGAACAGTCGCCCATGACTGCAGAACCCGTCAGACCAACCTGTGCACTGCCTGGATTGATTACAAGAAAGCCTATGACTCAATGCCACACACATGGATCACTGAGTGCTTGGAGTTGTACAATATCAGTCGGACTCTAAGGGCGTTCATTGCAAACTTAATGCGGTTGTGGAAAACCATCTTTGAAGCCAATGGCAAGCCACTTGCACAAGTGTCCATCAAATGTGGCATATACCAAGGAGATGCACTGTCCCCACTGCTGTTCTGCATAAGTCTGAACCCCCTCAGCCAAATCATTGACCGCACTGGCTATGGATACCGACTCAGAAACGGGGCCGCCATCAGCCACCTCCCCTACATGGATGACATCAAGCTGTACGCTAAGAGTGAGCGAGACATCGACTCACTGATCCACACCACCAGGATCTACAGCACAGACATTGGAATGTCATTCGGGCTTGAGAAATGTAGTAGGATGGTGACAAAGAGAGGGAAGGTAGTCCACACAGAGAGGGTCTCACTCCCAGAGGGAACAATAGCAGATACTGAGGACAGTTACAAGTACCTTAGTATCCCACAAGCAAATGGCAACCTTGAAGAGGCAACAAGGAAAGCGGCTACGGCCAAATACCTGCAACGAGTAAGGCAAGTCTTAAGAAGCCAGCTCAATGGCAAGAATAAGGCACAGGCAATAAACAGCTACGCCCTGCCAGTGATCAGATACCCTGCAGGAATCATAAGCTGGTCAAAGGAGGAGATACAGACCACAGACGTTAAGACACGAAAGCTCCTGACCATGCACGGAGGGTTCCATCCCAAATCCAGCACCCTGAGACTGTATGCGAGCCGGAAGGAAGGAGGCCGAGGACTAGTGAGTGTGGGAACCACTGTCCAGGATGGAACAGTCAAAATCCATAAGTACGTAAAGGATAAGGCCCAAACAGTTGATGTACTCAGGGAATGCCTCAGACAGTGGAGCTCAGAGGAAGAGGTGCTTGAGGGACCATCATGGCAGGACAAGCCCCTGCATGGGGCATACCACCGAAACATAACTGAAGTGGCTGATATCAAGAAATCCTACCAATGGCTGGAGAGGGCTGGTCTGAAGGACAGCACAGAGGCCCTCATCCTGGCTGCACAGGAGCAGGCCTTGAGCACCCGAGCAATAGAGGCCCAGATCTACCACACCAGACAAGACCCAAGGTGTAGGTTGTGCAAAGAGGCTCCTGAGACAGTCCAGCACATAACTGCAGGGTGTAAGATGCTGGCAGGGAAAGCATACATGGAGCGACACAACCAAGTGGCGGGCATAGTGTACAGAAACATCTGTGCAGAGTACGGGCTGGAGACCCCAAGGTCAATGTGGGGAACTCCCTCAAAGGTTGTGGAGAATGACCGAGCCAAGGTCCTGTGGGACTTCCAGATACAGACTGACAGAATGGTGATGGCAAACCAACCAGACATAGTGGTGGTGGATAAGCAACAGAACAAAGCTGTGGTGGTGGACATTGCAATACCAAGCGACGGTAATATCAGGAAAAAGGAACACGAGAAACTAGAGAAATACCAGGGGCTCAAGGAAGAGCTGGAGAAGGCCTGGAAGGTGAAGGCATCAGTGGTGCCCGTGGTGATCGGAGCACTCGGGGCTGTAACCCCCAAATTGGAAGAGTGGCTAAAGCAGATACCCGGAAAAACATCAGACATCTCAGTCCAGAAAAGTGCAGTACTAGGAACAGCAAAGATACTGCGCAGAACTCTCAAGCTCCCAGGACTCTGGTAGAGGACCCGAGCTGATGAGGGTGAGAGAGACCAACCACCGTGGAAGGTGAAGAAACACATCATATATATATATATATATATATATAAATGTGTTCCTCACCTTCCACGGTGGTTGGTCTCTATCACCCTCATCAGCTCGGGCCCTCTACCAGAGGCCTGGGAGCTTGAGAGTTCTGCGCAGTATCTTTGCTGTTCCAGTACTGCACTTTTCTGGACTGAGATGTCTGATGTTTTTCCGGGTATCTGCTTGAGCCACTCCTCCAGTTTGGGGGTTACAGCCCCGAGTGCTCCGATCACCACGGGCACCACTGATGCCTTCACCTTCCAGGCCTTCTCCAGCTCTTCCTTGAGCCCCTGGTATTTCTCTAGTTTCTCGTGTTCCTTTTTCCTGATATTACCATCGCTTGGTATTGCAATGTCCACCACCATATATATATATATATATATATATATATATATATATATATATATATATATATATATATATATGTTACACAGTTTATAATTGACATTCTGACTGTGAGTGGGGTCACCGCTCCACAGATCTGACCTGTAACTTGGTCTGGTTTGGTCTCCATGAAGAAAGAAAGGTTTAATACCATACTGTGAAATATTACAGGCAAAGCAATATTAATTCCATGGAGAAAAGCATTTGACAGAAAAGTTACACAATGCACCTTTAAGAAAACCAAAGTAAATTAACCTAATGTCTGAAAGCACTGACTGGGAAAAACAAGCACCCTGTTTCTGGGAAACAAAAAAAAAAAATAAAAAATAAAATAAAACATTCATAATTTTATATTTGTCATGTTTACATAATTATAGTGGATTTACTGTACTGTATTTGTAACGTACTGCCTACTACATACTGTACTATAATTGTAGTGTAATTAATAATTGAGTTGATTTGTCTTAATTACTGAACTGGTTGAGTTGGATAATTGTCTCACGGAGTCTCCCTCATTTGACCACTTGTATTATATGATTAGACTTAGACAGACTTTAGTGATCCACAAGGGAAATTAGGGAGACACAGTAGCTCATAAATCACATTATATTCCAATAGCAACGAGTTAAAACATATATGAAAAAGGTATAAAAGTATGGGCAGTAATTAAAAAACAAATACTGTAACATAAATACAGTATTTCAGTTATATATAAGAGATCTTAAGGAGAAACAGTGCTAAAATGAAGATGATCGAAAGGATATAGGCTTATCTGTTACATAAGGATGAGTTGTTGCACAGTTGTAGGGAGTATTATCTGTTACATAAAGGTGAGTTGTACAGTTGTAAGGAGTATTATCTGTTACATAAGGATGAGTTGTTGTACAGTTGTAGGGAGTATTATCTGTTACATAAGGGTGAGTTGTTGCACAGCACCAAACCGATTTTAGGTCATTTCAAACCCACTGTCGTCCACTCCAAAACCATTCTAAACCAGTCTAATCCTGTTCATACCCCATACAGACAACTTTAAACCCTGTTAGAATCTGTCCAAAATCAGTTCTGCCCTGTCTGGACTCAGTCTGGACCAGTCTAAACCAGTCTGAATTGGACTGAACCTTTATAGATCTAGTGTGGACTAGTTTGGAACCAGTGTTGACCAGTCCAAACCCAATCTGGACCAGTGTAAACCACTCTAAACCTGTCCACAATCAGTACACACCAGTCTGGAACAGTCAGAACCAGTCCAAAACAGACCTGACAGAGCTTTGACCACCCAGAACCAACCCAGATCCACCCAGTGTTGTATTAGTAAAAGTGTAAATGATCACATTTTTAATAGCTCGTTTCCACCTTCAAGGCACTCAAAGCGCTTTAAATAGTGTAGCAGAAGAAGTAGCAGCAGTAGTTGTAATAGTACTACTAGTAGTAGTAGTAGCAGGCTTGGGGAGTAACGGAATACATGGAACGGCGTTAAGTAAAAGGATACAAAAAAAAGGTAACTGTATTCCGTTACAGTTACAAGGAAAGAAGACGTACTCAGATTACAGTTACATTTAGTAAAAACGGGGATTACTTAGCAGGATTACAATTTGAAGGCACTTTATGTTATTTATGTTTTCAAACTGGAGATGGAGGGAAAACAGAACAAACTGTCATACAGACATGCGCACTGCGACACTTCACTTCGTCTGGCAGTAGTGACTATGGAACAAACTTACAACTGGCATCATGGCTTCGACCGAGAAAAACGCATTTAGCGGGTGGAAATTTCGCCATCATTTTATTTTTAAAGAAGACAAGGGGAACAACACCACCGTGCAATGCAAACTGTGCCTTCCAGCTGTGAAACACCTGTCATCGTCCAAGGACTCTACTTCCAATCTGAAGAAACATTTACAGGTAAGACTGCTAATATTAACTAGTTAGCTAGCAAACCTGTTAATACAGGTCCTATTACATCCTCTAAAAACTATTTTGGGACTGAATGTGGTGATGCTGGGGACTGGGTGGCATTTTTTGCAAAACACGCAACATTGACAGTTGTTGTAATATCATCGATATTACAACATTTAAAAGTTATGCACATGCACTTGTTAGACCAGGGGTCGGCAACCTTAAATACTCAAAGAGCCATTTGGACCGTCTCCCACAGAAAAGAAAACACCTGGAGCCACAAAACCCTTTTGACTCTAAACCAGCGCTAACCAGGGGAACTACAGGCAAAACTACAACTCCCAGAAAACGGACTACAACAAGCGCACCATCCTCCACTACAGCTCATAAGAGCGAGTCTTAAGAGAATTATTTACCTTTCAGTCTTTTCATCACAACAGTAGCAACATAAATGAAGTGCATGAGTGAAATAAAGAATTGCACTGCACACGTACGACCTGCACACGTATAATCTCTGAAAAGTTTAACATGAACATCTCCAACACGATAGAAGCACAGAACAGACTCACCATAGGCAGAACATCCCTCAGTCACAGAAAGAACACGCATATTCCACTGAGTCCTGCCCTTTAGTTTTTTCAGCGCTTCTAATTTATGCAAATTAGCCATGTGGTTTTAAGTTTCGCTTCTGTATAACGTAAACAAATGTGCGCAAAGCTGCATTAAACACATTATTATTTGAGTCCTCCTTGTAGGAAATAAAAATCCAAACTTAAATTATCCACCCGCAGCGAACCAAAAATGCGTCTGCTTCTGTGTTCCGTCATCATTTTTATCGCGTGTACCGCGTGTACCAGTCTCATCAGCCGTGAAAGCAAATGAATCTGCCCACGTAGCATTAAGCATTGTTTTCTTCAGAAACTTTTCTTTTCTTGAATTTATCATCATTGGGTCGAAAATCATACTGCTGATGTAGGTGCCGGTAAGTCCGGGCTGCCAGTGTGTGCGGGTGGCGCACATCGGCGGCTTTGACGCATGTTTTGAGCGACAAAAATATTAAAAACGTTTTATTTAAATGTTACAAGATTACCATTATCTACAGTTTTAGATTTACATTTAAAAACGAACAAACTAAAATAAAAATACAATGTAATTAAATACTCATTATTATTTTCCAAAGTCACAGGGAGCCGCGACAGAACGATGAAAGAGCCACATGCGGCTCTGGAGCCGCGGGTTGCCGACCCCTGTGTTAGACTAACTAACACTAAACTGAAACTAACAAATGAACTGTGACCTTGTTTACTAGTCACTTGGCTTATAGTTATGACAGTTGTTTAAACTACACACAGAAAATGTACTTGCCCTCCTAAAAACTTTTCATTGTACTTATCTACTTCAAATATATATATATATTACAACCATCACTAGTGCCACTAATGATAACTTTTATGATGATGGGTATTGTTATTATTATATTACTTAATTAGTTACTGAATTAAGCATACTCTACCACTGCTTGACTTTTAATTTGTGCTATTATTATTACTATTGTTTTGCATTGTAAGCTTTTCTTTGTGGTCTTAAATTGTAGTACTGTACATTCATTTTGATGTGGACTTAAAAAAAGTCAGATTTGTTTACAAATTGTGAGTGCTTCTAAAAAAGTAAAATAAGATAATTTTGTGTTTACGGAGTAATGAGCACATTGTATTTCTGTGTTGTATACTGTTCTGTACATGTACACCTTTTTGTTGAAAATGCTGAAGGTGACCACTGGATTTGTTTAAAATAATGTGTGCTATGTAAAAGGAGCTTATTTCTTTCTTAATAAACTGTGCTATGTGGTCAAGACATGTGCACTTTCATTGTAGGACTATAAGCTACTGCCCAAAATAGCTTTCCTCAATTTCTTTTATAATGGACAAAAGTAAGTCATTTTATTGATATTTATTTTCTTGTTGGTATAGGATATTTGGTGTTAAAGTAATCCAAAAGTAATTGAAAGTATTCAAGTTACATTACTTTAATATTATGGTACTTGGATTACGTTACTGAATACATATTTTAAGGGGTAACTAGTAACTTTACCAGAATACATTTCTAAAGTAACCCTCCCAACCCTGAGTAGTAGTAGTAGTAGTAGAAAGGGCAGTAGCAACATTAATAGTAGTAGTAGTAGTAGTTGTTTTTGTTGTAGTAATGGGATTAGTAGCTGTAGCAGTGGTAGTAGCAGTAGTTAGTAGTAGCAGTAGAAGCTGTAGTACTCATGATAAATATTTACCTATTGTTCCATCTATGATGTTTTGAATAGTAAGTCAATACAGTAACTATGGTGACAGGTCTAAGTAGTAGTAATCGCAGTAGTAATAGTAGTTGTTGCAGGAGTAGTAGTAGTAGAAATAATGATAGTAGCAGCAGTATTAGCACCAAAATTAGTAATAGAAGTAATAGCAGAGTAGTACTAGTAGTAGTCATAATAGCAGCAGCAGGAGTAGCAGTAGAAGTAAGTAATAAAACTAACCAAACTGAAGTAGTAAATACAACATGTGAAAAAGTGACTTACTACAGACCAGTCCAATGAAAACCAGGAGTACAAACTATAGATGAAATAAAAGAAGGATTAATGAGAGAATAGAGTGACACAGAGTTAGACTGTGTCAAATCTCATGAGTGTTAAAAAGATGTAAGTCTGTACCAATTACAAATAAGTATTAGTTACATAATGATAATAATAATAGTTATTATTTTGTACTGTACTGTACTGTACTGTACTGTACTTGAATGTACTATAATTGATATCCAGCTCAGCTGGTTGGATAAAATTCCTTTTATTTGACATCATGTAGTGAATGTCGTAAACAAGTGCAATTAAAGGCCTTAACCTTCATCTATTATCATGGACTTAAGTCTGAAACCCCATAACCACTGGTCAGAGGGTCAAGATGCAGCACATGCTCCACCAAACACCTGCAGTTTTTTTTTTTTTGTTTTTTTTTACATATTTCAGATCCATTTCAGTCCCAGCTGTGAGGTGGGTTTTTTAATTTATGTATTTATTTTAGGCAAGTAATCAGTTTACATTCTTTTACAATCGAACAACATATTATCCATATAGCATTAGTGAAATCATAACAGACATAACATTTTTTATTCATTTTTATTTTTTATTTTTTTGCCCAAAAGGAGTGGGAAGAAAAAAACTTATTTAATCCCACTCCCTCTTTTGCATTCTTCAGACATTTTACATTAGACCATATGAAATATTTACAATGAGGACAATGAGTCACTGTTATAGCTTGGTAACTATCATCATACTGCAGTAATACAAAAGGATACCAACAATGGTAAGAAAATTAAGGATACCAACAATGGAAACACACAGCAGATACAAGTAATGTAATGGACAGAACAAACCAGCAATGGTGCGGAAACAACAAGCATAAACCAGCACTACAGAAGGCAGTATTGTTCTAATATTAAGACCCACTCTATATACTATGACCAGACCATATGTTTATTTTACAACTTGAATTTATGGATATTTTTGGCATTTTTTGAGATATGTATCCATACTGTTCCAGAGTTTTACACCACATATAGACATACAGAAACTTTTTCGGGTAGTTTAAACATTGGGGAATTTGAAATTTCCATACCTTCTTAAATTATGGGTTGTCTCTCTCATTTTTAACAAGCTTTGTAGATTACTTGGTAGTAAATTGTTAAATGCTCTATTTAAAATTACAAGGTCAGGAATCTTAAGGAGCTTGGATTGGATAAAAAGATTATGGGTGTGTTCTAAAAATCCAACTTTATGGATAATTCGCAAAGCTCGTTTCTGTAATATAATCAATGGATAAACGGTACATTTGCCACGTTTACATGAGAGCTTTAATTCCGATTAAAAGTAATTTAATTAAGAATGAAAATTAATTCTACTTTAAAAAGACCATGTAAACACTTAATTCCTAATGAAAATTATTATTCAGAGTTAAAACTTAATTCCGAATTAAGTGAGTGGTTTATTCAGATTTTAAAGCCAAATTAATTTATTCCTTGATCATGTAAACGTTTATTCTGCTTAAAAATAATTCCGGTCGTTTGGCTCATGCTCGTTGGGTCGCCCTTCTGAAGCGATGACGTACTGCAGGATGGCAGCCTAGTGCAAACATTGGTCTAGAACCGAAACTATTTTTTGATAAGTATGCTAGAAGAACAACAAATAATGAAAAGAGTGGATGGCAGAAAACATAAAAACACTAACCAAACCGAGATGACAAAAAGCCGGTAGCAACTGATTGTGTGTTTTCTTCCAGTAGACGTAAACGTATATGTCTGTGTTCCTGTCCAATCAGAACCCTTCCTGACCCCCAGACGTTGAGCAGAATTAAATAAAGCCGATTTAACATGTTTTCCATGTAAACCTCAATTTGGAATTATTATTTCCATGTAAACTCAAAGGAGAATAATTTAATTCCAAACTATTTAATTAGGAAAAATTACTTCAGAATTAAAAAACATCATGTAAACATGACCATTGGTAAGTGTTCCCCAACACTTCAACACAGTATGTGAAATAAGGGAGAACCAAAGCACAGTATAATGTACCAAGGGCATTTAAGCAATTAAGGTAATATTTCATTTATATTTCACTTATATTTCAAGGTAATATTTCACTTTACTATAGTAAGATATTTCAGTTTATTATAGCAAGACTTCTGCAAATGTTTGTTTTTATATGTCTACTGTCTATTATAACTCCCAGGAATTTATTTTCATTTATACTTTCTATTTGGACACCTTCACTCAGAATTGTGTTTATCTTGTGATTGCCAAACATCACTGCCTTGGTCTTATTCAAGTTTAATGACAATTTATTAATATCCATCTACCTTTTTATCTTGTTTAGCTCCTCATTTAGAGTACTTATGAGTTCATTGTAGTTGTGACTACTATAAAATATGTCTGTGTCGTCTGCAAAGAGTATGTTTTAGTGACTGTGATACAGTAAATATATAATTTATGTATATATTGAACAGTTTGGGCCGAAAACAGACTCCTGGGGGACACCACAAGCAATGCCAAGGTTTTTCAATGTATACTTAACAATTTGAACATATTGGACCCTGTCTGTAAGAGAACTTTTCAACCAGTTCCCAGCCACCCCTCTAATACCATATTGTTCAAGTTTATGTAGCAATATTGAGTGATTGATAGTATCAAAGGCTTTCTTAAGGTTAATAAAAAATACCGGCAGCATATTTTTTGTTATCTAGTGCATTTGTGATTCCCTCTATGGCATCAATTATTGCCATTGAGGTGGTTCTTTGTGTCCTAACCCTGTATTGTCCTTCATTAATTATTTGGTCTGTAGTTTGTAAAACTATATTTGTTCTCACTTTTGAATATTGGTATTACTTTTGCAGTTTTCATTTTATTTGGGAAATGATCTGACTTCTGTTTCTCTATAGATTGTACTCCAATCCTGAAGCATTAGACTGTTGTTGAGAGAGTTAATAGCTTCTTCAGTTTTTGTTCGTTTATAGATTAACTTCCTTCTCTTCTTGAATTTTTGGCGATCATAGTCAAGAATCATAAAGACAGGTAAATGGTCAGAAATATCACATATAAAGAGGCCACTGGTTAATTGGTTCCCAATAATGTTGGTAAAGATATGATCCATAAATGTAGCACTGTGTGAGGTTATTCTACTTGGTCTGGTTATCGTGGGATAGAGGGACATACTGAACATTGTATCTGAGAAGTCATCTATTATTTTTAGTTTGGCTGGATTTAGTAGGTCAATGTTAAAATCTTCACAGATAAATAATGTTTTGTGGTTCACAGTGGAAAACAGTTTCTCCATCAATTCACTGAAAATTTCAACATCTGAACCAGGTGACTGATAAACACAGCTAACAATTATGTTTTCAACCGTTAAACAATCCATGGTTTCATTTATAGCAAGTGACATATTAGATAAGACCATAAAGTTGATGAAAATATGATTATAAAAAGCAACCCCTTCCCCCGTTTTATTTTCTCTTTTCTTATATATTACTTCATAATCTTCAAGACTAAAATCTATGCCTTTGTCATCATTGAACCAGGTTTCAGTGATCGATATAATACTAAAGGGATGAGTTAAATGTTGCAAATACTCTTTGACAGAGTTGAAATTTGTATACATACGTCTGCTATTGAAATGTATTATTGACAGTTTACCCTCTAATTTCACACTGTTTTCAAACTGTTCTTGTGCAATATAACTACAGTTGTAACAACAGAAGAGAGAAAATGTGTATCTCTGCAGCTGGGTCTGTTGTGTTATATTCATTGTATGCAAAAGTGTCCAATTTCATTTGTGTATGGTTGAGAATTCTCTGCAGCATGTCCATGTCATCACCTCCTTGAACTGCCACCTTAACATGGAGGAGGGGTTTGAGTGCCCGAATGATCCCAAGAGCTATGTTGTCGGGGGCTTCATACCCCTGGTAGGGTCACCCAAAGCAAAAAGGCTCTGGGGGACAGGTCAGACTAAGAGCGGTTCAGAAGTCCTTATGATAAGAAACACAGCAAGGCCAGCTACGTATCCCGGATTGCTGTTACCAGGGCCCCGCCCTGGAGCCAGGCCTGGGATGGTTGTTCGACGGCGAGTGTCTCGTGGCTGGGCCTTTCCCCACGGGGCACCTGATTGTAAACTGGGTCCACTGGCGGAGGAGAAAGCCGGAAAGACCTGGCAGACCCAGGCGTATAGTGAAGGTCTGTTGGGAATGTTTGGCAGAGCCCTCTGTCAGGGGGACCTTCAACTCACACCTCCGGGAGAGCTTCTCCCAGATTTCGGGGGAGGCTGGGGACATTGAGTCTGTGGTGCGCGGCGGCAATCCCCAAACCTGGTGGTGTACACTGGAAATAAGGGATGCCGTCAGGCTGAAGAAGGAGTCCTATGGGCCTTGTTGGCTTGCTGGACTCCTGAGGCAGTTGTGACAGGTACTGGCGGGCCAAGCGTGCTGCAGCCGGGGCCTCAGGAGAGGGAAGCAGTGTTTACAGTGCGGCTGGAGAGCTGTTGACCTTGACTGGGGATGTTGTCGGATGGTGGAAGGAATACTTTGAGGATCTCCTCAATCCCACAATCACTTCTTCTGAGGAGTAAGCAGAGGCTGGGGATTCGGAGGCGGACTCATCCATCACCCTGGCTGACCTCACTGAGGTGATAGCAAGCTCCTCGGTGGCAAGGCTCCGGGGGTGGATGAGATCCGTCCTGAGTACCTTAAGTCTCTGGATGTTGTGGGGCTGTCTTGGCTGACACGTCTCTTCAACATCACGTGGCGGTCGGGGACAGTATCTCTGGACTGGCAGACCGGAGTGGTGGTCTCTCTGTTTAAGAAGGGGGACCGGAGGGCGTGTTCCAACTACCAGGGAATTACACTCCTTAGCGTCCCTGGTAAGGTCTATTCCAGGGTACTGGAGAGGAGAATCTGACCGATGGTCGAACCTCGGATTCAGGAGGAGCAGTGTGGTTTTCATCCTGGCCGCAGAACACTGGACCAGCTCTACACTCTCCATCGGGTGCTCGAGGGTTCATGGGAGTTTGCCCAACCACTTCACATGTGCTTTGTGGATCAGGAAAAGGCATTCGACCATGTCCCTCATGGTGTGTGGGAGTATGGGGTTCGGGGCCCTTTGCTAAGGGCTGTCCAGTCCCTGCCTCAAGTGGAGGAGTTAAGTATCTCCGGGTCTTGTTCACGAGTGACGGGAGGATGGAGTGTGAGATTGACAGGTGGATCAGTGCAGCGTCGGCAATGATGTGGTCACTGTATCGGACTGTTGTGGTGAAGAGGGAGCTGAGCCAAAAGGCAAAACTCTCAATTTACCAGTCAGTCTAATTTCCTACCCTCACCTATGGTCATGAGCTTTGGGTAATGACAAGATCGTGGATACAAGGAGCCAAAATGAGTTTCCTCTGCAGACTAGCTGGGTGCTCCCTGAGAGATAGGGTGAAGAGCTCAGTCATACAGGAGGTGCTCGGAGTAGAGCCGCTGCTCCTCCACGTCGAGAGAAGCCATCTGAAATGGCTTGGGCATCTGTTCCGGATACCTCCTAGACGCATCCAGGACAGATGCTCGAGCATCTGGAACAGATGGGGCCTCCTCCCAGGCATGTCCCACCAGGAGGAGGCCCTGGGGAAGACCCAGGACACGCTGGACCCCGAGGACACGCTGGACCCCAAGGCTGGCCTAGGAACGCCTTGGGGTCCCTCCAGAGGAGCTGGAGGAAGTGTCCAGGGTGTAGGAAGTCTGGGAGTCCCTACACTACACTCTGGGACTTCCCTCGCGACCCAACCCCGAATAAGCAGAAGAAAATGGATGGATGGATTTCCATGTCATTACTTTTCCTTAATGCAGTCTGTGTAATTGGTGTATTGAGCATGGGATGTGAAGACAGTCGAAAGTTACCTTAATACCATTAGGAACATTGTCAGTATTTTTCAAGATCTTTTTTATTCCTTACTACCAAAATTTTAGCTTTCTCAGGCATCCCGTTTAGTTTAATGAGGATCTTACAGTTTGTTACCAAAGTGTCAATCATAGAGTTACAGTAATGAACAGTTGCACAGCACTTTGAGAGAAACTCACAAAAACACACGTCTGAGTGGATGGACTCAACACATTTACAGTTTGCCTTTAGTGGCCTTAAACACACCAGGACTGAGTGCCTTTGTGCTTATATTTCATAAGTTAAAATGGACTTTTGGTCAAATTGAAATGGGTGGAGAATTACCTGACTAACAGATCTCAATCTGTGTATTTTAAAGATACTTTTTCTACACTGAAGGATTAGAGTGTAGAGTCCTCCAGGGCAGCTGCCTTGGCCCTCTGCTTTTCTTTACTTTTACATTCAGAACAGATGGAGCTGGCTGCAGCCAGAGCTCCGGAGAACAGTCCAGGAAGCTCAGACTCCCAGCCTCATGTTTTCTGTTGCTTCTATAAAAATTCAAGTGTGGACAGAAATGCGTTATGCTTCACCACAGTTTTCGTGCTATTGTGTATTAGTTCATCAGCGGTATGTGCTTGTAACTCTGTGAAAAAAGAGGCAGACTGACAAAAAATATGGTTTGACTAAAGGTTTGTGGGTCGCAGAATTCACTTTCAGGTTACAAACGTTTCCAGAGTCTTTCATTTGGTGCCATACACTGTTAATCATCAGCTGCATTTTAAGTCATTGAGCACCCTCCCATCACCGTGTGCTGTTCTATTCAACAGAAAGAAGACAGTGCAAAATGAACTGAATCATGTATGAAACTGGGCAGATGATACCAAACTGCAAAGGAAATGGGAACCCTTGGATTATAATATTAGGTAAAG
Organism: Taenioides sp. WSHXM2023; assembly: GCA_029959045.1. Classification (NCBI taxonomy): domain Eukaryota; kingdom Metazoa; phylum Chordata; class Actinopteri; order Gobiiformes; family Gobiidae; genus Taenioides; species Taenioides sp. WSHXM2023. The sequence goes on from CM057100.1 coordinate 30,994,170, forward strand.
CTTTGTTTCCCATTATTAGAATAACTATAATAATAATAATAATAATAATAATAATAATAATAATAATAATAATGTGTGAAGATTAGCGACAAAACTAAATAAACTTAATGTCTGAATAAATCGACTGGGAAAAAACAACCACCTTATTTCTTGAAAAAAACAAACAAAAATAAAAAAAACAGCTGTAATTATCCTGTACTGTACTGTACTGTAGTATCATTGTTCATTTCAATCCCAGCTGTAAGGTGAGGTTCAATCACCTGTCAGTTATAATCTTACAGTGATGAAAACTCACACGTCATATTTTTGGTTTGCCTTAAGTGACCTTAACCTAAAATGATCCTCTCCAGTCTTGTCATGATAGTATGATTTCAAATTCACTTGCGAGGAAAAACATGAAAAACATGGCAAATTCCTGCAGAAACAATGAGCGAAGCACTAAACTCTGTTAATCTGAGGTGAGAGAAATGTCCTTTTATTCCATTCAGAACCTCTACAGACCCACCTGGGACCTATTCATACCAGTTTAGACCAGCCCAAACCCAGTTTAGGCTATTTCAAACTCACTGCTGTACACTCCACATCCACTCTAAACCAGTCTAATCCTGTTCATACCCCATACAGACAACTTTATACCCTATTAGAATCTGTCCTGGTCTCAGTCTGAACCACTCTAAACCAGTCTGAATTGGACTGAACCTTTATAGATCTACTGTGGACTAGCTCGGAACCAGTGCTGACCAGTCCAAAACTAATCTGGACCAGTGTAAACTACTCTAAAACTGTCCACAATCAGTACACACCAGTCTGGAACAGTCAGAAGCAGTCCAAAACAGTCCTGACAGAGTTCTGACCACCCAGAACTGGCCCAAATCCAAACAGAACCAGCCCACATCCGGTCAGAATCAGTCCAAACATATCCACACTTCGTATGATAGTGTCTAAAGCTGAGGTAGAGATGGTGATCCCTGCATTTGTGTCCTTGAGGCTAGACTTTTGAAACAGTCAGAATGTCTATTTTTTTTTAAATACCTTTGAGGTGCACTGTGTAACTTTTTAGTTGGAGGTCTGTCACCTGCTTTTTTCTGTGGATATGTCATTGCTGTGCCTGAAATGTTCCACAGTATGACATGAAACACCTTTTTTTATTTAATTACAGGTGGTTTCAAAAATACCTAGAAAAACAGACATTGTGACTATGAGTGGGGGTGCCTCTCCACAGATCTGACCTGTAACTTCGTCTGGTTTGATTTAGATGAAAATAGAAAGCTTTAATACCATACTGTGAAACATTCCAGCCAAAGCAATAACATCTACATGGAGAAAAGCATTTGACAGACCCTCCACCAGAAAAAGATACACAATGCACCTTTAAGAAAACCAAAGTAAATTAACCTAATGTCTGAAAGCACTGACTGGGAAAAACGAGCACCCAATGACATCTAGATGAAGAAAACCGGGCCTTCCCAATGTTTCGAAACGTCTGTCGGTTTTGTGACTTAAGCCTGAATAGAGCCCATTGGATCAAACCTGAGACTGACAAACACGCACACCATTGTACTTTGGACATCTCCAACAGTTTTTAAGGAAAACATTTCAAATTTGGCCAGGAGGTACTACAGCTATCGCAGTAATACTAATACAGTTCAAATGTAGGTTTTCGTTGTAATATAGCAAGTTAATGGTTTAAGTCACAGATAGAAAATATTACATAATAATTCTTTTACCATGAAATATCCAAAAAGTAAATGCACAAATGTTGAACCTGGCATTTTCAGTTATTGACAAAACCCAAGAACTCACTGTATTACATCATTTTGCATTTTAACAATATTCATTTGAGCTGACCCCATCTGTATTAATAACTATTGGCCTATAGAATTCTGTGATGTCATCTGAAACCCAGCAAAAGAATGTGAGAGTCCTGATTGAGCTCATGAGCAAACAGACCCAAAAGTGTACAAATTCCAGAACAGAGCCACAGCGTTGGATTTTTAACATTTTTTTTATTCTTTTTTATCTGCATCAGAGCATAGCTACAGCTAACAGGTTTTTCAGCCATTCATTGACACTCATTTGTTATTGATGGACGAATACAAGTGTAACATGAACTGGCTTAAGAACAGAAGAACCCACCACAATGACAGATGATTACAACACACAGATCACATACAGACATACACTGATTGTTAATATGAATGCAGCTTATTTGACCTATTGTCGTGATAAGCCTGGTTGTTGTGCCTTTCTTTGCTCTTCCTTCGTTAGCGTGACTCAAGGTTCCACCACTGGAAGGATAATGACTTCTTCATTGCTCTGAGATCCTCCGCTGTGGCTGCCTTTGGCTCCGCCATGACCACGGCCCACATGACCATCTTCACCACTGTGACTCTCCTCCGAGCTCGGTGGGGCGGTAGTTGTTGTTGGTTCAACAGGCACGGCAATGAACTGCTGGTAGGTCTCTGAGGTAGAAACATAAAATGATAGTTGTAGAAGAAGTAGCAGTAGTAGTAGTAGTACTTGTTGTTGTGTTAATAGTGGTAGTAGTGGTATTAGTAAAATTGTAAATGGTTACATTTTTAAATAGCTTTTATCCACCTTCAAGGCATTCAAAGCGCTTTAAGTGGTGGAGTAGTGGAAGTAGCAGCAGTAGTTGTAATACTACTACTACTACTAGCAGTAAAAAGAGCAGTAGCAACATTAATACTAGTAGTAGTCATTGTTGTTATTGTGTTAATAGTGGTAGTAGTGGTATTAGTAGCTTTAGCAGTGGTAGTAGTAGTAGTAGTAGTAGTAGTAGTAGTAGTAGTAGTAGTAGCAGTAGAAGCTGTAGTACTTATGATAAATATTTACCTATTGTTCCATCTATGATGTTTTGAATAGTAAGGCAATACAGTAACTATGGTGACAGGTCTAAGTAGTAGTAATAGCTGTAGTAATAGTAGTTGTCGCAGTAGTAATAGTAGAAGTAATGATAGTAGCACAGTAGCAGCAGCAGCACCAAAATTTGTAATCGAATAAGTAGCAGTAGTAGTACTAGTAGTCGCAATAGCAGCAGTAGTAGCAGAAGTGAATAATAAATCTAACCAAACTGAAATAGTAAATTAGTAAATACAACATGTGAAAAAGTGACTTACTACAGACCAGTCCAATGAAAACCAGGAGTACAAACTATAGATGAAATAAAAGAAGGATTAATGAGAGAATAGAGTGACACAGAGTTAGACTGTGTCAAATCTCATGAGTGTTAAAAAGATGTAAGTCTGTACCAGTTTGTTCATTTTGCTGGAGTGAAGTGAAGCGGTGCTCTGGCTCGTTCTGCTCTAGAGTCAGCTGCTCTTTGGCTCCTTAGTGAAATGAGAGGAGCAGCTTCTTTTATACATCTTTGGCTCCACAACGTATTATTATATTTTATTATATAAACCATTATTTAGGAGCAAGAGGAACACCCAACAACACCAAGAACAACAAAAAAGAGCGGATTAATGACCCACAGGTATGAGGATTACCGCCTTGATAATTCCACAACTGTCACTGAGCAATCACAATGTTACCGAGGGCCAACATAGTTCTAATTAGACTCATAATAGTTATAATTAGTCTAATAGAAGTAAGTGACACCTCCTTTATTTTGTTAAGTCAAAGTTTAAACTGTCACAAAAATGTCTTCCTTGTGGGGAAATTCTCTACATTATTGGATGGAATTCAGATGTGTTGATGACATCGGTAGAGGGATTCTTTTGGACTCAGTGCTTCTTCCTGTATTTTGGTACCTTTCTTCTCAGCTGTTTCCCACCAACTGCCACTTAACTGATGAAAACTATGATAAACATGAAATAAATATATCGTTATCGGTACGTTCCACCAAACCTGGTCATAATTGGAAAAACATATAACCCTGTCATATGCAGTTTAAATATAAATATTGATTCTTAAAGACAATCTGACAAGTTAAAGCCACATGGTAACTTTCTGGAGGTGTCACGTCACCTGTTTGATTTTATGTAAATCGAAAGTTAAAACCATAGTTCACAATATTGTCCATGGAGATAGATGAGTTTTATGCCATACACTGTTGAATATACATTAAAAGAAACATTTCCAAGTCAGATGCAAGCCCATTCACAGTTAAAATGCATGTTTTTTGTTTTTTTTTTCTACATCTGTGTGTTTGCACAGACTACACTTTGGGCCTTGTCTGGTGTGGTAGATCTGGGCCTCTCTTTCTCTGGTGCTCAAGGCTTGCTCCAGGATAAGTGCCTCTGTCCTTCAGACCAACCCTCTCATTGGGAGGATTTCTTGATATCAGGCACTTCAGTTGCGTTCTGGTGGTAGTAGTATGTCCTCCCATGATGGTACCTCCAGCACCTCTTGGCAGGAGTTGGTGTTTGTCTCCCCTGGTGTCATTGCTGATGCCCTTCTGTGCTGTGCTCTTGTACTGATCCATGTGCCCACTTATCTTAACCTCGCTAATACAGACGTGAGCTTCCATGTTGTGGAGAGACACAGGTACAGGCAGATAGTTGGATGGGACTGTACCTGTGAGTGATCTCTCTCTCTCTCTCTCTCTCTCTCTCTCTCTCTCTATATATATATATATATATATATATATATATACATATATATATATATATATATATATATATATATATATATATATATATATATATATATATATATATATATATTACACAGTTTACAATTAGATAGAAACATTTTGTCACTCATACCCTTTATATGAAGAAAAATACAATCAACAAGAACATAAATAAGTAGCAAAACAAAAATTGGGGAATAAAAACTGTTTGTCAGATAAAACCAGATCTTATTGGTTTAAGTCCAGCCTTTCCATATATTCTCAAATGTCTTAAACCTCTTGTTTGCAATAAGCATCCAATTTTTTCAAAAGTATTTGGTCTTTTCTAATTGAAGTATGAGCAGTAAGATTGGTCTGACTCTGTGCTAATGTCCTCTAGGGGGCAATATGTCCCCCTCAGCTAAAGACCAACCACTCTGCAAATGATTTTACTCCTTCAGCTCAAACTTTAAACTGTAGTCGACTGAAGTGTGTAGCTTCTGTGTCCCTGATACAGTCAAAAAACTCAGCTATAAATAAGTATTATTTACATAATGATAATAATCATTATTATTATTATTATTTTGTACTGTACTGTACTGTACTGTACTGTACTGTACTGTACTTGAATGTACTATAATTGATATCCAGCTCAGCTGGTTGGATAAAATTCCTTTTATTTGACATCATGTAGTGAATGTCGTAAACAAGTGCAATTAAAGGCCTTAACCTTCATCTATTATCATGGACTTAAGTCTGAAACCCCATAACCACTGGTCAGAGGGTCAAGCTGCAGCACATGCTCCACCAAACACCTGCAGTTTTATTTTCATATTTCAGATTCATTTCAGTCCCAGCTGTGAGGTGGGGTTCAGTCACCTGTCAATCATAGAGTTACAGTAATGAACAGTCACACAGCAGTTTGAGAGAAACTTACAAAAACACACGTCTGAGTGGATGGACTCAACACATTTACAGTTTGCCTTTAGTGGCCTTAAACACACCAGGACTGAGTGCCTTTGTGCTTATATTTCATAAGTTAAAATAGACTTTTGGTCAAATTGAAATGGGTGGAGAATTACCTGACTAACAGATCTCAATCTGTGTATTTTAAAGGTAGTTTTTCTACAACTAGAGGATTAGAGTGTAGAGTCCTCCAGGGCAGCTGCCTCTGCCCTTTGCTTTTCTTTACTTTTACATTCAGAACAGATGGAGCTGGCTGCAGCCTCACACTGGAGAACAGTCCAGGAAGCTCAGACTCCCAGCCTCATGTTTTCTGTTGCTTCTATAAGAATTCAAGTGTGGACAGAAATGTGTTATGCTTCATCACAGTTTTCGTGCTGTTACATATTAGTTTGGTATGTGCTCGTGACTCCTACTCCTACATTACTTTTGAGGTGCACTGTGTAACTTTTTGGTTGGGGGTCTGTCACCTGCTTTTTCTATGGATATGTCAATGCTCTGCCCGAAATGTATGACATTAAACAGCTCTACCTCACATTTATTCAATTCAAAGTGTTGTTAATCAATCAAAAATACCTAGAAAAACAGACATTCTGACTGTGAGCGGGGTTGCCTCTCCACCGACCTGACCTGTAACATGGTCTGGTTTGGTCTCCATGAAGATAGAAAGGTTTAATACCATACTGTGAAATATTACAGGTAAAGCAATAGCATCTCCATGGAGAAAAGCATTTGACAGACCCTCCACCAGAAAAGTTATACAATGCACCTTTAAGAAAACCAAAGTAAATTAACCTAATGTCTGAAAGACATAATTTTATATTTGTCATGGTTACATAATTATAGTGGATTTACTGTACTGTATTTATAACGTACTGCCTACTACATACTGTACTATAATTGTAGTGTAATTAATAATTGAGTTGATTTGTCTTAATTACTGAACTGGTTGAGTTGGATAATTGTCTCACGGAGTCTCCATCATTTGACCACTTGTATTATATGATTAGACTTAGACAGACTTTAGTGATCCACAAGGGAAATTATGGAGACACAGCAGCTCACACATCGCATTATATTACAATAACAAAGAGTAAAAAAAAATTAAAAACATGTAATGAACCTCTAAATAAGTAGCAGTAAGAAAATACCAAGAGACTTGCGTCAAATAAGACATAAATAGTATTAAAGTATGTACAGTAATTAAAAAAACAAATATTGTAACATAAAAACAATATTTCACACTTATATATAAGAGATCTTAAGGAGAAACAGTGCAAAAATAAAGATGATTGACAGGACATAGGCTTATCTGTTACATAGGGGTGAGTTGTTGTATAGTTGTAGGGAGTATTATCCTTTACATAAGGGTGAGTTGTTGTACAGTACCAAACCCAGTTTATGTCATTTACAGCCAACTGCCATCCACTGCAAAACCAGTCTAAACGACTCTAAACCAGTCTAATCCTGTTCATACCCCATACAGACAACTTTAAACCCTGTTAGAATCTGTCCAAAATCAGTTCTGCCCTGTCTGGACTCGGCCTGGTCTCAGTCTGGACCAGTCTAAACCAGTCTGAATTGGACTGAACCTTTATAGACCTAGTGTGGACTAGTTTGGAACCAGTGCTGACCAGTCCAAACCTAATCTGGACCAGTGTAAACTACTCTAAACCTGTCCACAATCAGTACACACCAGTCTGGAACAGTCAGAACCCTGTCATATGCAGTTTAAATATAAATATTGATTCTTAAAGACAGTCTGACAAGTTAAAGCCACATGGTAACTTTCTGGAGGTGTCACATCACCTGTTTGATTCTATGTAAATCGAAAGTTAAAACCATAGTTCACAATATTCTCCATGGAGATAGATGAGTTTTATGCCATACACTGTTGAATATACATTGAAAGTCCAAGTCAGATGCAAGCCCACTCACAGTTAAAACACATGTTTTTTTTCTACATCTACCTCTTTGCGCAGCCTACACCCTGGGTCTTGTCTGGTGTAGTAGATTAGTGCCTCTGTCGTTCAGACCAGCCCTCTCATTGGGAGGATTTAATAATAATAATAATAATAATAATAATAATAATAATAATAATAATAATAATGATGCATCAGTTTTATATAGCACTTTCCTTGACACTCAAAGAGGCTTTAAAGAGCATTATTCATTCACTCCACATTCGGTGGTGGTAAGCTACTATTGTAGCCACAGGTGCCCTGGGGTAGACTGACAAATCTGCGCCATCGGCCCCTCCGACCACCACCATCACTCACGCACACACCACTTTCATACTAGGCAATGTGGGTGAAGTGCCTTGCCTAAAGACACAATGACAGTTTTTGCCACTGGCGCCCCACTGTGGCACCTGATCTCCCATCCAAGTACTAACCAGGCCCAGCCTTGCTTTGCTTCCCAGGTCTGACAGGATCAGGCTTTGACAAGTCAGTATGGCCACATTACATTTCTTGATACCAGGCACTTCAGTTGCGTTCTGGTGGTAGTAGTATGTCCTCCCATGATGGTACCTCCAGCACCTCTTGGCAGGAGTTGGTGTTTGTCTCCCCTGGTGTCATTGCTGATGCCCTTCTGTGCTGTGCTCTTGTACTGATCCATGTGCCCACTTATCTTAACCTCGCTAATACAGACGTGAGCTTCCATGTTGTGGAGAGACACAGGTACAGGCAGATAGTTGGATGGGACTGTACCTGTGAGTGATCCTTCATACCCTTTTTTATGAAGAAAAATACAATGAACAAGAACATAAATAAGTAGCAAAACAAAAATTGGGGAATAAAAACATTTTTTTCAGATAAAACCAGATCTTACTGGTTTAAGTCCAGCCTTTTCCAAATATTCTCAAATGTCTTAAACCTCTAAACATCTTTTTTTTTTTTTTGTGGTCTGAGTCTGTGCTAATGTCCTCTAGGGGGCAGTCACCTGTCAATCATAGACTTACAGTAATGAACAGTCACACAGCACTTTGAAAGAAACTCACAAAAACACACGTCTGAACCAGGGAACACTGTGGATGTACAAGGAGCTGTTCAAGACACTATTCATTCTGGCCCTCTCACATACATATATTCTCACTCTCACATGCATACATGTTTTACTCTCACATACATACTTTCTCTTTGCACATACATTCTCCTCTCACATACATTCTCTTTGCACATACATACATTCTCCTCTCACATAAGAGTCATTTCAACTATATATGGCAGCAGTAGTTAGTAGCTTACTAATTAGGCAGGAAGTGACATTTATAATGTCATATCACTAAAGACTTTGCAAGACATGTGCAGGATATGTTTCTACTGTTTCTACTTTTCTTAATTTGCTGCTTAGTATGATGTTATTCAGAGCCTTCAGTGTTTTTATTTTTATGGCTGATTTCTATACCGTAGGCCTATCTTCAGTCCTTGTCTGTAGAACAGTTTTAGTTCCTTTTCTTATCTGCTTAGTAGACAAGGATATGTTGGCTAACTGCGGGGAGGCCAAAATCCTCCTCAGGACCTCGATGGCTTCACTTAGTGCACCTGCCTCGCCTTCCTAGATTAATACCATATCAGTTACGTTTCACTAGTCCCATTTGAATCAGGACATTTTCAGCCAATCACAGCTTGATAAATGCCTGGCCCTCCGTTTCCACTATACTGCTTCTGTTTCCACTATACTTTCTCACACATACATCTTTTCTTCTCACACATACATACATTCTTCTTTCACATGCACATATTCTCTTTAGAAATAAAAATATGAATGTGTATGAAAGGAAAATATAGGTATGTCAAAGTAATATATATGTATGTGAGATGTGTACAATATATGTATGTAAGAGTAAAAATACATGTATATGAGAGGATAATGTATGTATGTTAGAGGAGAATGTATGTATATGTGAGAGGGCCAGAATGAATAATGTCATGAACGGCCCCTAATCCGTACTTTTTGTCCAATGGAGTGCCTAGCTCAATCTTTCAAATGCCTATTAGCTTGCAAGTTCATTCTTTGCCACTTCCAATCAGAAGGCGAGCTCCATCTTTCTGTCCATCTTTCACGAGGGCCAATCAGCAAGCCAATGGATGTGTGTAGTCCATCTTTCCCTCATCTTTGGCTCCCTACGTCATCCACTGATGACAATCCCATGTTGCCACTGTCAAAAGTTGGCTAACCCACCACAGCTAAAGTGCCATAACATCACCATACTGAGAAAACACATGGGTTGCACATATTTCATCAATGCAATGACTTAGTTTGATTGTTTCAATAGCTACTGGACAGTAAGTAATACCATCCGGTGGTATTATTGAGGTATACCGCTTACTTACACGTCACTTCGAATTGGTCACCACGGCTACCATTCTATATACTCCAGCAGTAATGCTAATCTCTCTGTTTTTTATTGCAATGACAAACAACCTAACATACTCTGCATTACATCAGCAGGCCAACATGGCTTGAGAAAAGCTAAAGAAGACGCACAAAGCCATGAGTGACAAAGAGTGGCTTGATCACATGGAGTGATTTGCAAGTCTAGGAGTGTGGCCATCTGGGGAGGGAAATAGACCTGCTCCTAATACAAAACAAGATGGCCTGAGATGTACCAGAAGGTAAGTGATTCAGCTTTATTTTATTTAAAATGGAACTGTTTGTGATATTCCATGTTATTTATTTGCAGATAAGACATGATAGACGAGTAGATGATTCACTTAATACAAATTATACATTTTTAACATAACACTGTGTATATGTATTGACTTCTGGCTGCTTTGAGATCACAGACGCAAATTAGTCATATGCATAATATTTTTTTATGGTAACAGATAAGTGAAAAGTGCCCTCTACTTTCAAGTAGAGGTAGACAGGCCACTCTTTGAAGCACACCTCATATGCTCATGTGGATTTCATAAGGTGCCATCATTTATCCTACATTTCTAAAAAAAAAAAAAAAAAGCTTTAGACATGACATATTAGTGTGCCTCTAAATACTATTCGTCTGGTATATCTTAATGTACTTCGCAGGGTCATCCGCCACCTAAAGATGCCACCCCTGGCTTGAACTTGTCCTCCACCTCCAGGAGCAGAGTGCTGTCTGCAGTTATACCTCCACCCTCCACCCCAAGCTGTGAGCTGTCCACTCCTGCCAAAAGACCCACACCATCTATCGCCAGGAGCAACGAGGAGTCCAAAAGACCTAAACTGACATTTTCTGTGGTTAGGAGCATGTTACATACATACATACATACATACATACATACATACATACATGCATGCACATACATACATACATACATACACACACACACACACACACACACACACACACACCTACACACACACACACACACACACACACACCTGCAGCAGTGGTGCAGGATTTAGACCCATAAATTTGACTGACAATAACATACCTTTTGTTAACAGTTTGAAAAGCAGAGATTTGCGGGCTCACATGTGGTCAAACCAAATTTGTCTGTGCAGAGGAAAATCCCTCAGGCAATAATATGATTTTATTTAACTGCTAATGAAATACATGTAAATTTAATTGACATAATTGAATCGGTGAGTTCAATAAGGGCCCAAATCCACGAGACTGTGTTTTACAGGAGAAGGTTTTTATCATTTTTCTCAGAATATTGCCATTGTCTTTGCATCATAACCTTGACAACGTTAGTACTTCACTGGAGGTAACAAATCACAAAATGGGGTGGCAAAGGACATTTTTGTTTCCGGTGGGTAGCCAATCCAAGACAGTGGAGGTGGGACCTTTTTAAATTAACCATTAAAAATTTACATAGAAAGGACAAAACATGTCATGTTTATTCAAAATGATGTTTATTTCAGAACTTTATATCATAGATAACCAATTTTCCAGCTGCGTACATGCTGAGGTTTCACATCCCGACATGTACATGCAGCCTATCAATAATCAATCCCCCTTCAGGATATCAAAGTCATAACAGGACTAGGCCTACTCATCTTCAAAATCTGACTCGTTGTCTACACCTCTGTTATCAGTGGCCACCAGCTTATCTAGAAAAGCCTGTGTCTCTTCTGAAAGGTACCTAGCAAGTTTCTGTACGTCCTGAATTTTTGCAGCCTTGACCCCAAGCTGTTCAGTGTAGAGAGCTTGTTGTGGATAAGTAATAGCCCTGACATTAGGTTTTAATAGGCGGAACCTACTTGTGACTTCTGAAGACATGTTTACACTAACCTCCACATCATTTGTAAAGTTTGCCGAAAACTTTATTTTGATCTCACTACATGAAAGAAGACTAATAAAATCACATTTAGGCATGGGAGTTGGGACCTTCTTGCGCACAATGGAATGCATTTTTACCTGAAGATTATAAAACATGTCAAACCTAAATTTGAAAAATTTGAGGAGTTGGGCCCTTATTGGACTCACCGATTCAATTATACAACTTTATTTCATTAAAATGCTACACATAATATTCTTTAATTTATTCTTTAATTGACTCCACAGGCTCCAGAGCCAGAGGTGGGACCAAGTCGTTGCTTAGCAAGTCTCAAATAAGTCTCAAGTCTTTAGCCTCAAGTTTGAGTCAAGTCCCAAGTCAAGTCCCAAGTCTGTGGTCCACAAGTGCAGGTTGAGTCCAAGTCCTATACTTAGAGTTTCAAGTCTTTTCAGGTCTTCAGACACAAATAATAAAAAAAAATACATATATTTTATATTGTGAATATTTATTAAACCATTGTTCAGCACGTGTAGTTAAAATAAATCTTGTAATTCATATTATTCTCAGAAATATAAATCAATTTTTTTTTTTTTCTTCAAAAAATCAACCACAAGGGATTTCTCAGTTTTTGTATTTGTACAAATTGCATTCTGTTAAATTAATCTAGCAGCACTTAAGTCGAAGAACAAGTATCATTTAAGTTGAAAAAACAAATCCTAAACTAATCTTAATTCCAAACAATTGGGAATAAAGCAGAAGAAAATTGATCTACCAGAAGAATCAACAAGTAAGTAATGAGATTAAATAAATTAAGAGCCATAGCAGAAGTTCACAAATCCATCATAACTTCCCATTTGTCCTTGTCCCCCAACACAGAACAAAATTTCTTAAAAAAGGAACTAGATCTGCAAATCAAATAAAAAAAAATGTAATAAACAAATTGCAGAGGTTAGAAACAAAACCAACAACCCAGTCGACGTTAGTTAGACCTCGACAAACATGTTCTGAAATGTCCCTGTGTGTCAGATGCCCTCCCTGTGTGTCAGATGCCCTCCTTGTGTCTTTTTTCTCTCTCACTGTACCCTCTCTCATTCTAACACACTGCACCGGACATTCATCCACTGTTCTCTCTCTCTCTTCTCTTTCTACCTCTCCTCTTTCTCTCCCTCCACTCCACTGTCCTTACTCATTAAATCTTTCACTCTCTCCCTCTGTCTCTCTTTCATTCTCCCACACTGCACTGTACATTTATTTCCTGCTGTCTCTCTCTCTCTCTTTATCACTCCTCTTTCTCTCCTTCCTCTCACTGCCCCCTTTCATTCTTCCTCTTTGCATTAGTCATTTATTCACACCTTTTGCCCTCTCTCTCCCTCCCTCCCGCTTTCTCTCTCTCTCTCTCTCTCTCTCTCTCTCTCTCTCTCCCCTCCTTCTCTTCTTTCTCCGTCTCTCTCTGCACTGGCCTTTCATCTCCTGTCCACCTCTTTCTTTCTTTCTTTCCCTTCTTGCACTGCACTGCACATTTATCTCCTGTCTTCTCTCTCTCCTCTTCATCCCTCTGTCTCTCTCCTCTCTCTGCCTTTCTTTCATTCTTCCTCTTTGCATTGGTCATTTGTCTAAATTTCACACTCTTGCCTGCGCTCTCTCCTTCTCCTCTACTCTTCCTTTTAGGCCACGGGCTAGGATAGTCACATGTGCACCCCCCCCCCCACAACCCTATAAATTTGGTATCACTGGAAACCTTGGGATGTCTAGATTACAATTATAACTGGTAACAGTAAAAAAAACTGGGACTTGCTATGACATATCAATAGTTTTATTGACCTACCATAAAACTCATGAAATGGCTGAATGCGAAACATGTGATTTCGCCACATGATACAAAGACTCAGTAAATCATCAATTTTTCACTTAAATAAACATATAAGGCATGAAATGAAAGCGAACTCTGTGCCAAATCATTCCCTTTTTAAATGATATGTCTGTCTTAATTGTGTCTGAAGATATGCTTTAGTGAAGTATGACACCATATAAACAATAAATGCTCGTATGACAATACATGATGAATATGACAATAGTTCTGTTTTCATCATAATTCTACATACATTTGCCTAAACTATATGCACAACAAGAAAGCCCAATCTCTCAGCTTTGATCTCATGCCAAAAGTAATCTGGTAGGACAAATACTAGCAAAGATATCATATGTTTTACCTAGTGATCGATAAAACACTTAAATGAATGCTGAAGATCGCATAATGATCCCATATTCAGCTTAAAAATTTAAATGCCATATGTTTCAAGGTATCAACAAACCTACACTTGCAATATTACCACTTTCATTTCCATCATATACAATGTTTGATATGTCTCAGTGTGCCACAATAACTCAATAACCAGTAACACATAAACTGACACAAAATGTCAAGCTCGCCAATCTTTCAAAACGTATGTCAAAAACAATAACTGATTCTGTTACTTATCTTTTCTGAAACATAAAAGAAAACTAATTTTCGGTCGTTTTTTTTAGTGAGTTTTTTGTGCATTTATTTTGACCTGTAACATAGATCATCTCAGTCTGAATCACAGTCACTTTCATCTTCCACAAATGATTCAAAGTCAGCATCGATATCACAAACCAGATCTGAATCTAAGTCATCCAGGTCCTCACTGAAGTCCTCAGTTACCACAGTTTCCTGAGCAATATCTAGAAGTTCTTTTGGCAGGAAATCACCTGTGAACCAGATCGGTAGTAATTGCACCTGCTAAGACATATTAAACATTGTATGTGGGTGAAACTTGGGAATATTAGAAGTACAGGTTTGTTGATACCCTAAAACCTATGGCATTTCAATTTTATTTCAAGTTAAATACATTTTAATAATATATAATTCAAGTTGAAGTGATGATGCGATCTTCAGCATTCATTTAAGTGTTTTATCGATCACTAGGTAAAACATATGATATCTTTGCTAGTATTTGTCCTACCAGATTACTTTTGGCATGAGATCAAAGCTGAGAGATTGGGCTTTCTTGTTGTGCATATAGTTTAGGCAAATGTATGTAGAATTATGATGAAAACAGAACTATTGTCATATTCATCATGTATTGTCATACGAGCATTTATTGTTTATATGGTGTCATACTTCACTAAAGCATATCTTCAGACACAATTAAGACAGACATATCATTTAAAAAGGGAATGATTTGGCACAGAGTTAGCTTTCATTTCATGCCTTATATGTTTATTTAAGTGAAAAATTGATGATTTACTGAGTCTTTGTATCATGTGGCGAAATCACATGTTTCGCATTCAGCCATTTCATGAGTTTTATGGTAGGTCAATAAAACTATTGATATGTCATAGCAAGTCCCAGTTTTTTTTACTGTTACCAGTTATAATTGTAATCTAGACATCCCAAGGTTTCCAGTGATACCAAATTTATAGGGTTGTGGGGGGGGGGGTGCACATGTGACTATCCTAGCCCGTGGCCTATTTCTTTCCTTCCTCTTTCTCCCTCTCTATTCTCTCTTTCTTGTTCAACCCCTCCCCTCCTCTCTTTCTTTCTCTTCTTTCCTTGCCTCTTTTCATTCTTCTCCAATGTGCTAGAGTTTAAACCTCCTGTCTCTCTTTCTCTCTCTTCTCTTTCTCTCTCTCCTCTTTCTCTCCCTCTGCTTATCATTCTATTTCTATCTTTCCTTACTCATTAAATCTTTTTCTCTCTCCCTCTGTCTCTCTTTCATTCTCCCACACTACACTGGACATTTATCTCCTGCAGTCTCTCTTTCCCCCCTCTCGCTATCCCTCCTCTTTCTCTCCTTCCTCTCTCTGCCTTTTCATTCTTCCTTTTTGCATTAGTAATTTTTCACACCTTTTGCCCTCTCCCTCTCTCTCTTTCTCTCCTCTCATACCTCTCTCTCTTGTGTTCCTCCTCTCATTTTTCTCTCCCTACTCTCACCCATCTCAGTCTTTTTGTCTTTCTTGCCTCCTTTTCTCCCACACTGCGCAGGGCATTTAACTAAGTTTAACACCTACTGCCCTCTCTCACTCTTTCTCTCTCTCATCCTCCTCCTCCTCTTCACTCTCCACCTTTCTTTTTCTGCTCTTTCTCTCCCTCCTCTCTCTATTCCCTCTTTCTCTCTCTCTTTCCTGTTTTTCCTCTGCAATCTCGTACTTACACAGTGTGCTATTTATTTATCTAAGTTTAACAGTTCCTGTCTCTCTCCATCTCCCCTATCTCTTTTCTACCCCTTCCATCTCTCTTCTCTCTCACTCCTTCCCTCCTCTCAGTCTCTCCCTCTCTCCTCTTTCTCCCTCCCTCCAGTAAATGGCATCACGTCTGTCCCCAATGGCCCATTCTCTGGGACAGGAGTTAGATATTGAGCTGTGAAAGAAAGAGAGAGAGAGAGAAAGAGAGAGAGAGAGAGGGTGAGAGGAGGAGAGGAAAGGGGGAGGAGGGGAGCATGGACAGCAGCCAAGTGTGACAGCGGACTCGTATTTCTTCTGTGCGCCGTCCACTGGGTCCTGTGAGTGGAATACTGAGAACCACTGCAGAGGTCCAGGAAAAGAGAGAGAGGGAAGGAAAGCGAGGGAGAGGAGAGGGGTGGAGTGGGGGGGGGGGGGGGGGGGGGGGAGCAAAAGACATATGGGAAGAGAGAGGGGAAAGAAAGCGGGGAAAAAAAATGGCGAGGAGGAGTGAGAGGGGAGAGTGATGAGGGGAGGAGTTGAGGATAGAGACAGAGAGAGGAGAGAGGGGGAGAAAGAGACAAGGGAGAGCGTGGGGCAGCAGAAATAGAGAGAGCGAGGAGAAAAAGAGGAGGAGAGAGAGGGTAGAGTAAGGAGGGGAGAAGAGGAGAAAGAGACAGAGGCAAAAAAAAAATACAATAACAAATACTCACATAATTTTTCCTCTAATTGGGCAATTCCGTTTTGTTTTTTTCCTTTTCAAAACCAAATAAAAAATGTCTTCCAGTCTTTATTTCATTCATCAGCATAAACAAAACAGAGTTGAAATCAGTACCATTACCACAGAACACAAACTCACCTGTTGTAGCTCCAGCTAAGTCAGTAAAACAAAGCTTCAGACAGAGCAGTGTCTCTAGTTAGCACCACACCCCCAGGTAATGTTGATGAAATCCGTTGCAAAGTATCAATGATTTAAAATGGCTACACCTTATGACTTTATTGCAGAAAAGTTATGATTTCTTTCTGACCATGAATCTTTTAACTATGATTTTAGTGTTGGAATGTTACTACATTCTCGTTCTCGTTTTAATTTTTAGAATGTGACATTTAAACTCTGCTGTAGATCTGGTTCAACATTCATGAATTAATTTTGCACTAAGTTTATTTTTTAAGTACTGCTACTACTACTACTGCTACTACTAACACTACTACAACTACTAGTGCTACTATTAAACGTGTATGAATAATAATAATAATAATAATAATAATAATAATAATAATAATAATAATAATAATATTTGTATAGCGCTTTTCAAGATACTCAAAGACGCTTTACATGAAAAGACCAACAAAGGCAAACAAATGAAATAAGAAAAAAAGGTGATTTTAAAGAGATGGGTTTTCACGACTTAAATAAGATAAGATAAGATAAAATAAAATAAGATAAGATAAGATAAGATAAGATAAGATAAGATAAGAAACAGCTCACCGTATTAATGCATGTTTTCATACATTACTTTTTACCCGTAGAACCTCCAGTGTGTGAAAAGTCTTTTTCCTTTTTTGCAGTGCATCGGGAGCAGACTGGATTAGCGCTCACTCGTCCATAAACCAGGTCTGAGTCTATATCACACAGATCAGACTTATGGGGCTTAGCTGTGGAGAAAGGGAGGGAGAGAGGGAGAGAGGGAGAGAGAGAGCAGGATATCAACAAAGATTATCTGCTAAGTCAATTAAAACTATCCCCTTTTAACCAAACCAAATCCTGCAAAAAGGCAAATCTCTTGTAATATTTTGTATTATTGTGGTTTATTCTCGCCAGCCTTCACCTGCAGATAGAGGACACATCCAGGTGTTCTCATTCTCAGTATACATGGACAGGACAGACCTCATGTGAAGCTCAGAACCTCCAGAATTCCCTCCCTGAGCTGCAGAGGCTGCACTAGCACTGGTTCATGACTGGTGCAGGTGCTGGGGTTTAGGTAGAGACCGTTCAGATCAGAGAGAGGCATTTTAGGTTTAAACCAACTGGATTTCAGCATTGAAACTGGCAACCCAAATGACAGACTTGCGAGGTTTATTTTACTTTCTGATTGGATAATCATCTTGACAACCAAAATACAAAATTTTAACATTGTTTTGTTCATACCTGGCGTTTGATTTACTGTGCAGCCTTGATCCTCCAGCCTTTTCTTCAGCCTTTTTTGTTTCTTCTTCGTCTAACCTTCATCTTGCCCCTGGTATAAATTCATAACTCTGCCCACTGTCTTCTCCCCTGTAGTTTGGGTTGGACACACACATAGCAGCACATGTTGATCCTATGTTCTATTATTATAAACCAGATTAAACACAATGCAGAAGTCCACTGGTTATACCAGCATAGCAATATTTGATTAGAATATGGTTATCTGGAGACACTGTTAGGTCATGTAAATATAAATTATAGTTTTACACCAATCAATTACAGAAAGTTCATCACACTAGAAGAATTCTGTCCAAAAGTTCAGCACAATTTATAGAAGAAACACTTTTTTCAAACAAAATAAAGGTATTTTCTAATATTTTAGTTGTCAAATATTAATTTCTGTGACATTAGAGGAGTTTTGGCCCAGTGCACTACATGGTTGCTAGGCTAGGTAACACTTATTTAATTCTGAAAAGTGATGTCATAATTTTCGAACAGGAAGTAAAATTTGACCCCTTTTTTTTTTTTTTTTTTTTTTTAATCTAAATTGTGTTTTAGTAAAACAACCTGTCATAGGCACAGGTTTAAATCTTACAACTTCTTGGATAAAAAGGATTAAATTATAATCGAGGGGAGTCCATTTTTTTATTTTATTTTTTATTTATTTTATTTTTATTTGAATTTTTATTTATTTATTTATTTTAATGCATTTTTACATTGTTATCAATTTTATGTGTGAAAAAACAAAAAAACAAAACTGCAAATATACTGTGACTTATGTGGAGGAAAAAAAAGAAAAGCACTGGATAAATTGCAAATTAAAAAAAAAAAGAAGATAACATTAAAAAATAAAATAATGATCATGAAGACAAGACACAAAAACATAAAACCATACGTAAACATACCCCACCAAACACACACACACAAAATGAAGTAAATAAAAATAAAAGTAATGTGGTAGTTCAGCATCATACTGCTATAGGCCCCTTTATATTTATATTTTGGCCTATTTATAATTTCATTTTCATTTTTCTTTTTTTTTTTTACTTACATTTTAATAAACACTTTAAGTCACTATACTTAACTAATATTATTTTAACAATCATCATTTCCTTTCATCATCTTTGACTTTTACTACAATCTTGAAGCAGGGAGTCGAAATTTCAGTCACATGAAACAGTATGATACTACTGCGGTAAAACCAAGATCACAATTCTGTATTCCCGTCATGTAGAAATCCCTTTTTGCAGTGTGGATGTTATACTTTTCCTCACTCCGTCAGTTAATAAGGATTCCAATCTTATCAACGCCGTTTAAGATCCCAGACCCCGCCCCCTTTTGTGAGGCGTGAAAATCAGCATAATTAATTGCCGACAGTAAAAGGAATGAAGCACGAGCGGGACCACAGACACACACATTAGAATGCAAATATGGGATATAAGATACGGAGAGTGAACAGGGCATATATATATATATATAGAGAGAGAGAGAGAGCAGAGTCTAATCCAGGCACACTTACATCTCTCTTCTGATTTACGTGACTGGAGCTCACCGCGGAGCATAAGTCAACAGCAGTGGTCGATAAAGTCAGGCAGCCATCTTGAAAAACCACTTGAACCAAAACAACAGAGCGTATATAGTGTGATAATGGATCAGAGCTGCATGTGTGTGTCGTATAACATCATTAGGATTCAGTCAATACAATCACCTGCTTGTCGCCATGGAGATGTCATTACTTTGCCTGGGATGTTCCACAGTATTTGCCCAGGGATCTTGATTACACATTTACTTACAATACTTGGATGTATCTAGTCACTGTGGAATCTCCCTGAGTTCAGATGAGTGTGATTGACAGGTGGATTAGCCAATCAGGGACACGCATGGTCGGTCCGTATCAAAACAAATATGGCCGCTTACGAGGGGACTGAAAAACATTGTGGATTTCTGCAGAATCAATCAATGTTTCTTTGTTTACTGTATGTATTTATTTCACCATCATTCTCTCCTGATTGCAGCTGATATCATCAACACTGCTCTGTTTGAGGCTTTGTTAGACTTTAACCTGAACTTTACTTGACTGCAGTTGTACCACAAAGATCTGATTTAGTTGGAACAAGTGAGATGATTGATGCTGTTAAACAAGTCCCTCACACATAACATTACTGAAGAAGCAGCTTGGATGAGCCAAATAAACTTTTGTCCAGTTGACAAATTGAATTTCTCCTTTTGCCATTACAGTCAGAAACAGTTTTTTTCAGTTAGTCACTCTCATCTTTTTGTTGGAAAATCAAACTTCTAAACAGGACCATGAACACTCCGACAGGCTCCGGAAAACGTGGTGTTTAAAGGTGCACTGTGTAACTTTCAGGTGGAGGGTCTGTCACCTGCTTGCCTTCATAAAAATTGTAAAGTTTTGCTTGGAATGTCCCACAGTATGGCATTAAACATTAATCTTGCATTTAATCAATTACAGGTGATTTCATTTCTCTAAAATACTGTGAAAAAAAAATTCCATGGAGGCAAGCAAGTGGCAGGCCCCCACCAGCAAGTTACACAGTGCACCTTTAAATCCATTTTGTATTTTTTTCTCGAGTTTTCAGACGATCTTTAAACTTATCTGACAGTGTTTTCTCATGCATTGGGTCTCCATGGTCATTTCTGAACATTCCATCGCACACATACATGTAGAACATCCCCAACTTGTTGTCACTGCACCAAGTACCAGTAAAGCTCTTTCACCTCTCTTTTGTAAAACCATAGAAACCTGTGTAGTTCTAATATCTATCTTTAAGTCTATTTCTAAATTATTCTTTTTTTAGCCATTATCTATTATCTTGTTTTATTGCATGTTCCATTTTCCTGCTGTTCTTGAACTGTGCGTTGCAACACTGGAATTTCCCCACTGTGGGACTAATAAAGGCATATCTTATCTTATCTTATCTTATCTTATCTTATATGGATGATTCATTGTGACCTGATACACTTCGCACCTCTCCCTTCAGGGGCTCTCTCCTGATGCACTCCCTGATTTGTGATTTTGCCCAAAGGTGCAAATAGATGCTTTCACTTTACAGAATGCCCTGATTTCAAATGGAGGGCAAGGGTCTATGTAACAGTGTGGGAGATTGAAAGAGAAATATACAAAGTTATAATCCATGAATGTTGGAATTTTATAGTAATTTGTGGACTTTATAGTAATTTATGGATTAAAACTTCTTTCAACTGGCAAAAATTGTATTTTGAGGTTGAATAATGTGACCTCTTTTTGAAGCTACTGTGAAAATGAAATTAAAGTGCTTATATGCTGTAAATGACTGAAAAATTTTAACAAAAAAAATAAAAATTAAAACAGATAAAAATCATCATCATCATGGTAGCAAGGCACTCAAAGCGCATTACAACAAGGAACCGCTCATCCATTCACACACATTCATACACCAGTATACGCAGACACTGGGGGTGAGGTGGGTTAAGTATAAATGAGAAGAAAAAATAAAATAGATATTGACAAAAGCTCTAATATATAACTTATCAGATTTTCCCACGCCACTCTTTTTAGCATATTATGACATTACACAAACCCAATCTGAGCACCCAGGGGACTCTCCTGTTCCCCGCCTGAACCAGGAGAGCCGGGGCAAATATGGCAGTGATGTATGACACCGTTATGAATTATGGGTCCAACATGGGCGCGTGTCCGATTTGGTTAGCTCTCCGTGCTGATCACACCAAGAACCACTTTGAGATGCAAATGAGACGCTGCACACAATGTAAAGAAGAGGGGCCTTATATTTACTCCACTGTGATTTATGAAGACTTCTCAAGGTTGTCCTGGACTAATGTTGATGTCTTTTCTAATTATGTTTTAAATCTTTGACAAAATTAATTTACGAGCAGGAAAAGGGTTTGAAGGGGGAGCAGTACATTTGTGCAGTACAAATGGGGCCAGTTAAGAATCTCAGATGGTGCCACAGTGGATGAGCTGTGGTGTAGCGAAATGATCTCAGGTTCAACCTCTTGTACCTTACTGTCATATATATACACATATATATATATATATATATATATATATATATATATATATATATATATATATATATATATATATATATATATACACATTTGCAAATTGTGGTTCATTGACATAGTAGCAAATAATTTACACTGCCAAATGAGTAAAATTAACTAAATTTAAGAATATAAATAAGGATTGAACTTTTTACCTATATCGATTGAGAAATCCAAGGAGAAATTCAGTCCTCTCAACTGGATAAAAGTTTATTTGGTCGAATACGTTTCGCAGCTCATCCAAGCTGCGAAACGTATTTCAAACGTATTTCAAACGTATCTGCCTGAAGGGAGGAGCTAACTACATTTTAGGGAGGGAGTAGCTAACATTTTAGAGAGAAAGGTGCTAACTACACTTTAGCCAGAGAAAAAGAATTGGTTTGAGAGGGGAGTTAAAGAGACCAATTTTAATAGGAAAGACAATCCATCTTTGAACAGAAATGGAGGGCTCAGACATCATCTCTCTCCTATTTACAATTTCATACTCAGACCTAAGTCAAAACAAAGAAAACAATAGGGATAGCCTTTAGGCTCAGAGGTGTGAAAGCACCCATCGGGGCCTAAATGATTCTGCTAATATGACTCAGGCACATTTCATACTTAGTGTAGTTCAATAGGCCGAGCTAACAAACAGAAACTGTAAACAAATAGGTGTGTTAGTTTCAGAATGGTTTCAGTGTAGTTAGCTCCTCCCTTCAGGCAGATATAAGGCAGTGGCTCACTGACCAGAACTGAAGAAGCAGCTTGGATGAACTGAGAAATTTAGACTTAAAATTAGACAAATTTTATTGATCCACAAGGGAAATTATTTGGATACAGTAGCTCAAACATCACAATATAATGTGTGTAGAATCCCTCAGTCGTCCAGGTAGAATCCATAGCAAAAGGAGAAATTTAATTTGTCAACTGGACAGAGTTTATTTGGTTGAATACGTTTCGCAGCTCATCCAAGCTGCTTCTTCAGTTCTGGTCAGATGCTGGTGGACACTGCTTTATATCTGCTTGAAGGGAGGAGCTTAATTACAATGAAAATTACTTTGAGACAACACATATTTGTTTACAGTTTCTGTTAGTCAGGTGAGTCTATTCAATATGGAGTGGGAGTGGGGGAGTAGTTAGCATATCCATTCAGGGCCATGATGGTGTTTTCACACCTCTGGACACTGGTATCGCTTTGTTGATGATAATTTCTCAAAAATCAAAATTCAAGCTTTGGAACCTTTTACTGCACATATCAATTCTGTAGATCCGAACATCAAATTCACACGTGAAGATGCCAAGGACAACACATTGGCCTTCTTAGACTGTGCAGTAACGATAAGAGAAGACCGGCGACTCCAGGTAGAGGTCTTCAGGAAGCCCACACACACCAACCAATATCTGCTTTTTGATTCACACTACCCACTTCAGCACAAACTGGGAGTCATTCGGACATTACAACACAGGGCCCAAGTGGTTCCAACAAGCGCAGAGGGAAAGGAAAAAGAAGAACAACACGTGGAGAAAGCCCTCTCCGTTTGTGGATATCCTAAATGGGCTTTCAATAAAACAAAGAGAGCCAAGAAACAGGACAACAGAGAACCAGAGCCCAGGAGAAAGGGTGTAACTATTCCTTACCTGGCTGGCGTTTCCGAAAAACTACAGAGGATCTTCAGACAACATGAAATCCCAGTCTATTTCAAACCCACAAACACTTTAAGACAAAAACTGGTCCATCCTAAGGACAAAACACCGAGCCACAAACAAAGCAATGTGGTCTACTCCATTCAGTGTAGTGAAGACTGCAGTGAGCGCTACATTGGAGAAACAAAACAGCCACTTCACAAAAGGATGTATCAACACAGACGGGAAAACCAGGGTGGGCCGCAATCTGCCGTACATCTCCACCTAAAAGCCACGGGCCACTCCTTTGAGGACAGCGAGGTCCAGATCTTGGCCAGAGAAAAGAACTGGTTTGAGAGGGGAGTTAAAGAAGCTATTTTTGTCAAGAAAGAGAATCCTTCCTTGAACAGAAATGCAGGTCTCAGACATCATTTGTCTCCCATCTATAACTCTATCCTCAAACCTAAATCAAAACAAACTGGGAAAACAATGGGACTAGCCAGGTCAGGTCCAGAGGTGTGAAAACACCCATCATGGCCCTGAATGGATATGCTAACTACTCCCCCACTCCCACTCCATATTGAATAGACTCACCTGACTAACAGAAACTGTAAACAACTCCATATTGAATAGACTCACCTGACTAATAGAAACTGTAAACAAATATGTGTTGTCTCAGAGTAATTTTCATTGTAATTAAGCTCCTCCCTTCAAGCAGATATAAAGCAGTGTCCACCAGCATCTGACCAGAACTGAAGAAGCAGCTTGGATGAGCTGAGAAACGTATTCAACCAAATAAACTCTGTCCAGTTGACAAATTAAATTTCTCCTTTTGCTATCACAATATAATATAATAACAGAGATGTGTGTAGAATCCCTCAGTCGACCAGGGAGAATCCATGTCAAAAGGAGATTTGTCAACTGGACAAAAGTTTATTTGGTCAAAACAGAGAGTGACAAAAATAGATGGTATAAGAAAAAAGATAGCAAAAGACAGGTGTCAAATGAGACATAATTATAAAAATAAATGTATATGTACAAGTCAAAATAAAATAGAAAAATAAGTAATAAAACATAAAATAAAATATAAAATCACAACTATATACAAGAGACAAGAACAGCAATATATTAGTTCAAAAAACTTCTGTCCAGTTGACAGAATTGAATTTCTCCTTTGCTATGGATATTGCCTGGATGACTGAGCGAGTACATGAATACATATATACATGTTATTAAAATGACTTTCATAAGTGTTATGAACTGTAGCAGAATAAATAATGAACACTATGTTTAGTGCTTTTGACTCTGTGCAGAGTAAATATACTGTCAATCACTACTTTGTGTCACACTGAATATTTAACTCTATTGTTACTCTGTACAGATAAGGACCATATGGATTTGGAAATACATTAACATTTTACTCTTTAATTGATCACCATGTCACCAAGTTTGAGTGACGGTAAAAGAAATATACTCTTCCTATAACAGAAACTATATTGGAATTAAGATGGAGGGGAGCAAAGAATTGTACAGTATAGTATTACAGCACCAGATGCATATTTCTGCCTAGTTTATGAGTCAGTGTAATCCCTCATTGGTCCAATGGTCCAGTCCAATGCTAATCAGATAAACAAAGACAGAGCACTTTCAGGCTATAACTTTATTCTCTCTTTAGGGCAGCTCAGGGCAGTATGAATTCTAGCTCCTCAGACTGGTATCTTCAAATTGAAAATGAGTTCAGACATCTCGATTTAAAAAAAAACAGGTCCAGATGATTACCTTTGAAACCTTTCTGACCAACTTAGTTTATGGTTCATATTTATTGTCTCAGTTGTTTACAGGCCCATCAAAGGCTCTCAAAGCACCACACTGTAGTCTTTATTCATTCACTGCACACGAGGCTGCCAGTCAGCTCCATCTACCCTTACAAAAAACGACTTTCAACCACACTTTCACAATAGACAATGTGGGTGAAGTGTCTTGCCTAAGGACACAATGACAATGTTGGTTTTAAATCACAGAAAATGGGGTTACACAAGTGCTCTCAAGAGTCACTGCCGCTCAATATCACTATATAAGATTAAGGTACACTTTAATGTCCCCGTAGGGAAATTTGTCCTCTGTATTTGATCCATCCTTCACTGCCACTGTAAGGAGCAGTGGGACGCACCTCCAGATCTTGACCTAGTCTTGGTCAGGACTACTTTAGCTGCAGCATTTGACCCAGGCAGGGGGAAAACATGCAAACTCCACACAGAAAGGGAATCGAACCCAGAATATTCTTGCTGTGAACTGTGAGTTTTGGTCACTCATTTACTGCACTGCCATCTCTGAGCCTATTCATGACACAAAGACTGGCACAACGTTCTTTGTCTTCTCTGTCACCACAAATGATGGTAAAATTCCCATTGCTGGCAAAATGACATTCAATGCATTGCCTCCAGATCTTTTAAAGATGCACTGTGTAACTTTTCTGGTTTTATAGCTTAGAAAAATCTAGCAAAACAACATTCTGACTGAGAGCAGTGTTGCCTCTCCACAGATCTGACCTGTAACTTGGTCTGGCTTGGTCTCTATGAAGATAGAAAGGTTTAATGCCATACTGTGAAACATTCCAAACAAAGGAATAGCTTCTCCAAAAACCAATGCACCTTTAATATTTGAATTTTTCCAAATGTCTATGGGAAAAATGAATGGGAGTAGTAGTTGTGAAACCAGAGCGAATTTGGAAGTGGGCGGGACTGTGGAGCTCCATAAACATATTTCCATAACAAAGAATTTGTGAAGGAAAATTCTTTTATGAGCTGCTGTTGTTCTGTTGTAGTTCATGTGTTTGTTCTTTATTGAATGAGCAGAGAGAGAAAGAGAGAGGAAGATGAAAGAGAGAAAGATAAGGGACAGAGAAAAAGAGAGAGGAGGATGAATGAGAGAGAGGAGAATGAAAGAGAGAGGAGGATGAAAGAAATAGAGAGAAAGAGAGGAGATAGAGATAAAGAGAGAGAGGAAGATGAAAGAGAAAGAGAGAGAGAGGAGGGAGAGAGAGGAGAGAGAGATGTTTCCTGGCTGCTGCTTGGAGCACCTCCAAATATGATGTCATCCCCAATCTCATCAGAAGAACTGGCCAAATGTGTCCTCTACAGGCTCCCATCCGACCGATCGGCCATGACAGTGCACCAGGGACCTGCACAGAGGGGGGCAAAAAGAGAGAGAGAGAACGAGAGGAAGAAGAGAGAGAGCTACACGGAGGAAACAAAAAGGGGCGGGTGAAAGGAGCTAGGGTGAGATGGAGAGAGAGAAAGAGGAAAGGAGAAAAAGACTGTTTATTTATTGTTATTATTAGCTGAACAGCTAATGAACATAAACAATGAAGTACTCTGATACAGGTATGGCAGTGTTTGTTTCATTTGCAACACCAGTCCCCATGAGGGCTTTTAACAGTTCAGATTGACTAAAAAGCAGTTTTATTTGTCTCTCTCTCCCCCCTGCTCTAACATACTCTCTCTCTCACAGACACACACACACTGCGAGAGACAGAGAAGGAAGAGAGAGTATAAAGTAAACAGAGAGAAAAAGTTGAGGAAGAGAGAGGAGAGACGGATGGTTGCAGAGAGAGAGAATTCCCCATGAGTCACTGCCAAAACAGCGTGTCATCCTCTCTGTGTGAGAGAGAGAGAGAGAGAGAGAGAGAGAGAGAGAGAGAGAAGGAACAAAAGAGAGGGCAGTGAGACTGGGGAGAGAGAAGAAGGATGAGGAGGAAGGGACAGAATGAAAGGAATATATATACACATAGAAATGGTGGAAAAGTTGATAGCAGGTGGTACAGAATGTTTAAAGAGAGATGAGATCCTGTGGTCCCCAAACCGGATCTCCTCTTGCCCCTGACTGCACCTAGAAATTCTGTCCATAAATACAATGAATGAACCGGTGACAAAGGGCAGCCCTGGTGGAGTCCAACATGCACCTGGAACAGGTCTGACTTACTACTGGCAATGCGAACACAGCTCCTGCTCCGGTCATACAGGGACCAGACAGCCCTTAACAAAGGGACCCCATGCTCCCAGAGCACTCCCCGCAGGACCCCACGAGGGACACGGTTGAATGTCTTCCCCAGATCCACAAAGCACATGTGGACTGGTTGGGCAAACTCCCATGAACCTTTGAGCACCCGATGGAGAGTATAGAACTGGTCCAGTCCGGGACAAAAAACACACTGCTCATCCTGAATCCAAGGTTCGACCGTCGGTCGGATTCTCCTCTCCAGTACCTCCTCCTCCTGCCATTCATGCATGTTTGAATAATCTAATGATCTCTCCCGGGCCCTATTCAAACCCTCCTTAGAGTTAACCTAGAGAACCTGCCCAAAGCTCCGCCCACAAGCCTACGTCACCCATGCTCAACAATTTTCCATAAATATACTGAAGCATGATACAAAACTGTGCACAGTAACTTCATAAACCTGTGAAATGCACGGCAACTGTGTGGGGACTGACTTGATTGAGCAAAACAAAAGTGAAACTAATTCAACATTTGAATACATGTTTTTGGCGAATATAGCATTTTCAAAACTTTAAAAGATAACATGGCTGTACTGGGGCCTTTCTCTGTTAACTCAGTCTCTGTTATCTTGGCCTGCATTAGCAGAGGTATAATACTCCCTACAACAGAAGCATAGCCAGACTGGACTGCACTGGACTGCTTTAGAACGCCAGTGTCAGGCCTCCTCTCTTCAAATCTCATACTACTTCAAGTTATTCTACAAAGCAGGACTAAACCAGGACTCAAGCGGGACTAAACCAGGACTCAAGCAGGACTAAACCAGAACTCAAGCAGGACTAAACCAGAACTCAAGCAGGACTAAACCAGGACTAAAGCTGAACTAAACCAGGACTAAAGCAGAACTAAACCAGGATTATGCTCCAAATGTCAATATGAGTGTCAAGGGTGACAAGTGAGCATTGAGAGACATGCTCACTTGTCACTCTTCTTTCTCTGTCTTCTCCCTCTCTCTTTTCTCTCTCTCTCTCCCTCCCTCGCTCTCCATCTTCTCTCTCTCTGAGTATGGAGAGATGGAGTCAAAGCGGATTTCCTACAAAGACCATAATCCTTTGCTGCGTGTCACACCTCAAGCCTGAGCGCTCGAGTGAGAACAAGAGTGTGCATGATCCTTATAAGAGAGGGAGAGGAGAGAGGTAGGGAGACAGAAGAGGGAGGGAAATAGAGAAAAAGACAGTGAAAGATTGAGAAGAAAAAGATAGGAGGAAGAGAGGAGAGGAAAAAAGGGGCAATGAAAGAAGGGAATAAAAGGAGTAGGGTAGGGAGAAAAAAAGGAACGGAGAGGGAAAGAGAGAGACAAAAGTAAGTCTATGTGTGGTGGAGAGAGGATGAAAAGAGAGAGACGATATACAGGGAAGGGGGAGAAAGAGGAAGAAACAGAAGAGTAGAAGAGGAGAGAAAGAGAGAGGAAGAGAGATGAAAGCCGGAAGAGAGGAGAGGTTGAGTGACTTCCTCAGTTTGTTGGTGCGAAGCGAAAATCTACATAATCAGGACTAAAGCTGTACTTTATGCACACTCTGATCCACTGCTACAAGAGGAGAGGGAAATGGAGAAGGAGGGAGGTAGAGGAGAGCTCCAAGAAGATAGAGATGGAGGGATGGAGGGAGAGACAGAGGGAAGGATGGGAGAGAGGGAGGGATGGGAGAGGGACTGAGAGAGAGAGGGGGAGAGAGAGAGAGAGAGAGAGGTTCTGATCCACTCCTACAAGAAGAGAGAGAGATGGAGGGAGAGAGGGAGGGAAGGGAGAGAGAGGGGGGGAGAGAGGTAGAGGATAGATACTCTGATCCTCTGCTACAAGGAAAGAGAGGGGGAGTGACTTGCGGTGATGTCACTGACCTTTTCTGAGCCAGATTTACACTAAATTAAAAATGTTTTATATGCATATAGGGGTGTATTTACAAAGCATTTGTGCACATGCTAAATGCATTGGACATGCTAAAAAGCAGACGCAGCCCAGAGTTTCCTTCTGGGATCAAATGAATATGCAAAATGGGGAGTTCTGGGTAAAATGCGCAAAAAGGAGGAGAAAATGCAAATGAAGTTGTTTAACAGTGGTGCTTGATTTATCAAGATGACTAGTGCAAAAACTTTGTGGATATTAGGAATATTTGGATATGGAAGGAGGCGTGCTTGTTCACTTCCATGTGGTGTCGGTCCCAAATGCCCAAGCCATGCGCAAAAGTGCACAAGTTTCAATGGCTGGGCCTATCTAAAATAAAAGGACTGGTTGTTTCTAATTTTAAATTTATTATTCAAAACATTAAATGTCAGTCAACATGCTATAAGCATTTACTATTCAGTTTTTACATTTCATTTGCAAACAAAATAGTATTTGGCACACCACAGTTCCAAATAGAAATCACTGTAACACTATGATTTGTAGATTAGATCCATGCGTCGCATGGATAATTTACTTGATTATAAAAGGCCTCTTTATTGCGCTGTAATTTTACTTTTTTAATTGAAGTCTTTCTCTCTTGGTGGATATAGTGGCCAACAAAAAGGCATCCTTGGTCAGTTTTGTTGCATTTTTACATTCATTCCTTAGGGTTTCAGAGCCATACAGTCCGAAAAGATCCACCTTGAGTTCAACTAGATCAAAGAATTTAGCGTACTTTGCAAGGCTCCTTAGTTTTGAGTCATCAAAGTGAGCCATTTCATTAAACTGTGCACAGTTAACTAAACAAACAAAAACAAGCTCATCAAAGTGGTCAAATCTCAATGGTGTAAAACATGCATTTCTTCTCATCACGCAGCATTTGGTCACTTCGGGCATTGTCAGTCAGGCCAAGAGTAGTGCATTTATGTTCAAATCTCTCATAAAAGCCATCAAAGTCTTGCCTGAACAGGTCGATTATTTTAGTTGTGTTGCGGATCCTTTAACAGCAAAATCCAATGTCCATAACTTTGTTTTGGAAAACTCTGAAGAGTCTGTTTGGTGAAAAATGTCCTCACATGCCATAACAAAAAAACATGTTGATGCCTTGGAAAGCCACTGGTCAAATCCTGCTGTCATCATCAGAGTGTCATTGTCCCAATTTTCTGGATGATCCTTTATCATGCAAAATAACAAACGCAGATCTGAGTATTATAAACGTATGGTTTGCAAAAGCCTTGAGTTAGAGCTCCACCGTGTGGGTGCCGCTCTTGGGAGACGCTGCTTGATTAAAATGTCTATTAAGTGTGTGCGCTTTGTGGATTTATTAAAAAAATACCCCTAGGCCCTCAACAGTTTGTGGGTGTAACAGTGTGTAAACATTGCCTCTGGTACCCTCTCTTTGATTTTTGCCTGTACTCCATTATGTTCTGATGCCATGACCGCTGCTCTG
Source organism: Taenioides sp. WSHXM2023 (assembly GCA_029959045.1). Taxonomy (NCBI): domain Eukaryota; kingdom Metazoa; phylum Chordata; class Actinopteri; order Gobiiformes; family Gobiidae; genus Taenioides; species Taenioides sp. WSHXM2023. The sequence continues at coordinate 31,025,337 of CM057100.1, forward strand.
CCATAAGTCTGAGAAACCAACTTTTCAACACATTTATACTTTTGCAAAACTCCCAAAACATACTCCGCTATTGCAGCGGCTTGTCTGTCCTCGCTAACATCATCAAAGCCCAAAAACCTCTCTTTCACCTCAGCAGTAAACACGCACCTCAGAATAATCGAAATCTGCACCTTGTTTGTGACATCTGTTGTCTCGTCAGCCTCTACAGCAGCAAATGGGGCAGGTAGCATTGATAAGTTCTTTTAAATTCTCACGGTTCTCCAGTCCAGTTTAGAAGCATTTTTTAGCTTTAAAATTCTATCATTAATTTTTTTTTCATCCATTGGTGAACTTGACTCTAGCTAGTTGTTGGTGCTTTTACAACAGAAATATAAAAGCTCACTCCTTTCAGTAAGACTCAGGTACTGTGAGAGGCTAGCCTCACTTCCAACAATTTCAGTGCGTCTTATATCAGTACAGCTAAAATACACTCACACAGAGTCAACATTTTATCTAAGCAAAAGGATTTAAAATATTGGATGAAGTGTATAAAAATATATTGTCAGTTAAATAGAGAGAGCCTGTACAAAATGAATGCCTTGCCCTGAGGTCTGGCTTGCCTCACCCCTCGCCTAATACAGATATTGGCATTTCTTTAAATATATTATTAACGATAATCAATCTGTAAAGCACAAATAAGTAACACAAGAGAAAACGAATTATATATATATATATATATATATATATATATATATATATATATATATATATATATATATATATATATATATATATATATATATATATATATATATAATATAGCCTATATAGGAGGAGGAAGAAGAGAGGAAGAGAAAAAAGGAGGGGAGTAGAGAGAATGAGATAGGGAGAGAAACGTTTTTAATCTGAAAAGGGAGATACAGACATAGAAGGAAAAGAGAGAAAATGCTCTGATTGATCCACTACATGGCTCACTGACACAACTGGGCCTTAAATGTAGCCTGAAACACTCAATAAAAATATATGCATTGTAAAAGTCTCTGTACCTGATTTTTACTGTGTTCAAAATTAAAAAATAAAAGAACGAGTTCATTTGGTCCAAAGTTATCCCTCACTTACCTTATGCATTCAGAGCATCCTAGGGATTCACCACAATGAGTTGATACACTTTCAAAGACAAATGTGGCGTATGCATCACATCAATGCTAACAACAACAAGAAGGCTAACTGTGCTCTTCCTGATCCCCGATGATAAAAAGCTTTCTAATTAGATGCAGACAGTACACAGCAGACTTAGTTTGACCTCAAGAGCTGTTTTTACAATAAATCTGTACTTTGGACATCAAATACATGGGGAAAAGTTTGAACTTAGATAATGCTTTTTGTAATGACTCATTTATATCTTTCATAAATAATAAAAAAACACATTGTGTTGCACTGTTTTTGTTTGCGTTTTACAGAGTTTAATGAGATCTGGTCCGGCTCCCCCAAAAGGCTCTGCTCTCAAATCCCAGTTCCATTTTACATTATAGTTCAGTTTCTTCAGTTTTATATTTACATAATCTATCAAATCATTAACATATAAAAGTGTTTGTAAATAGTGTGACTGTGAAATGAGCAAAAGTACTCCAAATGTTCATATGTGAATAACGTGAAAGAGATGACTTCTTCTGGTTTTCATGTAGTAAATACATGTCTTTATTTCCTGTTTCTTTGATGACAGTTCACAACTTCACATTTTCACCAGCAGTGCACAATCAATGTCTGAAAGTCTGAATGTATAGTAAAAAGGACACGCCCACTGGCATCTATAGGTGGGTTTCAGATTCTAGAATGTGATGATGTCGTACTCTTAGATGGGGACATGAGCCAGTTTTCCCTACTGATTACATTATATTTTGTTATGAATTATCCAAAAAGTAAATGCACAAATGTTGAACTAGATCCAAGAACTCACTATATTACAACTAAAATCTGTATTTTAACAACATTAATTGTATGTACCCTCATCTATCTTAAATATTATTGGCCTATAGAATACGGGGCTGTTGCTGGTTATAGGCGGGTCTGTGGAAGGGGTGGGGAGGGTCCTCATTGCCTCTTGCAGCTCTAAGTTCACATTTGTTTCATTTATTTGTAGCAACACCTGGGCACTTTCTGAAGGTGTCATGTCACCTGCTTGATTCTATGGAAACAGAAAGTTAAAACCATACTATGGAATATTCTCCATAGAGAGTGTTATGCCAACTACTATTAATTCAAAGGAGCAACATTTCCAAGTCAGGTTCAAAGTCAGGTTTGTGGAGATGCAAGCCCACTCACAGTAAGGACACATGTTTAGTCTACATCTTTTAGTGCATAGTGTAGCACAAAACATTTCTTATGGAACCATTTGTATTTTTTTATTTTTTTATTTAAGCGTTACACGGTGGGGATAAAGTGGCTCATTTGATTAAAACTTTGGACTTTTCTAAAGGAAGTCCTCTACGGGGCAATATGTCCCCCACAACTAAAGACCAACCAATCTGCAAATGATTTTACTCCTTCAGCTCAAACTTTAAACCAGGGGTCAGGAAACTTTTTACCATGGAGTGCTAACTGAGTGTGTCACCACTAATGTTCTGGCCCATTATGGGGTATAAATATGAACCAAAAACATTTGAATATTGATTATTTTGTGCTTTATTAACACCCATTTTTAGTTTAAATTGTGCTCCTTAATGTGTGACTCAACTCAATACATTTTTGCAACTTTGCATATTCAAAGAAAAAACTGCCATATGCAGATTATGCAAAATATGAAATACAAAGATACCAGCAACAACGCAGGCTACAATCAAGAATCAAGAACATCCATTACTCTTATTCATGACAAGCAAGAAACAGCCTGTAAAAAATAGGCTAAAATACAACTGTGCAGAGTGGAACTGGAAAACTTAATAGGACTAGAACCTATTCAATGAGAACCGTGACATTGCATTTCTTTGCTTAGCTTTGTGATTTGCGCATCATCACGTTGTGACTTTTAATTGCACACATGCCTCAGAGTGATCTATCGTTAAATGGCTGCCATTGAGAGAGATGACATTTTTCATCTGTGAGAATCTTTGTTCACATATGTAAGTGGAGCCAAATACAGAGAGGAGGGCCAGTACAACGTTGTGCAGACAGGAAAACTTGTCAGGAAAAGATGACCAACATGAATGCAGGCTGGTTGATACTGTTTATCTGTGCTTTCAAGTTCTTTACGCAGCTCACTAAACTTTGTCACCCATAATGCGGAGCTTTTCAGATCTGTCAACTGCATTTCAAAGTCTGTTATGTCCATCCACGCAAATAGTGAGAGATAAAAATCACCCACATTACAGCAGTTGGGTTTAATAAGGAAAGAAAACATATGCCCGTACCTTCTAAAGTCCTCAAAGCGGGTCGAGAAGGTGTTTGAAGTAACGAAAGCTGGAAGTGACCATGTTGTTTGAGAATATTTCCAGTTTAGAAATAAAGGCAGTCCACATTTCAAACAGCACCAAAACTGTCTTTCCTCCACCTTGTTGGTGCACATTAAGTTCATGTAAATGTCCCGTGATGTCTGTGAGGACCATGGATTTTACAGTCCATGTCTTATCATGCACCTCTGCGTAGTGCTGTCCCTTTTGTATCAAAAAAGTCTTAATACAGTCACGCAGCCGACAAATCGCTCCAAAACCTTTCCACAGCTTAACCACCTCACTGATGAGAAGTAGGTTACCATACGTGTAATTCAGCTCTTCCAGCAGCGTGCGGAACTCATGGTGGGTCAGCGCTGACCGCTTCACTATAAAATTCACGATCTTTGCCACCATAGCCATAACACTATTAAGATCTGAGTTTGACATCTTTGGACACAGATTTTCTTGGTGTATTATGCAGTGGCGTTTCATAATGGGGTGGCTAACTTTTTCCTCAGTTAACCTGAAAAATTAAAGCCCCTCTCTGCTTTCCTAGGAGGTGCGCCGTCTGCACAGCAGATATTTTACTGAGGTCAACTCCCTGCTCATCAAAATGTTTCAGAAATTCTATGTCCTGACCCTTTGTTGTGGCATTCATTGGTCTTAAGCAGTACAATTCCTCGCTGATAGTGGTGTCTATCTATATCTTGTCACAACTACCAAATGCGGAATGTCATTAACATCCACAGTCTCATCCAGTGCAACGCTAATAAACGTAGTATCCTTGACACCCGTTGTCTGCTGCTCTCTCATATTTTCAGCCACACGTCGCTGAACTGTTCTTGCAGACAGAGGAATGTCTCGTGTTTTTTAGTTAATTGTCTCTTTGTTTGGCAACCCCTCAAATAATGCATCGGACCAACTGAGAAAGGCGTCCTTGATGTACTCCCCGTCTGTGAACAGACCCTGTTTAGCAATGCAGTTAGAAATGTAATAACTAGCATGAGCGGAATGATTATTAGCGGTGATAAAAACCTTACGGGGGCTAACTTGTTTTCCATACCTCGACACTGCATGTTTTATATGCTCTGCCTTATCTGAATCATCTTTGAAAATCTTCTTGTGTTTTGTCTCAAAGTACACTGGATCTCCGACATGCAGCAGTTTCACAGCACAAATGCCCTGTGAAATGCCCTGGTTTTAGCTTTGGACAACCCAGCCAGGAGTGCTGAAGGAACAGGGTTAAATGAGGCTATGACAGTAAAAAAAAAAAAATTGTCTGGTCTTGGGCCACGTTTGCTGACCCCTGGTTTAAACTGTAGTCGACTGAAGTCTGTAGCTTCTGTGATTTTAAGAAAACTGCACTAAACCTACAATGTCTGAATAAACAACCACCCAGTTTCTGGAAACAGCCGTGTATATTTATAATTAGATAATTGCACAGTATTTAATTTGCACTGCATGTCCTGTACTATAATTGTAGTGTCATTGTAGTGATTTGAGTTACTGAACTGGTTGAGTTGAATAATTCTCACCTTCTCTTCTTTTACTTGGCATTATGCCTTTATCAAAGCACTTACTGAATATTAAACAAGTGTTATTAGCCTAAGTTTCATCTGTTATCATGGACTGAAGTCAGGGAAGTCTTCACTCTAAAACCTTTGCCCAATTGACAGTATCATTTTTTTTTCTTTTGCTCTCTGACTTTAATTTGACAAAATAGACCACTATGTATTACATGTTTAACTTAGTTTTATTACAAACTCCAAACACTGGAATCACAGAGACAACAGTGTCTTCTTCATTGGTGCTCTGAGACTTTGATCTGTGGTGGTCTTCTTCACTTTAGCTGCCTCCATCACTGCCATGGTCACGAATGCCACTTTCATGTTCAGCATCAGCGCTGTGTTTCTCCAGCGAGCTCGGTGGTGCTTCAGTGATAACTTGAATAAATAAATTATAAAGATAAATAAATGAATTACTAGTAGTAGTAGTAGTAGTAGTAGTAGTAGTAGTAGTAGTTTAATTTAATTGTGTTTTTAGTGTGTAGTTTTTAAATTGCATGATTTTAGCTATCGCTCCCCAGCTTGTTGTTGACCTGACCCCATCATGTGACTGAAGGTTCCAGCCATCAGAGGTGTGTAATCACCACATCTGTGCTGGTGTGCGCATTGAGTATAAAAGGATGGAAATGAACACGCCAAGGGGACAGAAAGGGGAGCTGGGGCAGTAATGGATCTGGATGTGGCAGATGAGTACTTTGTACATACCACTAGTGGTGCTCAAAGAGAGCTTATGGCGGCAGGATAGGTCCAGTGTGGGTTGACGTGGCCCAGGGTGTGGTTTCACAGTGGAGAGACAGTGGAGGTGCAACAGGAGGCACTGTCCATGTCCATGCTGTATGCCGAGAAGTTTATCTGAAATAAATGGTGGTTGTTGGTGTATGTTTTGTGCCCTTGTATATTTCCCCTGGAAGAAGACTGAGACACACTTACCCCTGCACCTTGTCCTCGCTATTTTTTATTACAGTTACAAGTTTTTGCATTTTATTGCAGTCAGTTTTGATTCATTTTTGCTTTTATGATTTTATGTTCCTTATTTTGTTATAATTGATTTTATTAATTTTAACTTATATTTATCTTTATCATCTTTTGTTTTATTGATATCACCAAAGCCCTTGCTGCAATATAGATTTTACAATAACATTCTAATTCGGCCTTTCCCATTTACAGACCTTACAATACACCTCACCATGTGAAAGTAGCACCAGTAGTGCCAAGTCTTAATAGAAGTAGCAATAGTAATAAAAGTAGTATTAGTAATAGTAGTAGTAGTAGTAGTAGTAGTAGTAATAGAAGAAGAATAAGTAGTAGGAGTTGTAACTAACCAAGCTGAAATAGTAAATACAACATGTGAAAAAGTGACTTACTACAGACCAGTCCAATGAAAACCAGGAGTACAAACTATAGATGAAATAAAAGAAGGATTAATGAGAGAATAGAGTGACACAGAGTTAGACTGTGTCAAATCTCATGAGTGTTAAAAAGATGTAAGTCTGTACCAGTAAGTCTGTACCTGTTCATTTTGCTGGAGTGAAGTGAAGCGGTGCTCTGGCTCGTTCTGCTCTAGAGTCAGCTGCTCTTTGGCTCCTGAGAATGAGAGGAGCAATTATATTATATTACATTATATCATATCATATTATATCAACCATTATTTAGGAGCAAGAGGAACACCCAACAACATCAAGAACCACAAAAGACGAGAGTTGATTAATGACCCACAGGTATTAGGGTTACAGCCCTGTTTGGCAGCAGTGAATACAGAGATTAATATTATCTGCTGATACGTGGTTAGGGATGGAAAATGTCATCTCTTTGCTCATATCGACAGAGCTGGAGATTTGAATACATTTTATGCTTTTAATAAATAAGATACAGTGTTAGTCAAACGTTTAGGCACTTTTACATATATGTTTCTTCTTTATTTCCATGATAATGTAATAAATTCAAAATAACTAACTGTTTGGGATTTTAAAAAAAATAAGTAGCCACCCTTTGCTTTGAACCCTGGTATGCACTTTTTGGCATTTGGTGACCCTGACACAGCACAGCTGTGAAGTAAAAACCATTTCAGGAGACTTCATGGAGCTCACTGGGAGATGGCCAAGGGTTTGCAGCTGTCGACAAAGGAAATAGTGGATACCTTTAACATAATTATACTGTATGTACTGTATTATAATTGTAGTAATTTGTCTCTGGTTGAGTTGTATAATTCTCACCCTCTCTCTTTTTACATGGCATTATGTCTTTATCAAAACGTCTATTGAATGTAGTTAAACAAGTGTAATTAGCCTAAGCTTCATCTGTTATCGTGGACTGAAGTCTCAAATCCATAACCACTGGTCAGAGGATCGAGTAGATGCAGCACAGCTGCAGTTTTATTTTCACATTTCAGATTCTTTTCACATCTGACATCTGCCCTGTTATATGTGTCTTTTATGAGCACAGATCACATTTATTTTTTATTTCTCTTAAATGTTAAAGTCACATAACGTGTTGTGAGTGTTATGGGTGGTTCACATATTGTATATGTCCGCGATCAAGAACTAGCTAAACTGAATAAAACAAAATATATATATATAAAAAAATAAAAAATAAGACAATAAAATAAAAGGGATTAGAGCTTAAATGGACATCAATACATGATTAGAAATAGGCCTAAGAAAACAAAGTTAAAAAGTCTCTTCTGAAGTTCTCATGTCCATTGTCCAGGGTGACAGTGGGGCTCCATCACCAGAGTGGAGCAAATTTACATAATTATAATATTGTCATTATACTATACTATTCTGTAATTGCAGTGTCATTGAAGTCCGGGCTGTGAGGTGGGTTCAATCACCTGTCAATCATCAAGTTAAAGTAATGAACAGTCACATACCATATTTACAGTTTGAGTGACTTTGTGCTTATATTTCAGGGTTAAAATGGACTTTTGGTCAAACTGATCAGATGAAGTCAGTTAGACCAGAGGTAAGGCAACAATTCAAAGGGATTCAGTGTGGTGCCTCCTCCCTGTGGGATATGAACACGTCCCCGGGAAAGCACCCAGGAGCCTCAGCTGCTCCTCTCCACGAGAAGAGTTTAAACATTAAATTTAGCCTTTACTCTTTGCTTTGAACTCTAGTTTGTACTTTTGGCATTTCTTGACCCTGACACAGCACAGTAGTGAAGTGAAAACCATTTCAGGAGACTTCATCATGAAGCTCATTGATAGATAGTCAATGGTTTGCTACCCTGGACTGATCTGTGTGTATCTGAAATGAGTTTTACACATTATGAATCTGGGACGGCTCTCACTAAAAGAAAACTATAAGAAAGCACAGATCGTCATGGTGACTATTTAAATCTGATTGTTGAAGCATCATAACAGAAGAACAAGACAAAAAATCTAACTTTGTTAAATCCAGCTGCGAGAAAAGCACAGACATCTTCTAAATAACCCTGTAGTACTGACGCTAAAATAGACTGAAGTACATCTGTTGCTGTCACCATGTTTGTTTTGGTTTGTCTGGGCGCTTCAAACCTGATGCTGCAATGCGATTGGTCGCCTGTTAGGCCCTATCGCACCAGTGGGCCCCAAATGGATATTCTTGAGTTTGTGACACAAATAACACTCTTATTGTCTCTTTTTACTATTTCTCTTTTTGTTCGTATATATTTTCACATTATTTGCTAAATACATTTTTAATCATGTTTTAACTGTGTTTACTTATTATTGTACTGAAGGAGGCGATGGATCAATGGCAAAGCTCTCCACTTTACTTTCTTTACTGATCAGTCTACTCTTGTCCCTGCTATAGCACTAGTTTAGTCCTGCTATAGTCCTGTTATAGTCCTGGTTTAGTCTTAGGATGAGAAGCTCAGTTACTCAGGAGTAGCTTGGAGTAGAGCTACTGCTCCTCCACATGGAGCTGAGGTGGAAGACTAGAAACTCATTTAAACAAGTATCTTTCCTGAACAGTTTTAGAATCATCTTGCGCACCATAGGGACCACATGGAAACCACAGGGCTACTATTTAGTGTTTAAATGACATTGTATTTTCTAAAAGGAGCATTTTAATCATTATTGTTATTACTCAGTAACAAGCATCAATCAAATCTGAAATGTTTGTATTTGTGATTTTCCAGTGAGCTCTGTCAAAGTTGCGTGTGAGTGTTTGTGACTGTAAATTTATGATTGACAGCTGACCTCAGCTATCAATGACACAAAATTACAGTACAGTAGAGTACAGTAAAATATAATTACGGTATATTATGTAAAGATGAAACAGGGTGGATGCTTTTTCCCCAATCCATTGTTCTATCCAAATGTTCATGAAATATACACTTCTTCAGTACTTTACTTTAAACCACCTGTGGGGCCCTGTCTCACTATACTCCTCTGTATAAATACACAAATATCAGTACAATGAGCACATTGTGAACAGACTCCTACCTTTAACTTTTTTGCTAGAATCATCCAGCCCCAGAGTGCCCCAGGACTGAGACAAGCCTTGTTTACAGAGAACAGATCAGAGAATAGAGCAGACACCAGTCTGACCGGTGTGAACATACTTCAGTGTCACAGACTCAAACCTGTTTGTGACAAGTGATCATTATCTTTACCACTTGTATGTGACACCGTGATCTCATTCTCTTTATGGCAAATCAATGACATGTTTATGTTGAGATTAAATCAGTCATTAAAGGAATTAACTGTGAGACACTCCCACCTTTACACAACAGTACTAACAGTACTAGCAAGAAAGAAATACCAGGATGCCCTCCCACAGTTCTCTGCTATCAGCAATGTGACTGAAGTGCAGTGATCCGTGACAAGTGCCGTGATCCTCAGCGTCACGGAATTTCCAATCTTTATTGAACAAAAAGTAGAGGTTAACATGAAAACTACCGCTTCATGACATCACAAGGTGGAACGAAACATTTTGAGCTTTAGAGAGACAGACTAATAAGGCAAGTTTATACATGTGTGAATGAAACAAAAAACAACTCCAGGTATTTTTTTCTGACGAGCTTCTAACATGACTTAAAGCTCACAAGGGTCAGTGTTGCGTAATATAGAACCTTTAATGTTGAAATATTAGTGGTTATTTTAAGGAAACATTGTTATGGATGAAATGTGGCTGCCAGAGGTGCTTTTATGTAAATAGGGCCTTTAATATCTTCTGTACTTGCCCAAGGACTGCAGATGGAGAGGAGTTTGTAGCTAAATCTTGCACGTTCTAGTCGTGTTCTTGCCCCTCCCCCTCCATCATTGCCATGGTGATCTCCGCTCTAAGGCTCTGGTCTAAGTGGCCGTGTTGTGCTGAGGCGGGACTTTGGAGATAACTTTATTGATTGTTAATTATGGTCAGGATCAGGCGTATAATCAGCTCATTTGGATCCTGCCCTATTCCACCTGACACACGCACCTCTGCTGTCCGCTGGGCTTTGCTAACAGGAAAGTCATGCTGGAATTCAATTAAAGGCGCACTGTGTAACTTTCCTGGTGTGGGTGGGGGGCTCCATTACCTGCTGATCTACATGGAGACTGTTGGAGGAATGTCCCACAGTATGGCATTGAACTACTAGTATATCTTACAGTTTACACTACCAGTCAAAAGTTTGGATATTTTTAATACTTTCTATATGTTATATACTTGCAGAACATGTCAAATATATAAAGTAAGATGTGTGGAATTATGTAACACAGAAAAAAACGTGTGTGTATATATATATATATATATATATATATATATATATATATATATATATATATATATATATATATATATATATATATATATATATATATATATCTGATCACTGGCAGGGCTAACTGAAGTGGCTGATATCAAGAAATCCTACCAATGGCTGGAGAGGGCAGGTCTGAAGGACAGCACAGAGGCCCTCATCCTGGCTGCACAGGAGCAGGCCTTGAGCACCCGAGCAATAGAGGCCCAGATCTACCACACCAGACAAGACCCAAGGTGTAGGGTGTGCAAAGAGGCTCCTGAGACAGTCCAGCACATAACTGCAGGGTGTAAGATGCTGGCAGGGAAAGCATACATGGAGCGACACAACCAAGTGGCGGGCATAGTGTACAGAAACATCTGTGCAGAGTACGGGCTGGAGACCCCAAGGTCAAGGTGGGGAACTCCCCCAAAGGTTGTGGAGAATGAGCGTGCCAAGGTCCTGTGGGACTTCCAGATACAGACTGACAGAATGGTGATGGCGAACCAACCAGACATAGTGGTGGTGGATAAGCAACAGAACAAAGCCGTGGTGGTGGACATTGCAATACCAAGTGATGGTAATATCAGGAAAAAGGAACACGAGAAACTAGAGAAATACCAGGGGCTCAAGGAAGAGCTGGAGAAGGCCTGGAAGGTGAAGGCATCAGTGGTGCCCGTGGTGATCGGAGCACTCGGGGCTGTAACCCCCAAACTGGAGGAGTGGCTCAAGCAGATACCCGGAAAAACATCAGACATCTCAGTCCAGAAAAGTGCAGTACTAGGAACAGCAAAGATACTGCGCAGAACTCTCAAGCTCCCAGGCCTCTGGTAGAGGGCCCGAGCTGATGAGGGTGAGAGAGACCAACCACCGTGGAAGGTGAGGAACACATTTTTTTTTTATATATATATATATATATATATATATATATACCACAGCAACCTCCCTGAACAAGATCCAGTCACCATCACAGTGGCAGACATTCAGGAAAGAGTCTCAGGCATGAAAAACTGGACAGCACCTGGCCCTGACATGATCCATGTGTACTGGCTAAAGAAGTTCACGGCTCTCCACGAGCGCCTGGCAGCACAAATGAACCAGCTGCTAAGGGATGGGACTCACCCTGAATGGCTAACCCAAGGGCGTACGATCCTGATCCTGAAGGATCCTCAAAGGGTACAGTCCCATCCAACTATCAGCCAATAACCTGTCTCTCCACAACATGGAAGCTCATGTCAGGCATCATTGCGGCTAAGATAAGTGGGCACATGGATCAATACATGAGCACAGCACAGAAGGGCATCGGCAAAAACACCAGAGGAGCCAAACACCAACTCCTGGTTGACCGAACAGTCGCCCATGACTGCAGAACCCGTCAGACCAACCTGTGCACTGTCTGGATTGATTACAAGAAAGCCTATGACTCAATGCCACACACATGGATCACTGAGTGCTTGGAGTTGTACAATATCAGTCGGACTCTAAGGGCGTTCATTGCAAACTCAATGCGGTTGTGGAAAACCATCCTTGAAGCCAATGGCAAGCCAATTGCACAAGTGGCCATCAAATGTGGCATATACCAAGGAGATGCACTGTCCCCACTGCTGTTCTGCATAGGTCTGAACCCCCTCAGCCAAATTATTGACCGCACTGGCTATGGATACCGACTCAGAAACGGGGCCACCATCAGCCACCTCCTCTACATGGATGACATCAAGCTGTACGCTAAGAGTGAGCGAGACATCGACTCACTGATCCACACCACCAGGATCTACAGCACAGACATTGGAATGTCATTCGGGCTCAAGAAATGTAGTAGGATGGTGACAAAGAGAGGGAAGGTAGTCCACACAGAGGGGGTCTCACTCCCAGAGGGAACAATAGCAGACATTGAGGACAGCTACAAGTACCTTGGTATCCCACAAGCAAATGGCAACCTTTAAGAGGCAACAAGGAAAGCGGCTACGGCCAAATACCTGCAACGAGTAAGGCAAGTCCTAAGAAGCCAGCTCAATGGCAAGAATAAGGCACAGGCAATAAACAGCAACGCCCTGCCAGTGTCAGTCAAAATCCATAAGTACATCAAGGATAAGGCCCAAACAGATGATGTGCTCAGGGAATGCCTCAGACAGTGGAGGTCAGAGGAAGAGGTGCTGGAGGGACCATCATGGCAGGACAAGCCCCTACATGGGGCGTACCACTGAAACATAACTAAAGTGGCTGATATCAAGAAATCCTACCAATGGCTGGAGAGGACTGGTCTGAAGGACAGCACAGAGGCCCTCATCCTGGCTGCACAGGAGCAGGCCTTGAGCACCCGAGCAATAGAGGCCCAGATCTACCACACCAGACAAGACCCAAGGTGTAGGTTGTGCAAAGAGGCTCCTGAGACAGTCCAGCATATAACTGCAGGGTGTAAGATGCTGGCAGGGAAAGCATACAGGGAGCGACGCAAGCAAGTGGCGGGCATAGTGTACAGAAACATCTGTGCAGAGTACGGGCTGGAGACCCCAAGGTCAATATGGGGAACTCCCCCAAAGGTTGTGGAGAATGAGCGTGCCAAGGTCCTGTGGGACTTCCAGATACAGACTGACAGAATGGTGATGGCGAACCAACCAGACATAGTGGTGGTGGATAAGCAACAGAACAAAGCCGTGGTGGTGGACATTGCAATACCAAGCGATGGTAATATCCGGAAAAAGGAACACGAGAAACTAGAGAAATACCAGGGGCTCAAGGAAGAGCTGGAGAAGGCCTGGAAGGTAAAGGCATCAGTGGTGCCCGTGGTGATCGGAGCACTCGGGGCTGTAACCCCCAAATTGGAAGAGTGGCTAAAGCAGATACCCGGAAAAACATCAGACATCTCAGTCCAGAAAAGTGCAGTACTAGGAACAGCAAAAATACTGCGCAGAACTCTCAAGCTCCCAGGACTCTGGTAGAGGGCCCGAGCTGATGAGGGTGAGAGAGACCAACCACCGTGGAAGGTGAGGAACACATTTTTATGTGTGTGGGTGTGTGGGTGTGTATATATACACACACACATCTCACTATATATATTTGATGTCTTATGTTTGTATATAAAATGTTGAAAGGAGTAAACATATAGAAAAAAATATTGAATTAGAGGGTGAGTCTAAGCTTCTGACTGGTAGTGTATTTCATTTACCTGTCCAACCAGAGCCACACGCTTTGACAAAACTTTACAAAGACGAGTGAATCTGGAGCTGTGTCCTGTCTCCCTAATTTCAGAAGGTGTGATTGACAGGCGGATTAACCAATCAGAGATGCTGCTCTGTTCGCGTCAAAAACAAACATGGCTGCTTACACTTAAAAAAGGAGATACATCTACTTAAAAGACTGAGAAACAGGGCCAATTTTTACAGAATCAACAATCAAAGCACCAAACTATGACTTATCTCAGGTAAAAGAAGTTCTATATTTTCTTCTGAATGTTAAGAGACTTTTGGAGAGGAAATGTCTTCTGCATTTGAGAGACACCTGATACAAATAAGCAGCTGTGGTTGGATCATCTCAAGTTTGAGGATTTTCACGCTCTGTGGTTCAGTTTCAGACACTTCTAAACTCAAACAGAATGTAGAAGAGACTGGCTGCTCAGACCAGTATTTAAAGCTCCTATATTACACAAAACTGACTCTTGTGAGCTTTAAGTGGAATGTTATAGAAATACAGAAATATTCCTGGAGTTGTGTTTTGTTTCATTCACACATGCTTGAGTAATCCTTTATTATTAATCTGTCTACATCTCAAAATGCTCTGTTCCACCTTCTGATGTCATGAAGCAGTAGTTTTCAAGTTAACAGTTACACACAGTATGGCATTGAGTGAGTTATGTCATGCACTTGATGTAATTGCAGTGGTTTTATAAAGTCAATTAATCAATCATCTCTCCACAGATCTGAACTGTAACTTGGCCTGGCGGCATGCTTGTTGGTTAATATATATATATATAGAGAGAGTGTGTTTATATGAATATTCTTGAGAGCTGACTGGTTAAGAGGCCAAGATGTGTAATGTAATTGGATGACAGGTGAAAGACAGGTGATAGACAGGTGAAGGGAGGAGGAACAAAATGGGTTTCTGATTGGACAGAGAAGCATTGTGCATTTTTAAATTACATTCATTCTTGCTTCTCCTCTCCTCGCCTCGCTTCTGTCTCTCTCTCTTCTCCTGTCTCCCCTCTCTCTCCTCTTTCTCCTCTCCCCCTCTCCTCTGTCCTGTCCACAGTTCTGGTTTGATAAATGAGCTGTGTTACGATGCTGTTTCAGCTCAAATCCTGCTCCTCACTTCAGACAGAAACGTGCAAGCTCCAAAAGTCACGATTTCATCATTTTGAGAACAATATCTGTGACTTCTGAACTGCAAAAGTGATTGAAAACCTAAAATGGATCAATACACACTTTAGATCATTGTCAGGCAGCAAAGGGTTAGAGATTGGCGTCTTCTTTCCCCAAGGTCTCTCCTGCTTGTGTTAGTGACAGGTTTGATTGACAGTGTTGCTAAATGCTTGAGCGGGAGTGGTGTTACCTTTAACCACTTGGCCTCCTGATTGGCTCTTTGGTTGCTATGACACTTGTGGTTGGAATTTCAAATATGGAACTCTGATCAAAATTTGCTCCCATAACTGCTAGCATTGTGAGCTTCAGTGTCAGCAGTTATGGGAGCAAATATGGAGCCAGTTCCATATTGGGAATAAACATTTATTTATGGATAAAATAGTGAAATAAAAACACCTGGATCATGTAGAGCGGGTAAATATGAACATTTAAAGACCAAAATGATGGGGCTCACCAGCAGCAGTTACAGAGAGAGAGGAGACCATTTTTTAGTGTCAAGTTATTTAGGGTCGGAAGTGAGTGTGCCCTTGCTCACTTCCTACTTGGAATGCGGCGGCCAGCATGTTAGCTATGTCCAAACTGACTCTTGTGAGCTTTAAGTAGAATGTTGTTACCTCCTCAGAAATATTCTGTTTTGTTTCATTCCCACATGTTTGACTAACCCTTTATTATTAGGCTGTCTGCATCTCCAAAGCTCAAAATGCTCTTCCACCTTGTGATGTCATGAAGCAGTAGTTTTCAAGTTAACAGTTACACACAGTATGGCATTGACTGAGTTATGTCATGCACTTGATGTAATTGCAATGGTTTTATAAAGTCAATCAATCAATCACCTCTCCACAGATCTGAACTATAACTTGCTTGTTGGTAGATAAGGTTAATATATATATAAATGTTCTTGAGAAGAGCTGATTGGTTAAGAGGCAAAGATGCGTAATGCAATTTGATGACAGGTGATATATACAGTCTATGGTGATGTTACACTCCCTCAATCCACTTCTATTATACAGTCTATGATCTCTATTCTCAGTCTCACTGGTCTAAACGTTATTGTTACATTTTCTTTCAAAAGCATGTCTATAAAACCCTGAACTTGAATGGCCCTCCTGTACGGGGACACTTTTGATTACACTGTAAAACAGTGCGCCCTCTGTAAATCATGTTTGGGGCCCTGTCTCTCTTTATGTGAACTCTAAAATATTAATTAAAGCCTGAGAATCTAAAGTTTAATGTGAGTTTCACTTTTAATGCCCTTACAGAGCGAGGAGGAGGCTCTGGAGCAGCCTGTGTCAGCAGTTTGTTCTGTTCAGGTCTGTGGGAATAAAAAAATCAAATAAACTTACAGATGGTGGCTTTACAGCTGACCTATTCTGCAAAACTGACTTTTCAGAACTTTTAACCATGTTATAATTGTTTCCCTTCACCTTTTACTCACCTGATTTTGGAGTGATTTGTGCATGTTTGAGTCATTTTAAACTTCTTAGGTTCTTTTTAAAGACAATACAGTAATTTGTATTTACCTTGTTGACATGTTTCGGCTGCTAGCTTTAAAGTACATAAGAAGACAAAATGAACATTTTTGGTTTAATGTTTGAGTCATCTTGAATCATTTATTGCCATTAGATCAAACCCTTTTTTCCCCCTCCACTGGTACACACTCACTGTGATGTACGCACGTCCTTCTCCAGTTTTATTTTCTTAATCAGTGATACATGTAAGATTCAGCAGCATCGCGCAGTCATTTTGGTCCAAATGGAAAAAAATAAAATAAAATAGCTCTGCTGTAGTGTGATATGCAGCTCTCCATAGGAGGGGCCCTGCATTGTGATGACGTTTACGGCAACGTCAGCTCCTATTGGGCACCACAGTTTATTAATGAGGGAGTTAGCGAAGTTGTTTCTTTTATTAAGACATTTTAGATCAATGTATGTAAAATCCCTCAGTCGTCCAGGTAGAATCCATGGCAAAAAAAGGAGAAACTGTATTTAAATATGTGTTGTCTCAGAGTAATTTTCATTGTAATTAAGCTCCTCCCTTCAGGCAGATATAAAGCAGTGTCCGCCAGCATCTGACCAGAACTGAGGAAGCAGCTTGGATGAGCTGCGAAACGTATTCAACCAAATAAACTATGTCCAGTTGACAAATTAAATTTTCTCCTTTTTTTGCCATTTTAGATCAATGTTGTGATTTAAAATGTCCAAATTCTAACAAGGTGTCATAGATTATAACTATAGAGCAGACATAAGAACCATATGTTATTGTACAACTTTATAAGAAAAATTGAATAAATATAGTGATAATAATTGTTCTCTTCTCTTCTCTTGTAAATCTTGTTACTACTACTACTAAGGTACTTGTGTCAGCCATGTCAAAATATTTTCATATTCTAATCCATGGTTGCCCAGATGAAGCAGCTCAGATTCAGGCTCTTCTCTCCAGGGCTCCCCTCACAGCATGGAGGAGCTGGAGGAGGACCAGGTCTACTGATACAGAGACACATGAGAGAGAGAGGGGGGAGGGAGGAGAGACGGAGGGAGGGAGAGAGAGAGAGAAAAGAGGGGGAGGAGAGAGAAGAGAAGGCGGATAGAGAAAGAACTTGGGATAGAGCAGGAGGGGGATGGAAGAGGAGGGAGAAAAAAGGTGGAGGAGAGATGAAGAAAAGAGGAGGGATGGATAGAGAGAGAAAGAGAGATAGAAATTGAGATAGGGAAGGAAGAGAGTAAAAAGAGAGATAAAGGGAGAGGGAGAGAAGGAGAGCGAGAGGGGTGAATGTAGAGAGAGGAGAAAAGAAGAGAAAGAGAGAATAAAGATACAAGAGGGAGGGAAGCAGAGAAAGAGGAGAAAGTGACTGTTTTGAAATGATATCGCTGATGTTAATTTTAAGGAGATGTGAGGTCTTCATGTAGTGTTAGCTCTAGTGTAGTGGTTAGCTCTCTGGTCTCACAACGAAGAGGGTCCCTAGCTTCAGGCTAAACCAAAGCACCTCCTGCTCTGCTCTCCTCCTCTCTCCTTCTCCCACTCTCCTCTCCTCCTCATCCTTTTTCTCCTCCCCTCTCCTCGTCTCCTCTTTTCCTGCCCTGTTCTGATCAATAAGTCATTTAGTGGAGGTGATGAAACGGCGTGGCCTCGAGCTGGTTTCTGTGTGTTTAACTGTGTGAGTGAATAAAGCACCATTCTGACCACTGACCCTTAGCCTGTTAGCGACTTAGCCTCTAACTTGCTAATCTAACTGGACACCTTTGCATTTGAGCACAGACCCTTGAAACTCACGTGCTGTGGATTTTAACTTCAGTTCAAGCACGAGGCTGCTCAATGCCGACTCAACTAGATCCCAAAGTAGACCAACTGTAAATGTGTAAAGTAAAACATCGCGAGGGTCATGGGTGAGGAAAGAATCAATGAATGACAACAACAGGGAAGTGATAACCATGCCTCTGCTGCCCAACTTATTACAGCCTGAAGATGTCATGGAAGATCCTCTAGTACTTGTTTGGGTCCTGGTTTAGTCTAGGTTTAGTTTGGGTCCCGGTTTAGTCTGAGTTTAGTTTTGGTCCTGGTTTAGTTCTAGTTTAATTTTGGTCCTGGTTTAGTCCTAGTCTAGTGTTGGTCCGGGGTAGGTCTAGTTTTGAATCAACTTGGTCTAGTCCTCGATTTGGTCGATTTGGTCCTTAGTTTTGGTCCTGCTTTAGTCCTAGTTTATTTATTGTCCTGGTTTAGTCCTAGTTTATCTTTGGTCTTGATTTAGTCCTAGTCTAGTGTTGGTCCTGGTTTAGTCCTAGTCTAGTTTTGGTCCTGGTTTAGTCCTAGTTTAGTTTTGGTCTTCGTTTAGTCCTGGTTTAGTTCTAGTCTAGTTTTAGTCTTGGTTTAGGCCTAGTCTAGTTTTGGTCCTGGTTTAGTCCTGGTTTAGTTTTGGTCCGGGGTAGGTCTAGTTTTGAACCAGCCTGGTCTAGTCCTAGTGTTGAGCCTGGTTTAGTGTTCTGGTCATGGTTTGGTTAGTGTATCTGTTAGTATGTGAGCTCATTAGATCCAGCCACAGCAGCACATTCACAGATCAGTTTTTCAGCCTAATAAGATCCTCCAGGAGTGTGAAATATAAAACTTACAAATGGAATCGGACAGACATAATGTAACGAGTCCAGGCTAGATTTGATTGTGAAAACTCTGCAGTGAAATCGCTGAAATAGATTATTGAGTTTGCGAGAATCGATGTTGATGCAGAGAAGACTGTCCTCTGTGGTGGTCCTGATCATGAAAACGGTTTTATTCTTATATTTTCAAACAGACAACAGAAAAGATCATGAATTACTATATTTATCTGTACTTTTCTGGTCTGCTACTTAATTGTCTCCAAGTCTTGTTGTTTTGCCAAGAATGTCCCACAGTATGTCTTTAAACCTATACCTGTTTCCATGGAGACAAGCAGGTGACACCACAAGGCCGAGTTGGAGGTCAAATCTGTGGACAGGCAACACTGCTCACAATATAAATGCATGTTTTTCATGCAAATATACAATACATTAAGCCAGTCAAAACACTTGTATTTCGATTAATTGAAAAGAGGTTTAATAGCATGGAACTTTGTTGGAAATGAGCATGCAGCTGTCACTCCACCAGAAAATGCACCCTGATTCCTGCTCTAGTCTTAGTTTAGTCCTGGTTTAATCCTGGTTTAATCCTGGTTTAGTCCTGGTTTAGTCCTGGTTTAATCCTGATTTAGTCCTGGTTTAATCCTGGTTTTGTCCTTGTTTAGTCCTGGTTTAGTCCTAGTTTAATCCTGGTTTAGTCCTGGTTTAGTCCTGGTTTAGTTCTGGTTTAATTACAGGCTTTATTACACAAAACTGACTCTTGTGAGCTTCAAGCCATGTTGTTACTTCCTCAAAAGACAGATGTGGAGTTGTGTTTTGTTTCATTCACACATGTTTGAGTAACACTTTATTATTAGTCTGTTTACATCTAAAAAACCCTGATAAATCTACTTTGATTGACTTAATTTTAACTAATGCGCCTCATAAATACTCTACTGCATCTATATTTGCTAATGATATTAGTGATCACTGTGCAGTTGCTACAGTCCGAAGTGCTAAATAGCCTGAAACAAAACCAAGAATTATCTTGAAGCGCAATATGAAAAATTTTTCAGAGTAGGCTTTCTTTCATGACCTTTATAACTTTGAATGGAGCAGAATTGAGCTCATAAGCGACGTTGAATCTGCTTGGAAGTTGTTTTATGATGGTTTTAGTAATATTATAAATAAGCATGCGCCTTTTTAAAGAACCCGTGTTAAGGGCAGGGATAATCCCTGGTTTACGCCTGATCTTGCAGCCCTGTTGCACGAACGCAACTTCGCCTGGGCGAAAGCCAGAAGATCAAACTTAGATCTTGACTGGCTACACATTAGAAAACTCAGAAATTTGTGCACACTTGCGATTAGAAATGCGAAAGCTAATTACTTTCTTTTGCAAACAACTCGTAATCTTAATAATCTGTTAAAATTTTGGAAGACTATTAAGTCTATTGATCAAACAAATAATCATTTGAATCTACCTTCATGCATAATAACGGATGGCAAGAAAATAACAAATCCTCAAGAAATGTTAAACTGTTTCAATATTCACTTCATTGAATCTGGATCAATGTTTGATTCAACTCATAGTAAGCTGACTGCCACAAACTTACATGACTCTATTGTAAATAATCCGTTCTGTTTTTCTCCTTTCTCTGTTGTTGGGGTGCACAAAGCCCTCAAACTCCTCAATATCCAGTCATCACCAGGACCAGGCAATCTTGAATCCTATTTCTTAAAATTAGCAGCAGATTTCTTTGCCGCTCCACTGGCCCACCTTTTTAATCTTATAGTAATCACAAATGAAATTCCCTTGATCTGGAAATCTGCTTTTGTCACCCCTCTATTCAAAGGTGGTGATTTCTCAAAATTAAATAATTACAGGCCGATTTCTAAATTATCTCCCTTGGCCAAACTTTTGGAATCCCTCATTAGTTCTCAGCTTAAGGACTATTTATCTGAAAATAATATCCTAACTGAGTTTCAGTCTGGATTTCGGAAGCATAATAGCACTACAACTGCAGCCTTAGATGTAGTGAATGACATAGTTTCATCCTTAGACAATAAAAAACATTGTGCAGCTCTTTTCGTTGATCTTACAAAAGCCTTTGATACTGTTGATCATCTTATACTGGAACAAAGATTAATTGCAAATGGACTATCATCTCAAGCAATACACTGGTTTAGGAACTATCTCTCAGGAAGAACTCAGACTGTTCAGGTAGGCGGCTCCTCATCAAACACTCTCATTATCCACAAGGGTGTGTCGCAGGGGTCAGTTTTGGGTCCCTTACTTTTCATTTTGTATATAAATAATATTAGTCAAAACATTCCAAATTGTTACTTTCATTTTTATGCTGACGACACAGTAATGTACAGTGTGGCATCTACTCCACTTGATGCCCTTCAGCAGTTAAAGATTGCTTTTGACATATTTCAAAGGAAACTCCAAGACTTAAAGCTTACCTTAAACGCTGACAAAACAAAATCAATGCTATTTTCAAATGTCAAAACACTCCCCTCAGATCTTCCTCAAATCTCTACTTTACAAGGTGCTCAAATTGAGAAAGTGGACAAGTACAAGTATCTAGGTCTTTGGATTGATAGCTCACTTTCATTCGCGTTTCACCTACAGCAATTAACTCAAAAACTGAGAGCGAAATTAGGCTTCTTTTTTAGGATTAGGCCCTGTCTTTCTTTTGAAGCTAGGAAAAGGCTTGTAGAAGCTACATTTATGTCGCTGTTGATGTGGTTTATATGAATGCTTCTGCACAGAGTCTGCGAGCTCTGGACACACCTTACCATGGAGCCCTGAGGTTTATCACTGGTCTCAGAGCGCTCACACATCACTGTGTGCTGTACGCACGTGTGGGCTGGACTTCCCTAACCACACGGAGGCTCAAACACTTGTATCTGTTTGTTTATAAATGTATTCTTGGTCTGCTCCCGTCTTACCTGCAAAAGCATGTTGTTCTAAAAAGTTCTGGGGCCTACAGCCTGAGCTCACAGGACTTGCTCTTGTTGTCAGTTCCCAGAGTAAAGTCTGAGTTTGGTAAGAAAGCTTTTCAGTTTTATGCTCCTTCGGCATGGAATTTTTTACAAAATGATTTGAAGTTAAAGGAGCTGGTCTCCTTTGAATCTTTTAAACAGATTTTAAAAAACAGAGATCTGGAATCCTCAGGGTGTAATTGTTTTAACTATCTTTAAATTGTGTTGATTATTCTGTCATACTGAATGTATTGTATGTATGTTTTTATCTGTTTTGAAACTGTAATTTTGTGGCCTCTTGGGCAGGACGCTCTTGAAAAAGAGATTTTTAATCTCAATGAGACTTTTTCCTGGTTAAATAAAGGTTAAATAAAAAAAAAAAATAAAAATAAAAAAAACATCTCCAAAGCTCAAAATGCTCTGTTCACCTTGTGATGTCACGAAGAGGTAGTTTTTAATTTAACAGCCCCTTTTACCTTTAGTTCAGAGATGGGCAATTCCAGGGCTGAAATTATCCAAATGTTTGAGAGAAGAACTCACCCTAAATCTGCAGAGTTTGTGTGTTAAACGTGTGAATGAAACAAAACACAACTCCAGGTCTGTTTGTGACGAGGAAACAACATTAGAACATATAGAAAATAGTGTCATATGGGCCCTTTAAGACTCTCTAAGACTCTATTTAGTCCCAGTTTTGATGCATTTGTTTTAGTGCTTTTTTGTAAATATATTATTGTTTCATAAAAATTCACAAAATGCTTTAATTATTTCTAATCATGTTACTTAATTAGTTGGATTATAGGAAAGTGATCATTTGAACAAAACTCCTAATCTTTTAATTAAAGCAAATATGTGTGTAATATTCAGTTGAAAGAATGTAATTATGTTTATTTTTTATCAAAACCAGCCACTAAAATAAAACTGTTCTCAAAGTGTTGTTTTGAGAACAATGGAAGAGACCCACCGTTTGTGCAGATGTCTCACTTCACTTGTCATTATTAAGTTACAGTTAATGAGAGAACAGCTCATGCATCTATAGACTCCTTTAATTACTCTGTTTAATTCTACAAAGAGAATAAACAAAATCCTACAGCGTAAAGGGTCAGGTCTGAGGAGAGTTCAGGTGGTTCTGATACAATACACAGTCTAGACCTATTAGATCCTGGTTAAGTCCTAGTTTTTGGTCATGGTTTAATCTTGGTTTAGTTCTAATCCTATTTCTGATCCTGGTTTTCTCCATAGTCTCAAATTGTTTCCTGATTTAGTCCTAGATTTGATCCCTGTTTAGTCCTAGTTTGGGTCCTGTTTGAGTCTTGGTTTAGTCCTGGTTTAGACCTAGTTTTGGTCTTGGTTTAATCCTGGTTTAGTCCTAATTTGAGTCCTGGTTTAGTCCTAGACTGGGTGCTAGGTTAGTCCTAGTTTGGGCCATGATTTAGTCTTAGATTGTGTCCTAATTTTGGGCCTGGTTTAGTCCTGGTTTAATTCTGGTTTAGTCCTGGTTTAATTCTGGTTTAGTCCTGGTTTAGTCCTGGTTTAGTCCTGGTTTAATCCTGGTTTAGTCCTGGTTTAATCCTGGTTTAGTCATGGTTAAATCCTGGTTTAGTCCTGGTTTAGTCCGAGATTGGGTGCTAGGTTAGTCCTAGTTTGGGCCATGATTTAGTCTTAGATTGTGTCCTAATTTTGGGCCTGGTTTAGTCCTGGTTTAATTCTGGTTTAGTCCTGGTTTAATTCTGGTTTAGTCCTGGTTTAGTCCTGGTTTAATCCTGGTTTAGTCCTGGTTTAGTCCTGGTTTAATCCTGGTTTAGTCATGGTTAAATCCTGGTTTAGTCCTGGTTTAGTCCTGGTTTAATCCTGGTTTAGTCATAGTTAAATCCTGGTTTAGTCCTGGTTTAGTCCCTGTTTTCAATGTCTTCTGTTCATTGTTATTCAGCTCACTGTGTTGCATGACAAACTCCCCTGTGTTTTACTCTTATTACCTGTTCACAGATCTCGCCATTCTCTCTCTCCCTCTAATCGCTCTCTCTTTTCACAATGTATATCTCTTCACTCTCTTTCACACCCTCTCTCTCCTCCCTTTACCCCCCTCTCCCTTTCTCCTCCCTATATCATCTCTCCCTCCTCTACCACTCTCCTCTCTGTCTCTCCCATTCTCTCCTCTCTCCCTCCTTCTCTCCCAAACGTACAACCCCCGCCTCCTTTCATCATTCATCTCTCTCTCTCTCTCTCTTCCCTCTCTCCCCTCTTGTATTCCTGCCTCATATATGTATCTCAGGTGAGAGGGGTCCAGACTCTCTCTCTCCCTTCTCCCTCCCTCCCCCTCTCCTATATTACTGACTCATACATATATCTATATGTGTATGTGAGGTGAGAGGGGGATTACATTGTCATGAAGCAGAGGAAAACTAATCATCCTGTCACCGCGGCGACGCCTCAGCTCACAGCACACTGCAAAAACACACAACACGAGACACATCACTTCACAAATACATTTGAATTTCAGTATTTTAGAGTACATTTTAACTTATTATTTTGAAATGACAAGTTTCAAGATGATTTAACTTTAAAGGTGTACTATGTAACTTTTTCTGGTGGAGGGTATGCTACCTGCTTGCTCAGAATGTTCCACAATATGCCTAACTATGTAACTTCTGTTAAATTACAAGTGTTGTACTGATGTAAACACCTTGACAACATTTTCTCTTGTTAGTGGATCCGTCTCAACAGGTCTTGGCCTAATAGTGTCACCCACCTTAATGCTATACTGTGGAACATTTTTGGCTACGCAATAACATCATCATGGAGAGACAAGCTGGTGGTGAACCCTCCACCATTAATGCTGCATAGCCAAATGAACAACATTTCCATAGACATTTCCTGCTTGTTAGCAGGAGGAGGCCAGAGTTTGTGGAGATGCAAGCATGCTCACAGTAAGGTCTATTTATTTAAGTTGTCCAGTGCAATAAACACAACCAAATAAATACATAAGAAAACATGCTTTTATTTTAGTACAGGGGTATCCAAACTTGTTTCATCAAGGGCCACATATCTAAACACAGATGAAGCAGAGGGCCGATCGAGAGCCATAGACTGGTGCTCAGTACAGTGAATAATTGAAATATTCATGTTTAACACATTAGAATGAGCCATCAGTCCTTTATTCAAGCTAAGATCCACAAAACCACACAATAAATATTAAATATTGTCTCATCAAGTTAGAGTTTCTAAAAACTTGCAGTCGAAAGTCCTGCTCAAGGTAATTTGGGCCAATTCACCTGGAAGCCTGAGTGCCAAGAAACATTTGTCTGAGGGCCGCATTTGGCCCATGGGCCATAGTTTGGACATGCCTGTTTTAGTATATTTCTGGCTAAAAAGGGACATAGTGTGGCTTTAATAGATGTAGATGTTTTGCAGTGCAGGAGTAGTGAGAAAGAGGAGTTTCCAATTCACGATTCAACACGAGCATGTTTCTGAGCACATTACCATCCAAATGAACTGCTCTGTTTGCAGGGGGTTGTGGGTAATTATCAGAGCTCAGGCAGAAACACAGACCGGCTTAAAATGAAATCTTATCTGTAATAAGACTCCAGAGAAACAGAGAAATGTATCTGCAAACACAAAATCTAAAGATGATCAATGGAAAAACAGATTTGGTGGATTTTAATGAAAAGCCAAAAGAACAGGCTGCTCCCTCGTTCAAGGAATGGGGCCAAAGCAAGTCTCTTAAAACAACTGTTATTTTACTTTACCTTATTTTACTTTACTTTACCTTAACTTACTTGACTTGACTTGACTTGACTTTGCTTTGCTTTACTTTTAATTTAATTTAATTTAATTTAATTTAATTTAATTTAATTTAATTTAATTTAATTTAATTTAATTTAATTTAATTTAATTTTACTCATTTTGTCTTACAGGATAGGATTAGGATTTTGTTGGGATTTTGTTGAATGAAAATACATCACAACCATAGACTGTATAAAGAAGTGAACTAAGTGAGTCTGAGTCACCCCCAGTGAATTTGGAGTCAGGCTCAATATTAGGAATAGGATTTTTTTTAACGGTCACAATAAACAAAATTAAACAAAATAAAAGCACCAGGATCATGTAGAGCGGGTTAATACAAACATTTTAAGATCAAAATGACGAGGCTCACAGCAGCAGTTACAGAGAGAGACCACAATATTCCAGTGTAAGTCAATGGGAGCCAGGGTCAGAAGGAGCACGCATGTGAAGAAGAGTCTGCATACGAACTTCCTATTTGGCTATATACGTTCTGCAATCCCAGCACAATAATATTTGAATTAAAATTTACCTGAAAAGGAGCAGCAGATCTCTCATGTCAGTGTTCAGGTGAGAGCGCTGGATGAATGGGAGCAACCAACAAAATTCAAAAAAGAAAGGAATCCTAAACAGAGTCAGTTCTTACAAAAAGTGAATTTATGACCTGCAACGTTTTGGCCGTTTTCTTCTTCTTTTTTGACAATGGTTGCTAATGTGTGCATTATGTCCCATGGTAAGTGCTGAACATTGTAGAACACCTTCAGCCTGATGTCATCGTATCAATAGGTGGTTTTAGATTCTTGAATTTTAACATATTTTAGCTGTCCCTCATCTGTATTAAATACTGTCTTATTGGCCTCTAGAATGTGGTGATGGCATCTGAAACTCACTGATATACATGTTGTATTTAGTTAAATAAATGACATATTTGAGATGTGGTGTGATCTGTTCTATAATCATCTGACAGACCATGGCCACATCTCATTTCTCTTTCCTCGCCTCTTTCTCCTCCATTTTCCTCTCCTCGATTCTGCAGGAAATGGATGAGAAAGTCCCGCCCACAGAGGAGACACAGGGAGGAGAGAGAATATAAACTCCTCACTGAGACCAATAAAGTTTGCTTCTTTTATCTGATGTCTGCTCCTGAAGCCTCCCTCAGGTTTACTCCTTCCTTCTTTGGTTTTCTTCGGGATAACACTTAATATGACATATTTAATTGACAGGAGGAGAGGAATCAAGGAGAAGGAAGTGAGGAAAGAGAAATGAGACGTGGTCCTTGATACACTTTGGCCTTGTGTGTGCCCTTCCATGTCTTTACACATCCACTGTCTCCTCAGGGCGCCTCTCATGAAACGGCCTCCGCTGTCACACACTTCCTGTTTGAGTTGGACAAGGTGAAAGTTCAATCGTGGCCCAATCGAATCGTGTTTAAGTCACTGTCACCATGAAGGGTCCATGTTTAGGCCCTGAGCCACAGGGTTTTATTAAGTGAAAGGAAAAAACAACAACAGAGCAGTTCCAAGGCCTAGAGCTTCAATACAATCAGTGTTTAGTGTTGGAGAAGGCGAAAAATGACAAGCACACATCACACTATTCTTTCTCTCTCTCCCCCTAATCTCTCTTTCTCTCTTCTCAATGTATCTCTTCACTCTTTCACACCATCTCTTTCCTCTCTCTCCAGCCTTTACCCTATTTCCCTCCCCCTCTTTCCAACTCTCTCTTCTCCCTATATCCATCCATCCCTCCTCTCCTTCTCTCCTCCCTCATTCCTTTCTCCCTTTCTTTTCTGCCTCCCTCATATAGGAGATGGTTTCTGTATCTAGAGTTAAATCATTGTGTTTCTGGGTTGCAGAGCCTTCACCTGCAGATAGAGGACACACACAAGTGTGTCTCATTTTCACTATATGGACAGGCCAGGCCTCATGTCTAAAATTCCCTCCCTGAGCTGCAGAGGCTGCACTAGCACTGGTTCATGACTGGTGCAGGTGCTGGGGTTTAGGTAGAGACCATTCAGATCAGAGAGAGGCATTTTAGGTTTAAACCAACTGGATTTCACCATTGAAACTGACAACCCAAATGAGAGAGTCATGTTTCACCATTCACCATACCATCTGAGACAGTCCCCCCTCTCTTCCCCTCCCTCCCCCTCTGTCGCTTCCTTCTCTCTTCCTTCTCTTCTTACAGAGACATGAATTCCTCATACCTCCTGAGACGAGCCCTCCCCCTCTCTCCCTCTCCCTCCTTTCCCCCTCTCTCTCCTCTCCCTCTTTTCTTACAGAGACATGTTGGATTCTCCATACCTCCTGAGAGCAGCCTTCTCTCTGTCTCTTTCTCTCTTTCTCTACACCTTCCCTCTATCTTTCTCACCCCCCCCCCCCCTTTTTTTTTTTTTCTCTCTCTCTCTCTCTCCTGTCCTCCCTCTCTTCTTCCACAGACCTGTTGGCTTTCTCAGACCCCCTGATGGAGAAGTCCTCCAGGTGAACCCAGGGAGGCTCAGACTTGAAAGAAAAGTATTTCCACATTCTAACAAAGCGTGAATAATTATGTATGAATGATGAAAGTGTGATTCCAGGTGGGAATATTGTGGAGAATGGATGATTGAAAAAAGGGAATATTAAAAGGAAGTATTAGTATTTTAAGAGTACCTTTATAATTTTATAGACATGAAAACAGCCACAGAAAGTATAATTGGTACTTGATGCTGCAAAGAACTGGTAGAGCTCAGTGACGATGTTAACACTTTTTCATTGCCTGAAAATGCAGTCGTATAAACATTCAAATCCAAAGAGAGTTAAAGCTGCACTATGGAACTTTACTGGTGGAGTGTCTACACCTGCTTGTCTCCATGGAGATGTTACTCTTTTGCCCTGATTGTTCCGCAATATGGCATTACACTTATCTATCACTGAAAGAAAAAGGTGTCACCAGCAGGTCAAGTTACAGGTCAGATCTGTGGCGAGGCGACCCTGCTCACAGTAAGAGTTGTTTTTCAAGGCATATTTAAGCAATAAAAGCACATTTAATTGAATAAATGCATGATAGATACATTCAACAACCATACTATGAACATCCCATGCTAAGAAATAATATCCTCGTGGAAACCCAAAAAAGTTACAAAGTGCCACTTTAAAAAGAACCTGATGAATGTGTAATGTGTGATGATGTCTGCTGAATGTAGTGGAAGAACTTTCATGCATCTCTTTTGTTTCCTTTTCTTTATGCAGAGAGAGAGTGTGAGATGGTTTAAACAGGGTCAAATAAAATGGTCCAATAAAAGGGTTAAATACGGTTAAAGTGTCAGAAAACATTCATTTCAGAGTGTTTAGTCTCTGGAGGTTTTGAGGTTTTGGAGTTTGGTCCTTTGTCGATAACCAATCAGCAGCACAGAAAGAAGTGAATGTCAAAGAACGAAGAACAGAGACAGGGAGGGAGAAGAGGGAGAGGGAAGCAGATAGAGAGGGATGAAAAGGAGGGAGAGGGATAGACCGGGAAAGAAGAAAGAGAGAAGGGGGTAGTAGGAGGGATGGAGAGAAAGAGGGGGAGAAAGGAAATGGGTGAGAGAGAGAGAGAAAGTGAGAAAGGCGAGAAAAAGAAGGGGGTAAATGAGGAGGAGGGGGGCGAGGGAGAGAGAAGAAGCAGAGAAAGAGGAAAGGCGGAGAGAGAGGAAGAGAGGAGCGAAAGAGAGTGAGAGTAAGGGATGAAGTAGTGAGAAGAAGGCGAGCAGAGAGACAGAGAGGAAGGCAGAGGAAAAGGAGGAGAAAAGGGAAAAGTATAGAGAGAAAGGGGGAGAAATATGACGGGCAGAGACAGGTAGACAGAAAGAGCGAAAGATAAAGGGGGGGAGAAAGGAGGAGAGAGAGAGAGAAAAGGGGGAAAGAAAAGTGAGACGGAGGGTGAGAGAAGGAGGTGGGCAGAGAAAATAAATAGCGCGAAAAGGGAGAGTGAGAGAGCGAGAGGGAGAAGGGAGAGAGAGATGGAGATTGAAAATAAAGAGAGGAATACAGAAAGACACAGGAAAGAGAGAGGAGATAGATAGATAGATAGATAGATAGATAGATAGTAGTTCCAGGTAAGCGCAGTCTGTTTTTCCCTCTCTGGTCTTATCTGTCAAAGATGTTACTGTTTTGCCTGGAATGTTCCACGGTATGGCATTAAACATCCACTGTGTGCATCTACTGTGCTCAAAAATACCTTAAAAACAGGCATTCTTACAATGAACAGGGTCACCTCTTCATAGATCTGACCCGTAACTTGGCCTAGCGGTGTCACCTGCTTATAAATAAATAGATAATAATAGTGTTCAGTAGGAGTGGGACGACTAAACCAGGACTAAACCAGGACTAAACCAGGACTAGACCAGGACTAAACCAGGACTAAACCAGGATTAGACCAGGACTAAAGCACGATTAAGACCAGGACTAAAGCAGCACTAAAGCAGGATTAATCCAAGACTGAACCAGGACTAAACCAGGAGTAAACCAGGACTAAAGCAGGACTAGACCAGGACTAAACCAGGACTAAACCAGGGCTAGACCAGGACAAAAGCAGGACTAAAGGTCAGTTGAAAGGACTTTAAAGGTGCACTGTGTAACTTTTCTGGTAGAGGATCTGCCACCTGCTTGACTCCATGTTTTTTTCCTGAAATGTTCTCCAGTATGCTAATTGAACTATCTCCATGGAGACAAACAGGTTACATGGCCAGGCCAGCTTACAGGTCAGATCTGTGGAAAAATGGACCCGCACACAATAGTAATACATGTTTTTGTCGTAGTTTTGAGAAATAAAACGTGTAATTGAATAAATACGAGATCTATATGTTTAATGCCATACTGTGGAACATCCCAGGCAACAGAGCAGAGAACAGAAAGAGAGAGGGAGAGAGTGAGGAGGAGGAGACAGTAGATGGAGAGAAAAGAGGGGAAGAAAGAGGAAGTTGGGGAGAGAGAAAGGAGCTGGAAAAGAGAAGAAAATGAGGAGGGGGGAGAGGAAAAGAGAAGAAGGTGAGAAAAAGGAAAGGGAGAGTGGGGGAGGGATCAGGGAAAGAGAGAGAGAGAGTAAGGGATGAGGTGGTGAGATGAAGGTGAGGAGAGAGTGAGAGAGAAGGAAAGCAGAGGAAAAGGGAGAGAAAGGGGGAAAGTATGGAGCAAAAGGGGGGAAGAGAGAAAGATGACAGGCAGAGACAGGTAAGAAAGATAGAGAGGGGGGAGACAGGAGGAGTGAGAGAGAGATGGGGGAAAGAAAAGTGAGACAAAGGGTGAGAGCAGGAGGAGTACAGGCAGAGGGAGATGGAGAAAACAAATATAGATAGCGAGAAAAGTGAGAGTAAAAGAGAGAAAGGGAAAATGAAGAGATAGATGGAGATTAAGAATGAAACGAACACAGAGAAAATGGAGAGACGACAGAGAGAAATAACAAGCCTAACAACCCATAACAAACAGCCCGACTTAATCTGCTCTGTGAAAAGTCATGGGGGGAGATAAAACTGGATTATGCCAGAGACAGTGCACCCCCTGCAGGCTACTCTTTGTCAAACACAGAGGTGAGTCCAGGTAATGTCCTCACCTTTAAGGCTCGCAGCAGATTTGTCAAAATGGCTGCCTTAAACCTCTCCTCCTTCTCCTCCTCGGTCTTCATCCTCTTCACAGTCTATCCTCCGCTCACACAGAAATGATTTGAGCTTCCAGAAATGTGTGCAATCAGGACTGTACCAAAGGGATGGAGAATTATTGGAAAAAAAAATATATGTGGGGGCTGGAAATAGTTTCTTAGAAATTTTGGAATTGAAGTTCAGATTTGCACATGCCGTTTACATTTTCGATTTAAGAGATGAGTGAACATCCAGAATCCAGAACATGTTTGTAGAGGTCTAAACTACAGGGTTAGCATCTTTTACACAGCATAAGAGACAGGGAGGGCATCTGGCACACAAGGTTTCAGCGTGAGAGAATACAGGTTTATACATGAGGGAACATCATAATATGCTCCAAAGCTCCAAACAATAATAAGAATAAGAATTAAAGCCGTGCGCGGCTATGGTGGCCCTCACCCCGCCCCCAGGTCTAAACCAGTTCCAAATCAGGTCAAACCCAGGTTTAAACCAGTTCTAAACCAGGTCTAAACCAGGTATAAACAGGGCTAACCCAGGACTAAACCAGGTCTAAATCAGGACCAAACCAGGTCTAAACCAGGTCAAATCTAGGTCTAAACCAGTTCTACACCAGTTCTAACCCAAGTCTAAACCAAGTGTAAACCAGGACTAACCCAGGTCTAAAACAGGACTAAATTATGACTAAACTAGGGCTAACTCAGGTCTAAACCAGGACTAAACCAGGTCTAAACCAGTTCCAAACTTGGTCTGACTCAGGTGATGGGACTTTTTCCGTGTTCTGTAGAAAGGAGGTTCTACCTTCTTTGACCTTCACTATCCCTGCATTTTCTATGTTGCTCTGTTCCTCTCTCTCTTCTTTACTATCACCCATCCCCCACTTTCTCTCCCTCTCTCCCTATGCTACCCTTTCTCTCTCTCTTTCTCTCTCTCTCCCTTCCTCTCTTCTCCCCCAGTGTCACACCATCTGGCCCTGTCGGAGTGTTGTAATATCTTCTCTGTGGTGTGGGGGAACGCCAATCGGGAGTGTGTGATTGGCTGAGAGCTGCGGCGCCCTGCTCTGTCCTCTGTGTCCCATTCTGTTCTGCTACAGCCTCATTCACATGCACACAGTATACTCCACTATACACCGCCTCTCCTGCTTTCTCTTCACCTCCTCTCCTCTGCTCCTCTGACCTTCTCCTCTATTGCTCCTCCTGTGCTCTTATCACTTCCTCTCCTCCTCATCCCCTCTGCTCATTCGTTCCATCTGACATTCTCCTCTGCTCCTCTCCTCTTCTCATCCTCTCTTATCACCTCCTCCTC
The DNA here is from genome assembly GCA_029959045.1 of Taenioides sp. WSHXM2023. Lineage (NCBI taxonomy): Eukaryota > Metazoa > Chordata > Actinopteri > Gobiiformes > Gobiidae > Taenioides > Taenioides sp. WSHXM2023. Next base: position 31,058,106 of record CM057100.1, read on the forward strand.
TCTCCTCCTCTGCTCCCTCACTGTTCCTCTGCTCCGCTCCACCTCTCTCCTCACCTCATCCTCTGCTCCTCCTCTCCTCCTCTTCACTTCTCCTTTCCTCCTCCTCACCTCCTCTCTCTTCCTCCCCTCACCATCTTCTCTCCCCTCCCCCTCTTCTCGTCTCCTCTTCTGCTCTTTTTCTTCTGTGGTCTGAACATGGTTGTAATCACGAGTAGCATCACCTCCAGAGAAACTGTTCTTTTCTAATTAATCTCAATGAGCCTCTGGAGATGTTCAGATGGCTCCACTGTACTTCGCCTTTTTTATCCAATCACACCCACTCTTTAGCCACATTAGCATTGTCTCCAGGCTAACGCTGAGTGCAGGAGCTGAGAACCAAATGAGAACTATTCACTCTTACATAAAAACGAGAAGAAAATGAAGATTGGATAATAACCTTTACACAGCAAATGTCGCTGTGGTAACATCACTTCATTACAGATTATGAGGCAGAGAGGCATTAAACCTGATGTGACTGTGGACAGGGTTTTTCTATGAACTTTGAATGAACAGAATTATAAATGGAGTGATTTGAGTTGTGTAACCCACAATTATTCTAAGTTAACTTTTTGGTTGGGGGTTCGTCACCTGCTTGTTTCTATGGAGATGTCATTGCTCTGCCTGGAATGTTCCACAGTATGACATTAAACAGCTCAACCTTATGTTTATTCAATTACAGGCGGTTTTATAGCTCAGAAATACAGAGAAAAACAGGTATTCTGACTCACCACAGATCTGACCTGTAACTTGGCCTGGTTTGGTCTCCGTGATGATAGAAAGGTTTAATGCCATACTGTGAAACATTCCAGACAAAGCAATAACATTTTCATGGAGAAAAGCATTTGACCGATCCTCCACCAGAAACACAATGGACCTTTAAAACAGTCTCCATGGAGATGTTATATGGTGTTAAATAAATCCATAAAATTGAATGTTTTTTTCCTGAAAAAAAAAAATACATTGAAAATCATGTTTGCCTCTCCACAGACCTGACCGATGACTTGATCTGATAGTGTCACATGCTTCTCTCTGCTTGTAGTTGTTTAATGCTATACCATGGAACAATATTCCATTAAATCAAACCTATTCTGCAAAATTTAATTTTCAGAGCTTTTAACCATGTTATCATTGTTTCCTTCTTGTTTAGTCTCTGAAGTTGTATTTGTAGTGATTCGTGCATGTTTGACTCATCTTTAATCGCTTATTTTCAAGATGCCCATGTGCAGATCAACTTCTGTTTTCACCTCCACCGGTACACGCCCTCTGTGACATATGCACTTTGTTCTCCAATTTGGTGATACTCGTAGGATTGGGCAGCATCACATCATCATTTTGGTCCAAATGTAAAAAAATGCTCTGCTCTAGTGTGATGTGCAGATATTCACAGGAGGGGCCCACAGCCTGCTGCGCTTTGTTGTGATGACATTTGGTGAATATTGTGATTTAAAATGTGCAAATTACAACATAATGATGTAATAAATTATGACTATAGAGCACACACATGCACCACATGTCTGCTTTAACCTTTACATATTCATTGCTTACATATATATTGCTTTTCATATTCCAAAATATAGCATTAAAGGTTTCTATCTCCTTAAGCACGTGATGCCAAGTTACAGGTTAGATCTGCGGAGTGAGGAGAGAGGGAGGAGAGATAGAGGAGAGAGAGAGGAGAGAGGGAGGACGCCACTTGAAGATGATCTGAGCTGTGACACTCTCATTAGCGTCTGTTAGTGCGTTAGCCTGTTAGCCCGTTAGCCTGCAGGGTGCTTTTAAAGGGGCAGTCAGTTAAAGTCCTCTCCAGGCTCTGTCGTTTAGCTCAGTCCTGTTATGGTCAGGGGATCTGCTGGGAGGAAGACACAGCAGAGACATGTTTAGGATGTCCACACTGAGGGACATGGACTCTAAACATTAGCATTTTTTATTATTCTTGCAAATGTTTTTAAGTTTATTCTCTAATATTTATTTATCTTGTTTTTTTAAGTGCCTATTTCTTTTCTTCTATTCTTTTCTCATAAACTGTGCATTGCAACACTGGAATTTCCTCATTGTGGTACAAATAAAGGTCCTCTTATCTATTATCTTTTCACAGCTGTTACAAAGAAATTGTATATTTTTAACATACCGAAGAGACCTTTACTCATGCTTGAATCTGCAATACACTTCTTCAACACAACACTATTTAAAGGTGAACTATGTCACTTTTTCTGGTGGTGGATCCATTCCGAGCTTGTTTCTGTGGAGATGTTGACTATTGAAAATGAGAGACTCTGGTTTAAACCTCTCCCAGAGACTCAGAGTAAGCTGACCCCAGCACAGACCCGATGTACAAGAAAACACCATACAAACAGACTGAGGTTCTATCTGTGAACTGAACCTAGAACCACCTTGTCGAGAGGCAGAGGTACTAACCACACTGCTCCACCTGCTCTCATGTTTAAAGGGCCTGTATGACACTATTTTCTGATTCACATTATAATTTCATCCACAAATGTTTAACACACAAACCCTTCATATTGCCTGCCTGTCCGTCCTTAGGAGTAGGATCTCTCCTTCACTGTGGTTCTCCTCGAGGTTTCTCCGTTTTTCCATTGGGTTTTTTGGAGTTTTTCCTTGCCGAGAAGGAGGGTCTAAGGACAGGAGATGCTGGGACAATTATCCATTTGCCTGCTTGTTATTGAACATTCTGTATTTTTGTTTTATGAATGTTTCTTCTGCTTTATTAATCAACAATTTTGTGAAGTCCGCCGAGATAACTCTTGTTGTGATTTTGGGCTATACAAAAATAAATTGAATTGAATTGAGTTGAAGTCATATTTTGGCTAAGTTCTTCTTTCAAACTGAACACACTCTGCTCCAACTTGTGATGTCTTGCGGTAATACAGGAAGTGCTCCACTGTGTTTTTCAACTCCACACATCTTCACAAGAATAATCTGGATCATTTCAGCCCTGGAATTGTCAGTCTTTACTGCACTAAAGGTAAAAGGAGCTGTTAACTTGATGACATCACAAGAAGAAACAGAGCATTTTGAGCTTTGGAGATGTAGACAGACTGATCAAAAAGGGTTACTCAAACATGTGTAAATGAAACAAAACACAACTCCAGGAGGTAACAACATTCTAACATGGCTTACAGCTCACAAGAGTCATTTTTGTGTACTATAGGAGCTTTAAGTTGTAATTTCTCTGCCCTCTCCTGCTGTTGTGAATCAGTGTGAGTATGTTTCTCTTGTGTCATTGTCACCGTTCAAACTCCTCCTCTCAGGCTCAGACTCAATAGACACAGACTTAGACTCAGACCCGGACTCAGACCCAGACTCAAACCCAGATACGGATCCAGAATCAGACCCAGACTCAGACTCAGAGTTGGAGCAGACTTTTCTCTGGCCTCTGTTCTTTGTGTTTTTCTGTTTGTGATGAATGCCCCTCCTCCAGAAGCAGCAATAAAAACTAGAAAATCAAAGCTGTAAAATCAGAATGAAACACAAGGTCTATTTCACTCTCCTGTTTCCTCCCCTCCTCCTTTTTCTTTTTCTTTCTCTCTCTCTCCTGCACTATCCTCCTCTTCCATCTTCTCGACTTTCCTCCTCCTCCTCTCCTTCTTCTCTTTCTACATGGCCAGACTCATTCCCCCCCAAAAAAAACACTGCAGAAAAGATAGGGAGAAGGAGAAAGAAGAGAGAAGGAGGGAGAGAGGGAGAGAGGGATGGAGAAACAGCATATAGAACGAGATAGAGCGATGGGAGATAAATGGACGAGAAGAAGAAAAAGAGGAAGAGAGAGACAGGAAAAGGGGAGAGGGAGAGAGTATAGAGAAAGATGAAACAGAAAGGGGGGATGAGACAGGGATGAGAATTAAACAGGATACAACATAGAGTGTGGTGAAGAGAAAGAGAAAAGACTAAGAGAGGGATGATAAAAGGTTGCAGAGGTAGAGAGAAAGAAAATGAAAAGATAAAGAGTGGAATAAAGCAGATGAGAGGAGAGAAAAAGGAGAGGGAGAGGCAAAGCAGGTGAAATATCTTGTATTATACTTGCCTCTGCTCCTGTAGTGAGACTCTAGAGCCTGTATTTTCTAATCTGCTTTAATTATACCTGGTGGTATATTTAGTCTTAATCCACCTTTTTAAACAGATTACATTATATTTAATCTGCTCTGCCTCTGGTGAGTACAAATCCAGCTACATCTGAGACAATCGCTGCCTCAGTTTAGACACTTTAATTCAGGTCTTTTTCAACAGTCATTTCAAATTTTTCCTCATAACAAGGAGAGTTTATTTCTGATAGTTTGAAACAGTCTAAACTCGAGTGAGGATAACTGGGGTTAACTTATATCCAGGCTCTGTCCCAGCCCTGCCCTCAACAAAACAGAACAAGCTGAAGGATGAATGAGTGATGAGACGATAAAGACGATAAAGATACTCCAGATGGGGTGATGCTTGAAAACTGTTGGTGGTTTTCAGATCCTAAAATGTGATGATGTCATTCCTGAGGTGGTTGTAAATAACATCACAACAAAGAGATGTGCAGCTGTCAGCACAGCCAGTGGTCCACCAGCATCTGACCAGAATTGGAGAAGCAGCTTGGATGACCTGCGAAATGTCTTTGACCAAATAAACTTTTGTCCAGTTGACAAATTGAATTTCTCCTTTTACAACAGCCAGTAGAGGACTGTGCCCTTGGCAGAAAAACACCCCCAAACCATGATGTTTCCACCTCCATGCTTGACGGTGGGGATGGTGTTCTTGGGGTCATGGGCAGCATTTCTCTTCCTCCAAACACAGCGAGTTGAGCAGACCTTGTGCAGGTCTACAATCAGTCCCTGACATCCTTTAAGAGCTCTTTGGTCTTTCCCATGTTGGAGAGTTTGGAATCTGATTGATTGACTGATTCTGTGGACTGTCTTTTAGGTGTCTTTTATACAGGTGACTAGTTAAAACAGGGGTCTAATTCAGCTGAGGAGTTGATTAGGAGTGTCTAACTTATCTGTGTCTAACTTATCTGTGGGAGCCAGAACTCTGGGTTCTGGCTCCCACAGGTGGGTTGGTGGGGAATCAAACACTTACTTCACACAATGAAATGCAAATCAATTAATATAATTTTTATATGTGATTTTCTTTTCGATATTCTATCTCTCAATGTTAAAATAAACCATCCATCCATTTTCTTCTGCTTATCCGGGGCCGGGTCGCGGGGGCAACAGTCTAAGTAGGAAATCCCAGACTTCCGTCACCCCGAACACTTTCTCCAGCTCCTCCAGGGGGACCCCAAGGTGTTCCCAGGCCAGCCCAGAGACATAGTCCGTCCAGCGTGTCCTGGGTCTTCTTCTGGGCCACCTCCTGGTGGGACATGCCCAGAACACCTCCTGAGGGTGGCGTCCAGGAGGCATCCGGAGCCACCTCAGCTGCTCCTCTCGACGTGGAGGAGCAGCCGCTCTACTCCGAGCTCCTCCCGTGTGACTGAGCTCCTCACCCTATCTCTAAGGGTGCGCCCAGCTACTCTGCGGAGGAAACTCATTTCGGCCACTTGTGTCCGCGATCTTGTCCTTTCGGTCATTACCCAAAGCTCATGACCATAGGTGAGGGTAGGAACGTAAACTGACCGGTAAATCGAGAGCTTTGCCTTTCGGCTCAGCTCCCTCTTCACCACAAGGGTCCGGCACAGCGGCCACATCACTACCGACCCCGAGATACTTGAACTCTTCCACATTAAATAAACCTACCATTAAAATTATAGACTGTTCAGTGGGCAAACCTACAAAATCAGCAAGGGATCAAATCCTTATTTCCTCCACTGTAGATAGAGATATACACACATTCATGCACACACATATAGACATACATACACAACTACGCACATATTCTCATACAGACATACATGAACACACATATACAGTACATGTATGCAAGTATACACATGCAAGTACATACATGCAGACCACACACCCTCACACACACACACACACACACGCAGGCACACACACACACACACACACACGCACACATGCAGGCACACACACACACACACACACAGACACACACGCACACACACACGCACGCACGCACGCACACACACTTACAATGATTCTTTGAGAGTGTGAGACGGTAGGAACAGGGAGAGGAGAGAAGGAGGATGGTGAGAGAGAGTGAATGATAGACAAAAACAAAGCTGCGAAGAACAAACAAGAAAAAAAAAAAACAAAAAACAAAAAAACAATCAAGAAATGAACCTGAGGGAGGTGAGGTTTGTGAATGTAGGAGATATTTTCAGGTCACCAAAGTAAAGATACAGGAATAGTATAGACACAGTGACAGCACTCCAACATTCAATACAGCAAGTGTTTTTCTTAAGGACATAATGAGAACATGCTATAGAGGGAATAGAGCTACCAACCTTGAGGTTTATGTGTGCCCCAGTATCGTTCCCATTTGTATGTTTTATACATTTATTGTGTCAATAAAAAATAAAAATAAAAAATCACCTGCCTCTCTCTCTCTCTCTCTCTCTCTCTCTCTCTCTCTCTTTCTCTCCCATTTCTCTCGCTCTTCTCCTTTGGTCCTGGTTTTGATGATTTAGTCATTATTTAGTCCTGTAGTCTACTGTAGTTCTGGCCTAGTCTTGATTTAAATATAGTCCTAGTTTAGTCCTGGTCAAGACTTAGTGTGCCCAAGCTCACATATGAATCACAGTATGGACCTGGTTTAGTCCACTTTTAGTCCTGGTTTGCATCTGGGTTAGTCCTTTCACTCACGTAAACAAAAACATACATTATACATGTTGTATGTACGACTACTTAACACTTAACATGTGCTCTGTCCTCACATGCACACTCTCCCCTCATGCACTCTCACCTCTCGTGCACTCTTCTCACATGCACTCTCCTCACATGCACTCTCACCTCTCGTGCACTCTTCTCTTATGCACTCTCTTCACCTGCACGCCTCACACTCACAGAGAGGTGAGTGTCTCATAAATTATGGAGCAGATCAATTGAATTACGCAGGTGTGGTACAAAGTGTGTACTGGTCAGGTGACACACAGCTCATTCATATTCACCAGCACCTCTCCAATATGGCCGCCTCTGCTCTGAGGAGCGAGACCGAGTAATAGCAAGAGCAAGTAACAGGCCCTGCTGATGTTCAGTTATTTACTCAAAATACTGTATGATTGGGTTATAAATACATTCTCATAATACTGACAGGCTGAGACCTGTGAGAATGTCTCACCTGTGAATCTATAAACCCTGTTCACTGTCTCAATCCATCCATTTTCTTCCGCTTATCCAGGGCCGGGTCGCGGGGGCAACAGTCTAAGCAGGGACTCCCAGACTTCCTTCACCCCGGACACTTCCTCCAGCTCCTCCGGGGGGACCCCAAGGCGTTCCCAGGCCACTCTTGACGTGGAGGAGCAGCGGCTCTACTCCGAGCTCCTCCCGTGTGACTGAGCTCCTCACCCTATCTCTAAGGGTGCACTCAGCCACTCTGCAGAGGAAACTCATTTCGGCCGCTTGTATCTGCGATCTTGTCCTTTCGTTTATTACCCAAAGCTCATGACCATAGGTGAGGGGAGGAACGTAGATCAACTGGTAAATTGAGAGTTTTGCCTTTTGGCTAAGCTCCCTCTTCACCACAAGGGTCCGGTACAGCGACCGCATCACTGCCGACGCTCCACCAATCCGCCTGTCAATCTCACGCTCCATCCTCCCCTCACTCATGAACAAGACCCTGAGATACTTGAACTCCTCCACTTGAGGCAAAGACTCTCCACCCACCCGGAGAGTGCAAGCCACCTTTTTCCAGTCGAGAACCATGGCCTCGGATTTGGAGGAGCTGATCCTCATCCCAGCCGCTTCACACTCGGCTGCAAACAGCCCCAGTGCATGTTGGAGGTCCCGGTTCAATGAAGCCAGCAGGACAACATCATCTGCAAACAGCAGAGATGAGATCCTGTAGTCTCCAAACCGGATCCCCTCTTGCCCCTGACTGCGCCTAGAAATTCTGTCCATAAATACAATGAACAGAACCGGTGACAAAGGGCAGCCCTGGCGGAGTCCAACATCACCAGGAACAGGTCCGACTTACTACCGGCAATGCGAACACAGCTCCTGCTGCGGTCATACAGGGACCGAACAGCCCTTAACAAAGGGCCCCAGACTCTATACTCCCAGAGCACTCCCCACAGAACCCCATGAAGGACACGGTCAAATGCCTTCTCCAGATCCACAAAGCACATGTAGTCCACATGTGTTGGGCAAACTCCCATGAACCCTCAAGCACCCGATGGAGAGTATAGAGCTGGTCCAGTGTTCCGCAGCCGGGACGAAAAACACACTGCTCCTCCTGGATCTGAGGTTCGACCATCGGTCGGATTCTCCTCTCCAGTACCCTGGAATAGACCTTACTGGGAAGGCTGAGGAGTGTGATTACCTGGTAGTTGGAACACATCCTCCGGTCCCCCTTCTTAAACAGAGGGACCACCACCTCGGTCTGCCAGTCCAGAGGCACTGTCCCCGACCGCCACACAATGCTGCAGAGACGTGTCAGCCAAGACAGCCCCACAACATCCAGAGACTTAAGATACTCAGGACAGATCTCATCCACCCCCGGAGCCTTGCCACCGAGGAGCTTACCAACCACCTCAGTGACTTCAGCTAGGGTGATGGACGAGTCCTCCTCCGAGTCCCCAGCCTCTGTTTCCTCCTCAGAAGACGTGACGGTGGGATTGAGGAGATCCTCAAAGTATTCCTTCCACCATCCGACAACATCCCCAGTCGAGGTCAACAGCTCTCCACCCGCACTGTGTTGGTGAAGCACTGCTTCCCCCTCCTGAGGCACTGGAGGGTTTGCCAGAATTTCTTTGAGGCCGTCCGATAGTCCTCCTCCATGGCCTCTCCGAACTCCTCCCAACCCCGAGTTTTTGCCTCTGCGACCGCCCGGGCTGCAGCACGCTTGGCCCGCCGGTACCTGTCAGCTGCCTCAGGAGTCCTATGAGCCAATAAGGTCTGATAAGACTCCTTCTGCAGCCTGACAGCATCCCTTACTTCCGGTGTCCACCACCGGGATTGGGGATTGCCGCCACGACAGGCACCATAGACCTTACGACCACAGCTACGAGCGGCCGCATCGACAATAGAGGCCAAGAACAAAGCCCACTCGGACTTCATGTCCCCAGCCTCCCCCGGAATCTGGGAGAAGCTCTCCCAGAGGTGTGAGTTGAAGGTCCCCATGACAGAGGGCTCTGCCAGACGTTTCCAACAGACCCTCACTATACGCTTGGGCCTGCCAGGTCTTTCCGGCTTCCTCCCCCGCCAGCGGACCCAACTCACAACCAGGTGGTGATCAGCTGACAGCTCTGCCCCTCTCTTCACCCGAGTGTCCAAGACACGCGGCCGAAGGTCAGATGACATGACAACAAAGTCGATCATCGACCTCCGGCCTAAGGTGTCCTGGTGCCACGTGTACTGATGGACACCCTTGTGCTTGAACATGGTGTTCGTTATGGACAAACTGTGGCTAGCACAGAAGTCCAATAACAGAACACCGCTTGGGTTCAGATCAGGGAGGCCGTTCCTCCCAATCACCCCTCTCCAGGTGTCACTGTCATTGCCCACGTGGGCGTTGAAGTCCCCCAGTAGAACAACGAAGTCCCCCGGTCGGTACCCCGACTCCAAGAAGGCCCGGTAGTCTGCACTGCTGTTCGGCCCGTAGGCTGACACAACAGTGAGAGACCTGTCCCTGACCCGAAGACGCAGGTACGCGACCCTCTCGTTCTCCAACACACAGCGCCCACACCAGCCCGCCGCCGCTCCCCGTGTGCAACGCCAGAGAAATGGAGAGTCCAACCCCCCTCAAGGAGTTGGGTTCTAGAGCCCAAGCTGTGCGTGGAGGTGAGGCCGACTATATGTAGTCGGTAACGCTCGACCTCCCACACAAGCTCGCCCCCCCCCCCCCCCATTCCATGTCCCCAGAGCTATTCTCCATGTCAGGAGATCCGGTTGTCGAGGCCCCCGCCTTTGACTGGCGCCCCAGATGTCTCTGAACCGGCCTCTTATGGATCCTCCTGTGGGTGGTAGGTGCACGGGAGGACGACCCCACGTCGCTCCTTCGGGCTGTGCCCGGCCGGGCCCCGTGGGGGGAAGGCCCGGCTACCAGACGCTCGCTGTCGAGCTCCCACCCCAGGCCTGGCTCCAGGGTGGGGCCCCGGTAACGCCAATCCGGGCGACGTAGCTCGTCTTGTTTTAATACTCATCATAAGGGCTTCTGAACTGCTCTTAGACTAAAATCCCTGTTCACTGTCTGTTAATCAAATATTATTTCAGTGCTTTAAATGAAGCTGGTCCCTACATTCTACTCAGAGCAGTTGAGGATGTGTTTACCTGTTGCTATGGTGATGTCATGGCGATGGCAGTAGAGCAGTGATATGTAAAAGCATTAAACAACCAGGAGCAGTGCGTAAAACTGCAGAACGCATGGCTCAAGTTGTTTAATGTGCTTATACCACAGCTACAAATTGAAATGTGTCACTTGTGAATGTGAAAAGCCTGTTCCCTGTCTGTAAATGTACAAAATATCAGTTATTTCAGTGTTTTAAATGATTCTATTAGATTTGTAGCATTTGTTTACCTGTTACTATGGTGATGTCATAGTGATGGCAGCAGAGCAGTGATACAGAACAGTGATTTGGCTGTTAGATTACTTGTGCGTTATGTAGTATTAACGCCATAGACTGTGTAAAGAAGTGCACTGAGTGAGTGACATCACACCTGTAGCGTTCAGATCCACTCAAGTGAAGCCTGCGGTGTTAACGGTTACAGGGGCGAATCTGGAGACAGACTCTATATTATGAATAGGACTTTTTAATGGACAAAATAGTTAAATAAAAACACCAAGATCATGTAGAGCGGGTTCATATGAACATTTAAAGATTAAAATGGCAAGGCTCACTGCAGCAGTTGCAGAGAGAAGGGAGACAATATTCCAATGTGTGTCAATGGGAGCCAGGGTCAGAAGGAGCTGGAAAGCCACATGAATTTATATATACAATTTATGATTAAGGCCTACATTCAGCCCAGATAACAGATAATACTCCCTACAACTGTACAACAACTCAGCCTTATGTAACAGATAATACTCCCTACAACTGTACAACTCACCACTATGTAGCAGATAATACTCCTTACAACTGTACAACTCACCACTATGTAGCAGATAATACTCCTTACAACTGTACAACTCACCCTTATGTAACAGATAATACTCCCTACAACTATACAACTCACCACTATGTAACGTATAATACTCCCTACAACTGTACAACTCACCACTATGTAGCAGATAATACTCCTTACAACTGTACAACTCACCCTTATGTAACAGATAATACTCCCTACAACTATACAACTCACCACTATGTAACGTATAATACTCCCTACAACTGTACAACAACTCACCCTTATGTAACAGATAATACTCCCTACAACTGTACAACTCACCACTATGTAACAGATAATACTCCCTACAACTGTACAACAACTCACCCTTATGTAACAGATAATACTCCCTACAACTGTACAACAACTCACCCTTATGTAACAGATAAGCCTATGTCCTGTCAATCACTGTCTTCCTTATGACCTCTTGTATATAGCTGAGATTTTTTAAAACTTCTTTTTCTATTTTATTTTGACTTGTACATATACATTTCTATAATTATGCCTTATTTGACACCTGTCTCTTGCTATATTTTGTCGTACTTATTTAGAATTTATATTTATATATTTTTCTCTGTGTTATTATAAAATAATGTGATGTGTGAGCTATTGTGTCCAAATAATTTCTCTTATGGATCAATAAAGTCTCTCTAAAGTCCAAGTCTAAATCTATTAACGCATGGTCGTTAGCCATTGGAATTCTCACTGACCGTGGTAGAAATACATTGATTATTATTAGGGGAGGGAGGACGAGGGAGAGGAAGAGGGGGAACGGAGAGGATTTAGAGCGGGACAGAAGAGAAGGGAAGCAGGAGGAGGAGAACAGAGAACGGATAGGATGAGGGGAGAGGTGGAAGAGGATGGAGGAGAGGGAAAGAGGAGAGGAAGGGCAGAAGGTGGAGGAGGAAAGGGAGAGAAGAGGGGAAAAAGAGGAGGGGGAAGAGGAGAAGAAGGAAGGTGAAGGAGGAGGAGAAGGAAACAGAGAGAAAGAGAAAGGGAAAGGAGAAGAGGGTGGCGGAGCATCAGGGGCTTCCTCTGTGCTGTGTGTGGTTTATTAGAGAGGAAAAGAGGGAGGTGGAGGATGGAGGAAGAGGAAAAAGAAGAAGGGGAGGACCATCAGGGGCTTCCTATGTGCCGTGGGGCAAATGTGGACTGCAGCAGAAAACCATGAAAACACAGAATCAGACAGATGAGGAGAGAGAGAGAAGGAGAGAGAGGAGGAGGAGAGAGAAGCAGAGAAGAGAGAGAGAGGAGCAGCGGAGGGGAGAGAGGCCAGAGGAGAGAGAGAGCAGAAGAGCAGAGGAGAAAGAGAGGAGGGAGCAGAGGAGAGAGGAGAGGAGAGATGAGGAGAGGGAGACTAGCAGAGGAGAGAGAGAAGGAGAGTAGAGGAGGAAAGAGAGGAGGAGAGCAGAGGAGATAGAGAAGGAGAGAGGAGGAGAGAGCAGAGGAGAGAGAGCAGGATTTTGTCCTCAGAGAATCCTCAGTCTAATGTTAAACAAAAGAGGTTTAACAAGTGTTGCTGAATTCACACAAATCTATTATGAAACTATAGTGTGTTTGTATAGTGTTTATATATATAGTGTATGTATATAGTATATGTGTATATGTGTGTGTATATAGTGTGTGTGTATATGTGTATGTATATAGTGTGTGTATATATAGTTTATTTATCAGTGGTTACCCAGAGTTTCTGCTCTATGGCTCTTGTGTTTATTTTTCTTGGCCAATTTGTCCAACGTTCTCAAACGTCCAAATCTCCATGGATACTAATAGATTTAGATTCTCATACCTCCACTCTCGCTTTCTCTCGCTTTCTCTCTCTCTCTCTCTCTTTCACTCCTTCTTTCTCTCTCCCCACACTCACTCACTTCATCCCCTTCCTCTCCTACTCTATCCTACCATTCTACCCCTCTTTTTCATCCCTTCTTTGTGAGAATACAAACCATTCATTTAAATTCTCAAAGTCGGCGTAACAGCTCATTTGTCCAGGAATGGTCCAAGGTAGAGGTCTTTTGGACACTGATTTTAAACTTGAGAGGTTTCGACGTTCTACATTTTGTACTCACTTACTTACTTACTTACAACATAAAAATAAACTTGTCCTGTTTTTGGTCAATGAGAATTAACAAAATGATTTCTGTTTGCTAAATGTCAGAATAATGAGAAAGTTTTTTTTAGACATTTTTTTTAATGACATTTTTCAAAGTCAAAAGTTTACATACATTTCATTAGTATTTTGTACTATTGTAATTAAACTGTATGACTTGGGTCAAATGTTTTGGATATCCTTCCACAAGCTTCTCACAATAGTTTGTAGGAATTTTGGCCCATTCCTCCTGACAGATCTGGTGTAACTGAGCCAGGATAGTACTGTAGGCCGCCTTGCTCGTACATGCCTTTTTAGGTCTGCCCATAAATTTTCAATCGGATTTAGATCTGGGCTCTATGATGGCCACTCCAAAACATTGACTTTGTTATTCTTAAGCCACTTTGTAACCCATTTAGCAGTATGCTTCGGGTCATTGTCCATTTGGAAGATCCATTTGCGTCCAAGCTTCAACTTCCTAGCTGATGTCTTCAGATGTTGCTTACATATTTCCACAGTGTTCTTTCTTCATGATGCCTTTTATTTTGTGAAGTGCACCAGCCCCTCCAGCAGCAAAACAACCCCACAACATGATGCTACCACCCCCATGTTTTACAGTTGGGATGGTGTTCTGAGGCCTGCAGACTTCCCCCTTTTTCCTCCAAACATAATGATGGTCATTGTGGCCAGACAGTTCAATTTTAGTTTCATCAGACCACAGGACATATCTCCAAAAATTTAAGTCTTTATCCATGTGTGCATTGGCAAACTCTAATCTGGCTTTTTTATGTTTCTTTTGGAGTAATGGCTTCTTCCTGGCAGAGTATCCTTTCAGCCCATGTCTGTACAGTACTCGTTTCACTGATGATAACGACACATTCTTACCATTTTCAGCCAGCATCTTCACAGGGTCTTTTGCTTTTGTCCTTGGGTTGTTTGGACATTTCAGACCAAAGTATGTTCATCTGTGGGACTCTGAACCTGTCTCCTTCCTGAGCGATACGATGGCTGGACGTTCCCATGATGTTTATACTTGCATATACTTATCTGAACAGATGAACGTGGCACCTTCAGGCATCTGGAAATTGCACCCAAGGATGAACCAGACTTGTGCAAATCCACAATTCTCTTCCTGAGATCTTGACTGATTTCTTTTGATTTTCCCATGATGTTTCACAAAGAAGCAGTGTGTTTCAAATGTGCCCTAAAATACATCCACAGGTGTGTTTCTAATGAACTCAAAATCAGAATTTTCCAATGAGATGACATCATCATCTGGGATGTCCCAAATTGTTTAAAGGCATACTGATCTTAGTGTATGTACACTTCTGACTTTGAAAAAAGTGATAAAAAAATTGTCTAAAAAAATAAATTTCTCCTTATTCTGGCATTTAGCAAATACAAATAATTTTGTTAATTCTCATTGACCTGAAACAGGACAAGTTTATTTTTATTTCATGTCTGACAGTGAGAATAAAATCATATGTGTGTTTTTGTATAGTGTATGTAAACTTTTGGTTTCAACTGTACATTCGTTTGTTTTTACTATGAACCATGAGTCTGCAGTAAAGATTTTTTTTCATCCAAATTAATTCAGTTACTTCTCTTGAACTTTGAACTTTTATCTGGCATTGGGATGACGCATGGATCTATAATGAAAACTGGATAAGGCCCTCCCCCTCTGTCCCAGACCAATTAGAGGCCACTCCAGGTACTGCAGCTCCCAGGAGCTTGGGCCCAGAAAGAATTCCCCTATAGAGCACAATGCATTTTGGGAATTCAAACTGCCCATGTTCGGCTGACAGGGCATCCACAACTTTCACAAAGGTTGGATTTTGTAGGGATTCTTTTCTATTTTCACAACATAAACTTTTTAACATTTTAAAATCCTCAAAGCACCTAAAAATATAGCTTTGTATGACTTTGCCTAGCCTTGCTCTCGCTCTGATTGGTCCAAACGCACAACGCTGTGCACGTTACAGACGTCACACAGGTGGGAGGAGCTCGCCCGGATTGAGGAAGTGATGCGGAAGAGAAAATTATTTTTGGGCCCATGCGCCCGTGAGCAACAAACAACAATACAACACCATCTTGGGTTCACCTTCCAGATTTTATTATAGTTCTATGGGACCACCACTATGTCTGGTTCTTTTCCGTGGACCACAGACTGCATACAGAAGTGGACAGTTATAAGAGCAAATTTGGAGCCAAGTTCCATATTTGGAATTCTGACTGCGAGTACTGTTGAAAATAATGCTCGCTCCTGTCTGCAATGTCAATCAAACCTGTTGCTAACACTAGCAGGAGCGACCTTGGGGAAAGAAGGCACCTGATTTGTCTGTTATTAATGTTCATCTTGATTTATGGACAAAATTGAAAAATAAAAACACCAGGATCACGTAGAGCCAATGAGGAACCTGACAGCAGCAGCTACATAGAGAGGGCAGACGTTTTTTTCAATAGAAAGTAAATTGGAGCCAGAGTTTATGGAGCCAAAAGCAAGCCCATGCTCACTTCCTATTTGGAATGGCGGCTAGCAGGTTAGCTATGTCCATTTATATATACAGGATACACTGCTGACAGAGAAGGCAATAAACACTGTTTATTACATGTGAATAGGCCTCATCATTACAGCGGTATTCACCATAAACCAGGACAAAACCTCTACATTCTGACAGTTAAAAGTCTCTTTTTACAGTAGACTCGTGACCAGCCTCCAGTTCTGTTTAAACTATGGACCGTTGATAATGTGAAAATCCCGTGACCACATTAGATACTCAGGCCATTCTTCTGTCAGAAAGAAAGAGTATTTTTATCTATTCTGTACGAGCAGATGGAGAGAAACAGCTGAGTCAGATCAGGCTGTGTATCCCTGAGAGACTGTCTGTGTGCGTTCATTATACTGTATTAGACCATATATATATATATATATATATATATATATATATATATATATATATATATATATATATATATATATATATATATATATATATACGCATCAGGCTCTTATGTAACACACACTCTGCACATGCTGTTCAAAATATACACTTTGTTTATACATTACTGAACTCACTCAAACAAATGAAGAAAACAGACCACTCTCTGCCACTGATGGAGGGACAACACTGGGTCTGCTATGGCTGGTGGGAATTGATCCTCTAACCATCAAGTGAAAGCATGATTTCATAAACCAGTCTCGTAAGTGAATTGTTGTTCTCTATGTATACTAAAAGTCACAGTCAGCCCTCTGAATGGACCTATCTGTGTTTAACTTAAACAGACGTAATTGAGCTGTGCACTCTCCGTGACTCCAGAGTCTGACGAGGACCCAAATAATGGACATGTCTCTGTCACATTCTTAAACTATATCTGCTGTACTTAAAACGCCTATATTCATATATGCACGCCTATTTTACTCTGATTAGCATAAAGTCATATATGTGTGTCATCTCTTGAAACTGTAGCATGTAAAGTGCATTTCATTTCATATTCATTACCAAATAAATGAATAAAAAATAATATTACTAAAAATATATATTTTTAATGATTTTGGAAATGTGGTTTGAATTTGGAGGAAGGCCAGTTAGAAATAAGTCTATTTCTCAGTATTAGTCCAGTCCTCATTTAATGTCATAAGGGTCATTCGACAACATCTGTGGTAGGGGCTCAAAGAAATTCTTAAAATTTATATTAAAGTAAAGTAATTTTTTAGATGTCAATTATCCCATACAGTTATTTATACTGTTCTTTGTTATATTTAATAATTTTAAACCAATTTAAATCCTATTTAACCAATTTAAAAATCTGTGTAAAAATCTATGTAAAAAATCTGTCTGTGTACAAATCCTTGGCAAAACCTTAAACCACTTTTTCTTACTTGACACTACTTTGGTTTCACTCATAGACTGTATATAAATGGACATAGTTAAGGTGCTAGCCGGCTCTTTCCAAACAGGAAGTAAGCATGGGCACTTCCGGCTCTCTCTGTAACTGCTGCTGTGATAAAATGTTCAAATTAACACGCTCTGCATGATCCTGGTGTTTTTGTCTTTTTTGGTATTTCGTTCATTAAAAAAAAATCCTATTCCTAATATGGACCTGGCTCCAGATTTGCAACGGTTATGTCCCTGTAACCGTTAGCAACGGTTACAGGGGCATAAACTCTCTCTCTCTCTTCTATATTTGATCTACACTATATTGTAGTATTCACCCCGTCCAAATAATCAAAATCATGTGCTCCATTCCCTTACATGGCCACAGGTGAATAAAATCAAGCACCTGGGCCT
This sequence comes from Taenioides sp. WSHXM2023, assembly GCA_029959045.1. Classification (NCBI taxonomy): domain Eukaryota; kingdom Metazoa; phylum Chordata; class Actinopteri; order Gobiiformes; family Gobiidae; genus Taenioides; species Taenioides sp. WSHXM2023. The sequence continues at coordinate 31,075,733 of CM057100.1, forward strand.
GCAGACTGTTTCTACAAACATTTGTGAAAGAATGGGTCGCTTTCAGGAGCTCAGTGAATTCTGTGCGTGGAGGCCTCACCTCCACGCACAGCTTGGGCTCTGTGATAGGATGAACCTGTGCAACAAGTCCAGTCGTGAAATTTCATCGCTCCTAAATATTCTACAGTCAACTGTCAGTGGTATTATAACAAAGTGGAAGCGATTGGGAACAATAGGAACTCAACCACAAAGTGGTAGGCCATGTAAACTGACGGGGTGGGGTCAGCAGATGCTGAGGCGCATAGTGCACAGAGGTCGCCAACTTAACTCAAGAACAGTGTGTAGAGAGCTTCATGGAATGGGTTTCCATGGCTGAGCAGCTGCATCCAAGCCATACCATGGTGTAAAGCACGCCACCACTGGCTTGGAGGCGTGTTCTTTGGAGTGACAAATCACGCTTCCCCATCTGGCAATCTGATGGACAAGTCTGGGTTTGGTGGTTACCAGGAGAACAGTACTTGTCTCCCTACATTGTGCCAAGTGTAAAGTTTGGTGGAGGGGGGATTATGGTGTGGGCTTGTTTTTCAGGAGCTGGGCTTGGCCCCTTAGTTCCAGTTAAAGGAACTCTGAATGTTTCAGCATACCAAGAGATTTTGGACAGTTCCATGCTCCCAACTTTGTAGGAGATGGCCCCTTCCTCTTCAACATGACTGTGCACCAGTGCACAAAGCAAGGTCCATAAAGACACGGTTTGGTTTGGATGAACTTGACTGGCTTGCACAGAGTCCTGACCTCAACCCGACAGAACACCTTTGGGATGAATTAGAGCGGAGACTAAGAGCCAGGCCTTCTCGTCCAACATCAGTGTGTGACCTCACAAATGCGCTTCTGGAAGAGTGGTCAAAAATTCCCATTAACACACTCCTAAACCTTGTGGACACCCTTCCCAGAAGAGTTGAAGCTGTTGTAGCTGCAAAGGACCGACGTCATATTAAGGCCCAATCCCAATTCTCCCCCTTAGCCCTCTGTCTTTGCCTTAGCCCTACCCCTCTGTCTTTAAACAGAGGGCTAAGGCAAAGGGGTGTGTTTTAACCCTTAGAAAGGGGACACCCCTTTGCAGTCGCAACAATATGACATTATTTTTAAAGTTTTGAAGTATTGTGCTCCTTTTGAGTTTGTTTTAAATGAACTTTGCAAAAAGTCAAATGTTTTTTTGTTTTTTTTTTATTTTTTTTAAATGACTATACTCTGTACAACATATGTAAATCAAATTTTAATCAACTGTAACACAAAATTAAAATGCTGCAGAGGTGGACGGAGTTGTAGAGGATGCCTGGTACACACAAAAAAGAAAACAAAATTAATACATAGTCATAAACATATATAGTTGTTCTGGTACCTACAAATATTATAGAATGTAATATACCTTATATTTTATTTTCAAATTCTCCCACTTTTTTGAAGCTTGTTGGGCTGACACAAGTCCAGCCTCCTACAAGAAATACAAATCTGATTAATAACATGTCATTAAATAGGGGATAATTTACAAGGCGAAACGAAACAATAATATTTTAGGCGATGCATGTTCGTAATACTTTACACATTCTACGTAACATGTGTATAGTTCTAAATGCGCATGAGACGAGTTACGAGGCGAAATACAGCGATATATTTTACACATTCTAGTCTGACATATATGCGTATATAGTTCTTTTAGGCCATGCATGTTCGTAATACCGTAACAAGTGTATAGTTCTAACCGGGCATGTTACGATAAGCCGTATATGTCAGAAAGCGTAAAAATGCAGGCGCCATGAGTATACCTACAACTTTTCAAAAGTTACTACAGTTTTATACAACTTTTTATGAGGTTCTTGAGTGCAAATACTCACATTTGTCCAATTTCTTCCCGATTGCTCGACACTTCCCGATTTCCGTGTTGCTTTTTGCTCCGACTTGCGTTAAGCCACGCCTATCCCCTTTGTGCAAAGTGTGCATCTGAAAACGCTTTGCGCAGAGGGGTATCATAGCCCTTCCCCTTAGCCCTCGCACTTACAGAAAAGAGTATTGGGATACCCCTCTGTCTGTCGTGAACGCGCACAACAGAGGGGTAGGGCTAAGACAGAGGGCTAAGGGGTAGAATTGAGACGCAGCCTAAACCCTATGGATTAAGAATGGGATGTCACTTAAGTTTATATGTGAGTCAAGGCAGGTGAGCGAATACTTTTGGCAATATAGTGTATTTAAAGGTTTGGTGGAAGTATGGAAAGGGTTTATGATGGCATTCCTATTACCAATTTTATACATAAATCTAAATATTTTGTTCACAAATTTAACAAATTTATTCAAAATCTACCAGTTCTCCATCTTCCATATGTTCAGCAGGTGCATGTTGAAAAGGCTCTGATGTCATGGAATGACCAAAATACTGCGGAACATTCCAGGCAAAGCACTAACATCTCCATAGAGATGAGCATGTGAAGGACCCATCAGAAGACCCAAAGCAGAACTGAATCCCATTACCCTTCATGAGATATAAAACAGTTCCTGAGGCTAATGTATTCACAAACAGACCCTCTTCAGCACGTGCATAGCAGGTGTTAGCATTAGCACTGCGCTTATGCTAACGAAAGGCGACAGCTGGAGCTTCCAGTTTCACCTTTGTGGATGTCAGAGGTCAGACAGTGACGCTATAATCACTGCTCTGTTCGTGTTAACAGAGTTTTTCGTGGTCTGATTTGCATTTTACAAATCACCTCATCTGTCTCTAAGCCAGCGCTGTGTTCTGAATGCGCCTGAATTTTACACGCGGTGAGACAGAGGGGTCAGAGGTCAAAAATGTGACATATACTGATGAAGTCGCAAATGGCAGTCTCGACGAAACTGAAATGTCGAAGTATAATTCTACATAAAGACTTACACAGGAATAATGAACAGCATCAGAGCAGGTGGTGCATAGTGATGTGACATTCGGAGACAATTCCTTTACGTAAATGGTTGGATCCCGATCTCATTTTTTAAGGTCTTATATTATGCAAAATGGATTCTTGTGAACTTTAAGTCATGTTATAATAAAACAGAAAACAGAATAAAAAACAGACCTGGAGTTGTGTTTTGTTTCATTCACACATGTTTGAGTAACCCTTCATTATTAGCCCATCTACATCGCTAAAGCTCCAAATGCTCTGTTCCACCTGAATGTCATGAAGCAGTAGTTTTCATGTTAACAGCAACCTTTTAGTTTAAAAACACAGTGTAGCACACAGTGTAGTGTTTTCTGTTTGAGAGAAGAATATGCAGGGTTGGTGTGTTAAACATGTGTGAATGAAATAAAGCAGAACTCCAAGTATGTTTTTGAGGAGGTAACAGCATTATAACATGACTTAAAACTCACAAGTCAATTTTGAGTAATATCCTTTAGGACCTTTAACAGTACTCTTACATGAGTAAAAGTTGTGCTCCCTCTTCCCACTGTGAGTCTAAAGTGACAAAAGCTTTTTGTTGACAACATGAAATGATTTGAACATGTGTTTCTTGCACCAGTCCTTCATTTGTGTTTCTTGCAACACTGCTTTAGTCTTTTAGTCTGTTCTTTGAATATACCAGATTTTGTGCATTACTTTGTCCTCACAGTAACTCTTACCACTGGGCTCTGGTCCAGCTCTGGTCCAGTGGCTGCAACTATTCCAAATAATGTAATAATAATGTAGTAATAATAATAAAGTCAGACCAATTGGGCTTATATCTATATATCTATAGTTATAATCTATGACACCCATGGATCATTATATTGTGATTTGGACATTTTAAATCACAATATTGATCTAAAATGATTAAATAAAAAAACTAGAAAAGCACTCAGAGAGCGCAGACCTCCGCCAAGCAGCTCAGTTTTCAAAGTGATCCAGAATCCAGGATTTCTTCTGGATCATCACCAAAATTTAATCATCTGTTGGATTTACCATTAGGAATATTTCCTGAAAATTTCATCAAGATCCGTCCATAACTTTTTGAGTTATCTTGCTAACAAACAAACAAACAAACAAACAAACAAACAAACAGACTCAGGCGAAAATATAACCTCCTTGGCGGAGGTAAAAACAAATCTGCTGACTTTCATGGTAAAAAACTGTGATGTCCAGTGGGATCACAGATTAAGAAAATAAAACTGGAGAAGGAAGTGCGTACATCACAGTGGGTTTTTACCAGTGGAGCTAAAAACAGGGATTGTTCGACAAAATGGCGTCTTGAAAATAAGCGATTAAAGATGACTCAAACATGCACGATTCTCTCCAAATACAACTTCAGAGAGTCAATGAGAAGGAAACGACTATAACATAGCTAAAAGCTCTGAAAAGTCCAGCTTGCAGAATAGGTTTGATTTAATAAACTAAAGGCCACCACAGGATTTTTCATTATTTTTCTTAAACAATGCTTAAACGTGCAACAAAAAGCACACACCACAGACATGAGGAGAATCTTATGAGATTTTAAATCTTCGATCAAAAAGACTGCAGCGGGATATGTCTGCGGACCACAGGCTATAAAGTGTTCAAAAGATCAGAGCCCTGCACTTCTAGTTTACTACAAGACAAAACTGAGTTTTTATTATTATTATTTGTGAAATGTGGTGCAATAATTCAGATACATGATTTTTAAAGCATAAAAGATTGGCGATAAAGTACACAGGGAGTAGAGTCACTGTTAATCTGCAGTTTCACCTCGATCTGTGAGTAATAATTATTTTCACTTTTTACTTAATTTGTATCTTGTGCCTCTGTGTCCATCACCCCGTCTACCCCTGACGCTCTGTTTTATTGGCTGTTGCCGTAGCGTTGCTGATGTTTGGTGGTTATGATCTGACAGAGCAGCTCAGAGTCACACAGACACCACACACGAGGAGCACAGTGGGTCCATTCCTGAACTCAGGGAGAAGCAAATGGCAGCCAAAATCAGGCTAAATTCTCCTGTAGTGTGTGGCGGCGTTTAGTCACACCAAAACAAAACCTCAGTCAACTGCAGTCACAGCTGGACCAGGGCAGTCTGACAGGTTACACTTACGTATACTTGAATAGTACTTTATAGAACTTAGTTGAGTGCAATTTCTACTTCTACCAGCTCCAACCTCAACTTTTGTGTCCTCGGGCAAGACACTTTGACCTTTCCAATGATTAAATGCGAGACTGGTGTTTGGTAAAGGCACTGCAGCTACACCTTCTTCATGTTTAAAATCTTTTATAAAAGTCTAAAGTAATGCACAAACAGATCGATAAATCTCTGTACCACCAGTATTGATTTTTCTAAATGTCAGCGTAGCCACATACATTAGAACAAACTTTGTATTTCTTCACTTTTTAAGCTTTCTCTTATATCACATGTTTTCCCTCTGTATGGATTTCTGTATGGATCATATACATAAACATATCATCATTTCACTCAGAAGTTACTTTACCACAGTGATACTTATTCATATTTTAAAGGCTTTCTGTCTCTCTTTCCTTCTCTGTTTTGGTTCTCTCCATCTTTCTCTCTCCCTACCGCTATATATGTCTCTCTCCCCTATCTATCTATCTATCTATCTATCTATCTATCTATCTATCTATCTATCTATCTATCTATCTTTCTTTCTATCTATCTATCTATCTATCTATCTATCTATCTATCTATGTCTGTCTGTCTGTCTGTCTGGCTCCTCTCTGTCCCTCTTTTCTACATCCATCCCTCTCTCTCTCACTCATTTCTCCTCCTTTTCCCATCTTACTTTTCTTTCTTTCTCTCTCTCTCTATCCCACAATCAGCCCTTTTTAACCCTATTTTCTTTCCCTTTAATCTTCACCCCATCCTCTCCTCTCTCTCTCTCCCTCCTCCTCCCTCTTTCTGTGGCAGACTTGACACAGCTCAGATCTTAAAGAGCTGTTCTGTCACTGCATTTTCCCTCTGTCCTCGCCCTCTCCTACTCTCTCCTTCTTTCACTCTCTCTTGTGTTTGCATTGATCTTAAGGAGCTGTTCTGTTGTTCTGTCACTGTGTCTTCCCTTTCTCCCCTCCTCCCCTCTCTCTGTTTCTCTCTCTCTCTCTCTCCCTGCCTTGTGTTTAAAGAGCCGTACTGTCACTCTCTCCTCCTCCCTCTCTCCTCTCCCTCTCTTTCTCTTCTTTTTCTCTCTCTGTTCACCGACAACACATGCGTAAATAAGACTTTACAGGAGCACAGGGGAGACTGTGGAGACTGTCACTGATAAAGGAGTAGAAGCTCCCATAAAGTTCAGCTCCAGTCAAATGAACCTCACCAAGGCCGGCAAATTTGGAGTCAAGTTCCATATTAGGAATAAGAATTTATTGATGGACAAAACAGCAAAAAAGAGTGAGTTAATAAGAACATTTTAAGACCAAAATGGTGAGGCTCACTGCAGCAGTTACAGAAAGAAGGGAGACCATTCGAGTCGATGGAGCCGGAAGCCCACCCATGAACAATTCCTTTTTGGAACTGGCAGTTAGCCAGTTAGCTTTGTCCATTTATATATCTATGGGTTCAACTGTCAGACAATGTAAGCCTTTCTTTGTGGAGTTTGCATGTTCTCCCAGTGTGCTCAGCCATATCCCGCTGGAGTCTTTGCGATGGGACATTTTAAGTCTTATAAGATTCTCGTTGTGTCTGTGCTGCGTGCTTTTTGTCGCATGTTTAAAAATCGTTTAAGACCAAAATATCCTGTAGTGTGTGGTGGCTTTTAGATAGTGAAAGTGCCTGCTGTGCCTTCAACCTAAGAAGAAAGAGAAAGATGAGAGACGGACAGAGGAGGGTAATAGCGAGAGATTTCAGTAATATCCTTTTCTTATGTTTTTTTTTTTTTTAATGGTATATTCTCATCATATTTGCACACAGCTAACAAAAAGTAGTCTATATTTTTACTTGAGAAGCTAAAGCACACATGCTTCTCCTTGGCCTGTGTTATGGCAGAGAGTTGTTTTATCGTCTTATAAATGTGATAAATGTGGACACGAGGCTGATTCACGACTCTCTGACCCTCACCTCTGCACTGGGAGGTCTCCACAGTGAACCACAGCAAATCTGTGGACAGAATGGTACAGAAAACTGCTTTAAAGAGCCCATATTACGATATTTTCTGATCTCTGCTATAATGTTGTTTCCTCCTCACAAACAGACCTGGAGTTGTGTTTTGTTTCATTCACGTGTTTAACACACAAACTCTGCAGATTTAGGCTGTGTTCAAACAGAAAACACTCTGTTCCTCCTTGTGATGTCATATGGTAATACAGGAAATGCACCACTATGTTTTTAAACTCCATACACCTTCAGCAGAATCATTTGGATAATTTCAGACCTGCACTTGCCAATCTCTACTGAACTAAAGGTAAATGGGGCTGTTCACTTCATCTTAAATTCACGCTTCATGACATCACAAGGTGGAACAGAGCATTTTGAGCTTTGGAGATGTAGACAGACTAATAATAAAGGATTACTTAAACATGTGTGAATGAAAAAAACCACAACTCTAGGTATTTGTTTGAGAGGGGAACATTATAACATGACTTAAAGCTCACAAGAGTCAATTTTTTGTAATATAGGACCTTTTACATTCTATCCCATTCATTTTAATAGGACAGCAAGAAACATTTATATTAAAGTCTGGAGACAATGCAGACAAAAGGTAGTTGTGTGTTATATTTGCCAATACTAGCCAGTATCTGACTTCCATCTCCATGTTAGATTTATGAAATGCTTATTACGTGGTTGTTAGTATGCTAATTTTAATAATTATTTCAACATAACAGAACCAAACCAAGTCTAGATCAGGACTAAATCCAGGCACAAGTCACATACAGTTTCTTTTGTGTAGGTGGACTGTGTAACTTTTCTGGTGGAGGGTCTGTCAAATGCTTTTCTCCATGGAGATGTTATTGCTTTGTCTGGAATGGTTCACAGTATGGCATTAAACCTTTCTATCTTCATGGAGACAAAACCAGACCACGTTACAGGTCAGATCTGTGGAGAGGCAACCCCGCTCAGTCAAAATTCCTGTTTTTCTCTGTATTTTTCAGCTATAAAACCACCTGTAATTGAATAAATGTATGCTGTGGAACATTCCAGGCAGAGCGATGACATCTCCATAGAAACAAGAAGGTGACGGACCTCCAACTAAAAATGTACATAATGCACCTTTAAAGCCTCCTGGATCTGAAACATTAGCTGTTTCCCTGTGAACCACACTATACCTATTCAATTATGCAAATTGCTGCAGCGCAGAATTAGCCGTATATCATCCACATAACCCCACACAGTGAATTAATTTGTGTGTTGTCATGGAGATGATAAACTCTGTCCCCTCCCTCAGATTAAAGGAGCTCATTAAACCTCACATAAACCACAGTCTCAGTCTCAGTATATGATGGCTTTAAACTTCAGACAGGTCGTTTCAAACCAATGAACTCCAGATTAACTCCTCACATTTAACACTGACCAGAGTAAATCTTCTGAAGGTTCTTTGTCTGTTTCCGCTGGAGGAAGGGTCCAAAGTTATGAGGAGTGTAAAATAAAGAAGAGTGTTCCAGTGTTTATGTTTGTGTGTTCCATTATTATGTTCACAGGGACATAAAATATTAAAAGTAAAATAATATAAATTGTGTAACTTTTGTTACTAATGTACACTCAAATAACAACAAAGGGTGGTTGGCTGCTTTTGTGCCTGCCTGGCTCATGCACTTACTTTTTGACGTAAAGTCATGGGATTTTAGCCTGCTGGGGGTGTGGCGTGTGCAGTTCGGAGGGCACAGGTAGGGGACTGTTGGATTTGGTGAAATGTGCTATTTGTTTTTCCCATATTCATGGAGTCCATGCAAGAAGCTAGCTAGAGAGCTAACTGAGAACTTAGCTGTTGACATTTGAGATGCTATAGTTTTTTTACACCATATGTGGCAGCAAATGTGGCAAAAGATCTTTCAGAAGAAACACTTTGAGGGAATGGACTATTTCGTTACCAACTGAAACACCAGAGCAGAGTAAGAATGAGGCTTTTCCTGTTGTGTTCATCTGGCGCCCCCTGGAGGCCGTTAGGGTGGGGTAGGGGGGTGCAACAATTTCGCTGCAGCAAACCTTCTCTCACTCATTCACTCACTCCCTGTCAAAAGTTTGGACACACCCTCTCATTCAATGTTTTTCCCCTTATTTTTAATCATGATAATAATGCTTTTTATGTAGAGCTTTTCAATACACTCAAAACTCTTCACAATAACACATAGAACACAGTCAGAGACACACAACCGCACACATGCACACACATGGGAATGGTTAGGTGGGATTAACAGCCAGTTTAAACTGAAATGAAATGTACTGCTTTCTACATTTTGTATACACACAGAAGACATCAAAATATGGAATTATTTAGCAAAGGGAATTTTTTTGTATAAAAAAAATAAAATAAAAAAAAATTATATTTTATATTAAAATCCTTAAAGTAACCACCCTTTGCTTTGTTGAAAAATATTTCAGAAAAGAAAATCTATCTTGGTAGTGTATGTTTGTATGTTTCGTTATTTTTACTACTTTATACATTCCAAAGGGAGGGTACTTAGAGGATTTTAATATAAATTGAAAAAAAAAAAAAAATAATAATAATAATAATAATAACAATAATAATAATAATATTGCTACCTTATACCATAGTCCTGGTCTAGTTCTGAGTTTAGTCCCAGTTCTGATGCAATGTGTCATCTCTGTACACACCCTTACGTGAGAATATTTTACAGTATTTTTATAGTTGTAATTAAGCCTTCCTCCACCTTTTCTCTTGTTTGCAAATGCAGTTTGTTAAGTATAAAGTTCAGAGCATGAAGTGACCTCAACTGGACCTGTTTTTTGTAATAGAAAATCCACACCCTCCATAGATTCATATTTCTGCTGCTCTAAACAGATCACGGTGCGCTAAAAGCTTTGTAAATTGTTTAAAAGCTCTGATGTCTAGATTGGAAAAATGAAAATGGCGGCTGCACTTTGCTAAAACACAAACACAGAATCAGTCGAGTTTGTGTCAGCACTTTGAGGCTGTCTGTGTGGCTCTGGAGACATTAGGAGACATTAGAATTCACTGAAGGACACAGGGCTCATACAGTACCAAAGTCTGTTATTGTTTTATTATGTGAGTGCAGATTCTGTGTACTAAAAACATACTATTGACAAACAATTCTTAGCTTAAACTTTTGATGAATGGAAAATAGGCATCTTTGCAAATTGGACTCTTGATCTGTACCTGATTTTTACCTGACAAAAAATGCTTTCTAGTAAGATACAGACAGTATACCGTCTCATTCTTAAGAGATGGCTTATGTTTTGTTTATTGAGGCATGGAATGCTCATCTTTAAATGTTTATTCTGTATTCATTTTCAAAGTGTTAAACTGTTCTTTTTGTCACACTGCAGAATTGTGTGTTTCGGCTGCTTTAGGTTTCAAATAAGTGACTGAAAGAAGTGAAGTCAGTGAGCAATCGAAACCATCTTCTATGGCACATGAAGAGCCCAAGAGATCTGCAAACAAGATCCATTAGCATCAGTCATGACGAGGGAACATACACCTTATCACACACATGGGCAGATGTCAGACAGTAGGGGGCGCAAGCTTCCTACAGTTCAGTTCACAGCCCAGACCTTTATATTTAAATGGTAAATGGTTAAACTTTTATAATAGCTCACACGCACTCATACACCAGTGTATGGAGGACGAGGGGGGGCTAAGTGTCTTGCCCAAGGACTCAGCGACAGCATTCATCTCTGGGAGCTGCACTGACAACCTGTGGGTCAGTGCATCTGACTGCTCAACCATGTTTTTTTTTTGTTTTTTGTTTTTTTATGTCGAGAAGGATTCGAACCGCCAATCTCAAGTGACTTACTGACCAGACAGTTACTGTCACTCATTTATTTAAAATTATTACAGTCATTTATATTCCAGGTCACACACAGAGTTACAAATGCTGTGTGGCATTTTTTTCAATAAATAAAAACATTGTAAGTGTCACTGTAAAAGACAAATCCAACAGGAGAGACTCAGTGGTGTGGTCCATGTGCAGATCTGCTGCTGAAGGCTCATCAATACTCAGCCCATTGGGACAGAGTCTCTATATAATTAGTCCCTGGATAAACAAAGCACTGGATGGTGGCCATCTTGGGTCTGTACATAATGTAGCGATTGTTTTGTCTTGATGTGAGCACAGGGGCGATTAGAGGCTCAAACCCATCTGCCTGATGATGAGACAGAAGCAGACAAACAGCTCTGAAATCATCTCATTTAGAAAAACACACTAATTCATTAAAGCCCTCCTCTGGGACATTTACAGAGTCCACAGGAGAAGAATCAATAAAAAAGCATTGGATTTTGTTTAGTCATAGACACAAATGTGAAATCTTAGAAGTGCACTGTGTAACTGCTGCTATGTAATGTATTATTGTATTGTCTAGAATGTGTCACAGTATAGCATTAAACCGATCCATCTCCATGACGACAAGCAAGTGGCGCCACCGGGCCAAAAAGAATGCATTATTTTCAAAGTTTGACATAAACCCCTGGAGATGGACCATCTCCTTGTTCATGGGGACTTATTTTAGCAAAGCATTTTTTTTTTTTTAGCAGTAAAATGCCTGTAAATTAATAAATGCAAGATACATATATTTAATGTCATGCCATTTAGCATTTATGCAATAACATCATGTGATGTAACCACCGCCCCAAAAGTTACCCAGTGCTCCTGTAATTCAGTGCTGACAAGACAGAACTAGAATTTATTTTTGTCATAATTCCAGTTGGAGGACAGACGCCTGCATAGCTTTATGGGAGTTTCATTGTTTTGCTATCTACAAACTTATGATCGAAGGTGCACAAGGAGCCAGTGGAGAGACCCAGGATGGGGGAATAGATTTGGACTTTGGACAAACTTTATAGCAATATAGCAAGAGACAGGTGTCAAATAAGGTATAATTATATAAAAGTATATGGACAAGTCAAAATAGTAATATATCTCAGCTATAGACGAGAGGTCATAAGGAAAACAGTGCAAAGATTAACTAATGATTGACAGGATATAGGCTTATCTGTTACATAAGGGTGAGTTGTTGTACAGTTGTAGGGAGTATTATCTGTTACATAGTGGTGAGCTGTTGTACAGTTGTAGGGAGTATTATCTGTTACATAAGGGTGAGTTGTTGTACAGTTATAGGGAGTATTATCTGTTACATAGTGGTGAGCTGTTGTACAGTTGTAGGGAGTATTATCTGTTACATAAGGGTGAGTTGTTGTACAGTTGTAGGGAGTATTATCTGTTACATAGTGGTGAGCTGTTGTACAGTTATAGGGAGTATTATCTGTTACATAGTGGTGAGCTGTTGTACAGTTGTAGGGAGTATTATCTGTTACATAGTGGTGAGCTGTTGTACAGTTGTAGGGAGTATTATCTGTTACATAAGGGTGAGCTGTTGTACAGTTGTAGGGAGTATTATCTGTTACATAAGGGTGAGCTGTTGTACAGTTGTAGGGAGTACTATCTGTTACATAAGGGTGAGTTGTTGTACAGTTGTAAGGAGTATTATCTGTTATGCTATAGTCACATTTTGGAGTCGTGCGGGCCCGTAGAACGTCGTAGACAGAATCACGTTAAATGCTCATCTTAAGGGGGCCGTAGGTGTGTCTTGCAGTTCCTTTGAGGCTCGCAGGGCTACCTCCCGTGGCGTTGCTGAAAATCGAACTAGCGATTACCATGCGTCTCTTAAGTGTATTGTGAGGTATTTCTAAGGCTAATATAAGTTGGGTGAGGCTTTCGTACGGTGTCCTTATGCGACACACAAGGCATTAGTAGGATGCGAGTACAGGTCTCTTACTCACCCCGTGCGAATGCCGCACACGCAGACGTCAATATTAGCCTATATATATATATATATATATATATATATATATATATATATATATATATATATATATATATATATATATATATGTATATATATATATATATATACGGCTGGTTAGCTCAACTGGTAAGTCACTTGACTTTCACACGGGCAAACAACTAGTAGCTCAGTGTTCCAACATCCACAAACGGCAACTGCTATCACAACTAGAGATTGATGAGGTACAACACAAATGCTACGGCAAGGGGGAGCCAGGACACCAGGTCAGAGAGGAGTTAACACCAACTCCCCAACCAGAGATTGGGTCCGAAGCCCCAATAAGTATCACGCTGAACGAGGCATCGACTGACCTGAAAGATAAGATCATGGCCCGAATGAACACAAGGCAACCCCGAAGCCAGTTACAAAGGCAAAGTGAAGTACCATCTGAAATTCTCCTAGAAGATGTGAATGCAGCACTGAGAGCGATCCCTACCACAACCATCACTGAAACCAATGAGCTGATATACACTTCAGCAGCAGTGAGCCTAGAGGTGCTGGGCTATAAGAGCAACCATGGGAGCCATGAGAGACAATACCCACCATGGAAAAGACGGTTAGAGGGCAAAATCAAGGAGGCGCGGAGAGATTTGAGCCAATTGTCAGAGGCCAAGAAAGGTGCAAATGAAAAAACAAGTACCCAGGAGGTACAGCCAGATGTCCATACCTGAAGCACTCGAAACTGCCAAGCAAAGGCTGCAAGCCTTAGCCAGCCGCCTAAAGAGGTACACGTGGGAAAATGAAGCCAGACGAATAAACCGCCTCTTCGCAACACAACCTGCGAAAGTGTACGCTCAATGGCAGGGGAATAACACCAGAGCAGACCTCCCAAGGCTGGAGACTGAAAGGTACTGGAAGGGCATATGGGAGAGGGAGGCATCACATAACACCGATGCACAGTGGCTGGTGGCTCTGAGGGAAGACCACAGCAACCTCCCTGAACAAGATCCAGTCACCATCACAGTGGCAGACATTTAGGAAAGAGTCTCATTCATGAAAAACTGGACAGCACCTGGCCCTGACATGATCCATGCGTACTGGCTAAAGAAGCTCACGGCTCTCCACGAGCTCCTGGCAGCACAAATGAACCAGCTGCTAAGGGATGGGACTCACCCTGAATGGCTAACCCAAAGGCGTACGATCCTGATCCTGAAGGATCCCTCAAAGGGTACAGTCCCATCCAACTATCGGCCAATAACCTGTCTCTCCACAACATGGAAGCTCATGTCAGGCATCATTGCGGCTAAGATAAGTGGGCACATGGATCAATACATGAGCACAGCACAGAAGGGCATCGGCAAAAACACCAGAGGAGCCAAACACCAACTCCTGGTTGACCGAACAGTCGCCCATGACTGCAGAACCCGTCAGACCAACCTGTGCACTGCCTGGATTGATTACAAGAAAGCCTATGACTCAATGCCACACACATGGATCACTGAGTGCTTGGAGTTGTACAGTATCAGTCGGACTCTAAGGGCGTTCATTGCAAACTCAATGCGGTTGTGGAAAACCATCCTTGAAGCCAATGGCAAGCCAATTGCACAAGTGGCCATCAAATGTGGCATATACCAAGGAGATGCACTGTCCCCACTGCTGTTCTGCATAGGTCTGAACCCCCTCAGCCAAATTATTGACCGCACTGGCTATGGATACCGACTCAGAAACGGGGCCACCATCAGCCACCTCCTCTACATGGATGACATCAAGCTGTACGCTAAGAGTGAGCGAGACATCGACTCACTGATCCACACCACCGGGATCTACAGCACAGACACTGGAATGTCAATCGGGCTCGAGAAATGTAGTAGGATGGTGACAAAGAGAGGGAAGGTAGTCCACACAGAGGGGGTCTCACTCCCAGAGGGAACAATAGCAGACAGTGAGGACAGTTACAAGTACCTTGGTATCCCACAAGCAAATGGCAACCTTGAAGAGGCAACAAGATAAGCGGCTACGGCCAAATACCTGCAACGAGTAAGGCAAGTCCTAAGAAGCCAGCTCAATGGCAAGAATAAGGCACAGGCAATAAACAGCTACGCACTGCCAGTGATCAGATGCCCAGCAGGAATCATAAGCTGGCCAAAGGAGGAGATATAGACCACAGACGTTAAGACACGAAAGCTCCTGACCATGCATGGAGGGTTCCATCCCAAATCCAGCACCCTGAGACTGTATGCGAGCCGGAAGGAAGGAGGCCGAGGACTAGTGAGTGTGGGAACCACTGTCCAGGATGAAACAGTCAAAATCCATAAGTACATCAAGGATAAGGCCCAAACAGATGATGTGCTCAGGGAATGCCTCAGACAGTGGAGCTCAGAGGAAGAGGTGCTGGAGGGACCATCATGGCAGGACAAGCCTCTACATGGGGCATACCACCGAAACATAACCAAAGTGGCTGATATCAAGAAATCCTACCAATGGCTGGAGAGGGCTGGTCTGAAGGACAGCACAGAGGCCCTCATCCTGGCTGCACAGGAGCAGGCCTTGAGCACCTGAGCAATAGAGGCCCAGATCTACCACACCAGACAAGACCCAAGGTGTAGGTTGTGCAAAGAGGCTCCTGAGACAGTCCAGCACATAACTGCAGGGTGTAGGATGCTGGCAGGGAAAGCATACAGGGAGTGACACAACCAAGTGGCGGGCATAGTGTACAGAAACATCTGTGCAGAGTACGGGCTGGAGACCCCAAGGTCAAGGTGGGGAACTCCCCCAAAGGTTGTGGAGAATGAGCGTGCCAAGGTCCTGTGGGACTTCCAGATACAGACTGACAGAATGGTGATGGCAAACCAACCAGACATAGTGGTGGTGGATAAGCAACAGAACAAAGCCGTGGTGGTGGACATTGCAATACCAAGCGATGGTAATATCCGGAAAAAGGAACACGAGAAACTAGAGAAATACCAGGGGCTCAAGGAAGAGCTGGAGAAGGCCTGGAAGGTGAAGGCATCAGTGGTCCCCGTGGTAATCGGAGCACTCGGGGCTGTAACCCCCAAACTGGAAGAGTGGCTAAAGCAGATACCCGGAAAAACATCAGACATCTCAGTCCAGTACTAGGAACAGCAAAAATACTGCGCAGAACTCTCAAGCTCCCAGGACTCTGGTAGAGGGCCCGAGCTGATGAGGGTGAGAGAGACCAACCACCGTGGAAGGTGAAGACACATCATATATATATATATATATATATATATATATATATATATATATATATATATATATATATATAGGTACACGATGGTGACTGTATGGATCACATTCGTCCTTCGTCAGCCATGGCGGTTCCACCAAGAAGACTGTTACAGTTTGTCACGCAAGTGAAGGAGGAAGTAGAAGCAGCTGTAGTGGCGGTGTTGGCCCGCAGTCTTATCCAGCAATGAAGGGAGAAAACACAGTGGTGTTGGTGGGTGAAGCCCTGGCTGCAGAGACGTGCAATTCTGGGAGAGTATGAGACCCTGTTTCAAGAACTCGATCGGGAATCTAGCACGCAAGCGGTGTGCATGGGATATGTAAGTGCCCGTAGGATTCCCGCACAAAATAGCCTCTTATTTCTAACACTCAGACTGCACGCATGGGGTACGCATGGGGCATGCAAGGGGCATGCAAGGGGCACACAAGGGACCCGCATTTATCACTTGAAGAGCACGTATGTGTCCCTTGTACAGTCCGCCCGGTTTGGTGTGCACAAAAATTGAAAAATCCGTACGAGGTGCGGGTCACCAACTTCACCCGTACTGAACCCTTGCGTATTGTACAAGTGTTCGCTACGATCTAGCACTCGCAGCATGCCCATTGAAAAAAAGGTGCATGCACATTTTCATCGTACAGGCTCACCGAGCAGTCTATGGGCTTGCCATTTCGTGCAGGCCATTTGCGTGCCCCGTACGGGTTGAGCCATTTTTCACCCGTAGACTGCCCATAGCTAGTCGTACGGGCAGTTGTGACGAAGCTTTTACATAAGGGTGAGTTGTTGTACAGTTGTAGGGAGTATTATCTTTTCCATAATGGTGAGTTGTTGTACCGTTGTAGGGAGTATTATCTGATACATAAGGGTGAGTTGTTGTACCGTTGTAGGGAGTATTATCTGATACATAAGGGTGAGTTGTTGTACAGTTGTAGGGAGTATTATCTGTTACATAAAGGTGAGTTGTGATTATGAGTGTGTGTGGTCAAATGTACCTGATTGCGTTAAAAGTGGGTTGTCTGTGTTCTAGATGTGAGAAAAAGGGGTTTACATATCATCAAGGGAGAATGAAATGCCTTCTTATGCTTTTCAGTTTTATACATTTCATTCTGCACTGTGGAGAACTGACTTGAGAGGCAACAGATCAAGAGAAAAAAGTAGAGGCCCAAAAACTATCCCTTGAGAAACTCCACACGATAGAGAGGCCAGAGAGGTCACCACATCACCAACTTGAACAGTGAAATTTCAGTTGGGCAAAAAGGACCTCAAGCAGGATAAGACCAGACCCCTGGAGCCCAACTCTGAAAACAAGACTAAAATCTTGTACAATCTGGTGGTGGAACACTGCTGTCACATTAAACAACAAGAGCATACTCTCTTGTCCAAGGGTCCAAGGCCAGAAGGATATCATTAAAGTCTCTTGACAAAGCTGACTCTGTGCTGTGTAAATGCCATCATAGAGTTCTGACCTATCCTCCAGCCTCCAGTTTAAACTACAGGGACTCTACGGTCATTTTTCTCTATTTATTCAGACAGTTGATTTAAACCACTATAAAATGGAATGGAATATCTGTCTTCCTGTTGAGACTCCAGTAAATAGTCAGTGCCGTGGTCCTCTGCTGCATTAGCCAGTGCCCTCTGAATGCTCGTATATTTTTCTGCCTCTCTTGATAAGACTTCACCCTCTTTTCCCTTGGGACACCCACTCCTCCTCTTCCTTTCCTCCCCTTGTCCATCTCACCTCCTCTCCCTCTCTCCCCCTCTCTGTTCTCCGCCTCGCTTCTTCCTTTCTTCCTCTTTTCAAACCTTCCTCCATTCTCCTCCTCCTCTCCTTTCTGCCTCTCTTCCTCTTTTCTCTTTCTCATCCTCACCCTTTCTCCCCCTCTTCCTCCTTTCCTTCTCCTTTCCCCTCCCTCCCTCCCTCCCTCCCTCTCCTCCTCGTCTTTCTTCCTCTCTTCCACCTCCTCACCCCTCCTCCCTTCCTTCCCCTTTCCACACTCTCTTCTCTCTCCATTCTCCGCCTCTCCTTTCTGCCTCTCTCCCTCTCCGTCCCTTCCTCCCTCTTTCCTCCTCCTCCTCCCTCTCATCCTCCCCCATCCCCCCTTCTCCTCCTCCTCTCCTTTCTGCCTCTCCTCCTCACCTCTAGTTCCCTCTCTCCTCCTCCCCCCTCTCACTGCCCCTTCTCTCCCCCTTTCCTTTCTCTCTCTCTTCCTCTTCTCTTTCCTCTTTCATCCTCCTCCCCCACACCTCCTCCCCTCACTGCCCCCTCTCCTGTCGTCCGCGGTTGCACTAACACATGGGATTGATCAGTTCACATCCATACAATTACAGAGCAGTCAGAGAGGGTGAGTTACGGTGGAGCGTTTTCTCAAAGCGCTGATTCAGACCTGCCTCTGTCTGCTGCGGACCAGAGACTGGACCAGAGACTGGACCAGAAACCAGACCAGATACCAGAGACCAGACCAGAGACTAGACCAGACATCAGAAACCAGACCAGAGCAGAAACCAGAAACCAGACCAGAAACCAGACCAGATACCAGAGACCAGGCAGTGTGCACAAACACAGGACGAGCACGTGCACAGGACACAGTAAAGTGTAGCTACCATCTGTAATATAAAAGGGAGGCAAAACATTAAATAATATCTTACCTAATCAGCTTCCTGCCCAGGGTATATGGCAAAAGGGAGGCAGCCAAGCCAAAATTAAATGTTTATTTATTTATTTATTTATTTATTTATTTATTTATTTATTTATTTATTTATTTCAAATAAAGGGTATTTTTAACAGACCAGTGTGTGGTTTACACCTTGACATGTTTCAGATGCCTTCTGCATCCTTTTTCAAGGTCACGTGATGTTATGATGATATGACTTGTCGCTGATTTACACAGATTTTAGTGCCAGTCTCCTCCTGCATTGGAAGGGAAAAAAAATCTGGTCTGTTAAAAATAATGCTTACTTGATGTAATGTGATGTAATGAATGTAAGCAACCGTCTCAGAGGAGGCCAAAGCACAGCACTGAGACTTCAGTACGCATAAACAAACAGCGCTCTTTGAAGACATCATGGGGCTGTGGTTCTGTGATTGTGACCACAGAACATGCAGCAGTCATTAGTATTGCATGGATCAAAATTAACATAATGAAACTGAGGGGTAAATTATAGGTTTGATTATACAGGTAGGATGCAGTGAATGGTCAAAGATAGACAAAGTCAAAAGTATACAATTTTGAAATAATTTATTAGCAACCACAAGTATATGAAAAATGTATCATTTATTATTATTATTAATATTCAAGCTAAAAATATTTTCTCAAAAAGAGGGCTAAGACTAACAATATTAAAATATTCAGGGCTAGCCGGCCATGGGTGCATGTGGCAGAGGCCTAAACTTTTATGGGATAGAACATTCACCATGCTCCGTGCAACACACACACAAATAAACACAACTTACTAGGAAAACTAAAAAGTGCAAATATGTGAAGGAAGTGCAAAAATACCACAGCGCACGAGGAGTGATAGAGCAGAAGTGAGAGACCCTGTCACAAACCCTCCACCAGTCGGGCAACCACGTCGAACCAGCCGTGGAGCAAGAAAACAAAATCAGCACAAACCAGATTGACAAACAAATACCCCCCAAGTAACCAAAAGGACACAACTAAGAGATTAACAAAACCAAATAATGTAAACTCAATATAAGGACAACCTAGACCCAAAATAACCAAAGCAATAGACCTAAATAAAAACGGCAAATTGCCAAGGGCTTCTATAAACACAAACAAATTTTAATGGCCCACATCTAGAGAAACAAACTAAGAATGAAAAGTACAGTCAACAAGGAAAACTTATATTACCTAACGAAAAAGGCAAAACAGGCTGGATCTGAAGGTGCCCTCCTAGGCAGATGCATCAGATGGTCAATTACAGCATCTAAAATCACACAAAAGGAGCGCAGTTAATAAAAAAAAAAAAAAAAAAAAAAAAAAAAAGGACACCCACCAAGCCTACAGCATAACCAGGAAGAACCAGGGTACACAGTGAGCACGTGGTTTACGAGGTAGGAGGGCAGCTTCACCTTCAGGGCTTAAATGCTACTGGGAACCCTGAAGCACTGGCCGCTATGTGATACAGTGCCTCACAGGAGGAAACCGGTCACATTAAGGTAAAATATACTTTTCCTTCTCTGCATTCGACCCATCCCCATAGCTCCTGCGATACAGCATTGGGAGACCCACCTTCAGATCTTGAGCTAGTCTTGGTCAGGACTACCTTAACTGAAGGATCTGACCTATTGTTTATTGGGTTGATGGGAAACAGACTCAAACATAGGGAGAACATGCAAACTCCACACAGAGACCTGGTAGTCAAACCCAGAATCTTCTTACTGTGAAGTGTGAGTGCGGCCTTAGTTACATTTAATCCTGTAACCATGATATAAGTGCAGCACCTGTCTCTGTCCTCTCTGTCTCTGTCCCTCTCTGAGCTCTCAGGGGCCCCCTTGTGCGTCAGATTCTCAGATTTACAGCTCCTGACTCAGATCTATGGATGTTATCGACAGGTTAAATCTGCAAGCTGGTCAGCCCCCGCCCCTCTCCTCCTTCACCCATCACCTGTCACCCCTCTCCCCCTCTCCTGGTCTCATGGTCAGGTGATGGACCGGCTGCACTGATCTATAAGAGTCTAACCCAACGATCTTCAATGAAATTACAACCGTCCTCTGATCAATAATTAAACTGGAGTCACTGGGGCCTGTCCTGGTCCATGATACTGCTGACCACACTGGGGTCCTTATAACATGCTTCAACTTACAACAAGAGGAAATTATTATTATTATTCTTTGTGTAAAGCATGTCACATTTGAGAAGCACTTTCAAACTTGTCTTCATAATGTTAAACTAAATGCCGCACTATGGGACATTCAAGGCCATGTAATATCTCTGTGGAGACAACCATCAAAGTTACCCATATGAAATTCATTAATTCTCCCACATACTGTATTTGAAATAAGAACAAAAATATACTGTTATAATATTACCTCCAATTTTTTCTAGTGAAAGTGTTTGGAGTAGAAAAACACAGTGGAGCACTTCCTGTATTACCACATGACATCACAAGGTGGAACAGTTTTCGGTTTGAGAGAAGTATTCAGCCTAAATATGCAGGTTTTGTGTGTGAATTAAACAAAACACAACTCCAGGTCTGTTTGTGATGAGGAAACAACATTAGAACAGAGATCAGAAAATAGTGTGATATGGGCCCGTAAAAGCAACACTAACACATAACTTTCTGGACGCGGCAAGTCACCTGCGTGACTCCATGGAAAAAGAAAGTTAAATCCATACTTTGGCACATTTTCCATGAAGTTAGCCAAAGTAACAACATTTCCACGGAAACAAGAAGGAAGCCAAATAAGAGTGAGGTTTTTGTAGGTGCAAGCCTGTTCACAGTAAGGCTTCTATGTTTTTCAGTGCAATAAAAACATAGCTAAATAAAAACAAAAAAGCATGCTTTATTTTCTATTTTCCACCTCAAAAAGTTCCGCAGTGGGGCTTTAAAAGTTTCCTTCCTGTACTGCAGGCTGATGTGTGATGGTTGACAGTGTGTTCTGTTTTTGGCCGATGTGAGCTCCTGTTGTTTTGTTTTTGGTGACGAGACACAACTCCAGCTGTGCTCCAACTGTTCAGCTGCACTCTTCTGTCTTTGCGAGGATGGAAGGAGAGAGGAAAGGAAGGAGGGAGGGAGAGTGAGGAGGAGAGGGAGGGTGGGAGAGAAAGAGATGGGCAGGGAGGAAGGTGGGGAGGAGGAGGTGGAGAGAGGAGAAGAGGGAAGGTGATAGAACAGGGAGATGAGGGAGGAACAGAGAGGCATGGGATAAAAAGGAGGGAGAGGGAGATGAAGGAGTGGGAGAGAAGGGAGGGAGAATGAGAGAGGAGTGGGTAGAGGGAGAGAGAGAAACAAGAGGATGGAAGAGAAAGGGAGATAGTAGGGTGAGGGAGGGAGATAGGGAGCAAAGATGGGGAAAGATAGACAGAAAGAAAGAGGGGGAGAGAGAGACAGAGAGGAGTAAGTTTGAAGAGAAAACAGCTGTTTGAGGGAGAAATAGAGGGAATAAGGAAGAAGAGAAGGAGCGAGATAGATGAACAAAGAACAACACTGAAATCTTCATTGGTTTAAAGCAGACCTATTCTGTAAAATCCACTTTTCAGAGCTTTTAACCATGCCATAATTGTTTTCTTCTCATTGACCCTCTGCATGTTTGAGTCATTTTTAATCACCATTTTGCCCGTCGGACTTTTTGATTTCCAGTTTTATTTTCTTAATCTGTGGTATGTGTAGGATTCAGCAGCATCACGTCATCATTTTGGTCCAAATGTAAGCTCTCCACAGGACGGGCCCTCAGCGTGCGGCACTTTGTTGTCATGACGTTTCCAGCGACATCAGCTCCCACTGGACACCACAGTTTTCTAATGCAGAAGTCAGCGCACTTGTTTCTTTTATCAAGCTGTTTTAGGTCAATATTGTGATTTAAAATGTGCAAATTTTAACATAATGACCCACAAGTGTCAGAGATTATAACAATAAAGCACACACAAGAATATTATATCTGCTTTAAAATAAATAGTGGATCAATGAACGTTCAAATCACCAGGTTAAATTGCAAAGTAATGCTCTACTATAGGTTACTGCAAAATATCAGTTTGTACTACACACTAATATTTGAATTAAATTTTTGTTGAAAAGGTATGTATTCTACAAAATGGACTCTTGTGAGCTTTACGAACACACAGACAGCAGTGAAAAAGAGAGAAGTAAAGAGGAGAGAGAGGAGAGAGGGAGGAGGAGGAGGAAAGAGAGAGAGCAGTGGAGCAGGAGTCAGGGCCACATGTTCAGACTCAGCGGGAAGAAATCAGATTCACACGAGAAACTTTACGGCCCAAAAAATACAGTAATATGAGCTGGGAAAGAGGGATGGAGAAAGAAAGATAAGGGAGGAAGAGAAGGAGAAGGGAGGGAGAAGAAACAGGGAGGAGAGAGAAGAGAGAGAGGGGACTTCAGAGAGTCCACATAGACATTTTATACCGCATAGACTGCCACAATAACAAGTCCAACAGAAAAAGGGAGAAAGAAAGAGGATAGTGAGAGAGAGAGACTATACAACAACTCACCCTTATGTAACGGATAATACTTATTTAGAGGTTCATTACCATTTTTTTTTTCTTTTTTTTTACTCTTGCGATGTGTGAGCTGCTGTGTCTCCATAATTTAAGATTTAAGTCTGTCTAAGTCTAATCATATAATTAAAGTGGTCAAATGAGGGAAACTCCATGAGACAATTATCCAACTCCAACTAGACAGTACATTACAAATACAGTACAGTAAAGCCACTATAATTATGTAAACATGACAAATATATATATATATTTTTTTCCAGAAACAGGGTGCTTGTTTGTCCCAGTCAATATATTCAGACATTAGGTTAATTTACTTTGGTTTTCTTAAAGGTGCATTGTGTAATTTTTCAGGTAGAGGGTCTCATCTCCATGGAGAAAACCTTTTGATGGACCCTCCACCACAGTGCACCTTTAAGCCATGTGAGAATGTTATTACCTCCTCAAAAACAGACCTAGAGATATGATTTCTTTCATTCGCGCATGTTTGAGTAACCCTTTATTATTAGTCTGTCTACATCTCCAAAGCTCAAAATGCTCTGCTCCACCTTGTGATGTCATGAAGCATTAGTTTTCAAGCTACCTTTCACATTTTGTTTAGAAGAGGTTTGAAATTCTAGGTCTAAAATTATCCAAATGATTCTAGTGAAGGTGTAGGGAGTTTATGGAGCTCAGTGGAGGACTTCCTGTATTACCACATGACATCACAAGGTGGAAAAGGGTGTTTTCTTTTCAAAACACAACTCCTGGTTCTGGGTGGATGTGGGCCAGTTCTGGGTGGTCAAAGCTCTGTCAGGACTGTTTTGGACTGCTTCTGACTGTTCCAGACTGGTGTGTACTGATTGTGGACAGGTTTAGAGTGGTTTACACTGGTCCAGATTAGGTTTGGACTGGTCAACACTGGTTCCAAACTAGTCCACACTAGATCTATAAAGGTTCAGTCCAATTCAGACTGGTTTAGAGTGGTCCAGACTGAGTCCAGACAGGGCAGAACTGATTTTGGACAGATTCTAACCGGGTTTAAAGTTGTCTGTATGGGGTATGAACAGGATTAGACTGGTTTAGAATGGTTTTGGAGTGGACGACAGTGGGTTTGAAATAGCCTAAACTGGGTTTGGGCTGGTCTAAACTGGTATGAATAGGTCCCAGGTGGGTCTGTAGAGGTTCTGAATGGAATAAAAGGACATTTCTCTCACCTCAGATTAACAGAGTTTAGTGCTTCGCTCATTAATTCTGCAGATTTTTTTTTTCCTTGTGAGTACATTTGAAATCATACTATCATGACAAGACTGGAGAGGATCATTTTAGGTTAAGGTCACTTAAGGCAAACCAAAAATATGACTATAACTGACAGGTGATTGAACCTCACCTTACAGCTGGGACTGAAATGAACAATGATACTACAGTACATTACAGTACAGTATAATTACAGTATTAGCTGTTTTTTTACCTTTTGTTTGTTTTTTCAAGAAATAGGGCGGTTGCGGGCGATCGATTTATTAAATAGAACAGCACACGGTGATGGGAGGGTGCTCAGTGACTTAAAATGCAGCTGATGATTAACAGTGTATGGCACCAAATGAAAGACTCTGGAAATTGTCTCTAGCCTGAAAGTGTGTTCTGCAAAAAGTCCATTTTAACTTCTGAAATATAAGCACAAAGGCACTCAGTCCTGGTGTGTTTAAGGCCACTAAAGGCAAACTGTAAATGTGTTGAGTCCATCCACTCAGACGTGTGTTTTTGTAAGTTTCTCTCAAACTGCTGTGTGACTGTTCATTACTGTAACTCTATGATTGACAGGTGACTGAACCCCACCTCACAGCTGGGACTGAAATGAATCTGAAATATGAAAATAAAACTGCAGGTGTTTGGTGGAGCATGTGCTGCGGCTCGACCCTCTGACCAGTGGTTATGGGGTTTCAGACTTAAGTCCTTGATAATAGATGAAGGTTAAGGCCTTTAATTGCACTTGTTTACGATATTCACTACATGATGTCAAATAAAAGGAATTTTATCCAACCAGCTGAGCTGGATATCAATTATAGTACATTCAAGTACAGTAAAGTACAGTACAGTACAGTACAGTACAGTACAAATTAATAATAATAATGATTATTATCATTATGTAAATAATACTTATTTGTAGTTGAGGTTTTTTTTACTATACATAGGGACACAGAAGCTACACACTTCAGTCGACAACAGTTTAAAGTTTGAGCTGAAGGAGTAAAATCATTTGCAGAGTGGTTGGTCTTTAGTTGTGGAGGACATATTGCCCCCTAGAGGACATTAGCACAGATTCAGACCATTGTTACTGCTCATACTTCAATTAGAAAAGACCAAAGTGACCCAACAGAAGTGAAAAAATTTAGGTTTAAGACATTTTAGAATATTTGGAAAAGTCTTGAATATTTGGAAAGGCTGGACTCAAACCAATAAGATCTGGTTTTATCTGAGAAACTGTTTTTATTCCCCAGTTTTTGTTTTTTACTATTTATTTATGTTCTTGTTCATTTTATTTTTAAGGTTATGAGTGACAAAATGTGAGCAGAACCTGGTCACTATCACAGTGGTCTCAGGTATGAAACACTGAACAGCACCAGGCTCTGACATGATCCACGTCTACAGGCTCAAGAAACACTGCACTTCATGAGCGTCTGGGAGCACAAATGAACCAGCTGCTAAAGAATGGGACTCTGAATGACCGACGGGCGTATGATCCTTCTCCTGAAGGATCACGCACAGGTACAGTCCCATCCAACTATCTGCCTGTACCTGTGTCTCTCCACAACATGGAAGCTTACGTCTGTATCAGCGAGGTTAAGATAAGTGGGCACATGGATCAGTACAAGAGCACAGCACAGAAGGGCATCAGCAATGACACCAGGGGAGACAAACACCAACTCCTGCCAAGAGGTGCTGGAGGTACCATCATGGGAGGACATACTACTACCACCAGAACGCAACTGAAGTGCCTGATATCAAGAAATCCTCCCGATGAGAGGGTTGGTCTGAAGGACAGAGGCACTTATCCTGGAGCAAGCCTTGAGCACCAGAGAAAGAGAGGCCCAGATCTACCACACCAGACAAGGCCCAAAGTGTAGTCTGTGCAAACACACAGATGTAGAAAAAAAACAAACAAAAAAAAAACATGTGTTTTAACTGTGAGTGGGCTTGCATCTGACTTGGACTTTCAATGTATATTCAACAGTGTATGGCATAAAACTCATCTATCTCCATGGAGAATATTGTGAACTATGGTTTTAACTTTCGATTTACATAAAATCAAACAGGTGACGTGACACCTCCAGAAAGTTACCGTGTTGTTTTAACCTGTCAGATTGTCTTTAAGAATCAATATTTATATTTAAACTGCATATGACAGGGTTATATGTACCAAAAACAATATATTTATTGAATATTAATCATAGTTTTCATCAGTTAAGTGGCAGTTGGTGGGAAACAGCTGAGAAGAAAGGTACCAAAATACAGGAAGAAGCACTGAGTCCAAAAGAATCCCTCTACGAATGTCATCAACACATCTGAATTCCATCCAATAATGTAGAGAATTTCCCCACAAGGAAGACATTTTTGTGACAGTTTAAACTGAAAGTTTAAACTTAACAAAATAAAGGAGGTGTCACTTACTTCTATTAGACTAATTATAACTATTATAAGTCTAATTAGAACTATGTTGGCCCTCGGTAACATTGTGATTGCTCAGTGACAGTTGTGGAATTATCAAGGCGGTAATCCTCATACCTGTGGGTCATTAATCTGCTCTTTTTTGTTGTTCTTGGTGTTGTTGGGTGTTCCTCTTGCTCCTAAATAATGGTTTATATAATAAAATATAATAATAGGTTGTGGAGCCAAAGATGTATAAAAGAAGCTGCTCCTCTCATTTCACTAAGGAGCCAAAGAGCAGCTGACTCTAGAGCAGAACGAGCCAGAGCACCGCTTCACTTCACTCCAGCAAAATGAACAAACTGGTACAGACTTACATCTTTTTAACACTCATGAGATTTGACACAGTCTAACTCTGTGTCACTCTATTCTCTCATTAATCCTTCTTTTATTTCATCTATAGTTTGTACTCCTGGTTTTCATTGGACTGGTCTGTAGTAAGTCACTTTTTCACATGTTGTATTTACTATTTCAATTTGGTTAGATGTATTATTTACTTCTACTGCTACTACTGCTGCTACTATCACTACTTCTACTACTAGTACTACTACTACTGCAACAACTACTATTACTACTGCTATTACTACTACTGATGGTGACAGACCTGTCACCATAGTTACTATATTGACTTATTGTTCAAAACATCATAGATGGAACAATAGGTCAATATTTATCATAAGTACTACAGCTTCTACTGCTACTACTACTACTACTACTACTACTACTACTACTACTACTATTACTACTACTATTACTAGTAGTAGTAGTACTGCTGCTACTACTAATGTTGCTACTACTCCTTCTACTACTTCTCAGACTACTACTGCTTCCTACTACTACTAGTAGTAGTAGTAGTATTACAACTACTGCTGCTACTTCTACTAATACACTACTTAAAGAGCTTTAAGTGCCATGAAGGTGGAAAAGAGCTATTAAAAAATGTGACCATTTACACTTTTACTAATGCCACTACTACCACTATTAACACAACAACAAGTACTACTACTACTACTGCTACTTCTTCTACAACTATTATTTTATGTTTCTACCTCAGAGACCTACCAGCAGTTCATTGTCGTGCCTGTTGAACCAACAACAACTACCGCCCCACCGAGCTCGGAGGAGAGTCACAGTGGTGAAGATGGTCATGTGGGCCGTGGTCATGGCAGAGCCAAAGGCAGCCACAGCGGAGGATCTCAGAGCAATGAAGAAGTCATTATCCTTCCAGTGGTGGAACCTTGAGTCACGCTAACGAAGGAAGAGCAAAGAAAGGCACAACAACCAGGCTTATCACGACAATAGGTCAAATAAGCTGCATTCATATTAACAATCAGTGTATGTCTGTATGTGATCTGTGTGTTGTAATCATCTGTCATTGTGGTGGGTTCTTCTGTTCTTAAGCCAGTTCATGTTACACTTGTATTCGTCCATCAATAACAAATGAGTGTCAATGAATGGCTGAAAAACCTGTTTAGAAAGCTGTAGCTACGCTCTGATGCAGATAAAAAAAGAATAAAAAAAGCTTAAAAATCCAACGCTGTGGCTCTGTTCTGGAATTTGTACACTTTTGGGTCTGTTTGCTCATGAGCTCAATCAGGACTCTCACATTGTTTTGCTGGGTTTCAGATGACATCACAGAATTCTATAGGCCAATAGTTATTAATACAGATGGGGAGCAGCTCAAATGAATATTGTTGAAATGCAAAATGATGTTGCAAAACAGTGAGTTTTTGTGTTTTGTCAATAACTGAAAATGCCAGGTTCAACATTTGTGTATTTACCTTTTGGATATTTCATAGTAAAGTAATTATTATATAATCTTTTCTATCTGTGACTTAAGCCATTAACTTGCTATATTACAACGAAAACCTACATTTGAACTGTATTTATTTGAGCAGCCCCCCATCTGTATGAAATATTGTTGGTCTCTAGAATGTTGTGATGTCATCTGAAACCCACCAACAGGGGCTCTGTGCACAATAGTGCCCGGCTAGTTCACTGTTAGCGTCACTACTTCCAGTGCCTCTGTGGGGTTTTGCTGAGTCGTGCTAAAGTAAATACGTAAAGATAAGGCAGTGAACAGGGAGCTGTGGGTGGATGTCACTGAAAACATGAAGTAAAAAAGTATACAAATAAAACAAATATTTGAGCAGAAGACACCTATGTTTAGAAAGACAGATGTCTGTGTGTATGTTTGGGAATTTTATTATTATTTTTTTTTCAGATTTTATTATTATTATTATTTTTTTTAATCAAACTTAAGAGGGTCCTATAAAGACATTTTTACCTCCGCCAAGGAGGTTATGTTTTCGCCTGAGTCTGTCTGTTTGTTTGTTTGTTTGTTTGTTTGTTAGTTAGCAAGATAACTCAAAAAGTTATGGACGGATCTTGATGAAATTTTCAGGAAATGTTCCGAATGGTAAATCCAACAGATGATTAAATTTTGGTGATGATCCAGAAGAAATCCTGGATTCTGGATCACTTTGAAAATTTCGTTAGCATTGCGTTAAATGGGGCTTGGCGGAGGTCTGCACTCTCTGAGTGCTTTTCTAGTTTTTAGATTGTTTTTTGATTTTTATATCAGTGTGTTTTGCTTTTTTTTTATTCTACCGCACTACAGCTATCACTTAGATAGCTGTGCCTTTTGGCCAAATTTCAAATGTTTTCCTTAAAAACTGTTGGAGATGTCCAAAGTACAATGGTGTGCGTGTTTGTCAGTCTCAGGTTTGATCCAATGGGCTCTATTCAGGCTTAAGTCACAAAACCGACAGACGTTTGGAAACATGTGGATGACGACTTCCTTTGGGAAGGCCCGGTTTTCTTCATCTAGATGTCATTGGGTGCTTGTTTTTCCCAGTCAGTGCTTTCAGACATTAGGTTAATTTACTTTGGTTTTCTTAAAGGTGCATTGTGTATCTTTTGCTGGTGGAGGGTCTGTCAAATGCTTTTCTCCATGGAGATGTTATTGCTTTGGCTGGAATGTTTCACAGTATGGCATTAAACCTTTCTATTTTCATCTAAATCAAACCAGACCAAGTTGCAGGTCAGATCTGTGGAGAGATGACCCCACTCTGAATCAGAATGTCTGTATTGTCTGGGTATTTTTGAGCTATAAAACCACCTGTAATTTAATAAATGTAAGGTAGAGCTGTTGAATGTCACACTGTGCAACATTTCAGGCAGAGCAATGGCATATCTATAGAAACAAGCAGGTGACGGACCCCAACCAAAAAGTTGCACAGTGCACCTCAAAAGTAATGTTGTTACCTCCTCAAAAACAGACCTGGAGTTGTGTTTTGTTTCATTCACACATGTTTGAGTAATTCTGTATTATTAGTCTGTCTACATCTGTCACTTTATAACACCTGTACTAAGGACACTTTATAACACCAGTCACTTTAAATAAGTCATGCCACTTCACTTGATCTTTTGCATTGTCAGTTTGCACTGTTGCACTGCTTCTGTATATACGAGACTATTTTTTATTTTTTTATATATCTTAATCTTTTTTTTTTTTGCATGCTCTTACTTTATTTTTAAATAGTGATACTTTATTATTATTATTATTATTATTATTATTATTATTATTATTATTATTATTATTCACTATTCTATGTTGCACCTCATCACCAAAGCAAGTTCCTAGTCTGTGAATTTGTGTTCACTGACAATGGCAATAAAAGCTTTTCTGATTCTGATTCTGATTCTGATCTCTAAAGCTCTGTTCAACCTTGTAATGTCATGAAGCATTAGTTTTCAAGCTACCTTTTACGTTTTGTTTAGAAGAGATTTGAAATTCTAGGTCTGAAATGTATGGGGGAATTAGAATTTTCTGTTCCATTAGCCGAGTAATAATATTCTAAAACAATAGAATTTTTGTTCTTATGAGGCTCCTGACTGTTCGTAGGAGAAGAACATTTTCAGTTAGGAAAAAGTTTTGTGAATACCAAAAATGTTTGTAAAAAGACCTTATGTAAAAATTTGTTCATAAGCACATTTCATGAATGAGGCCCAATGTTTTTAACAGTAAACAATGATTGGTAACGTCAAAAGCTGCACTAAAATGTACTCTTATTGATTTACTTATTGAAAGTAACATAAGTAATTACAGATGGTCTGATTCATTTCAACTGATCATTTTGGCCATTTTAACTAACTGAAATATAAGCACAAAGGCACTCAGTCCTGGTGTGTTTTTAGGTCACTAAAGGCAAACTGTAAATGTGTCCATCCACTCATATGAGGGACTGTTCAAGATATTATTCATGCAGCCCTCTCACATATACATACATTTTCGTCTCACATATGTATGTATGTATGTGAGAGCAATACATATGTATGTAAGAGGTGTAAAATGTATATATGCAAGAGTAAAAATACAAGTATGTGAGTTGAGAATGTATGTATATGAGAATAAAACATGTATGTGAAAGATGTAAAATGTATGTATGTAAGAGTAAAAGTAATGGTTGTTGTGTCCTTAGGCAAGGCACTTCACCTACATTGCCTAGTAAGAAAGTGGAGTGTGCATGAGTGATGATGGTGGTCGGAGGGGCGGATGGGGCAGATTGGCCAGAATGAATAATGTCTTCAATGGCCCCTCATAACTATCCTAGGTTCCACCTCTACTGAACTAAAGGTAAAAGCAGCTCTTAACTTGACTTTACATCACAAGGTGTAACAGAGCATTGTGACCGTTGGAGATGTTGACAGACTAATAATACAGGATTAGTCAAACATGTGTGAATGAAACAAAACACAACTCCAGGCATGTTTTTGAGGAGGTGAACATTCTAACATGACTTAAAGCTCACAAGAGTTTATTCTGCGTATTTTGCATACAGAACCTGCATAAAGTGTAAATCCAGTGTTATCTTAACCTTAACCTCATCTCTTCTTTAATATTTTCTTCATTTTTCATATATATATTTTTTTCAGTTCAGTTTAATCCTCTAACTCGTCTTTTATCTCTGTCTGATTCAAATCTTTTAAAACTTTTCCATTCACTTCTTATCACTTCCTCTGTGTCATTCACGGTTTTCTGTGACCTGCTTTCTTTCCAAGAGTCAACAAAGTCTGTTCTGTCTGGTTCTTCTGACAAACCTTTTATGCACCACTCTTTACCACCACAAAAACAATCAAACAAATCAATCATTTATTCATCTATGTACTAAAGGTGTACTGTGTAACTTTTTGGTTGGGGTTTCATCACCTGCTTGTTTCTATGGATATGTCACTCCGCTGCCTGGAATGTTCCACAGTATGACATTAAACAGCTCTACCTCACAATTATTCAATTACAGGTGGTTTAATAGCTCAAAAATACCTAGAAAAACAAGCATTCTGACTGTAAATGAGCTCTCCACAGATCTGACCTGTAACTTAGTCTGGTTTGGTCTCCATGACAATAGAAAGGTTTAATACCATACTGTGAAACATTCCAGACAGCAATAACATCTCCATGGAGAAAAGCGTTTGTCGGACCCTGCACCAGAAAAGTTATACAATGCACCTTTCACTAGCAAGGACCACGCCACAACAATGAAATATGATAAAGATATTTATTGACGGTGAATAGATGTGATGGCTGGGGGGAGACTCAGGGTGGGGGGCTCCGTCTCCAATCCAAAATGGTCACCCAGCTGATTCAGAACCCCTCCTCCTTAAAGATGATGTCTTCAGGCTGAAGGATGGACGAGAGACACGGGGTGGGAAGGAGGACACAGACGGTGTTGTCAGGATAGGCTGTATAAATAGGACTTCTGGGTAATTGAAGGCGTGGTCGAGATGAGCTGTGGTTGGCTGGAGAGGAGATTGAGGTGTGGTCCAGCTCCTGAATCTAAGTTCTTAAGAAACGCTTGTGCATGACTCTAATATCATACATATTTATCCGATTCAGATTCTGCCAGAATCAAAATGGTGCTATGCTAATGAGCCAAAGTTTGTAGAGTTTTTGCAGACCTCAGCACACTCTTCTGTTTAAGAGTCTCACCCGAGCAAGAGTGAAACCAGCCTACAGAGACAAACATGGAGAATTCACAAGTTTGTATATTCATCTTAAAGCGTACATATTATGCGAAATCGACCTTTTAAAGCTTTTAGCCATGTTCTAATTGTTTCTTCTTCTCATTTACTCTCTCGAAGTTGTATTTGGAGTGATTCGTGCACGTTTGAGTCATCTTTATTCTCATGTATTCACAACATCATTGTTCTCTCCACGTTTTCACCTCCACCAGAGCATGACCACTATGACGTATGCACTTCCTTCTCCATTTTTATCTTCTTAATCAATGATGTAGGATTCAGCAGCATTGCATACAGTCATTTTGATATAAAAAAAAAGAAAAAAAAAAAAAAAGAAAACATATATATATATATATATATATATATATATATATATATATATATATATATATATATATATATATATATGTATATATATATATATATATATATATATATATATATATGGTGCTATCACATCGTCAAAAGTTTCACAGTAATATCGTGGGCCATCTCATTTATTGTTTTGGGGCAGCAGCAACTAATAAAAACAGAGGGAGCTACATAGACCATGATCCTTTACTGTTCCTGTGCATGAAGAAATAACTTATTAACCACTTTTAAATCTTAACTCTTTGGATGATACCAGAACCAAAGGCTTGTCAATGAATTTTAAAAGTAAAAAGTAGCATTTATTTATTATTATTATTATTTTTTTTTTTACATTTTTCACATATTTCACAATTTTGTCACACAAAATATCGCAATAATTATCATCATACCGTGAGATGCATATCGTACAGATATGTGGGTTTTGTTACATCCCCACTGCTCACTAGTGTGATGTAAAGCTATCCAGAGGAAATGCCAACAGCTACACAGCTCTCTGTTGTGATGACGTTTACGGAGATGTCAGCTCCCATTGGGCCCCACAGTTTTGCATATTTAATAAAAATAATGACAACAAGAATACATGAGACTTATATAGTGCCTTTTGGACACTCAAAAACACTTTTTATCTCAAAGCTTGTTTGAGTCATAAGTACTGAGAATCTAATGAGACGAGATACATTCTGGTTTCTGATTGGACAGTCGTCTTGAGAACCAAGGCAAGGTAAGGGCAGGTCTATTTATACAGCACAATTCTTACACAAAGTAATTCAAAATGCTTTACAGAATAAGAAAGACATTCAAATCACAATTCAAGCAAATACAAATAAATAAAAACATAAATAGCCAAAACACCAAGTTATAACATGAACAGCTGGTCCATTATGCCTAATGTTCTGTAATTACAAATGAATCCACATTAGAATTGTTATCAGTGAAAGCTATACAGAGTTAATGTAGTTCATGGATTATCACCCATTGATGTCAAAAGGTGGAGGATTACTGTATGTTAGGATTTGGGAAACAATTTTTAGCCACTGCTCATGTTCATGATTTGGTGTAAATTCATTTTCAGACATTTTATTTTTACTCCAGCTAACCATTGCCAATCCTCCGCTCGGGCAAAGACCTGGGGGTGGATCCAACATGGCTGCTGTGTTTTGGTTTGGAACAGTTAAACATGACACACACACACACACACACACGCACACGCACACACACACACACGCACACACACACAGAGGCCTGTGTCTATGCCAGGGTTTGATTTGTGTTTAAACTGGATTCCGGGACTGGCTGCAGTGAACGACAGAGTGAAAAACAAAAACATGAAAAATAAAACAAATCATTGGCAACACCAGAGACCACAAAACAAGTTACTAATTATCTAGAAAAATTCAAGGTTAGATTCCAGCTCTCACTCATGCTGTTACATACTGCTGTTGTGTCCTTTGGCAAGACACTACCAAGTACAACACCTTTTTACTGACAACATCAAATGATCTCTCTGTGAGGTCAAAATAAGTCAGCTGTGCACTGCCTGCATCAAATTATAGTGTTTTATTATCAGATAATCAGGAGGTACATGTTAGCATGTTAGTTGTTGTTAGCTTTATCATGATGGCAAAATTCCGGCCTGGTCTCTGAAAGTAGTGAAAATATAAACTCATCATGGTGAATAATTAGGATGCTCTGAATACATAAGGCAAGTGAGGGATAAGTTTGGACCACTGCAAACTGCTTGAAATAAGTATATGGGATTGTAAATATTGGGATTATAAATGTTTCACAACAAATAAAAAAGAAGTTAGCCAAGAAAAGTTGTAAAATAAGTTGAAAATTACAGGAAGTAGAGAGTTCTAAAACATTGATGACATCACACTAAAGAGAATTCTGTCCACAGTTCACACATAAGAAACACATTTTTTTTAATACCTTAAACATACACAAAATAAAGGTGTTTTCTTATATTTGTATTTGTCAGATAATAATTTCTGTGCACATTATTTAAGTGCTATGCTCAGGTCTCTTCCTGTGGCTCAGAGAATAGACTTTAAAGCGGCTCTGCTTGTGCACAAATTTCTCTATGGCCTAGTACCAAAGTACATCTCTGACATGTTAGTGCCACATGAACCATCTGCACTCTGAGGAGCTCAGGGACCGGCCTCCTGCTGGTGCCCAGAGTCAAGACTAAAGATGGGGAGTCAGTGTTTCAGATTCATGCAGCTAAAACCTGGAACAGTCTTCCTGAACATGAGAAACAGGCCTCTACTTTGACTCTGTTTAAATCCAGGCTCAAAACACTTCTGTTTAGCTGTACACATGACTGAAAGGTTTTCATTCTGCACTCTTCTCTCTCATTTAATATCTCTCTCTCTTTTTAACATTTTATGATGATTATTTATGTTTTGATTTGTTTATATTGTGATTTTAATGTATTTCTTATTCTGTAAAGCACTTTGAATTACTTTGTGCTATACAGATACACTTGGTTTGCCTTGCTTATTTTTCCAGGTATAGTTATGGAATTCCAAAGTGTGATGTCATGATTTCCAACCAGGAAGTCATAGTTAAACCTAAAATATGTCCAAATTGAGAAATGTTTTTTTTGCAAAAATCTTAAATATAATTATCTTAACTGTGTTCTAGTAAAAATCTGGTACAGCATCTATAATATTCTAAATTCTGAAGTCATTATCACTGGGTTTTTCATTTCAAATCTGTAATTTAATGTAATCCCTTTAAGACATGTTTTATCTGTTTCTGATTCAAATTTTATTAAATTACTTTTCCATTCACTTCTTATCATTTTCTCTTAATCACTTTTGGCTTTCATTGAATAATGTCTCCACTATTTGAGACTGTAGTAAGTCTGCTCCCTCGGTGTTTTGCTAGAGGACACAATGACAGTTGGTATTCCCTGTGGTCTCCCATCCAAGTGCTGCATGTCCAGTGCTGCTTAGCTGCAGAGATCAAGCAACATATTAGTCCTTAGTTACTATTTCAAATCCTATCAGAGCATGTTTGTACCTTTTGCCAAGTCGTTTCCAAAAATATGTAATACAGTGAGTTCCTGGGTCTAGTCATCAATACAAAAGATGAGGTTCAACATTTATGAGTGTACCTTTTGTGTATTTCATGACAAAGTACTGTGTAATCTTCCCTCCATCTTGGAGTATGACATCATCACATTCTAGAATCTGAACACTGCCTATAAAGAAGTGGACTGGGGGATCATGAAGTCACCCACAGCGTTCAGCTCCAGTCAAAATAAGCTCACCAAGGTTGGCCGGGAATTTAGAGCCGAGTTCCATGTTTGGAAATCCGAGTACGTTACCAAAGAGCCAATCAGGAGCGAGGGTGTTAAAAGTATACGCAAAAGTATACGGCGCTTGATGGGTTTGTTATGTTCGTATCCTGATTTAGAGACAAAATTGTGAAATGTTGTATGAACATTTTAAGGCCAGAACATAGACTGTATATATAAATGGACATAGTTAGCCCACTAGCTGTCGTTTTCCAAAGAGGAAGTGAGCATGGGCACACTTCTGACTCCATCGACTCCAATGACTTTACACTGAAAAACTGTCACCCCTCTCTGTGAACTGCTGTTGAGACCCTCGTCATTTTGGTCTTAAAATGTTTGTATTAACCCTCTCTACATGATCCTGTTTTGTTTTGTTTTTTCGCTATTTTCTCCTTAATACCTCTTCCTAATATGGAACTCTGCTCCAAATTTGCCCCTATAACTGCTAGCCTCTCTGAGCCTCATTTGACTGGAGCAGAACGCTATTGGTGACGTCGCACTCACTTAGTCCACTTCTACACTACAGTCTATGGGTCAGAATGCCAAGCCTGACAGCAGCAGTTACAGAGAGAGGGGTCATGTTTTTTCAATACAAAGTAAACTGGAGCCAGAGCCGATGGAGCCGAATCACACCCATGCTCACTTCCTATTTGGAACATGGCAGCTAGCAGGTTAGCTATGCCAATTTGCATATACAGTCAATGTTTAGAATTCTTTTGTGAAAGTGTGACTTTTTTATTTTTTATTTTCACAGCTCCACATGAGCGTCAGTGTCCAATCTCACCGGATCGATACGAGAAATCACATAAGCAAAACAAACTGTGCAGTCCGATCCCATAAACATCGACGTGTGTAAATTAAACCAGACTTAAAATCATTTTCACCATCGATCAAATACAAATGAAACGATAAACAAAGATGGAGGCAATTTCTGTTCTGCACTAACGAGCTTAAACCTGATAATTCTCCAACGAGATGTGTCATTAAGAACTAACTCTGGAGAATGACATTTGTTCACTTAAAACCAATATCTTCTCGGCTAATTGTCCAGTCAAGTCAATTGAGGTGTTCAGTACAGCAGAAGAGGTAGTTAACAGTAATACACAGCAGGTGGACATTGGCGTGTGCATAAAGTTTTACAGTGCATAGTTTGTACATTAGAAAACAAACAGAAATATGAAATGAAGGCTGTAAATAAAAGAAAGCGCTTAAATGTCAAAAAGTCATTTACAGATGTCAATAGGAACTGAGTCATCCATCTGCTCTGCGCTGTGGGGTTTTCATTGTAGATGTTATAGGTTATATTCTTCCTCCTACTCTCTCTCTTTCTATCTCTCCTTTTCTCTCTCCTCCCTCTTTCCTCTCTTTCTGTTTCTCTTTACCTCTCTTTCTCTCTCAACCATTCCTCCATCCCTCTTTCTCTGCCTATCTCTCTCTCGCTCTTATTCCTACTCCCCTCTCTCAAGCCCTTTCTCATTTTTCTCACTCCACCTCTCTCCCCCTCTCGCTCCCTGTATGTCTTATCTCCTTCCGTCTAGCTCTCTCATCTCTTTCACTCTCTTTCTGTCTCTTTCCCTCTGTCTCTCTCTTTCTCTCTCTAACTCAATCTCTCCATCTCTCCTCCCTCTCTTTTCTGTTTTCTTTCTTCCTCTCTCAACACTTTCACTTCTCCCTCTATCTCCCCCACTCTGTTTCTCTTTCCCTATCTGTCCCCATATCTGCCCCTCTCTCATTCCATCCATTTCTATCACTGTCTCTATCATCACTCTCCCCCCTTTCTCTTTCTCTCTCCCTCTCTCTCAATCATCCCTCTCTATCTCCCTCTCTCTTACCTCTTTCTACTCTCTAGTTCACTCAATCCCTCCATCTCTCCTCCCTCTCTTTTCTGCTCACTCCCTCTCTCAGCACATTTTCTTTCCATCTCTGTCTCTCTTTTCCTATCTCTCCCCATCTCTGCTCCTCCCTCCATGCATCTCTAACGCTCTCTATTTCATCCCTCTCTTGCTTGCCCCCTTTCTCTCTTTTTTCTCTCACTTCCTGGCTTTACCACTCTCTTCCTCCTCTCTCTCTCTCCTCCCTTCTTCACGCTGTCTTTCTCTCTTCCACATCTTCTCTCTTCCTCTCCCCCTGGCTTTTGTTTCCTCACTTACTCCTCTCTAGCTCTCGCTCTCCTCCTGTTCCTCTGGCTCTGTTCCATTAGACTTCTCTCTGCAGGAGAGTGCCCCCCGCAGGCACCGCATCAAAACAAATGAAGACTTTAGTTTGACAAATGCACCAAAGAGGACAGAGGAAAGTTTCAAAGTGAAATCGCATAGGGATCTGTCCAATTCCTGAATTCACACACCTTTGTTAGTGTGAATGAAGTGATTGCATGGATGAGTGGTGTTTTATTTTAGTGCAGCCCTAAATGTGATGGATATTGAGAGAAAAGAGAGAAGAAGAAGAAAATAGCAGAGAGAGGAGAGTGAGGGGAGAGAGAGAGAGA
Organism: Taenioides sp. WSHXM2023; assembly: GCA_029959045.1. NCBI lineage: Eukaryota > Metazoa > Chordata > Actinopteri > Gobiiformes > Gobiidae > Taenioides > Taenioides sp. WSHXM2023. The sequence goes on from CM057100.1 coordinate 31,114,876, forward strand.
GTAGAGGGAGGAGAAAGAAGGAGGGTGTGTGAGAGGAGAGAGAGGGTGCGAAATAGAGACGGAGGAGGAGAGAGAGAGAAAGAAGAGAGGGCAGAAAGAGTAGAGTGAGAGGGAGAGAGAGTAAGAGGAGAGAGAGAGGGTGTAAGATGGCGAGGGAGGAGGGGAGAGGGGGAGAGATGGAGAGAGTAGAAAGGAAAGAGTAGAAAGAGAAAGAGCGAGATGGAGAGAGTAGAGCGAGAGGAGGTGGTGAGGGGAGAGAGACGGCTTTTCTCTGCATTTTTGACAACTTCCTCTTCTTTGTCCGAGGTTGTGTTTGTCCTTTGTTCTCCATTTGATAGAGTAGTACAGAAGTAGTACATCAGATAAGAAAAAGTTAAATAACTAGTATTTATTTTTACATTTTATGAATAAATCCTCAAATTAGCCTCCCTTTACTCAGAAAATATGTAGTACAGTTATTTAACCTTTTTTTTCTTTACTATATAATTAATATATATTAATGTATTAATCTATATAATTCCATATATGTTACTTCATGAACTTCTGTGTGTTTACAAAATGTTGAAAGTCGTAAGGCCTTTCTGTGTGGAGTTTGCATGTTTCCTCCCTGTGTCTGGATGGGTTTCCTCCGGGTACTCCGGTTTCCCCCCATCAACCAAAAACATGCAACACCCCTATGAACAGTTTACAATCAAGGACCGTCAAGGAATCCCTCCCTCCTGTGGGCTCACCACCTGCAGAGGGGTTCATAGGGGTCTGGGTCTGGTGCACAGAGTAATGGGCAGCGTGCTGCCCCCGCGACCCAGCCGGATTAAGCGGGAGAAGATGGATGGATGGATGGATGGACCTTTTAGCCTGTAGTAAAACTTTACATATGAACGAGAATCAACATTTTGCTACAGGTAAATTTATTATGAATGAATGAACTTCCCACTTCATTCGCCCATATATTGTACTGTTTAAACCAGGACTTCTGCATTACAAACAAATGCACAAACACATAATTACCTTCTGAACCGTGTGTGTGTTTTGTATGTTTCATGAATCTGCACATTAAAACATGGGCCTGGCTCATTCATGCAGACTTCCATTCAGATCTGCTCCTGTGCAGGTCAGTGAACTTCAGAAGCTCACAGACCAGAAACACGACTAATACACAGGTCTAGACTCATTTCTGTGTGAGAGGAGAGAGGGTTGGCGTCATATCACAGAGGTGACACGTAACCAGGTGAACTAGGCTGTGAAACAGGCATCCAGGGACTGAATAGGCTATAAATGAACCCACACATGTAAAGACAGAGTTTAAAGTGGATATATGTGTGTGGAAAAAGAGGAGAGAGTAAGAGATGGAGCAGAGGAGCAGAAAACAGCAGCAAATGGAGCAGAGGATGCAGAGGAGAGGGTCAGATGGAGCAGAGGAGAGGGTCAGATGGAGCAGTAGATGTTTTGTTTATATAATCTTCATATTTTCATTGGAGTCATTTGAAGTTCTCTGTATTCTGCCAAAGTAACTACTTGAACTGTCTGTGGTCCTGATGGTTGGACATCATATTTCAGCTATTTACAAAAAAAAAAAAAAAAAAAAAAAAAAAAAAAGCATGTCCCTCTGTATAAACAGACTGTCCAGATAAGGTTTTGTGAATGAACAAGAATATCTAAGCAAGTAGTTGTTTTTCTTCAGAGATCGAAATCTGTGGATCACAGTTTTTATTATTATTATTTTGTCTGCATTACCGCCTGAGCTCTGTTTCACATGTATGAGTATGTATCATAAATATACAAACATCATCTTTTGTTAGACCATAAGCACAAAGTCTGTGCATTTTGTTCACTGTCGACAGTAAGTAGAGCTTTTTCTGATTCTGAATACAAACTGATTCAGCACCATGGAGAGCTGCATAAAGAAAGAGAAAACAACTGGCACTACCACCACTACTACCATTATAATAGTAGTGGTCATAGTACTAGTTGATGTAGTACCAATATTAGCAGTGTAAGAGATGACACAGCTAATTTAGAACTAAAAACTCAGTCCATTGACAAAAGGTGGCCATGCTAGTGCTGAGTACAATGGGGGCAGCAGAGTGATAATGACATTAGCCTCTTTCATTTAAATACCAGCAGCAGCAACAGTAGAAGTAGTAGTCACACTCATGTAACAAATAGATTTTATTTTTTTTAATAACTTTGAGTGCCTCGAAGGTGGAAAAGCGCTATATAAAAATGTGACCATGTATCATTTAGAAGTTCTAGTTGCAGTTTTGGTTGTAGTATTAGTAGCATTAGCACCAGTAATAGTTCTAAATATTAGCAGCAGCAATAGTAGAAATCTGCAAAAATATTTGATTTAGCACAAATATGAGCAGAGAGTGTATTGTTCAGGACCACGGAGAGCTCCACATAAGAGGCCATGCTAGAAATGCCAGACTGTGGCCGTGTCTCAATTCGGGGTCTGCAGCCTCCGGAGGCTGGTTTTTCCGGCGCGACAAGGCCTGTCCCATTTCATGCAGCCTCTCAAATGCAGCCTGAAAACCAGCCTCGTTTCCATGGACATCAGGCCGTGAACGAAGGACGTGAAAATGTATCCTTCGCGGCCTTATATTCCCCAGCATGCACCGCACGCTACTTCTTCTACGGTAAAAAATGGAGTCCGCGGCTGCGTCCCCTACCAGTTGCAATTTTACTTTTAAATGTAAGTACTGGTTTACCTCGCCTACAATTAATTCTAAGTTACTAGTTACATGAAACTGTTCATAAACAAGTTCACTTAAGTTTAACTTAAGATGTTAAGTTAAACATATGTATGAAGGTCGTTACGGCTTAGTTTACGGCTATTGTTGTATTAGCACTTAGTAGCTTTAGCCCTTGCACTTGTTTATTAGCTTAGCTGTTGTAATGTTGGATATTCTCCAGTATGTAAGAATATTTTTGTCTTCAGGGAACAAGGAGCAGACCACCCGACTAACTGAGCTGAGGCGGGAGAACGACCACCTGTTCACCGGGGCTAAATTCTCCGTGAACATGGCTTGGAGGTAAGTATTAAAACAGTGCTATATACTCCTGTTAGATAATATAACATCAGCCATGAAAACTATATCAGCGCTGGCATTACTGCGATTTGAAAACCTTTTTCATTTGTCATTTGTACATATGTGAGTAGTTGTGAATTAACCTGGGTTTCCCCATTTATTTCCTATGTTATCCACAGCCTGTACTTCTGTGATTACTAAATGATGGCCGGGAAGCTGGTGATCTGAAAAGTATCACAATGGAGAACTAAACCTACCTATTTGTCAGCAGACAGTTGTTCACAAATAAGCTGGACTTATTAAGTGTTATTATCCATTATATCTCCCTTACAAAAGCACCTTGAAAACTGTAATAAAAAAAAATACATAATTAACTACATAAATGAAAGGATAGCGTGTGCTGCATGGTTATTGAACAAATGTTTGCAGTAACAGTAGGAGATCTGTAACAGATTTCATATTATATATAATATAATTATAAATGTACTGTATTTATTATTATGTAAACTTGAATGTTTATGTTCTGTTTGACTCAGGACAATACTGGAGAAGTTAGGCCTGCAATAATAAGGGCTGCAAATGAATCATGCTCATATTGAAATCTAAATTGTGAAAATATGTGTGGGATTTCTCTATTAATTAAGATGTTTTGATTTATCTAAACGGCCTTTGGATCTGAATGTATATACACTGAACCAAATTTTCCTGTAATAGTTTTGTAGTTCTCTTAATGTGTGTGTCATTACAGGTTTTCACTCTGCAGGACAGGACTTTGATCAATCAGACATAAGGCCCATTCTGCTCTTCTTCCTCCAGAAGACAAGGGACACATCACACTGAGTGGTCCAAGTGCACTGGGTCATGTCTCCACTGTCCGTGCTGACTGTAGAAGACCTGTGGGGTCTCTGGTTGCATCAGGCCTCCCTCCTGCATTTGCTGCTGCTGACCCTAATGTGTCCTAATAGTGATGTTTAGGTTTAACTTCTAATTTCCTGCAGAAGTAAAACAGTCAAATGGTAGTGTCTTTGCATCTTAGCAGAGGAGCACCTAAACATCTTAATCACTGAGGAAGTGTCCCATGATAAATGTGGCCTTATATGACCTTAACAAGTGTGCGAGACAAAACTGAAAACATATCATTTGCTCATAAGTTTATTTGAATGTTTTTCAGTCTATACTGACATTTGAATCATGGTGAAATGTGCCACTTATTTGATGTCTCTTTTGATAGTAACTAATTACATGTACTATAAGAATGTACTATTGTACTGCAATTAAGCAGTGGTAATCCACCTGATCATATTTTGCAAAGATAATTTGTTCATTTTGGACTGTCACCTGCTTCAGCAAAAAGGGAACAGAATTTGAGAGTTCACTGACATACAGCTGTTTTTTACTCACCTATTATTGCATTGAATGTGTGTAATGGGTTTAATGTTTGACTTTTCACATCAAGATAAAGTATTTCCAGAAGTTCCTTTGAATGTTTAATAAACCATCTTTTCTCGAAGGAGAGATGTCTTTCTTTATAAACTGATTTAAATGCATTCCCTGTATAAATGTAATCCTTGGTCAATATAAAAATATTTAATAATGATAATAATAATTAATAATGCATATCTCATCACTGTATTTTAAACTTTGAGGTAATTTAGCCTATTTCAGATCTATCCCAGAAATATAAGTAAAATAAGTTAATAAGTTAAAAATAAGTTTTGTTTTGCAAAAGTTAAACATACGTTTTCGTTTTAGCCACAAGATTTGGATGAGAATTATTATCCAATAGTTCAATTGCCCAGGCGTAATCTTTGTTATTGATCCGTGTGCATAATCTGCATGGTGCGTGTTGTTAGCATTAGCGTTAGCAGTGTGTCTCGGTTGCTGGGCGACGGGAGCGGCTCCGTGGACTGGACCTGTCCCATTACGACAACGGCCTTGCGGTCCGCAGAGGCTGGTTCGAAGGCTGCAGCCTTCACAGCCTTCGGAGCACCCGGCCTTTGCAGCCTCCGGAGGATGCAGACCCCGAATTGAGACACGGCCTGTAGACTGTGTGGACCAGAGCAACAGAGTGACAATAACATTAGCTTTCATGTATTAACCTGCTGTAAAAGTAGGAGTAGCAGTAGCACCAGTAGTAGTAACTGTAACTGAAAGTAGAAGTAGTAGTAATATTGTATACTGTAATAATTTTAAGAGTCTCAAAAAAAAAAAAAAAAAAAAAGCAAAGTTTTAATAATTGATTAAAAATACAATTAAAAATAGTACTAGACTAGATAACTCTATAAACCCAGCTTGTTGAGAAAACACAGAAAAGAGCACTATTCAGAACCATGGAGAGCTCCACAGAGGAAGCTATGCCAGCAATGCCAAGTACTCTGAGTGCACCAGAGCAGCAGAGTATAGTATAATGTTAATAACTGATTAAAAAATTAAATTAAAAATAGCCCTAGACTGGTAACAGTAAAAGTTATGTGTATTATTATTTTTTCTCTAACTTAGTTCATTAGTTGCTTGGGATCCAGAATACACACTTCTTCAATACTTTATGAAGATGTGAGTCTGGTCACCAGTGAATCTCTCCATTTTCAGATGGCCATGATTGATAGGTGGGTTAGCCAATCAGGAATATGCATGGTCTGTCCTTACTGGAAAAAATAAAGGAAAAAATAAATAAATATCACAGAGGACAGAAAACATGGGGATTTCAGCAGCATCAATAAGTGAAGCACTAACTGAAAAAGACAAATCTTAAATGTATATAAAAAGAGAGATCAGTCTGGATTTGCCATTCAAGGTCAGTAGCAGAAATCTATAGCCCCAGTCCATCGAGAAAAGACAATGCATTGTTCAGGACCATGGAGAGCTCCACAGGAGGCTGCTGTTGCAACAAGCCTGTTAGCAACGTGAAGCTCTTATCTCTGTTAGTGGTGTGTGCTCTGGCTCTTCTGTGGCTCTTCTCTGCTCTAGCTCTTCTCTGGCTCTGACTCTTCTCTGACTCTTTTCTGACTCTGATGTTTCTCTGGTTCTGGCTCTTCTCTGGCTCTTTTTTTAGCTTTTCTCTGGCTCTTCTCTGGCTCTGACTATTCTCAGGCTCATCCTTGGCTCTGGCGCTTCTCTGACACTTTTCTGACTCTCTGTCAAGGCGGAGCGCCGCGCTCCGGAGAAACCCAAAATCACCCACTGCCACAGATTTACAGTGATTTAAAGAGACAACACAGATCAGACATTTGAGTTTTTACTTGCAGCAAGGGAGCCCTGAGACAAGCAACAGCCGCTGTTCTTGTCTTACCAGAGTCTCCTCAAACCCCAACTTGCTTCAGCTTTTATTTCACAGTTACAGAGATAATACATGATCATCATATTTTGGTATTTCCGTTCCCCGCCCTTTCAGTTCCTTTATCTTGTTCTCATGAACAGACTGTACCTCATGAGTTGCAGCTGTGGTTTAGACAGACACAGTATCTTTCACTCAAGGACAACTTTCCCGTCACATATTTACAATTCTATAACACTCTCCTCTGACTCTTCTCTGCTCTGGTTCTTCTCCAGCTCTTCTCTGGCTTTGGCTCTTCTCTGCTCTGGCTCTTCTTTGGCTTTGGCTCCGGCTCTTCTCTGGGGCTGTAGCGTGACAGTACCATTTGACAGTTTACCCTCCTGGTGTTTGCATTAATGACCCTTTGTCTCATACATACCAGTGGGCCACATTCACATTCTGCTCTGAGCTCCTCCACTCAAGGACACACAGGCTCTACAGCTACAAGGAGCTAATCTAAGGGGAAACAGCAACTGGATACGGCCCAGTGACTTTAATATCTGTTTATGAGAGAATAGGGAGATCTATACAATACAAATGAATATTGAAATTAGTTACATGAGTTGAATTTTAAATGTTTATATTGATTTGAAAGAAATGTTTCAATTCATTCACCTTCTATTGGCTTTTATCTGATTTCAAGGAGCAGCACCACGATCAGCGAGAATTTCAGTGGCTAACTGTCGTGGTTTAATACTGCATAATGCACAAGTAGTCCAGCAACAGCCAAATCACTGTTCGATATCATTGCTCTGCAGCCATCACCATGACATCACCAGACGTTTCACAGATGTTTCACATTCAAAAGTGACACATTTCAGTTAGCCGTGGTATGAGCACTTTATAAAACTTGGAGCTGTGTGTACTGCAGTTTTAATGCACTGCTCTGAGTAGAATGTTGGGACTAGCTTCATTTAAAACACTGAAATGACTACTATTTGAGACATTTACAGACTTAACAGGCTTTCAGATTCACAGGTGAGACATTTCAGTTTGTAGCCTTGGTATAAGCACATTAAACAACTTGGAGCCGTGCATTCTGCAGTTTTAACACACTTCGCAGAGGAATACCACTCCTCTGTGAGTTGTGGTGTTCTACGACTGAACTTAAAACTCCAGAATGCACGGCTCCTCATTGTTCAACGCTTACTTAATCATCATACATACACCATACAACATGAAAAGATGGCAACATCCATCCATCCATCCATCCATTTTCTTCCACTTATCCAGGGCCAGGTCGCGGGGGCAACAGTCTAAGCAGGGACTCCCAGACTTCTTTCACCTTGGGCACTTCCTCCAGCTCCTCCGGGGGACCCCAAGGCATTCCTAGGCCAGTTGAGAGACATAGTCCCTCCAGCGTGTCCTGGGTCTTCTCCGGGGCCTCCTCCTGGTGGGACATGCCCAGAGCACCTTCCGATGGAGGCGTCCAGGAGGCATCCGGAACAGATGCCCGAGCCACCTCAGCTGCTCCTCCCGATGTGGAGGAGCAGCGGCTCTACTCCAAGCTCCTCCTGTGTGACTGAGCTCCTCACCCTATCTCTAAGGGAGCGCCCAGCCACTCTGCGGAGGAAACTCATTTCGGCCGCTTGTATCCACGATCTTGTCCTTTCGGTCATTACCCAAAGCTCATGACCATAGGTGAGGGTAGGAATGTAGATTAACAGTAAATCGAGAGCTTTGCCTTTTGGCTCAGCTCCCTCTTCACCACAACAGTCCGATACAGCGACCACATCACTGCCGACGTTGCACCGATCTGCCTGTCAATCTTATGCTTCATCCTCCCCTCACTCATGAACAAGACCTCGAGATACTTGAACTCCTCCATTTGGCAAAAATTAAATTAAATCAAAATGATACAAAAAGGAAATATATTTAGACCACCATGTTACGGTTTATTGTTCATGTCTACGCATCAACGTGTTTAATCAGTTTCAGTTTCCCCCTCACTTTGCTCCTCACACTAAGTCACTCTCCTTCAGAGCGCTATCACAACACAATCAGCGTGCATCCCGCTAATGAACCTACTGCCCTCAGTACAGGGCGCTCAGGTGCAGGAGGGCCCGCTTTGCAAAAGCCTGATCCCCTCAGCCATCACATTTCTGAACAACAGGGCCCGCTGAGTGAACTGTAATGTCGATTGTAATGTGTCTGTGTTTGTTGTGTTGTGTCGTTGCTGTATATGTCAAACAAGCTCTGTGTGTGTGAACATGAATTTCCCTTTGGGGACAATGAAAGTCTAAAGTCTAAGGGTGCGTCTCAATTCTCTGTCTTACCCCTTCGTCTTACCCCTACCCCTTGATCTACGTCTTTGTCTTACCCCTCGAAACCAAGCTGTAAGGGCTAGGGGTACGAACGTTCCCCTAAGAATTGGGACACACTCAGTTACCGTTTGCGTCATTATCCCTTGCCGCTACCTGGCTGCTACGTGTACAAAAGGCGACAACAATTGACTCCAACAAACGCAGATGCCGTCCTCTCAGGCCATGATGTCGATTGCCTGGACTCTTTTTATCTTTGCGCGCTTGTCTGCGATCAGATGAAGACATCAGAGAAGAAGATTGTTTCTGAGACGCATACTACTGCTTACGGATTCAATCACGGTATGTATGTCATAATATTTACCGGCAGCGGCACCATAGGTAACTTAGCTAACATAAACATTAGCATAAACATAATGTTTTAACAGGGTAACAAGTAAACATAATGTTTATATTACCTACGTTACCTATGAAACAATCTTCTCTGATGTTATCGTCTGATCGCAGACAAATATGCATTTTTATACATGTGGTAATTGTGTGATGTACTTTTTGTATTTATGCAGTTGCTAAATCGTACTCGTTTTACTGGAGCAGTGGAAACGTGAGGTTTAAACATTGTTTTTTGTTGTTCCAGGCGGATCGGCCACCTATGTACTGCAGGGTGGATGCAAATGTGCCCATATTACATTTAATAATTTTGTAGTGTTTTCATGTTCTTTTCCTTGATTTCTATACAGTTGTTTGTATTGTTGTATAGATGTTACTGTAGTGTGTTCACAGTAGGGTATTGTGGAGGGATTTTTGCAATTGCTTGCAATAAATGTTTTTTTTAAACACACCGCACATGTGTATTGAGTATTACTGTAGAATGTATGCACATCTAGAACAGCCTTTGTACAAGAACATTTATTGCTCAGCTGTAGCAATGAATATAAAATAACATATATAAACATTTTTTTTTTTTCAAGTATAACAGGTAACAAATATATATGTATATAAATTCTCAACACTCAAATGTAACATGTTAATAAAACAAACAAAAACAACTAAAAACTGGTTTACATCTTGTCAACCGTCTTTTCAAAGAGGTCTAGAAACCTCTGTGTCTTGGCCTCACTTTCCTCGTGACACCTTTGTTCCTTGAGCGCCTCCTCGGCCAGCAACTCCAGGATGGGGTTGGACCTCCTCTTTGTGGCGCTGGCTGCTGGGGTGCTGGGCTCTGGAGTACTGGATGCTGGGGAGCTGGCCTCTGAAGTGCTGGCTGCTGTGTCAAAAGTGAAGCTGTCAGAGGTGGAGGGCTCCACAATATCCTAAGGAAACAAGGCAAATCAGTTTTAGACATTTTCAAGGAATATCTCCTCATGACATTTAAAGAAAATAATTGTGAATCTGATGTCAGCAGTATTAATGGAAGTACTGAATTCCAAGGTGAATGTTACATTAGCCTCACCAGGAGTAGTGAGACGGTTTCCTCGGCTCCTGGCTCATAGGATGCCATCACCCCAGGGGGGTCCATTGCTGGCCTGGCACCCAAAACCTCATGCATGTCTGCATAATATTGCCAGGTAGCAACGGTCACCTCACCCATGTCGGTTCCGGAGCCCATTTTGGGAGTCCTCAATTCCTGAAACACAAATACACATAAGAAACACAAATGGCTAGTGGATACACGCATCCCGCAATTGGAAATTATGTTAAACTGCACACCAAATAGGCTTACCTTGTATTTTTGTTTCAGGTTCTCCCACTTCTTGGAAGCCTGTTGGCCTTACCCTCCAAACCCACCTCTTTCACAAATTTCCTGCATCACAACCAACAGTACAAACATTCAGTATTTGAAGCACAACACAGAAATTTAAACAAATCACAAAACAGACACAAGAATATAATGAAGTTGTTCTATTTCCCCCCTCTCTCTCACCCTACGGAATATGTTGTTTGCATAGTGTTGTTGATTGACTTCTGATGTATTCGCACGTATTCGTATTCGCATTCGTATTCGCACCCAAGCCAGACAAGCAGCACGACAAAATTATTGAACAATGAATTAACGAATTACTCACTCCCACTGTTGCTTTGACCCCATTTTTGATATCATGAACCGCTTTTCATTGTCGCTCCGATATCTGATGAGCCGCCGAGTCTCCGCTGGCGTCCCTGAGGGAAAACACACGCTAGGTCAATCACGTAGTAAGCTAGTTTTACCATAATCAAACCGGTCCACCAGTAAAAAAACAATTACACTGATTTCACCTAAAAAGTACCATGTCAAGGATTATTGGGTACCTCAGCAAAAAACTAGCTTGTTTATACATGAAAGTTCAATGAAAATGATAGCGTCGGCTAAACAGAGCTAAAACCGCAACAACAGTTCACTAAAAGTAATGAAGAACATAAGCGTCATAATTGTAAACCATGTTAAACTGTTAATTGACATTAAAAACTGCTGAAAATACTTACATTTATGAGACTCCGACTGATCGATGTGACGCTGCCATCCTGATCCCGACACCTGCCCGAGCTTGTGGGCGTACCCCTTTGTTTCAAGTGTGGTCGGGAGCTTACTTCGTTTCAAGGGGTACGTAGCCCTTGGTCGTAGCCCTACTCCTTGATCAAAATTAGAATTGGGACACCCCTTGGTCTCACATGAACGCGCAAAACCAAGGGTTAGGGCTAAGACGAAGGGGTAAGACAGAGAATTGGGACACACCCTTAGTCTACTGTACATCGCATCAGGTTTGTGAAGTTGTAGTGCATAGTTTTGCATTGTGTTTTTGTATACTTATAGAGAATCACTTACCGTAAGGAGGGTTCAAAGAGGTCCAGGGAGAGATAGTGCATGGATGACATCTCAAACATCTTCAGACATGTTTTTGATGATGGAACAAAGTTGTGACAGCTCCTAAAAGATTTTGCATAATACCCCTTCTTCCTTAATATAAATGTGTTTATATATTCTCTATAAAGATGCCTAATAAACTTAAAATACTCGATTGGATGTATTCACTTTTCTGGTTTTAACGTTGTTCTAAGAATTTTATAACTTTTTTGTTGTTTGTGAAAGAGATGTGTACTTTATTCACTTAAAATATACTGAAACACAACTACCTATATTAATTATTCTTCTAAATTCTGATCATGTTTCAGAGTGGACTCACAAACTACATTAAGTATTTGAGTCACACAGGTCTGACCAGAGAAACAAAAGACTTTTAATGGTGCTTTAATTGTCCATGTCAGCTTTATTCAGCATGGATTTATTTATTTTTAGTGCTGTCAATTGATTAAAATATTTAATCGCGATTAATCTAATGAATGTCATAGTAAACTTGCAATTAATCACAAATTAATTGCACATTTTTGTCCCTTGAATCATTATTTTAATACTCTTATCAATATAGAAAAGTGGATAGGTGCTGCTTTGTGCAAAAACAATTGTCAGTGAGACACTTTGTGTTGGATGTTCCACTCTCATGTTCCACTTTCATGAAGTGCTCTGCATCAGTGTGAGTGAAGTGCTTCTCTTCTGTCTTCAGAACAGTCAAAGTGACTGAAGTTCCCACTGTGGGTGAAATAATGTGCTGTGACCCTGAGGTAGTTCCATTACTGAGGGACGTCCAGTAATCTCCAGTTAGCACGACAGTGTTTGTTTGGCCCAATGCCTGTTATACTAGGGGGCACACTCGCTCTGGGACTTTTGGGCCATGCCATGCTTGAGCGTGGTTGCCTGGGGTTCTGTGTTTGCATGTCGCATGGCGTAGCTGGCGTTTTTGGCGGAGAGGGTGGGTCCAGTGGCATGGAGTGTCTATTGAGTGGTGGGACCGTTGTGGGTCCTGCTGCGGTGCACGCTCCTCCGTGGGTTTGTGGATGTGGTGGCGGCGCGGGGGAGAAGTTGTGCGTGTGTGCGTGTGCATGGGCGGCCGTGCCATGCTTTGGCCCACCTCCTCCAGCCGGGAATTTTGAATTGTTTTCTTCCTGTTTACAGCCAGAGCTGTAAACAGGAAGTTTTTCTAGTTTTTCTAACATTACAGGCAGTGGCCAGAGCTTATGAAAAAACTAGTTCACTAGGTCACAAAGAGCGTTAATCTTGCAATAAAAAAAATAACAGAGTTAAAATTGTTTTGCGTTAACTTGTTAATAGCGCAATATTTTTGACAGCACTATTTATTTTTGAGCTAATTGTTTTAAGCTAATTGTTTTGAGCTAATGAAGTGTGTCTCAGAGAACGTTAAACACAGACAGTGGGGCATGTGCAAATGTTTTTAGATTAATTAACTGAATCTTTTGAATAACAACAATATAACATACTTACAATTAGGGGTAGGACAAGACAGACACGAGATAGGATCTGTGAGATACAGACGAGACAAGATTTTGAATCAATTTACAATAATCAGATTAATTCACAATTTTGGTCTCATGATTTTTATTGGTTTAATTTCTTTATATATTCTGTTGCGAATGGGTTTTATATGAGAATAGAGTTCTAAAAATGACAAAATTAAGTATGCTTTGCATATGCTTTTGATGCATTAAACAATCTTTATGCTTTAAATAGCAGTTCCCCACATGCATCTCTACTGATCATTACAAAATTCAATATAGGCCTACAATATGTCATTAAAGATAGTGTAGCCCTCCTCCCCCTCACCTATCCCCCTCTCTTCCCTCTCTCCCTCAGTGCTGCCTGTGTTGCATGCACACAGTGCAGAGGGTCACAGAGAAAGGAGGAGCAATTTTCTCTCCTTCTTTCTGACTTCAAACTGAGTTATTATGGATGTTATTATGAATGAAGAAGGCCTAAATATCTATGTCTTTTTCAAACAATGTTTAAAGTGTGGAAAACACCGCATGTTCTGTGCTGTCTGCGGGTGAATTAGACTTGCATATATTTGATTATATTATTTTGCAATCTTTTTTAAACAATTTTAGTACTGATTAGTTTTGCCAGTATTGGGCCTGTCACTATGAAATAAAAACTGGAACAAAGTTTAAAGTGTTCTCGGTCTGAATATGTGAGCTACACGTATCGATGTGGAGGAGTCTTTTAGCCACAGCTGCTCAAAATTGCACAACTTTCCAGAGCTTGAGCGAGGTGCATAGTACTTTCATGCCCATGCCAAATGTAAAGATGGAGAATACAATCTTGTGAGACAGAGACTGCACAGTCTTGTGGCAATTTGGTCTCGTGCCACATTCCGTCCCTACTTAAAATACAATCTGGGGCATTACCACATGACATCACAAGGTGGAACAGTTTTCTGTTTCAGAGAAGAAATCAGTCTAAATTTGCAGGGTTTGTGTGTTAAACGTGTGAATGAAACAAAACACAACTCCAGGTCTGTTTGTGAAGAGGAATCTACATTATAACATAGCTCAGAAAAAAGCATAATATGGGCCCTTTAATGCAACGATCAGTTTGTCTAACTGTTGTTACCACATCAGTTTGTTTCTTATAATTCTTCAATTTGTCATATAACTTTCTACAGAAAGATATTAAAAAGTCGAGTTAATTGGCGTGACTCTCCCTTCTGTGAGTGCTCCTCCATCATAACAGAGAGCAGCATCTAAACTCCATCTGAACCATCTGTGCACGCTGCAGTCTTCACTCAGTCTGCTTTGGTCTCTGTTTTGGTCGACTGATTTGGTCGACTAAAAAGGGGATGTGGCAAAAGCTCTCAAAACTATTCCGTATGTCTGTGTATCTGACCCAACCTGCACTTACAAGACTGCACCTATTTTTTGCAGGGAACAATGTATTTATACAAAGACAGATTCAACTTAAGAATCATGAGTTTAATAGAACAATGATCTCTTTTTTTTTTTTAGGGTTAAGAAGCAGGTCATTGAGTGTCATCCAGGTTTTTCTGTCCTTCATGCAGGTTCTGAGCTCATCTACTCCTACAGTCTGATCTGGATTCATTGACTCATGGACACAGTATTTCTTACTTGTACCTCATTTCTTACTTGTACCTCATTATAAAACTATAAAACTTGTAAAAGAAACTTCCATTTTCAACCTTTGTGACTTTGCAGAACCTTAAGCCAAATAATGAGCTCAAACTCCCACAGAGAAATATTCAGAACAAAAGTACAGTACTTTACCATATTTGAGCCACAGGAACATCTGCTCAGCTCCGTCTCTCCAGCTGTCAATCAGACTCAAGACCTGGTGTTGTGTGGACAGAAACAGAGAGAACAGATGTGCCGCAATATGGAAATAATAAACCAATCTGTGACAGCAGCCAGTGATGGGAATGCATCCTCTCCACCTGTCAATCACGTGTTATAGAGCTGAGTTCGGCTCCAGGAAGCTCCCAGTCCCGTCCATCAGAATACAAAAGTCGATAAATGTGATGGAAAAAGGCAGCGCTGGAGGGAGAGGAGGTAATTATGGGCACAGTTCATGTTAGCTGCTGGTATGGATTAGTGTAGGAGCAGGGGGAGTGAATATATGGATATAAACAAGAGCCATAAAGGAAGAGCAAAGAGGAGATTTATGGAGAAAGAAGAGATGGAGTTAGATCATGTGAAAGCAGAGGATGCAGAGGAGAGGGTCAGAGGAGCAGAGGAGAGGGTCAGAGGAGCAGAGGAGAGGGTCAAAGGAGCAGAAGAGAGAGTAATAGGAGCAGAGGATGCAGAGAAGAGGGTCAGATGGAGGAGAGGATTCACATAGCCACAACAAAAAAATGTGGCTTGTAAAAATAGCTCTATGAATATCACTGGACTGAGACTGAACTGTAAAATAACTTGCTTACCCAGACTTTTGTGTATTCATCAGTGGGCTACATTTCTATCAAATAACATGAAATGTGAGATGATATCAATGACTCAATCATCCATCCATCCATCCATTTTCTCCCGCTTAATCCGGCTGGGTCGCGGGGGCAGCACACTGCCCATTACTCTGTGCACCAGACCCAGACCCCTATGAACCCCTCTGCAGGTGGTGAGCCTACAGGAGGTGGGCTCACCACCTGTTGCTAACAACACTCCACTCCCACTGCATATTGAATAGACCCACCTAACTAACAGAAACTGTAAACAAATAGGTGTGGTAGTCTCAGAGTAATTTCATTGTAGTTAGCTCCTCCCTTCAGGCAGATATAAAGCAGTGTCCACCAGCATCTGACCAGAACTGAAGAAGCAGCTTGGATGAGCTGCGAAACGTATTTGACCAAATAAACTTTTGTCCAGCTGACAAATTGAATTTCTCCTTTTGCCATGGATTCTACCTGGACGAGTGAAGGATTCCAAACACATTCTCTAATAGATTAAAATAAAATAATTTTAAATTGCTAACCATGCTCTGTTATTATTCAGTTTTTTTATTCACAACAATTGTACAAAGTTTGAAAATTCCTTAAATTTTGATAACTGAAATTCTCCCATGTGTCCATTTCCTCAGGTGTTGTTATTTAGTTAGACATGGACTGTATATAGGAGAGTGTGACCTGGAGCTGTATAATGCTGTGTACTGCTCCATATGTATTAGAGGCTATAGGATAATCTAACTATAGCCACACTAGTTTATGCATGCTCCACTCTCCTGTTTATCAGCCACTCTCCAACAAAACATTTACTGCAGGAAACTATAGCAACAAACTGCTCTAATGATGCCACGTTAGAAACATGACAAAAATGTAAAAATAAAAGTTTTTTGTGAAATAAGGCCTTGGTTTGGTTCAGGTTTAAGCTCAGTTTTGTCCTGACCTAAACCTGATCTAGTCTGGTTTAGTCTTGGTTTAGTCTTGGTTTATTCCAGGTCTAGTCCAGGTCTAGTCCGGGTCTAGTCCAGGTTTAATTTTGTATGAAGTCGCCCTTACTTTTATGTAGGTGTATGTGTGCATTGTCAGTTGTATTCACTACAAATATTAAAATAAAACCAGTCCAAGTTTCTGTACATGCCTGATTGTAGTAAAGCTCCAAGATAATTCAAATCAATAGGAAATGACCATTTTAAAGGCACTCTTACTGGTTATTACTGTTTTAAGAACATGAAAAACGAAACTAGTTTGTGGTCCAAAGTTACAACAGCACATCAGAGCAGAATTTTGCCATGAGAGTAAAGTGAACAAAAACTAGCATGCTAACAGTGCATTAGCCTTACTTCCTAGTTCTCAGACAATAAACAAACTTTATAATTAGATGCACTACACTACACAGCGGTCCCATTTTGACCGGCCTCTTTAATGGCCACATTAGGCAGTATAATTGCAAGCAATAAAACTCATAATGTATGCAAGTGAATACAATTACAATTCATGACTGATAAATTATAAATAATTCATGACTGATAAATTACAAATATTTGTGAAACCACACAGCTCTAATCTATAGTGTTTACTATAATCACAGTACAGTATGCCACTTTCTGGAGGTGCAGAAGTGCACTTCCTGCATGATTCCATGGAACGTTAAAATCATATGGAACATTCTCCATGGAGATAGACACTACCAGACTGTGGAATATATAGCCAAGGGAACCACATCCATGTAAGCAAGCACAGCAGATGCTACACATTTGCTGATATGAAAGCTCATTGGATTTATGTTTTTGAGCCTATTTTTTTTTTTTTTTTTTGGCAAAAAAGTGACATAGTAAAAAAAATAAAATAAATACAGACATATGTGAAGAGGGTGACCCCCTCCCCTGTGTGTGATGAGCACAGATTGAGGAGGAGGGGGTGGAGCTTTACCTGTGACCTTGTCTAATGTGAGCCTTTAAACAGACACAGGCCCAAACTGTTCATTTCACACTTCATTTGATCTGGAGACATAAACCAATCAGACGCCTCAATCTACACAGGGGAGGATAGCGGGGGGCAGGTGATGTCATAAGATACAGAGAAAAAGAGAAAGATGGAGGAACAGCAAAAGGTTTTGGTTCACATGACACATAGACTGTATATATAAATGGACATAACTAACCCACTAGTGAGCATGGGGTCGATTCCGGTTGTCCCCCCCTCTCTCTGTAACTGCTGCTGTCAAACCTGTCATTTTGGCCTTAAAATGTTCATATTACTCTACATCATGCTGGGGTTTTTAAATCAAGATATGAACATCAATAACAGACAATGCCGCCTGTATCCGCGATTTTGTCCTTTCGTCATTACCCAAAGCTCATGACCATAGGTGAGGGGAGGAACGTAGATTGACCGTGAATTGAGAGCTTTGCCTTTCGGCTCAGCTCCCTCTTCACCACAACAGCCCGATACAGCGACCACATCACTGCTGACGCTGCACTGATCCACCTGTCAATCTCACAATCCATCCATCCAAGATACAGTGCTTGAACTTCTGCACTAGAGGCAGGGACTCTCCACCCACCTGCATATGTAATGGTTGTAAAACAAGACAATGTGCAAATTATACATTTATGATACAGTATTACTACTGTTAAATATATAATTCATAATAAGATTTATGTTAAAAAGTAAACAGAACTGAGGAAGCAGCTTGGATGAGCTGTGAAACGTATTCGACCAAATAAACTCTGTCCAGTTGACAAATTAAATTTCTCCTTATTGGTACATGATTATTATTTGTATTGCATGATTGTACTATATTATATTATTACCATTTTCTGGCATTGTGGAAAGATTTTGGTTGGTTGAAGCACATCCAGTCCGGTGAACAGGAGGGGGCGCTCTGGTTCAGTCTCAGGTTATTAAAATCACTGACTTGAGACCTGAACGAACGCTGTTTCTTCATTCAAGTTTTATTCCCCCTTTTTCAGGGGACGTGGTTGTAACATTTGGAGGCACCACTGGGATGAGTATGACGAGGGCTAGCTTATGACAGAAGTAACCCAACTCGCTTCTCATCCCCCGAAACAACCCAGGTGAAGTCGGGTGGAAAAAGTAAGAGACAATAGACCAGGTAGAGTCGTAAAAGAAGTTATTTATCTGATCAGATGTAAGGGAGTTACAAGCAGGAGATACACAGAAGACATGCGAGGATAGAAAAGCAAGCCTCTAAGAGGTCACAGTTTGGTCTTTATATATGCTGAAGAAAAATAAACCAGAGTGTGTTACATATATGGAGTGTTGTTGGACTTCCTTGTGAGCCAAAAATACCAGACAGTTGACAAGGTCTGAATTTGAGAAGTATTGGTTGCAACCAAGTGTTTCCACAACTGGTAAAATTAGCGTATGTGAGAACAGGTGAAGGTTAACCTTGCCTAGGAACAAAATGCATGCTTTCAATCCTTCCTTTTTTATTTTAATTTTGTCTTTTTCTTATTTTTTTATGTCTTTTTTACAAATCGCAACATTGATATACCCAATTAAGAATAGGATGACAAAAAACCCATTGAGCACACCCATCATTCATAGTCATTCATCTTTTCACTCTGTATTCCTTCCTTTATGATTCAATGTTCCTTCATTGTTCGAATGGGAAAAATTCATCCTATCACCACAGGTGCCCGCTGTAGTGGCCAGAGGCTCTTAATTGAATTTATCTCATACAAACATAAATATAAAATGAACATAGGCCTAGGATAATGTAGGTATACCTTAGTAATAGCAAGAGTAAATAAACATAAATACGTTAACATAACAGATCAGTTTAGTCTTTAGCAACTACAACTTGATTGAGATACCGCTACTGGAAGATGGAAGATATGACAACTTTTAAAGGAAACAACACTTAATGTGTAGTATGAACTTCAGATGTTGACGTCACTTTGGATCTAAGATCGTCCGAAGACTTAGATGATTTTCAGTCCATCTGAATTCTTGGTCTAGTTGTTGTTCTTCTTCCATCATCCAGTGGGATGAGAGTTGCGAAAGACTATCTGAAATATAAACAAAAACACAGCAAAATTAAGGTCTCCACTATTCACATGAGCAATATTGTGAATATGTTATAGTAATTTTAACATAAAGGAAAGATATTCCCTTATATCGTGGCTTATCGCTGCTGCTCCTATTTGATATTTTCAGGATGTCATCCTTAGTCGCTGGTTCGATTCTTTAGTATCCTCCTCCAATCTTTGTAAAGTCCATTTGATATCTCCGTGGGTTCAGCACACATTGTCCTTGGTTTCAAACTGGTCCAAGGTATTCACTCAAGTGTTGAAGTGACATTTTTCAGCACACGGAGGGTAGATACTTGAATCTGTAGATGAACTACAAGTAGAGAGAGCATCAGGAGTAGCAGGAGGATCATAAACAGTCATAGTCTGAGTCTGTATTTGTGCAAATGAGGAAGAAATGGATTTAATGATGAATTTTCTAATAATCGGCAGACAACAGCAGATCAATAGACTCGCTACCAGAAGTATTACAAAGAGAGGTGTTAAGATTCCAATGAACCATCCAAAAAATTGAATTGTTTGTAAAGAAATCAACTATACCATCCAACCAAGGGAGGGAAAAATGTCCACTAGATTCCTTTGCATTCTGTATGTAAAAAGGTTGAGTAGCATTTACCAGAAGGGGGTAATACAAGCATTGAAAATCAAGATGGTTCACCGGAATATGAGACAGTTCTCTCTTCATCCGACCATTAGATTGAGAGTGGGTTTGTGTGGTTGCGAGTGTCTGAAACAAAAGAAAAAATCTTGCAGTCATTTGTTCAGTCAATTCTTCCAAAGTTACCCAGTTGTATATGTCAGTGCTAGATATAGGTTTGTTATAATCTAAGTCTTCTTGTGGTCTAATCAGTCTTTTATATAGATATTTCCCATGCGAGTAATAAGGATCACCATTGTAGCTGAGAAGACTTACAATTCCAATTAAAAGGATTAGTATAACCTAGAGCATATTTAAAAGAAAAATGTAGAGTGTGCATTGGATACTCTAAGATGGTAAGTCGGGTACTGTTGCTTTCGGAGCTGCCTTGACCCGGCTGGCGTGGATCCATGCTGGACTTCCTTTGACTTTTACTGCAGTTCTCGTAACCAACAGCACTTCGACCGGTTCTCCGTATCGTGGCTCAGATGCAGTCGGCTTCAGACTACGGATCAGTACCACATCTCCCGGTTGAAAGGGATGAGTAGGTTTGTCAGACAGGACAGGACTAGCATCAGATACCTGCTGGAGATACTGAGCAATAAAAGTGAATAAATTGTGTACATATTGTTGTTGCAGTTCCTGTAGATTTGTGAGATCTGCTGCCGCGTCAGGTTGTTTTGCTGCCAAAGGAAAGGGACGACCCATTAGAATTTCATGCGGAGACAATCCAGTGTTTTTGCAAGGCATTGCTCTGATGGACAATAGTGTCAGAGGTAATGCGTCTAGCCAAGTCATTTGCCGAGACATGTGAATTTTCAAAATCTTATTTTTTTATTGTCCGATTTAATCTTTCCACCATTCCACGCGAAGGTGGATGCCATGGCACATGAAATTGCCATTTGATGCCAAGTGCAGTTGCCAATAATTTAGTTACTCGTGAAGTGAAAGGAGTGCCATTATCGGAGTCAATCGACATAGGTATACCAAAACGAGGTATGATATGTTCCATCAAACACTTTACTACCGTTTGTGCATTTTCTTTTCTGGTAGGAAATGCCTCAGGCCATCTAGAGAAACGATCTATTATGACTAATAAGTAGGAAAAGCCTCTACACCTAGGCATATGCGTAAAATCAATTTGTAGTTGTTGAAAAGGGCCTTCTGGCATAGGGAGATGTTCATGTCTTGGTGAATTGACTGCGGGGTTACATCGCGCACATACCATACATTGTTGAATATAGCGCCTCACATGCTTTTCTAATCCTGTAGTGAAAAAGAATTTGTCGATATATGATGTGATCGCTTGGTAATTTGCATGTGTAATTCCATGTACATAGGCTATCAATGGATGGAAAGCCATTTTAGGAAGTGCGACTTTGGAATTGGTGTTTTTCCATAACCCATCGGTGTCTTTAAAACATCCCTTTTTTATCCAACGTTTTCTTTCAGTCTCTGAAGCTTTTTGTTGGATTGCAAGCAAATCTGCAATAGAGAAAGGGGGAGAGAGTGAATCTGAGTCAGAAGCAATAATCTGAGGACAAGTTTTTTGTAGCCAGGGAGGAAAAGAGTCACTTTGAGCTGCTTGTTTAGCACAACTGTCTGCGAAATTATTGTGAATAGTCACAGGATTATCTTTTTTACCATGTCCCGTACATTTGACGATAGCAATTTCTGTTGGGAGCATCATAGCAGTTAAAAGATCTTTAACAAGTTGACATTTTTTATCTCTTTCCCTGCGGCTGTCAAGAAACCCCTGTTTTCCCAGCAAGGGCTAGCTCCAATTGTGGCAGCGGCAGCTGCCACTACACCTGCCAGTACAGCTGCCACAAATTTGTGGCAGCTGCCACGAATTTGTGGCAGCTGCCAGTACAGCTGCCACAAATTTGTGGCAGCTGCCACGAATTTGTGGCAGCCGCCACGAATTTGTGGCAGCTGCCAGTACAGCTGCCACAAGTTTGTGGCAGCTGCCACAAATTTGTGGCAGCTGCCAGTACAGCTGCCACAAGTTTGTGGCAGCTGTACAGCTGCCACGAATTTGTGGCAGCCGCCACAAATTCGTGCCAGTACAGCTGCCACAAGTTTGTGGCAGCTGCCACAAATTTGTGGCAGCTGCCAGTACAGCTGCCACAAATTTGTGGCAGCTGCCACACATAGAAGGACCTGCCGCGGCAGCTGCCACACATAGAAGGACCTGCCGCGGCAGCTGCCACACATAGAAGGACCTGCCGCGGCAGGTCCGCGGCAGGTCCTTCTATGTGTGGCAGCTGCCACAAATTTGTGGCAGCTGTACTGGCAGCTGCCACAAATTCGTGGCAGCTGCCACAAACTTGTGGCAGCTGTACTGGCAGGTGTAGTGGCAGCTGCCGCTGCCACAATTGGAGCCTGCTGTCTCTCTGTTTTCCCAAATTTTCCCAAAATCATGTGCTACGGAAAATGCATATTTAGAATCAGTGTAAATAGTTACCCGTTTGTTGTTTGCTATGGTACATGCTCGTGTTAATGCTTTTAATTCAGCAGCTTGAGCAGACTTAACTGGTAAGCAATATGCTTCCAGGCAGGTCTGTTGATCATTTACAATTGCATATCCAGCTAACACAGTTTTATCATCTGGTCTCATAGCTGATCCATCACAGAAAAGTATCAAATCATTTTGAGCTAATGGAGTTTGTTGTAAATCCATTCTAATACTTGTGGATTCTGAAACAAGTTTCAAACAGTCATGTGATTCATCCTCCGGTTCATACCCAGTGCCATACAATAAGAATTGCAAATGTAAAGCTGGATTGGTATGTGACACAGTGGAAATTTTGAGATTTTCAGTACCTGTCAGGATATGTTCATAATTACTCCTTCTTTGACTGGTCATGTGTTGATTGGTTATATTGTTTAAGATGATTGAAATCATGTGTGTGGTGTGCAACACTAAAGGATAACCTAGAACGATGGTTTGACATTTTTCAACCATCATTGCTGCAGCAGCTACTGCTCTAAGACAAGGAACCATTCCCTGGACAATAAGAGGCAAGGTTTTGGAATAGTATGCAACTGGTCGCATTCCTTCCCCATGAGGCTGTGCTAACACAGCGTAGGCTCCGATTTCGTCGTTGCTCACGAAGAGATGAAACATTAATTCAAAATCGGGACATCCCAGCGCTGGCGAGTTACACAAAAGGTATTTGATGTGTCGAAAAGCATGTTTCATTTCATCAGTCCAAAACACAGTATCAGCTTTATCTTTCAACGTAGCCTTACGCAAAACAGAGTCATATAAGGCAACATTAGGAAGCCAAGAACGGGAATAATTGATTAATCCCAAAAAAGACAATATTTCAGTCTTAGTTCTAGGCCTTTTCAAGTCCATGATCATTTTTACTCTGTCCATAGACAAAATCGACATCCGTCTTTAAAGACATAGCCCAGGTAGTTGACAGCTTCTTGACAAAATTGCATTTTGGCAAGTGAAACCTTGTGTCCTCCATCCGCCAGATGTATCAAAAGCGCTATATAGTCTCTGAGACAGTCATTTTCTGTTGGTGAAGCAATGAGCAGGTCATCAAAATACTGTACTAGCACAGAAGACTCGGGGAGAGTGAGATGCGACAAGTGCCATTTCACAATGCTACAGAAATATGCAGCTGAATCTACAAAACCTTGTGATAATCTGGTCAAACAATAACTTTCATTTAGAAATTGAAAACCAAATAACTCTTGCGTCTCTTCATCTATGGGAATGGAGAAATAGGCAGATGACAAATCAATTACTGTGTATAATTTAGAATGTGGTGGTAGTGTTGTCAGTATAGCATTAACATCAGGAACCGTTGGAGCCATAGGAAAAACAATTTCATTAACCTTTCTCAAGTCTTGTGTAAATCTCCACCTGTTTGTTTCTGGCTTCACAATTGGATTGATAGGGCTGTTACAAGAAACTCTTTTCTTTATAACCACACCTTGTTCCAGTAAGAAATGTCTGTTGTGACTGGTACAGAAGTTATGTTTTTGCATTTGATGAAGAAATGTTCAGGTACCTTAGCATAAGACCAGACGACATAAGCTTTGTTCTCCTCCTTTTCATCAGGTAAGATTTCTAGTAATCTCTTGAGAGAATCTGTAATGAAAGAGATGTCAGACAAATCATTTTTTACTGCAAAAATGAAGATGTTGACATGTACTTTATCAATTTTGTCTAACAGAATAAACCCTGCTGGGCATAGAAAAAAGCATTGTATATTCAAGCATGTACCATTAGCTGTTTTGGAATGCAAACAGAAAGGCTTATTAATTGGTCTAAGTGCAAGAAGTGATACTGCAGCTGCAGCACTACATTTAGCCAATTTCTTGATATCCTCAAAGGTCACCATAACATTAACACTAGAAACTTTGACATGTGTCTGGAAGTTATGGTCGCCTGTGAGTGTATCTTCAAAGAATTGCCGAACTGTCTGCTCTGGAATTTTTAGTAACATTCCATTAGGTGAACACGATATGGTGGCATTCAATTTACATAACAAATCTCTTCCTAATAGAGAAAGCGGGACTGTGTTACTTAACAAAAAAGGATGATTCATTTGTTGTTGATTTATATCAACTTTTAGTGGTTTTGTTAGAGGTTGCGATTATAGGACGCCCGCTATACCGACAGACAAGACAGTTTCTTTTGTTGCATGCTTGAGAAAATCAGTTTGATTAATACATGACATTGTAGCTCCTGTATCAACCAAAAAAGAATTTGTTTACCATCAACTGTAAGATTAAAACTTGGTAGATCAGATGGGCTATTTGTGAGTTGAAATTGTGGTGCTATTAACACGCAATTATTTTTACTGTCAGCGTCCTCCTGTCGGTACCCCTATTGTTGCCAAATAGGATTGGATGCTCCTTTTTCTGAAACTCGTAAGTCCTTTCTTACATCTCCCTGATTAAATCTATCATTTCTTACCAGAAATGGTGCAGGTGGAGTTTGTTTTTGCTGAAAAGTATTTCTGTATACGTTACCTGGTGGTACATTCCTACAGGTTCGAGACCAATGTCCATACTTACCACAGCGATAGCAAACATTCCTACAGGTTCGAGACCAATGTCCATACTTACCACAGCGATAGCAAACATCATCATAGTTTAGCATTTGACCTCTGTTATTTAGTCTTCCTCGTTTTTGTCTATATGGAATATTGTAAGGCATTTCATCAGGTCCTGTACCCCTTATAGGCTGCTGTTTTACTATTGTGTGAGACTCTCTTGTATTTACTGGAGACTGGGGTGAGCTAACAGGTAATGCAGCTGCCATTAACTTTGGTTTGTTAAACAGACCAACAGATTCCAACTCTCTAATCTTTTTCAACAGATCATTAGGAGCGAGCGTGAAGACTTCTGGACATGACACTTTTACAGTATATGCTGATTGTGAGTCCAAAGCATTCAAAAACATTGACACAAATAACGGATCTTCGCTGTCTTTTATTTCTAATTTCGCATCCTCTTTCCATGCTTTTTGAAACCTTTGCGCAAAAGTAGACATTGATTCATTATGTTTTCGTTTACAATTGAGTATTTGAGAAATATCCCTATCCTGTGTAGCATTCTTTTTTAGAAATTCTCTGAACTCAGTGATATGTTCTTCTTTGTGTTTTTTACTCAACCATGGAAACTTCTTTTCAGGTATTGTTTCATGATCAATAGGGCCGTCATTGTCCTCACTAAGGGTGTCACATTCTTCAATTAAAGATTGCATCTTTATGTGCGGCATTACCGTTGTCAATATATAGCGTACATCCTTTCCTGATAGCGAACCATGCATTATCAGAGTTTCATACCAATTCATAAAGGCAGTTGGTTTTACCAAAGGCGAAGGAGCATCGCGTATTATTTAGAAATTTCTGCAAGAGATAAGGGTTTGTCCATGACCTTGTGATCAAAAGTAAGCAATGGAGCATTAAGTTGTACTGACGGAGCATCTTTTTTTTGTTTGTGATTCCTTACCATATTCAATTAATAAATCCCGAAGGTTTTGAACGGTCTCTTCCGGTATCATGTTCATGATCCTTTCTTTTACTATTTTATCGATAGGCTTTTCAGCATCTATCTTTTTTCCCGTTTTAGTTTTATACAGATTCATACATGATCCCCAACACTTCACTATGTATGAACAAATTGGAGCCAACTCAATCGCCGGATTTTGTTTGTGTTTTATTAATTTGAAAATGCGTTTAAATTCAGCTCTAAGCAACTCATGTACATAGGTCAATTGATCTCTTTTAATTCTTTCATTATCCGCCCCTTTACGCCGTGCTGTTCCTTCCAAAGCGCGCTGAACGTTTTCAAACCATGACCTGATGCATTTTTTTCTGCCAATCTGTTTCATCCTTATCCGCAGTATCATATTCAGGAAATATTATGGTCGATTGGATTGGAAGTGTCTTAAAATCTTTTTTACGTTTATCATTAACAGTGAATCCCGCAATACACAAATCAATGTCATCATCATCATCCGCGTCATCACCGTCTGTGTATGCGTGTACGACGGACGCATCAACTGCTAATGATGGGTAGAATTCATTTGTGTCTGTAAGAGAAACTGGTTTGTTTTCAATGTGCTGTGACATTAACAGGGTTGGCCAGAATGGAAGTCCATATTTAGTTCTTCTACTATAGCCAGAATTGCCAGGATATTGTGCCGCCATTCTTTCCCAAGCTGATAAAACTTCTCTCATATAATTACTCGATTGCCAAATAGGATTTGCCACTTTAGTCTTATCAATCATGTAAGCACGGGCCAAACTCAGTTTATCCTTTGTAAAACTACCTTCTCTTGGGAAAGCATTGTCGGACCATATCGCCAATTCAGAAATAAACGGTTCAGCATAATATATACCTAATTTTCGAGTCATCCATTCTCGCGGTGTGAGACAATTAGCAGGTTTATCAGGAACTAACTTCAACTGCGGATTAGTTTTCAACAAGGCTTTAAACTCCTTTCTTTCACGGTTTGGTAGATCACCTTATTTTTTACTTTAATTTCATATTTGTTGACCAGAACACTGAATTGTCCCCCCATAACGACGGTATATACAAATCAATCATGCAAGACAACGATTACCCTTTTTTTACTCGGTCTACCTGGTCTTTACCAAAGTGCCACCAAAAATGTATGGTCAAATATGTTGTTCTGTAAAGTTGCCGTTAACTCAATTCACATTAATTTTACAATTCCTTTGTATTAACAAAATTTGTTTGACTTGTACATTAGAGTGGATTGTTTATTTATATAGATTACAATATTTATTCAAATTTTTTTTAACGTTCTGGGACATATCCTCTTGAAGAATAACAACCCATTTCCAAAAGAGTCAGCAAACACCGTCAATCAAACTGCAGTTTGATGCTAAACCCTGTGGTATCACAGGTGAAAATATTACAATTAAACTATTAACATCAACCCTTTGAACATAAACTGTTAGGAAGAAAATAGATAGAGACAGGAGACAGCAAAGTCCAGAGGAGGGGCCCTGAAAGAGGAGAGGACAGGGGTGCGAGAGGGACTGGAGAATGTGTGGGACAAGAGAGGGGAGGGGGGCATGAGGAGAGAGTGAGAGAGAGAGAGAGAGAGAGAGAGAGAGAGAGAGAATCAAACTACTAGTGATTGTGGACAGGAGATATAAAATAATATTAGAGCAAAACCCTTGTTTGCTTATAGTAATAAATAAATATTCTAGTGCGCACTATTCTCAAGCATGGAACTCAGTCTACATGCCGCTCATCTTAAACATGGAACATGGAACTTCTGGCCCATGCCATTTATCCCGTTATCTCAAACATGGAACTTCTGGCCCATGCCACTCATAACCTTTAAATACGAAAACTCAGTCGTATTGTATTATCTATATAATCACGTAGAGCCCTCTATTAGCCCTGACATCGGTAAGAACTCAGTCAATTACCGGAAAACCAGCATAATTCCCCTTGGCATTCCTATACTACGAAATCAAACTTCGCAGCGAATCCTTGGTTAATTATCCTACCACGAAATCATTCAACGTGGATTTCACCTGTTTGCTATATATATATAAGTATGTCCTGGTATTCGCTGAAATAGTTTAGAAATGGTAATCAGACTTCAGAGAAAATGTTCAGATACAAAATCAATTAGAATGTCTCATTAAACAATTTCCAACCACTCCGGGTTCGATCCAGCATAAGGAAGCAAAAAGAAATTGCTTACCTGTATTAAGAGCTGAATCCTGCCGACAACGCCAATTGAAGTCGGGTGGAAAAAGTAAGAGACAATAGACCAGGTAGAGTCGTAAAAGAAGTTCTTTATCTGATCAGATGTAAGGGAGTTACAAGCAGGAGATACACAGAAGACATGCGAGGATAGAAAAGCAAGCCTCTAAGAGGTCACAGTTTGGTCTTTATATATGCTGAAGAAAAATAAACCAGAGTGTGTTACATATATGGAGTGTTGTTGGACTTCCTTGTGAGCCAAAAATACCAGACAGTTGACAAGGTCTGAATTTGAGAAGTATTGGTTGCAACCAAGTGTTTCCACAACTGGTAAAATTAGCGTATGTGAGAACAGGTGAAGGTTAACCTTGCCTAGGAACAAAATGCATGCTTTCACCAGGCTTATGACAAAGAGTGATAAAGCATCAGCAACGGACAGCAGACTTCCTGAAAAAAGCCTGCAATGTGAGGTGAAGCGACAGCCACCAGGAAAGCTACGCTAATATTCAGAGCTAAGCTAAAGTTGCTAAAGTGCAAAAACTCTGCGTCATAAGTAAGTAAGTAAGTAAGTAAACTTTATTTCTATAGCGCTTTTCTCAGACATAGGTCACAAAGTGCTTTACAGTAAAAGACAACAGCATAAAAATAAAATAAGTAAAATACAGAGCAATAAAGACATGATAACAAAATACAGTCTGTCATAGCAACCCTAAGTCTAGTGGCTCTGAAACGCCTGTCTAAAAAAGAATGTTTTTAGTTGTTTTTTAAATGTATTAGCGCAGTTTAATGAGCGCAAGTGGAGGGGGGGGAAGCCTGTTCCACAATCTGGGAGCAACTGCTTGAAAGGATCTATCTCCTCGGGTCTTAAAATGTGTGCAAGGGACAATTAAAAGGTTCTGTTCTAAAGATCTCAAGCTTCTCGCTGATCTGTTGGGCTGAATCAAGTCACATATGTAAGAAGGCGCCTGCCCATGTAGCGCCCTAAATGTCAGGACCAGGATTTTAAAATCTATCCGATAAGAAACAGGCAACCAGTGAAGAGATTTTAAAAACGGAGTGATGTGCTCTCTTCTGCTTGTCCGCGTCAGGATTGGACCAGCTGTAAGCGAGTCAACTCCTTTTTAGTTAAACAGGTGAACAAACTATTACAGTAATCTAGTCTCGAAGACACAAAAGCATGGATTATCATCTCCAGATCATGTTTAGAAACCATTTGCCTGAGTTTAGAGATGTTGCGTAGCTGGAAGAAACAGCTCTTTAGCAGTTGTTTAGTGTGGTGCTGTAGAGACATAGCTCCATCAAAGATGACTCCTAAATTTCTCAACCAAGGTTTCGTTACTTGGCTCAAATCGCCTAAATACTGTTTGATGCCTGGAACAGCCCTATCTGGGGCAATGATCAGCGTCTCAGTTTTTTCTGAGTTTAGCTGTAAACAGTTATCACATAACCACTGTTTTATGTGTGACAGGCAGTTTGTCAGGGAGCTCAGCTTATGAACCTCAGAGGTCTTAAAAGAACAGTAAAGCTGAATATCGTCTGCAAACAGATGATATGAGACGTCATTAAATTGTTGAATAATCCTGCCAAGGGGGAGCATGTACAGCAAAAACAGGATCGGTCCTAGGACAGAACCTTGGGGCAATCCATAAGTCAACTCAGCAGGGTCAGACATTATGTGGTTCACAGACACACTGAAGCTCCTGGCAGTCAAATAAGAAGAAAACCACTCCAATACAGTGCCACCCATCCTAAGCACATCCCTCAGCCTGTTTATCAGGATGTGATGGTCGACCGTATCAAAGGCCGAGGACAGGTCTAACAGGACTAAAACAGTATATCTCCCGGAGTCAGCAGACATTAGGATGTCACTAGACACTTTAAGCAGAGCTGTTTCAGTGGAGTGGTGTTTCCGAAACCCAGATTGATAGGCGTCATAGATGCTGTGTGACTCAAGAAAGAATGTAAGTTGATTGGCCACCACTTTTTCTAATATTTTGGCCATGAAGGGCAACTTAGATATTGGCCTAAAGTTCTTTGGCTCTGCCGGGTCAAGGCAGGGTTTCTTCAGTTTGGGTTCCACAACCGCATGTTTAAAAGAAATAGGGAACACACCCGATGAGAGGGACATGTTAAATATTTTTGTCACCCATGGACCAATCACATTAAATACATTCATAAAGAGCCTGGTAGGAAGGACATCAGACGAGCTAAAGGCCGGTTTCATTTTGAGCATCAGAGCTGATATGTCCTCTACTAACACAGGTTCAAAAGAGGACCAGATGTGGGAGGCAGGCTCAGCAGGAGCTGGAAGGTGGTGGAATTTTTAATTTAATGTCTCTAATCTTATCAATGAAGAAGAGTAAAAAATCATTGCAATCTGCTTTACAAAGCACAGGCGCAGTTTGTACAGCAGGAGACACTAAAGAATTTATTGTGTCAAATAACACTTTGGGATTTTTCTTGCTTGATGCTATTAACTGTGCAAAATAATCAGACCTGGCAACTCTAATCTTGTCATTTAAAGAAGCAATTAGTTCTTTCAGATGTCGTCACGTAACAACTGTGTAATAAAGATGGAGGCATCGCAAATAGAAACCTACAGCTAGAAGTGATCCAAGCATTGTGTATGCTATCTAAAGACAATTTTATGGATATTTTTGGACTCTTAGGCATTCCTACACATGGAATTGAACTTGTACAGAATAAGCCCCGCACCACACTGATAACAATGATCAGCTCCCATTTGCAACGGGATGAGCTCGGAGAGCTGGAGGATCAGGGCATGTCAGAGTTGCTCTACATAAAAGACAAAATACAAGAATACAGGAATATAGGAGAGCTTGCAGCCACTGATTTACCAGAGCTTGAGTTTGTACGCATAGAAGCAACCCAAAGCAATTCAACAGACACTAAGGACCAGGGTAATGAACAAGTAATACCACAAAACAAGGCAGATGACACACCGGATGAATGGACAAAGTTGGAGAGAGAAATCGAGGCTTTGCAACTCAAGTTATCATTAATGCAAAAACAAAGTGAAAGCAAAACACCTAGTGAGAAGCCACTTATCACATACGCTGCCCACCCCCAGGTCACTACTCCCTGGAATAAAGACTTCAAAATCTCTGGCCAAATTGGTGAGCCTGGACAAGAAAGATCGCCTCACTTTCTCAAGTCTTGTACATCAAATAGAGCATGGGCTAACCAAGGGCTTTCCAGAAGCAGAGATTGTGGATGCTGTCATAAGGGCCATCACTCCTGGAATGCAGCTCCGCAGCTACCTCGAAGGTAAAGCAAACTTGTCGCTTCCTGCTCTGAGGAGGATTCTCCGGTGCCACTACCAAGAGAAAAGTGCAACAGACCTGTACAAGCAACTAAGCTCAGGTGCAAGGTAATAAAGAAACACCCCAAAGTTTTGTCATTCGTGCCCTAGATCTCAGACAGAAAATACTTTTCGCCTCACAAGAATCTGAATCTGGCCTGAAGTATGACCCTGTCCTAGTGCAGAACATGTTCCTTCACACACTGTTGACTGGCCTGCAGAATGACAACATAAAATGTGACCTACAGCCGTACCTACAACTAGCTAATATTTCAGATGAACTGTTGCTAGAAAAACTGAACACTGCCTGTGCATGTGAGAGTGAAAGACAAGATAAAAGAAAGCTGCTTGCCCCACACCGTGTTGCTGTCCATTCTGCACAGACCGATGAGAGTCCTGGTGAAAGGAAAGAAAAAGCATCTGCTCCACGGAATGAACCAAAAGTATAACCAGACATTTTATTGGAACTAAAAGAAATGCGATCTAACATGACATTGCTGAGCGACTTAAAAGCTGAAGTCTTACAAATTAAAGAGTTCATGCAAAAACCCCAGCCACTTGGTCAGGCGGACCAACCCCCAAGTTTTGTCACCCCACCTATGGTCGTTTCTCCTGCAATACCAGCTCAAATGCCATGGTCCAGCCCATATGTGCATCAGAACCCACAGTATGGTCACATGACCTCTCGACGTTTTGTAGCACCTGGTCCTCGGAGCAGGAAGCGTTGTTTTGGCTGCCAACAAAATAACATTGATGACTGTTGACACTGTTATGCTTGTGGCAGTGATGAACATTTCCTAGCAGGAAATGTTTCCTGCTTGTGGCAGTGATGAACATTTCCTGTAGGACGAGAGGAGCCCGCCCGTTGCGTTCTTTAAACGGGCAAGGCTTACTCCAGCGGGTCCAACAATGACCCACATGCCAAAGGTGTCCCAGGATTGTGCCAACTGTAGGGCTGGAGGAAATAGGAGGAGACTCAGGCAATGTGCAATGTGAAAAAATGTACTTTATTGTTCCAAATCCTGCCAAACTGAACACTGGACTGTCCATAAAGAAAAACGTACACCTGTGTCATGTGATACTGTCCAAACAAAGTCACCCCAGCATAACGCACATGTCAAAGTAGCCCCATTAGTTGGACAAAAGTACTTGTCTGACTGTTACATACAAAAGACAAAGACAAGAGCATTATGGGATTCTGGCTCTCAAGTAACTATTGTAGATGAGAGGTGGTGGAAGGAAAATCTGCCACATGTAAAACTCAGAGACATTTGTGAAATACTGGAAGGTGACAATACACTAGCAATAACAGCTGCAAATGGAGAAAGTATGCCCTATATTGGCTGGCTCGAAGTAACATTTAAATTGCATGCTAATGAAGCCCCTACGACTGAGGTCACTGTCCCTACACTTGTTTTGAGTGGCTCCAGCCTTGCTAGACCAATCATCTGCTCCAGTGTTATAACACTCATTGTAGATACTGGACTGAACCAGGCCACTACTGACAAACACCAGCTCATCCAAACTGTTGCAACAGCATTCCCTAATGTTGAAGCCAATGAAATACAAGTATGTGTTGAACAAGTGAGTACCAATCCAGTGTTTGAGTACAAAGTTAAAACCGTAAGGGAAACAGTGACTGTCCCTAAACACACATCAATGAGAGTAGAATGCCGTGTACAAGCACCCCCATGCCACAAAGACACAGCTCTCATTTTTGAGCCCGATGTGAACCCTCAGTGGGCAGAAGGACTTGAATTCTGTGACACTCTAGTAAACATTAAAAGTGGTGTGAAACCTTTCATTACCGTCAGTGTCCAGAACCCCACAGACCATGATATTGTACTCCATGGAAGAACACTGATTGGGACAGTGCAACCTGTACAAGCTGTTTACCCTGCCTCAGTTTTCCATCCTGCCCCTGTAGTTCCAGCCGCAGTGAGTCAAGTGAGGTCAGATGAAGGAGAAAATGGTGCTTGGGACCCACCAGTCTACCTGAGCCACCTGTCTGAAAGTGAAAGGACAGTAGTACAAAAAATGTTAAGAAAAGAATGCTTAGCTTTTTCCAAAACTGAAAATGACTTTGGTTGTATTGAAAAGTTAAAACTATCCATCTCTCTGAAAGACACTGAGCCAGTTGCCAAAACGTACTTGTCCGTGCCCAAGCCTCTCTACAGGGAAACGAAAGACTATTTGCATGACCTCATTGCACAGGGTTGGGTAGAAAAATCAAACTCGCCTTACGCAGCCCCTGTAGTGTGTGTTCGAAAAAAGTGCGGAGGGCTCTGGTTGTGTATAGACTACCGTGAACTTAACAAGAAAACACTTCCTGACCGTCAGCCTATTCCCAGGGTTCAGGACATCATGGACGGGCTGGGAGGCAACTCTTGGTTCTCCCTACTTAACCAAGGGCTCAAGACTCCCGTCACCTGACAGCATTCGTGACCCCCTGGGGCTTATACGAGTGGGTCCGAATCCCATTTGGCTTAATGAATGCCTCAGCTGCTTTTCAGCGCTGTATGGAAACTTGTTTAGGAGAACTGAGAGATGAAATTTGTATTCCATACCTCGATGACACCATTGTGTTCAGTAAGTCATTCACAAAACATGTTAATGATATCAGAACTGTGTTACAAAGACTCAGACAACATGGCATTAAACTAAAGCCAAGCAAATGTGAACTGTTTAAACAAGAAGTGCGTTATTTGGGACGTATTGTTTCAGCAGAGGGCAGTAAAATGGATCCAGCAGATACTGTTGCAGTCAGAGCTCTTAAAGACAAGCAACCCAAAACAGTAGGAGAGCTGAGAGCTATCATGGGATTACTGAGTTACTACAGACAGTATATAAGAGATTTTTCACGTATTGCTGGTCCTCTTTACCACTTGCTCAAGGCCCCTGTTGACACACAAGCAACAGACAGCCAAGACAAGACAGATGAACAAGAAAGTAAAAGGTGTCCCCTCAAACACACCAATTCAATGGACTCAGTACCACTAGCAGATTTTGGAAAAGTTGGTCAGTTTTCTTGTTGAGCCACCCATCCTGGCTTTCCCAGATTTCAGTAAACCGTTTATACTCCAAACTGATGCTTCAAACCAAGGTCTTGGCGCAGTCCTCTACCAGGAGCAAGCTGGTAAGATGCGAGTAATAGCTTATGCATCCCGCACGCTCACTGAGTCTGAGAAGAATTACCACCTGCACTCAGGAAAACTTGTGAGAGTATGTGAGAGATTTAGGGATTGGCTCATCATGTACAGTATACACGGATAATAATCCACTTACGTACGTGTTATCAACAGCAAAATTAAATGCTACTGGATGTCGATGGGTAGCAGAGCTTGCAGATTTTCACCTCACAATAAAGTACAGACTTGGACGTGAAAATATGGATGCTGATAGCTTATCACGCATGCCAGTTGACATTGAATCAATAATGAAAACATGCACAGAAGAAATGTCATCACATGCAGTACAAGCCACTGTTCAAGTGATAGAAACAGGCTCAAGTATACAATGGTCAATGGCTGTTACTCAAATGGACAATAACAAAAAGCTCATTCCCATCCAAAACAAAGACATGGACCAAAGCCCAGAGAAATGACTCATGTATCGGTCCTGTCATCACCTATCTACAGTCAGGCACAAAACCTGCTGGCCAAGAGTACAAGTCACTTAGCCTGCCCACCAGAAAACTGTTATCAGAATGAAACAGATTAACACTGGACAGCGACAACATTCTCAGATGTCAAACAACAGTAAGAACACAACTTGTTTTGCCAGACACATACAAAGACACAGTTATGAAAGCACTGCATAATGAAATGGGACATCAAGGGGTTGACAGAACAACGTCACTTGTCAGAGACAGATTTTTTTGGCCTCAAATGGGACAACATATCAAACAGTATGTGAACTGTTGTTCTTGTGTAAAAAGTCGAGAAACAAGAGCCCCTCTAACAAATATTGTCATGTCCCAACCTTTTGAATTGGTGTCTATAGATTTCCTTCATGTTGACAGATGTTCAGGGGGCTACGAGTATATATTGGTTATAATAGACCATTTTACAAGGTATGCCCAAGCTTACGGCACAATGTCAAAATCAGGTAAGACAGTTGCAGACAAAATATTCAATGACTATTCACTTAAATTTGGTTTTCCGTCACAAATACATCATGATCAAGGGGATGAGTTTGAGAATCAACTGTTCGCTCTGCTATCCAAACACTGTGGTGTGGCAGGCTCTAGAGTGACCCCTTACCATCCTGAAGGAAATAGGCAACAAAACGTTGCTACAAATGCTGAGGACTCTCACTGAAAAAGAGAAGTCAAACTGGAAAGAGTCACTGAATAAAGCCATTTTCGCTTATAACGAAGCGAAGTAGCAGGCTTCTCCCCATTCTACCTGTTATATGGCCGAGCTCCACGATTGCCTATAGACATTCTATTCAAAGTGACACAAGAAACAGGGACAAACGACCAACAACAGTATATTAACAAGTGGAAAAGTCAAATGGAAGAAGCCTATACATGACCCCTAGAGGCGGTACAGGTAAATTACGCAATCACTGGGAAGACAGCATCTATAAAGTGGTGAGACAAGTAAACAAAGATCTCCCCATTTATGAAGTCGTGCCAGAACAAGGTAAAAACAGAGACAGTAGAATATTACACCGTAACTTACTCCTACCTTGTAATCACCTACCACTAGAGATACCCCTCAAGGTGGCACACACAAAGAAAAGACACAGATCTAAAGAAAGAGCACCAACAGCTGCCCAAGAAGAAGAAAGTAGTGATGAGGACGAGTGGTACTACTGCTACTATCCCACTGAAACCCAAGCAACAGTGCATCTGCAAGAAGATAAAAATGTGCCACCAGACTGTGTTAATGATACTGTAGGCACAGATCAGATGCCAAGAGAGGCACCTACCTTTACAATGTTCAAAAGTTACCTAAAGGAGTGGCTAAGATCAACTCAAACATGTGAGCACAATGTATAAGAACAGTAACTTTAGGGGCTTGGTGCAATACATTCAGCACTTTAGGACTGGTGCAATGTATTAAGCACTTTAGGGCAGGTGCAATACACTCAGCACTTTAGGACTGGTGCAGTGCACTTAGCACTTTAGGACCTGTGCAATACATTCAGCACTCAGCACTTTAGGACTTGTACAATACATTCAGCACTCAGCACTTTAGGACTTGTGCAATACATTCAGCACTCAGCACTTTAGGACTTGTGCAATACATTCAACACTCAGCACTTTAGGACTTGTGCAATACATTCAGCACTCAGCACTTTAGGACTTGTGCAATACATTCAGCACTCAGCACTTTAGGACTTGTGCAATACACTTAGCACTTTAGAACTAGTGCAATATGAATTGTGTAACTCTCCTGAGTTTTTTTTTTTTTTTTTTTTTATTGTGAATCGCTCCTGTGTGTAATCTGTGTTTTTAATGAATTGTTCTCTTGTTTTATTGTTTGTGTGACCTTTTAATTGGCACCATCAACCTGTCCAGGGACAACAGATGGAAATTAGCCTGTGGCTATAATCTGGCATATTTACATATGTATCATATGTTCATTAATGTGCACTGTCCCTTTCAAATAAATAAATAAATAAATAAATAAATCAAGATGAAGTAGAAAACACACCAGCGTCTCCACACCATCCCATCCTGCCAAGAGAAGAACCACAAGAGCACATCCAGGAAGAGACACCGGATCAAAGAGCAGCAGCAACCATTCAGGGAGGAGTCTCATCTCCCAACAACGCAGCCGCCAGTGATGACCTCCCAGCATTCTCGAGAAGTGACCCCATGGAGCGGGACCCGACACCACAATGGCCACGCCGACAGAGACATCCACCAAGAGTTTTCACCTACGATGAACTGGGTAAGCCTTCCTGTTGCAGCGTCTGGGCAGCAGCTTACCAGCAGCCCTGTGGTCTACAAGCAGGAGAGACATTTTGGAAGTACCCAAACATGTTCCATTATTATGATTACCAGTCATTCTATTGATGCATTATAGCACAATAAGAGACATTTAACATTTGGTGATTTAGGAATCATCATAAAGACTGCTTCTACAAGAACATTAGCACTAATATGAATTGTTTCATAAACAGCACTAACCTGAATTCCATGGACTGTTGTATAACAGATAAGGGTCACATATGAGTAATATTATTGATACAGTGATTGAGAAAAGCTGATATAATATGGTGTAATAACGTGAAAAGCTGGGAGTGACAAGATGTAATGAATAACCAAGGGTTAGAATGAAAATGTGGATGCTCAGAAGACCATATTGAGACATACTGTCCTGTGGTAACAGTTGAAGGTGTGATAACATAATGCTTTTGCATTGAGATACGCCAAATGGTAATACCTAAGCATGCTTATTTTTCAGTAAGCAACCTGTAACATGTTCCAAAAGTTACACGCACTTTGAAATAGTTCTAAGTTCTAAATATGTTTTGAGTCAGATGTCAGACGACATCTCATTTCCAAGGGGTGTGTGTAATGGTTGTAAAACAAGACAATGTGCAAATTATACATTTATGATACAGTATTACTACTGTTAAATATATAATTCATAATAAGATTTATGTTAAAAAGTAAAGCAATTTTATTTTATTGGTACTTGATTATTATTTGTATTACATGATTGTACTATATTATATTATACAATTTTCTGGCATTGTGGAAAGATTTTGGTTGGTTGAAGCACATCCGGTCCGGTGAACAGGAGGGGGCGCTCTGGTTCAGTCTCAGGTCATTAAAACCACTGACTTGAGACCTGAATGAATGCTGTTTCTTCATTCAAGTTTTATTCCCCCTTTTGCAGGTAACTATGTGCTTTTGATGTATTAAGTTTGTACAAAAGTTATATTATAACAGCTTCCCCCTCCACCAGCGGACCCAACTCACAACCAGGTGGTGATTGGCTGACAGCTCTGCCCCTCGCTTCACCCGAGTGTCCAAGACTCGCGGCCAGAGGTCAGATGACACGACAGCAAAGTCGATTATCGACCTCCGGCCTAGGGTGTCCTGGTGCCACGTGAACTGATGGACACCCTTATGCTCGAACATGGTGTTCATTATGGACAAACCGTGGCTAGCACAGAAGTCCAATAACGGGACACCGCTCAGGTTCAGATCAGGGAGGTTGTTCCTCCCAGTCACCCCTCTCCAGGTGTCACTGTCGTTGCCCACGTGAGAGTTGAAGTCCCCCAGTAGAACAACGGAGTCCCCGGTTGGTGCACTGTTCAGTACCCCTCCCAGGGACTCCAAGAAGACTAGGTACTCTGCACTGCTGTTCGGCCCGTAGGTGACCTGTCCCCGACCCGAAGGCGCTGGGACACGACCCTCTCATTCTCCGGGGTGAACTCCAACACATGGCGGCTGAGTTATAGGGCAATGAGCAGGCCCACACTTGCCCGCCGCTGCTCCCCGAGGACAACACCAGAGAAATGGAGATTCCAGCCTTACTCTTACTTCTCCTTGAGCTGCCACCTTAATGTGGTGGAGGGGTTTGAATACTCGAATGATCCCGGGAGCTATGTTGTCGGGAGCTTCATGCCCCTGGTAGGGTCACCCTAGGCAAACAGGTCCTGGGGGACGGGTCAGACTAAGAGCGGTTCATTGTTTTGACATTGCAGGAAAAGTCAAGCATGTGTTGTGATAATTTTGCAAACTTTAAAGTCCTATATAAATAAAAGTTCTTCAGGTAAAAGGTTATTACTCTTCAAAAACACGCTCTCAGTGATTAAACCTTCACTTTATTTGTTCTCGTTTTGGTCCAAAGTATAAGGACAAACCTGCAGATTGAGTCCTGTGTGTAGAATACAGAGTGAGGGGGGAGGGAGGGGTGCCATGTGTCGTCCAATCACTGTGCAGAGTCACCCCAGAGCCGTCCAATCACAGGCCAGTCCCAGGCGGTTAGCTACTCTCATATGCTGCACTGACCGCTGCATTAGAAGCACCATTAATCACACTCATGTCCAGTTACATCAGCAGGACGTCCCAGAGCTGAGGAGAGAGGGAGGAGAGGAAGAGAGGGACAGAGATAGGGGAGAGTGGAAGAGGAAAAGACGGAGGGTGAGAGAGATGGGGAGAAATAAAGGAGAGGATAGGGTGAGGGCAGAGAGAGAAAGAGAGAGCAGAGAGAAGAAGGAGAAGAGAGGAGTGGAGGGGAGGAAGGGGAAAGTGAAAGAGGAAGATGAGGAGAGAGAAGGATAGGGGGCAAGGGGAGGAGGGAGACAAGGAACAGAGTTAGAAAAGGTGGGAGAAGGAGGAGAAAAGAGTGGAGAACAGAGTGAAAGCAGGAGAGAGTTGAAGGAAGAGAAGAGGAAAAAAGGTAGGGGAGAGAGTGATGGGGAGACGAAAGAGGGAATGAGAGAGATGGTAGTGGAAAGAAAGGGCCAAGAAGAAGAAGGTGAGAGAAGGAAGGAGAGAGGGAGAAGAAAGAAGAGAGGGAGGAGGAGGAGTGGAATGGAGGGGGAGAGAAGGAAAAGAAACAAGGGGGAGGTTCTCTCTCGCTCTCCCTTACACACACTTTCACCTACTTTTCTCTTTCTCTTTCTCTCTGCTTTCATGTCTGTCCTTTTCTCTCTGTCTTCTCTCTCTTTCTCTCTCTCACTCCTGCACTCCCTCTCTCCCCTTTCTCTTCTCCTTCTCTCCTTCCCTCCCTTTGCTTCAGTCCTTTCTCAAAAACACAAACTGAACTTCTTAAAGGTCATTAGGAGCGCGCAGCATCGACCTGTTTATTTCCAAATCACAGTAAATCATTTCGATTCTCTTCTGTTATTATTTATGATTTAATTCTGCGACTCCCAATCGCACCAAACATTTGACTCGCAAATAAATGAGAGACACAGTTTAATTTCATCTGCTTGGGCTCAGAGGAGGAGAGACTATCAGGATTCAAACTCAAACTACAGTAATACCATCAGTTCTGCAAGATGAATAAAAGTGGCATGTAAGGTGTGTCCTGTCCATGTAGTGAGAAGGAGACAAACTTGTGTGTCTCCTCTATCTGCAGTCTTTGGAGCTCAATTCTTAACATTGCATGGGATTTTAACCAACTAAGAAGGGCAGCATGTGCAGTTCAAACAGAAAACACTCTGTTCCACCTTGTGATGTCATGTGGTAATACAGGAAGTGCTCCACTGTGTTTTAAACTCCACACACCTTCACTAAAATCATTTGGAGCATTCCAGCCCTGGAATTGATGATCTCTACTGAACTTAAGGTAAAAGCTAGCTGTTAACTTGAAAACTACCACTTCATGACATCACAAGGTGGAACAGTAGTAATAAAGAATAAATAAAGAGTAATAAAGAGTTACTCACATGTGTGAATGAAACAAAACACAACTCCAAGTCTGTTTTTAATGAGATAACAGTATTAAAACATGGCTTAAAGCACATAGTAGTCCATTTTGTGTAATATAGCACCTTTAAGCTTTTTACAACGCTTGCCTTGTTAGAAGAATTCACAAAGTTTGTATATAAAAAGAAAACAAAATGAGTCATATTGTTGCCAGAGTTAAAATGCATTATTAATCAGTCATTTATTCTTCTGTAAACTCCTCATCCAATTAACACTTCTAATGATTTATTTACTTCCCCTCAGGCCTGTCCCATTACTCACCATGAAAACAACTCAATGATCCTGATGCAAAATTAAACCAGGGAGTTTGCGTTTCCTCCCGTCACCTGTCAGCCAATCACCGCCTGTTACCTTCACCTTGCAACCAATCAGCTCTCGAGAACAGTCATATGAACACACTCTCTCTCCCCTCCTCCTCAGACTCTCCGTGTCCTCCTCTTCACCTCCACCAGTGTCTTTCGTGGGAGAGATATTATAGGCCTATTCATTTTGTTTCGCTAAGGCTTTTACAACACATTTTTGGACACATTTGCTTTGGTGTATATGAACCGGGAAAATGAAGAGGACCGGCCAAATCACCTGTCTGATAGATGAATAGATAGACAGACAGACAGATACATAGATAATAATAATAATAATAATAATAATAATAATAATAATAATAATAATAATAATAATGCATCAGTTTTATATAGAGCTTTTCTGGACACTCAAAGAGGCTTTACAGAGCATTATCCATTCACTCCACTCTTGGTGGTGGCCACAGCTGACCTGGGGGCAGACTGACGAAAGCGAGGCTGCCAATCTGCGCCACTGGCCCCTCCGACCACCACCATCACTCACGCACACACCACTTTCACACAAGGCAATGTGGGTAAAGTGCCTTGCCTAAGGACACAACGACAGTTTTTGCCACTGCCCCCCCCCCCCCCCCCCCCGTAATCAGTCATATCTGTGGAGAGGCGACCCCGCTCACAGTCAGAATTCCTGTTTTTCTAGGTATTTCTTCTGAGGTATAAAACCACCTGTAATTGAATAAATGTAAGGTAGAGCTGTTTAATGTCACACTGTGGAACATTCCACGCAGAGCAATGACGTATCCATAGAAACAAGCAAGTGACAGTCCTCCAACCAAGAAGTTACACTTTTGAACG
This sequence comes from Taenioides sp. WSHXM2023, assembly GCA_029959045.1. Lineage (NCBI taxonomy): Eukaryota > Metazoa > Chordata > Actinopteri > Gobiiformes > Gobiidae > Taenioides > Taenioides sp. WSHXM2023. The sequence continues at coordinate 31,157,046 of CM057100.1, forward strand.
GTTTGCAGTGGTCCAAAGTTCTTCCTCACTCTCCTTATGCATTCAGAGTATCCTAATTATTCACCACGAGTTCATAAAAGCAACAGCCAAAGCAGAGTTTTGCTGTGAAGGTAAAGCTAACAAAAACTAGCATGCTAACACACACTTCCTGACAGTAAAGCACGTTATAATTAGATGAAAACAGTACTTACTTATTTTGACTTCAAGACAAATTTTGCTCAAATTCATGGAGAAAAATCAGGTACAGGACTTTTAATGTAGTCCTGTCCGAGTCCTGTTTTAGTTCCTGGTTTAGTCCAAGTTTAGACCTAGTGTATTCGTATTGTCTTTAAGTGTAAACAGATTAAGTTAGTAAAAACATGCTTATATCATTGTCTCTCTTTCTTTACGAGGCCTCTGTCCTTGTGTCTCAGCTTCTACACTCCAAACTTTTTACAGGGACATTTCACTTTCATTTGGAATACGCCTGGTCCATTCTGAGTAGCCTTCTGCGATGGGATTGGCCAGTCTGGACTCTAGCCCCGCCCATTTCCTAGGAGCTGTATAAAGGTTCATAGCAACAGTTACTCGCGCCCATATTTGGAGTTGTCGAGCGTAATCCCAGCAGCAGTGGGATATAAAATAAACTGAGGAAAATACTATTACAAATATTGACATTAGCTTTGTAAATCCTGATTTCATTAAATATGGTGACCCGTTTTTCGCATAGTATTACGTGTTGTGTAAAGAGGTTTGTTTGGAAACTGTCTGCATACAAAAGTGAGTAGCAGTGGTGGGGTTAGAATAGTATCATGTAGAGTTTGCATGTTCTGCCTGTGTCTTGGTAATGTCTCCAAACAAACGTGGGCAAAGGAAGTCAGCATTTATCCATGAAAGACAGCAAGAAAGTATGCATCAGTAGTAGTAGGAGTAGCAGTACTAGTAGTAGTAGTAGTAGTAGTAGTAGCAGCAGCAGCAGTAGCAAGGATAGTAGTAGTAGTAGTAGTAGTAGTAGTAGTAGTAGTAGTAGTAGCAAAAGCAAAAAACACTGTAGCAGTATGTATTTTGTACTGTTTATATGGAAGTTATCATACCACCTTCTTCCTCATCCCCCTCCTCCCCTCTCTCCTCTTCCTCCTCTCCCTCCTCTTCCTCTATTCTTCCTCCTCCTCTCTCTCCTCTTCCACCTCTCCCTCCTCTTCCACATTTCCCACTCCTCTTCCACTCCTCTTCCTCCTCCTCTCTCTCCTTTTCCTCCTCCTCTTTCTCCTCTCTCCTCTTCCTCCTCCTCCTCTTTCTCCTCTTCCTCCTCCTCTTTCTCCTCTCTCTCCTCTTCCTCCCCCTCTTCCTCCTCCTTCATTGTGAGTTATCTCAAAGACAAATGTGTGTGCCTTTAACATTTGCATGTCTCAGTTTTACATCAGAGCCAAAGCCACATTTACAGAGTGACAGATTAGAGGCTGAAGGAGCTGACAGCCCACAGGACGTTTGTTTTACAATATGGAAATCTCCGCCTCCTTTATTTCACTTTGAGCTGTGCACAAAACAAAACTATAAAAAATGAACAAAAGTTCCAAATGTAATCTTGTTCTATAACTTTAAAAAAAAAAAAAAAAAAAATCACTTTGGTAATATGCAAGTAGGATTTTTATATATCGAACCATCCTTCAGTGTCTCTGGGTTAAATCTTCATTTGAGCCATCTTTCAGTGTCTTGGTCTTGCTTAGGACTACCTTAGCTGGAGGATTTGACCTGTTGTGCATGTTTTGGGTTGATGGGATATTATTACAATTTTAATGGATAAATAAAAAGTATATTAAATATAACTCAATTATTTATTATAATAAGTACATAAATAATAAAGTATATATATATAATAGTATGGAAATATGATGATGACATGACGAGCAATGGCAGTAATATGATGGTGATATATATCATGTATATAATGTACCAAAAATGTATATTACTTTCATGTGTATGTATATTATATCGTATATGTATAAAAAAAAAAAAAAAATAGATAGTGCTATCTAATTATAATTATAAATAAAACAGAGTAAAATAATGAATTATCAAATGGTGTAATGTGCTAATGTCTTGTACTGTACTTATTATTTACTGTTTACTGTTTATAGATTTATATATATAACAAAAATATGCATATATATATATATATATATATATATATATATATATATATATATATATATATATATATATATATATATATATATATATATGCATATTTTTGTTTTCTTTACCCAATGTGGGTTCAATGTATACAGTATGTATAATATGTTTATTTTTCGATATGGCTCGAAATAAAGTAATCAAATTAATCAAATCAAATCAATCAAAATGGGGGAAACTGGAGAGCTCAGAGGAAAGCCACCCAGACACAGATAGACCATGTAAACTCCACACAGAAATGCCCGGGTGGTGCAGTAGCTGAATATGGAACCTTGTTGCTGTGAGGTGAGAGTGCGATCCACCACTGCTGGGGGCATGACATGTGTCCTCAGGCTCTGCATTATTCTAACTGAATCCAGAATTTCTCAAACTGTGATATGTTACATTACTTGTTTCATCTAGAGACTGTTTTATTTTTCTTCTTTGGGTTCATCATTATTTAGAACTACCTGAGTCCTAAGTCCACTGTGTATGTGCATCTAATTAACAAGAGTTTTATTTTCCGAAAAGCAGAAGGTGCACTGTTAGCATGCTAAATGTTACTAACTTTATAGTCAGGATAAATTCTGCTCTCGCTTCTGAAAATGGCAAAAAGCAGATTCAGCGTCAATGCACTTTGAAGGAGGGAAGGGCATCTGAAGTAAAACCTATAAACCAAGAACTTAAATGCAAAAGGCTGCCACTGAAATTCTGAGGTTCAAACATGCTTCAGTTGTTATTTCCTTTCTGATTCTGTCTCTTGAGTCTTATTGGCCTCTGTCTTGTGAACTACATTCTGCTATGTAAAGGTCCATATTAGGGTGTTTTTCTAATGTAATTTCCTCATCACAAACACCTGGAATTGTGTTTTGTTTCATTCACACATGTTTAACACACCCTGCTTATTTAGGCTGAGTTCTTCTCTTAAACAGAAAACACACTGTTCCACTTAGTGATGTCATGTGGTAATACAGGAGGTGCTTCACTGTGTTTTTAAACTCCACACACCTTCACTAGAATTATCACAATTTCAGCTCTGGAACTGCCAGTCTCTGCTGAACTGAAGATAAAAGGAGCTGTTCATGTGAAAACTACCACTTCATGACATCATAAGGTGGAAGCTTTGTAGATGCAGACAGACTAATAATGAAGGATTACTCAAACATGTGTGAGTGAAATAAAATACAAACTCCAGCATGTTTTTGAGGAGGTCAAGAGTCAAGTGTAATACAGGATCTTTAAACTTACTTCACACTCTCATTTAGACCTAAGAGTTTATATTTAAAGTCAGTCCCATTTGTTTCTGTGATAAAGTGTCTCATGTCCACATCTGTCCAGCTGGTGTCCTCATGAATGCTCCACTGACCGCTGCTGACTGGAGACGAAGCGCTGCAGGGCTACATGCTAATGCTAATAATGCACTATCAGCCCTATAGATTAGACTAATGACTAATTCATGCACAACCAGCTCATTTATCAGAACTTCAGACAGGGTAGAGCCAGGCCGGGGATTCAGCAGGGGGAGGAGGAGAGGAGGATGAGGGGGGAAGAGAAGGACGAAGGAGAGGACTTCAGACAGGACCCCAGGGGGAGAGAGGAGGGCCAGGCTGAGGAAGGGGGAGGAGGAAAAGGGGAGGAGCAGAAAAGGAGGATGAAAGGAGGAGAGGAGAGGGGGGAAGAAGAAGGAGAGGAGGAGAGAGAGTTTTAATGGCCCAAGGTGGCCCCAAGACAAGCCCCTGGATGGGCAGCAATGACTCTAGTCTAGTACATACTCTTGTTGTGTCCAGAGGCAAGACACTGCACCCACATTGCCAGTCGCTGAGGTATCCATTTGGAATTCCCTGCTCTGCCACACAGAGACTCACACATCCCTCACCTCTCCTATATAAAACATACAAACTCATGTTAAAAGCATGCAGTGTAAACCTGACAGCGCCCCCTCTCTGTCTCACAGTGAATCCCAAAGAAAACGCATTAGCTGTATGCAGTGTTGACCTGACAGTGACCAGGACACGGTGTCAGTAGAAACAGCTGAGTGGACAAACATCACATTATTGATCCCTGGCCCCCCTCTGCCCCCCTCTGCTCCTCACACATATATATATTTTATTTATGACACGCTCTCTGACACTGATGCATTCTGGGTCAGCAATCCGTGGTGCGTTCACTGCCCTCTAGACCCCTCTAAGGTCTTCCCTCAAGTGTGTAACAACAAAAATACAAAATGATAAGGTTAGTGGAAGAATGGAGCAGAGCTGAAGAGTTGTCTTTTATTTGTTTATAAGGACAATTATATTATAAGAGTGAATGTATATGGTCCAGAGGAGGGACAGTGAGTCTGTGGTACAGAGGAAGACCAGTAAAGAGGGCCAGATGGAGCAGAGGATGCAGAGGAGAGGGTCAGATTGGGTAAGTTTGTGAGTTTGTGTTTATGTTGATTTCAGACTGTCTCTTGCCGAACACCAAGCTTTGGCTTTTGTAAAAGAAAAAAAAATGCTGTTGTGATTTTGGGGACCCCCTGGAAAACATGACGGTGAGACACCTCAAGAGGCTTATCCTCCAAATACATGTGAAAAAAAAAAAATGGATGGGTTTCCTCTGGGCACTAGTTTCCGCCATTAACCCAAAACATGCACAGTAGGTCAAATCCACTCCAGCTAAGGTTGTCCTGGCCAAGATTAACTCAAGATCTGGAGATGGGTCCCACTTCTCCTGACAGGTTTAACCCAGAGGATGGGTCAAATGCAGAGCATGAATTTCCCTCACAAGCAATCAATAAAGTAAACTTTAACCTTAATTGAAGAGTTTTCATATTCCTGTTTTTGATACTTAATTTAATGTTTTATAGTGACAATTAGACTTTTCTGTCCTGCATTTGACCCATCCTTCAGTCTTTCTGGGTTAAACCTGTCAGGAGCAGTGGGACCCATCTCCAGATCTTCAATCAGAATCTTGGTCAGAAGAAATAAGCTGGATGATAAAACTGTGCAGGTTTTAGGTTGACACAGAGAAAATATGCAAACCCTTCTACCTGCAGATGTTGTGGTTGGAAAAATACAGCAGGAAAATGGACTTTGCCATTTTGAAATGATCAGGGGAAACATTTGTGGATTTTGGATTTACTTCAGCCTCTGAGACAAAAATGCAAATGAGAATACACAAAATACAAATTGTGTTGTTTTTTCTGGTTCTTAAAGGTTCATTGTGTAACTTTTCTGGTGGAGGGTCCGTCAAATGCTTTTTTTCTATGGAGATGTTATTGCTTTGTCTGGAATGTTTCATAGTATGGCATTAAACCTTTCTATCTTCATGGAGACCAAACCAGACCAAGTTACGTCAGATCTGTGGAGAGGAGACCCCGCTCATATATCAGAATGTGTGTTTTTCTAGGTATATTTGAGCTATAAAACCACATGTAATTGAATAAATGTAAGGTAGAGCTGTTTAATGTCATACTGTGGGACATTTCAGGCAGAGCAATGACATATCCACACACACAAACACACACACACACACACACACACACACACACACACACCTATACCCGTTTCTCGGATTAGAGGGACAATTTTTGAAATTTTTGGCAAATCAGACTGGACATAGGGCTATGGGGACACCGGGTTCCAGTGGTGCTAGAGCTACAAAATACATATCAAAAATCATGAAAAAAATCAGCGAACCTATACACAACTTAAAATTTAAACATTTTCTTTGCCCGACTAAGATATAAAAAAGGCTATTTTTTCAGACTTTCAGGTGGTTTGTAGAGACTTTTCTGTAGCTCGGTCTATAAGGACAGTCTGGTGTACAAGGTCAGTGATGTCATCATACATATACACAAAGTATGTCCTGATTTGAAAGGACACATGGTGTGTAAAGCCAGTCCACTGTACACACACACATTAAATAAATCTGGTTTGAAAGGACACATGGTGTGTAAAGCCAGTCCACACATACGCTGAGTATAACCTGCTTTGAAAGGACACGTGTATTATAAGACTGTGACTGATACATCATTTTAATAAAATTAAATAAAATTGAATAAATTAAGACTATATATTAGTTTTCTCTGTTGAGCATTACAATTTGACATACAAGTTTAAAAAGTTTACAGAAAACACCACGGCTCTTATCTGTTGTGATCTACTAACAGGTGGGCAAAGTGTCATTAAAACAACTAGAAGCATAACACAACAGTGCTTGCATCCACTAGAACAAACTATGTATTATAGAGTTTTTCATTGTCCTGGAGCAACTGCCACTGAGTGGCTGACCAATAAAACAGCACCTTTGCGCTCCAGGGGCGAGTCGGGTTGACACCATGACTTATACATGAGACTTATATCAACACGCAACACATTTGTTGAATTACTGAACTATATTTAATTTAGCCAACTCAAGAATAAATTCCTTAAAAGGACAGCATTGTAAAAATTACTGAAGGAAAATAAAAGTGAATCCTGGCATTAAAAGGCCCAGGCTAACAACATATCAAAACAAAACGCTGCCTGTGAGCACAATGTAGTCACCTACATAATTTTTGAACGGAGGACACTAACCTTGTAAACATGCCTAGATAGGTAAAGGCTCAGACTGTCCAAAAGTGCATTTAGTGTTTAGCATTTTTTTTTTTTTTTAAAGGCCAATCCTCTGTTGCGCACAAAATCTCGAATGTTTTGAATAGATCTCCTCTCCAAGATAGGTTGTTCCTTTTCTTTGCACTTCAGACACTGCTCGTTGGTGACAGTGATACCGTTTTCAATAAAAGGCTTCATATGTTTCATCACCGCTCGTATCTCCTCCCCAGACCATGGTCTCTTCACACACCGCCTTGATGAAACACATAAACCTGATCAATAAAACAAAAAAAATGTCAAAGTTCAAGTTTCAAAAAGATCCTGTGAGATGCACTTGTAGGTAGAGATGGTGCTGTTCAAAATTGCCAAACAAGCTGGTACTTGTGTAAACATTGTGTGTCATAATAAATCGACTTTAGATCTGATAAAATTCAAGTTTGATCGTTTTCATTATAATGATAGTTCATTATACTGCTTGATAAACACAAAATACATTCAGCTTCTTTATGTGTTATATAATGTCTAACCACATGATGTTGGTGTTGACTGCACATTAGCAAGTGCGCCTAGTGATGGACATGGCATCTCATTTAAATCATACCTTGAGTAACCGAGTCAGGGACAGGAGGTGAACCAGAAGTCACACAGGCATCATTCCCCTGGTCATCTACAAGATATAGCATGGTATAAATGTATGGGCTTAAAGAGGCTTTCTGTCTACCAATCAAACATCATGGGCACGAAGGGGATACTAACAGCCAATTCTATTATAGTAACTATACTCATGGCAATGCTGTTGAACTGGATGAAGTCAACAATACCTTGAGTAATAAGTTCACTGGGAAATGATGTAGATTTTGCACAGGCCAAATCTTGCCTGTTTTAAACTGATGAAACATCAAAATACTAGTCATAAAGCATTAGTGTCACAATTAGGAATGGAACAACTACCGGTTTCACAATAAACCATGTTAAAATGTACTGATGGTTAGTAATATTGTTCTATACACAATAATCACAAGTTATAGTAATATAGTGTAGTGTTAATAGTAAAGTCTGATTTCATTTTTAATGCAATGAAAAACAGAGATGCAAGTGGCATTAATGAAACAAGAAAGCATCATTATCATACGTGGATGTGTGCTGTTAAAATACGTTATTGCACATTTCACTGGATGTTCAACGTTTATCTGACACCATTGTCTGTAAACAGGACTGTGCTGGACAATGAAATCACCATTTCTATTTTCAAAGGATATTTAAACTGTAGATACATTTAGTAATTATTACTTTTTTACAACCAAACAAATCAATACATAATTTAATCAATAAAAACAATCAATTAACTTGCTTAGAAATTGCATAGATCTGCTTAATTTATGATTTGTTGACTTTGAAATATAAAACGTGTTAAAAAGTTTGGAGTGTGTGCATCTGTTTTTCAACTCATTTTAACAAAACAAATTATTGATAATGTGGATGACTATAATTGAAATTTGTATACTGTTACATCCCAAGTCAAAATCAGCTGACATAAGGTTAATCATCCATATAAACTATCACTGGAAAATTCCTGACTGACATTTCTTATAGTGATGCATGATAATGCATTTTTCAGCCGATACCGATAACCGATAATTTTCTCCACGTTGCATCTCCTCCGCGCTCACTCAGACGGAGGAAGAATAGATTCTGAGAAGGGAGAGGTGCTGGCCTGGGCTGAAGCAGGCTGTATAGCGCGCGTCATTAAATTGGAAGGAAAACTGTTCATGTTATTATCGGAAAACATTATCGATTGACTTTTAATTATCGGTATTATCGGCATGACGTCATAATTTGCTATTATGGGCCGATAATTATTGGCCACCAATATTATCGTGCATCCCTAATTTCTAACATACTCTAACTCACAGATCCCAGCTCATTACATAAGATATGTTGGGCAAACTTTGAGTACATCATTAAAAATATACCTTGAGCTGCAGTCTCGGAGAAGTGAGGCAAATCAGAAGTCACAGAAGTTAATATTTCTTCACTGTCACTGATAGATTTTTCTGGCAAAAAAGAAAAAATAATGGTATCAACTACACAGCACATACAGGTTTGCAATAACAGTATCTAAATATATAAAAAAGTCCATTTTAAATATTTCATCAATACAACTGCAAATTCTATAACACAGAATACAACAATTTCATTTGCCTTGGGAGACACAGACAAACTCAAGGTATGCAAGGACACTGTCCTTCAGGCTCGTAATGACATCTGAGCTCAAACTGAGTCTTTCACTGTTTCACCTCCAGTGTGTGGCCACTCAGAAAAACACACGGGTTGAGGGGACACTGTGGTTAGAAAAGACCATCTGTACTAAATAGAGGACATTTCCACCACCGCTGCCAGATGTTTGCTAAAATACTGAAAACAGTGTTCCAAGCAACATCATAACACTTCTAACCATTGGTCAATTTCAAAACAAAGGTCAATTTCAACTCACCTCACAAGCAGAGTCGTTTGGCACAGCTCTGGATGATTGACACGCTAATCTCAATTCGGTCTCTGTACAAGGGAACACAAGGAGATTCAGTGCTTGGCTTTCCTTAAGTCATAAAGCCACATATAGGCATAACGTAATCAATTCACATCCCTGACAGTTACAATTCTACTCAAAATATCCATCAAGACACAAACAAATAATCAGAAATGTCCCAATATTGATGCATATTTCATGCAGCAAACCTTCAGGCATGCCATGCATTGCCAGAAGTTAGCAACATTTACTCAAAACTGACCACTGGTAAGTTCTTCTGAGAACGCATGGGGTGACAACTCCTGATGCTGGACACCAACTTCACCAATTCCCTCTTTCAGGGAAGAAGTGCCACATTGACCTCCAACAGAATGCACCTAAAAAAGATGCAAAGATGAACAAGCATCAATGGTACAGTGTCCGTCTGGTCAAGTGGGACACTCTCAGTCAAACCTCAAAACACTCAAAAAGATGTTGACAGGGAAATGCAATGTTAAATGATGACTATCTGTACTAACAACGATTTTAAGACACTACATGCAGTATAATTGTAATGAACTGATAAACATGACCTTTACAAACCTCACCATTTACAAAACTAAACATTCATACAGTCTGTACTAAACAGATGAATCCAAGCTAACCTCATGCTCAGAGCTGTCTGCTGTAGGACTAGATGACTGACAATCTGCTCTTAATTCTCTCTCTGTTGAAGAGAACACAAGACATGAAGGCATAGTGCTTTGCAAGACCCCAGGGTTTAACAAGTAGTGCTTACTCAAGCAGGGACTCACCTGTGAATGAGTCTGTAGAGCTCACATTGGGCTCCAAGTCATGGGCAATAAGCTCTGCAACACACTGTTGACCAGAAGGGATGCTTGCAATCTTTAGCTGTGTATGAAAAGTTGAACAGATATTGTAAACATCTGGCAACCACAGTGGAAATGTCCTTTATTCACTATGAATGGTCTTTTTTAACCACAGCGTCCCCTCAACCCGTGTGTTTTTCTGAGTGGCCACACACTGGAGGTGAAACAGTGAAAGACTCAGTTTGAGCTCAGATGTCATTACAAGTCTGAAAGAGTGTCCTCACATACCTTGAGTTTGTCTGTGTCAGACACACATACATACTTAAGCATTTTCTGTTTTACCTTTACTTAAATAGAGAGTTCAGGGTTAGTAAGTCATTCCCTTGCTATTAGGGATGGAAGTGCTGTAGGTTGGAAGAAGAAGGAGACAATTTTCTACAATAAAGACCACTAGTAAAACAGCAGGTAACTAACTGATAGGAGGAAGGAAACTGATTATTCTCTCACTAGCCACAGCACTACACAACCTCTAACTGCAAGGACATAGGGTGACTAACCTTTACCTATTTAAGTAAAGCAAAAGTAAAACAATACAAAGAAGCTAAAGTGATTGTGTGAATAAAAGGTGCATGTGTGTGATTGACACAGACAAACTCAAGGTATGCAAGGACACTGTCCTTCAGACTCATAATGACATCTGAGCTCAAACTGAGTCTTTCACTGTTTCACCTCCAGTGTGTGGCCACTCAGAAAAACACACGGGTTGAGGGGACACTGTGGTTAGAAAAGACCATCTGTACTAAATAGAGGACATTTCCACCACCGCTGCCAGATGTTTGCTAAAATACTGAAAACAGTGTTCCAAGCAACATCATAACACTTCTAACCATTGGTCAATTTCAAAACAAAGGTCAATTTCAACTCACCTCACAAGCAGAATCGTTTGGCACAGCTCTGGATGATTGACACGCTAATCTCAATTCGGTCTCTGTACAAGGGAACACAAGGAGATTCAGTGCTTGGCTTTCCTTAAGTCATAAAACCACATATAGGCATAACGTAATCAATTCACATCCCTGACAGTTACAATTCTACTCAAAATATCCATCAAGACACAAACAAATAATCAGAAATGTCCCAATATTGATGCATATTTCATGCAGCAAACCTTCAGGCATGCCATGCATTGCCAGAAGTTAGCAACATTTACCGTATTTTCCGCACTATTGAGCGCACCTGAATATAAGCCGCATCAACTAAATTTTCAAAGAATTTTTTTTTTGTACATATATAGGCCGCACCTGTCTATAAGCCGCAGGTGTCCACGTCTTCAAGAAGTTTTCAAGTTCCGAGCATCTGCTTGTATTGCCTCTGAAAGCTTTTGTCGTCTTTTTGCATTGAGTCAGTTCGTCACGCGCGAGAGTCGCTCTGGCGCTCTACAGCGCATGTCTCGAGCAGAAAGAGCCACTGTCCTGTCTTGTATCATGTCAGTGTCAGTGTCTTGTAGGATTTCAACAGGATTTGAGGCTCTCCCGGGGGTCGGGGTTAGTTGTATCGATCATGTATGAGTGGATGTCCCGCTACTGAAGTTTGAGACGTTTCGTCTCGTCATTTACGCCTCACCTGCATTTAACACATACGGGTCATTAAGACGTATCCCACTCACTAATGTTCATTTAGAAGCAGAACTTATTTTATCGCGCAGCGATAAACTGTTTTAGTGCTGACAACAGCGCTAGCGAGTGTTCTAACTAACCCTAACCCATGTTAACCGCACAGACAGCGGCGCTTTCTGCACTCAAGCTGCGCGCGCATCCGCTGTGTTCATAGACGAATAATCCGTCCATATATGAGCCGCATCGGTGTATAAGCCGCAGGGTTCAAAGTGTGAGAAAAAAGTAGCGGCTTATAGTCCGGAAAATACGGTACTCAAAACTGACCACTGGTAAGTTCTTCTGAGAACGCATGGGGTGACAACTCCTGATGCTGGACACCAACTTCACCAATTCCCTCTTTCAGGGAAGAAGTGCCACATTGACCTCCAACAGAATGCACCTAAAAAAGATGCAAAGATGAACAAGCATCAATGGTACAGTGTCCGTCTGGTCAAGTGGGACACTCTCAGTCAAACCTCAAAACACTCAAAAAGATGTTGACAGGGAAATGCAATGTTAAATGATGACTATCTGTACTAACAACGATTTTAAGACACTACATGCAGTATAATTGTAATGAACTGATAAACATGACCTTTACAAACCACACCATTTACAAAACTAAACATTCATACAATCTGTACTAAACAGATGAATCCAAGCTAACCTCATGCTCAGAGCTGTCTGCTGTAGGACTAGATGACTGACAATCTGCTCTTAATTCTCTCTCTGTTGAAGAGAACACAAGACATGAAGGCATAGTGCTTTGCAAGACCCCAGGGTTTAACAAGTAGTGCTTACTCAAGCAGGGACTCACCTGTGAATGAGTCTGTAGAGCTCACATTGGGCTCCAAGTCATGGGCAATAGGCTCTGCAACACACTGTTGACCAGAAGGGATGCTTGCAATCTTTAGCTGTGTATGAAAAGTTGAACAGATATTGTAAACATCTGGCAACCACAGTGGAAATGTCCTTTATTCACTATGAATGGTCTTTTTTAACCACAGCGTCCCCTCAACCCGTGTGTTTTTCTGAGTGGCCACACACTGGAGGTGAAACAGTGAAAGACTCAGTTTGAGCTCAGATGTCATTACAAGTCTGAAAGAGTGTCCTCACATACCTTGAGTTTGTCTGTGTCAGACACACATACATACTTAAGCATTTTCTGTTTTACCTTTACTTAAATAGAGAGTTCAGGGTTAGTAAGTCATTCCCTTGCTATTAGGGATGGAAGTGCTGTAGGTTGGAAGAAGAAGGAGACAATTTTCTACAATAAAGACCACTAGTAAAACAGCAGGTAACTAACTGATAGGAGGAAGGAAACTGATTATTCTCTCACTAGCCACAGCACTACACAACCTCTAACTGCAAGGACATAGGGTGATTAACCTTTACCTATTTAAGTAAAGCAAAAGTAAAACAATACAAAGAAGCTAAAGTGATTGTGTGAATAAAAGGTGCATGTGTGTGATTGACACAGACAAACTCAAGGTATGCAAGGACACTGTCCTTCAGGCTCGTAATGACATCTGAGCTCAAACTGAGTCTTTCACTGTTTCACCTCCAGTGTGTGGCCACTCAGAAAAACACACGGGTTGAGGGGACACTGTGGTTAGAAAAGACCATCTGTACTAAATAGAGGACATTTCCACCACCGCTGCCAGATGTTTGCTAAAATACTGAAAACAGTGTTCCAAGCAACATCATAACACTTCTAACCATTGGTCAATTTCAAAACAAAGGTCAATTTCAACTCACCTCACAAGCAGAGTCGTTTGGCACAGCTCTGGATGATTGACACGCTAATCTCAATTCGGTCTCTGTACAAGGGAACACAAGGAGATTCAGTGCTTGGCTTTCCTTAAGTCATAAAACCACATATAGGCATAACGTAATCAATTCACATCCCTGACAGTTACAATTCTACTCAAAATATCCATCAAGACACAAACAAATAATCAGAAATGTCCCAATATTGATGCATATTTCATGCAGCAAACCTTCAGGCATGCCATGCATTGCCAGAAGTTAGCAACATTTACTCAAAACTGACCACTGGTAAGTTCTTCTGAGAACGCATGGGGTGACAACTCCTGATGCTGGACACCAACTTCACCAATTCCCTCTTTCAGGGAAGAAGTGCCACATTGACCTCCAACAGAATGCACCTAAAAAAGATGCAAAGATGAACAAGCATCAATGGTACAGTGTCCGTCTGGTCAAGTGGGACACTCTCAGTCAAACCTCAAAACACTCAAAAAGATGTTGACAGGGAAATGCAATGTTAAATGATGACTATCTGTACTAACAACGATTTTAAGACACTACATGCAGTATAATTGTAATGAACTGATAAACATGACCTTTACAAACCACACCATTTACAAAACTAAACATTCATACAATCTGTACTAAACAGATGAATCCAAGCTAACCTCATGCTCAGAGCTGTCTGCTGTAGGACTAGATGACTGACAATCTGCTCTTAATTCTCTCTCTGTTGAAGAGAACACAAGACATGAAGGCATAGTGCTTTGCAAGACCCCAGGGTTTAACAAGTAGTGCTTACTCAAGCAGGGACTCACCTGTGAATGAGTCTGTAGAGCTCACATTGGGCTCCAAGTCATGGGCAATAAGCTCTGCAACACACTGTTGACCAGAAGGGATGCTTGCAATCTTTAGCTGTGTATGAAAAGTTGAACAGATATTGTAAACATCTGGCAACCACAGTGGAAATGTCCTTTATTCACTATGAATGGTCTTTTTTAACCACAGCGTCCCCTCAACCCGTGTGTTTTTCTGAGTGGCCACACACTGGAGGTGAAACAGTGAAAGACTCAGTTTGAGCTCAGATGTCATTACAAGTCTGAAAGAGTGTCCTCACATACCTTGAGTTTGTCTGTGTCAGACACACATACATACTTAAGCATTTTCTGTTTTACCTTTACTTAAATAGAGAGTTCAGGGTTAGTAAGTCATTCCCTTGCTATTAGGGATGGAAGTGCTGTAGGTTGGAAGAAGAAGGAGACAATTTTCTACAATAAAGACCACTAGTAAAACAGCAGGTAACTAACTGATAGGAGGAAGGAAACTGATTATTCTCTCACTAGCCACAGCACTACACAACCTCTAACTGCAAGGACATAGGGTGATTAACCTTTACCTATTTAAGTAAAGCAAAAGTAAAACAATACAAAGAAGCTAAAGTGATTGTGTGAATAAAAGGTGCATGTGTGTGATTGACACAGACAAACTCAAGGTATGCAAGGACACTGTCCTTCAGACTCATAATGACATCTGAGCTCAAACTGAGTCTTTCACTGTTTCACCTCCAGTGTGTGGCCACTCAGAAAAACACACGGGTTGAGGGGACACTGTGGTTAGAAAAGACCATCTGTACTAAATAGAGGACATTTCCACCACCGCTGCCAGATGTTTGCTAAAATACTGAAAACAGTGTTCCAAGCAACATCATAACACTTCTAACCATTGGTCAATTTCAAAACAAAGGTCAATTTCAACTCACCTCACAAGCAGAGTCGTTTGGCACAGCTCTGGATGATTGACACGCTAATCTCAATTCGGTCTCTGTACAAGGGAACACAAGGAGATTCAGTGCTTGGCTTTCCTTAAGTCATAAAACCACATATAGGCATAACGTAATCAATTCACATCCCTGACAGTTACAATTCTACTCAAAATATCCATCAAGACACAAACAAATAATCAGAAATGTCCCAATATTGATGCATATTTCATGCAGCAAACCTTCAGGCATGCCATGCATTGCCAGAAGTTAGCAACATTTACTCAAAACTGACCACTGGTAAGTTCTTCTGAGAACGCATGGGGTGACAACTCCTGATGCTGGACACCAACTTCACCAATTCCCTCTTTCAGGGAAGAAGTGCCACATTGACCTCCAACAGAATGCACCTAAAAAAGATGCAAAGATGAACAAGCATCAATGGTACAGTGTCCGTCTGGTCAAGTGGGACACTCTCAGTCAAACCTCAAAACACTCAAAAAGATGTTGACAGGGAAATGCAATGTTAAATGATGACTATCTGTACTAACAACGATTTTAAGACACTACATGCAGTATAATTGTAATGAACTGATAAACATGACCTTTACAAACCACACCATTTACAAAACTAAACATTCATACAGTCTGTACTAAACAGATGAATCCAAGCTAACCTCATGCTCAGAGCTGTCTGCTGTAGGACTAGATGACTGACAATCTGCTCTTAATTCTCTCTCTGTTGAAGAGAACACAAGACATGAAGGCATAGTGCTTTGCAAGACCCCAGGGTTTAACAAGTAGTGCTTACTCAAGCAGGGACTCACCTGTGAATGAGTCTGTAGAGCTCACATTGGGCTCCAAGTCATGGGCAATAAGCTCTGCAACACACTGTTGACCAGAAGGGATGCTTGCAATCTTTAGCTGTGTATGAAAAGTTGAACAGATATTGTAAACATCTGGCAACCACAGTGGAAATGTCCTTTATTCACTATGAATGGTCTTTTTTAACCACAGCGTCCCCTCAACCCGTGTGTTTTTCTGAGTGGCCACACACTGGAGGTGAAACAGTGAAAGACTCAGTTTGAGCTCAGATGTCATTACAAGTCTGAAAGAGTGTCCTCACATACCTTGAGTTTGTCTGTGTCAGACACACATACATACTTAAGCATTTTCTGTTTTACCTTTACTTAAATAGAGAGTTCAGGGTTAGTAAGTCATTCCCTTGCTATTAGGGATGGAAGTGCTGTAGGTTGGAAGAAGAAGGAGACAATTTTCTACAATAAAGACCACTAGTAAAACAGCAGGTAACTAACTGATAGGAGGAAGGAAACTGATTATTCTCTCACTAGCCACAGCACTACACAACCTCTAACTGCAAGGACATAGGGTGACTAACCTTTACCTATTTAAGTAAAGCAAAAGTAAAACAATACAAAGAAGCTAAAGTGATTGTGTGAATAAAAGGTGCATGTGTGTGATTGACACAGACAAACTCAAGGTATGCAAGGACACTGTCCTTCAGACTCATAATGACATCTGAGCTCAAACTGAGTCTTTCACTGTTTCACCTCCAGTGTGTGGCCACTCAGAAAAACACACTTGTTGAGGGGACACAAAACAGATAAACTTGCTAGCATCACCTGTGAAAGTCATACAAATTCAAGATTTATTTAAACCAGATTGAATACTACCAAGAGGAGATTTAATTATTTAGACATCTGATGTGTAGGTTTTAAACAACAATTCATAAGAAAAAAAAAATGAAAATGACCCACCTCTTTACGCCAGGGCCATTCTTTCCTGCCATAGTCATAAGTAATTTCAGTTCCTGCCGCAATTTCCTTCAGTGCAAAAAGGCAGAGATGTGGCTTCCCTTCTGCTTCGATCAACTTCATTCTGCAATTTGGTGACCTGTGTTCATCATTTACCAGTCGCCCAAATGACCCATCTTCAAGTGCTCCATCAATACTGCAAATTTGGAAACATACACTAAACAGACATTTATAGTGACAATAGTGAATTGTACTATAGTTTTTAAGCACCAACACTAACACAACATCCAATACAAGTATAGTTGTTCAATGCATAGTTGATAAGTTAAAGAGCAACATGAGATCTTTGCTTCAGAAATCCTGACCTCACAATAGAAATCTAAACATTCATTCATTTTGAACGTACCACCATGTCTTCCGCTTCCATATGAATTCAAACATGAAGACTGAACATGCATTGTGGTACAGGTTCCGTCTGTGTTCAGCTTCAGCTGCATCAATAAGCTCCCCTCTATACTCCACCACAAAGTCTCCCTGTTTGAAAACGTCTAAAGTGAAGATACCACGACCTGAAGACACAAACATATTAGAGACACAGGAGTAGCAGCACTGCAAATAATCAATTAATTAAATATGTATCTGTAAATTGCTAGTATGCTATGTTGTGCTTTTTTCAATTCTACATGTAGAATAAAGAAAACATGTCTAAGTGCAAAAAACACCAATAGCCAGGCTCACTAATAACTAAATTATTATTAAAATACCTTTAATAATTTTAATTTATATTGATGTTTGTACACGTCTGTGACAACCGATAACGTAATAATGGCCAATAATGTAATACCTGCCAATAACATAATAATTTTGGCCCTTTTTAAATGTAATAAAACCAATAACGTAATAACTGGCCGATAATGTAATAACATTTTGAGCCAATAACGTAATAACTTTTTGCCAATAATGAAATAAGTTATTACATTATTGGCTGGTTATTACGTTATTGGCCTAGCAATAAAATAAACTTTGATAATGTAATAACTACAGCCAATAATGTAATAATACATCAATAAGACTGCATTTCTTGGAAATAAGGTGTTTTTTTGTTTATTTGTTTTTTGCTCTTTTGTGCAATTTGCTCATCAGAAATAGGTTTAGTGGATGCCATAGTTAATAATGTGGTTGTTTCTACTACTACTACTGTTATTAGTACTACTACTACTACTACTGTTAGAACTACTACTACTACTACTACTACTACTACTACTACTGTTATTAGTACTACTACTACTACTACTACTGTTATTAGTACTACTACTACTACTACTGTTATTAGTACTACTACTACTACTACTGTTAGTACTACTACTACTACTACTGTTATTAGTACTACTACTACTACTACTGTTATTAGTACTACTACTACTACTACTGTTATTAGTACTACTACTACTACTGTTATTAGTACTACTACTACTACTGTTATTAGTACTACTACTACTACTGTTATTAGTACTACTACTGTTATTAGTACTACTACTACTACTACTGTTATTAGTACTACTACTACTACTGTTATTAGTACTACTACTACTACTGTTAGTACTACTACTACTACTACTACTACTGTTAGTACTACTACTACTACTACTGTTATTAGTACTACTACTACTACTGTTATTAGTACTACTACTACTACTACTACTACTACTACTACTACTACTACTACTGTTATTAGTACTACTACTACTACTGTTATTAGTACTACTATTACTACTACTGTTATTAGTACTACTACTACTACTACTGTTATTAGTACTACTACTACTACTACTACTACTGTTATTAGTACTACTACTACTACTGTTATTAGTAGTACTATTACTACTACTGTTATTAGTACTACTACTACTACTACTACTACTGTTATTAGTACTACTACTACTACTACTATTACTACTACTGTTATTAGTACTACTACTACTACTACTGTTATTAGTACTACTACTACTACTACTACTGTTATTAGTACTACTACTACTACTACTACTACTACTACTGTTATTAGTACTACTACTACTACTACTACTACTACTACTGTTATTAGTACTGCTACTGCTACTACTACTGTTATTAGTACTACTACTACTACTACTACTACTACTACTACTACTACTGTTATTAGTACTGCTACTGCTACTACTACTGTTATTAGTACTTCTACTACTACTTCTGTTTTTAGTACTACTACTACTACTACTACTACTACTGTTATTAGTACTAGTACTACTACTACTACTACTACTACTACTACTGTTATTAGTACTGCTACTACTACTACTACTACTACTACTACTACTACTACTGTTATTAGTACTACTACTACTACTACTACTACTACTACTGTTATTAGTACTACTATTACTACTACTACTGTTATTAGTACTACTATTACTACTACTACTGTTATTAGTACTACTACTACTACTACTACTACTACTACTACTACTACTACTACTACTGTTATTAGTACTGCTACTGCTACTACTACTGTTATTAGTACTTCTACTACTACTTCTGTTTTTAGTACTACTACTACTACTACTACTGTTATTAGTACTAGTACTACTACTACTACTACTACTACTACTACTACTACTACTGTTATTAGTACTGCTACTACTACTACTACTACTACTACTGTTATTAGTACTACTACTACTACTACTACTACTACTACTACTACTGTTATTAGTACTACTACTACTACTACTACTACTACTACTACTGTTATTAGTACTACTATTACTACTACTGTTATTAGTACTACTACTACTACTACTGTTATTAGTACTACTACTACTACTACTGTTAGTACTACTACTACTGTTATTAGTACTACTACTACTACTACTGTTATTAGTACTACTACTACTACTACTACTGTTAGTACTACTACTACTACTACTGTTATTAGTACTACTACTACTACTGTTATTAGTACTACTACTACTACTGTTAGTACTACTACTACTACTACTACTGTTATTAGTACTACTACTACTACTACTACTGTTATTAGTACTACTACTACTACTACTACTACTACTACTGTTATTAGTACTACTACTACTACTACTACTACTACTGTTAGTACTACTACTGTTATTAGTACTACTATTACTACTACTGTTATTAGTACTACTACTACTAATACTGTTATTAGTACTACTACTACTACTACTACTACTACTACTACTACTACTACTACTACTGTTATTAGTACTACTACTACTACTACTACTGTTATTAGTACTACTATTACTACTACTGTTATTAGTACTACTACTACTACTACTGTTATTAGTACTACTACTACTACTACTACTACTACTACTGTTATTAGTACTACTACTACTACTACTACTACTACTACTACTACTGTTATTAGTACTGCTACTGCTACTACTACTGTTATTAGTACTACTACTACTACTACTACTACTGTTATTACTACTACTACTACTACTACTACTACTACTGTTATTAGTACTGCTACTACTACTGTTATTAGTACTTCTACTACTACTTGTTTTTAGTACTACTACTACTACTACTACTACTGTTATTAGTACTAGTACTACTACTACTACTACTACTACTACTACTGTTATTAGTACTGCTACTACTACTACTACTACTGTTATTAGTACTACTACTACTACTGTTATTAGTACTACTACTACTACTACTACTACTGTTATTAGTACTACTACTACTGTTATTAGTACTTCTACTACTACTACTGTTATTAATACTACTACTACTACTACTACTACTAATACTACTACTACTACTACTACTACTACTACTACTGTTATTAGTACTACTACTACTACTGTTATTAGTACTACTATTACTACTACTACTACTACTACTGTTATTAGCACTACTACTAGTACTACTACTGTTATTACTACTACTACTACTACTGTTATTAGTACTGCTACTGCTACTACTACTACTGCTACTACTACTGTTATTACTGCTACTACTACTACTGTTATTACTGCTACTACTGCTACTACTACTACTGTTATTACTGCTACTACTGTTATAATACTATGATTACTATTATTACTACTACCACTAAATGGTCACATTTATACAGAGCTTTTCTACCTTCATGGGTACTCAAAGCGCTTTACATCAAGGATTCACCCATTCACTCACACATTTGCAGTGTGTGCAGACACTGGAGGCAAGGTGGGTTAAGTGTCTTGCCCCAGGACACAACGACAGTATGGTGGGAGTGTAGACAAGTGGCTCTACCAACTGAGCTACTGCTGCCCTACTACTGCTACTGCCATTAGTACTTTTATTACTACTGCTACATCTGCTACTGTTATTACCGCTACTACAACTACTATTATTACTACTACTGTTATTACTAGTACAATTACTACGATGACTACTACTACTGTTATTATTATTACTACTACTACTACTACTTTTTTCACTTTTTCAGCCACTGAACCACTTCTAGTTATGATTTTAAGAGCCAGTTTAAAATTGTTTTATTGTACAAAATGTTCTATTTAGATTATTAATAATTAGCTTAGGCAGTGTCTGTGAAGACTCTATATCACCAAAAAAACATTTAAAAATAAATAATCTGTTTTTAATGTTTTGTATTTTATCCAAGAGACTTTATGTTTTATTAGTGTCTCTGTTGGATGGTGCATAGTCAAATTAATTTATTTGATTTTGTTGAAAAAAATTAATTCAAACTTTTTTCAAACATTTCTCAATGGAACTGTTAAAGTGATTCAGTCCTCACTGAGATCTGTACATAACTGGACTGGCACCAAACCACATTATACAACATAGAACAGGGCTCTCCACCCAGGAGCTCTCAACCACTTTACAGTAACCTTCATAGGAATCCAAGCCTTGATTAATCAAATTTGATTTCTCTCTTGGCAAACCAACATTTGTATTTTTCCAATCAAATTCTTAAAATCAGATACAATTTTGTAGGTGCTCACCTCCTTCAGGCACAAAATGATTATTTGCCAATTAGCTGTGAATGAAACTGTTGGGCTGCAGTCGACCCTGGCAGTCAGTGATATGAGATCACAGCAGCAGGACCAAAGTACAGAGGATAAAACCATACCACAGTACTGTGAAGGAGATTCCTTTTTCAATCAAGGCAATGAAAGACACCATTTGTTGACAGTTGAAAAATGTAAACAATAAGTGTGAGCCTGAAGTGTGTCAGTGCTGCATACAGACATAACAAAGTGCACATGCAGCTAAATTAAAAGTTTTTGTTGTTTTAAAAGAGAAAGTGTGTTCTGGACATAAATATTATCTACAAAAACATTTTCTTTAGGTTGAAAAAAGCTATGAGAATAAATGTTATGTGGTTTCCTCATATAAAAAACATACCTATCATGTGTATTATAAATAAATGTAACATATTTTATGCCACTTATTTGTGTGTAAAGGACACTCAGTCAGCTGTCAGGGTGCAAGCAGCAAACAATGTACATTCAGTTTTACTGACTACACAGACTACAGAGATCTGACAGTGAAATAGTGAGCCTCACAAGCACCAAATGAACTTAAATAATTAAATAATATTACTATATAATATTACACACATAAAATTATGAATTCAACATTGGATCTCACAACCAAAAATAAGGAAAGGGTGCTGCAAAGTGTATATCTTGATTAATTGGCCATCCACTATTTTGGAAAAAAAAAAAAAAAAAAAAAAAAAAAAAAAGTAGTAGTAGTAGTAGTAGCAGTAGCAGTAGTAATAACAGTAGTATCAGTAGTAGTAGTACTAATAACAGTAGTAGTAGTAGTAGTAGTACTAATAACAGTAGTAGTAGTAGTAGTAGTAGTACTAATAACAGTAGTAGTAGTACTAATAACAGTAGTAGTAGTAGTACTAATAACAGTAGTAGTAGTAGCAGCAGCAGTAGTACTAATAACAGTAGTAGTAGTACTAATAACAGTAGTAGTAGTAGTAGTAGTAGTACTAATAACAGTAGTAGTAGTAGTAGTAGTACTAATAACAGTAGTAGTAGTAGCAGTACTAATAACAGTAGTAGTACTAATAACAGTAGTAGTAGTAGTACTAATAACAGTAGTAGTAGTAGCAGCAGTAGTACTAATAACAGTAGTAGTAGTAGCAGTATCAGTACTAATAACAGTAGTAGTAGTACTAATAACAGTAGTAGTAGTAGTAGTAGTAGTACTAATAACAGTAGTAGTAGTAGTAGTAGTACTAATAACAGTAGTAGTAGTACTAATAACAGTAGTAGTAGTAGTAGTAGTACTAATAACAGTAGTAGTAGTACTAATAACAGTAGTAGTAGTAGTAGTACTAATAACAGTAGTAGTAGTAGTAGTAGTAGTACTAATAACAGTAGTAGTAGTAGTAGTACTAATAACAGTAGTAGTAGTAGTAGTACTAATAACAGTAGTAGTAATAGTAGTACTAATAACAGTAGTAGTAGTAGCAGTACTAATAACAGTAGTAGTAGTAGTAGTAGTAGTACTAATAACAGTAGTAGTAGTAGTAGTAGTAGTAGTAGTACTAATAACAGTAGTAGTAGTAGTAGTAGTAGTAGTAGTAGTAGTAGTAGTACTAATAACAGTAGTAGTAATAGTAGTACTAATAACAGTAGTAGTAGTAGTAGTAGTAGTAGTAGTAGTAGTTCTAACAGTAGTAGTAGTAGTAGTACTAATAACAGTAGTAGTAGTAGAAACAACCACATTATTAACTATGGCATCCACTAAACCTATTTCTGATGAGCAAATTGCACAAAAGAGCAAAAAACAAATAAATAAACAAAAAAACACCTTATTTCCAAGAAATGCAGTCTTATTGCTGTATTATTACATTATTGGCTGTAGTTATTACATTATCAAAGTTTATTTTATTGCTAGGCCAATAACGTAATAACCAGCCAATAATGTAATAACTTATTTCATTATTGGCAAAAAGTTATTACGTTATTGGCTCAAAATGTTATTACATTATCGGCCAGTTATTACGTTATTGGTTTTATTACATTTAAAAAGGGCCAAAATTATTATGTTATTGGCAGGTATTACATTATTGGCCGTTATTACATTATCGGTTGTTACAGACGTCACCACTGGTGATGCGTAACCCCTCAGTCTAGCCTGCAGTGTGTCAAAGTCACTCACCTTTAACTGAATTAATAAATTTGATTTCCAACATTGAATTCTTGTCTCTTCTTGCAAGGATGTGATTAATGGCATCCTGAAAGGGAGTAGTTCTCCGTGGCATGATAGAATATGCTAAGGAAATTAAGATAAAACATGTAAACAACATCAAAACTTCAATCCTTCACAAGTTTATGCTTACAAGGGCATTGGATGAGAAGCACCCCCCATGTTAGCGTGTTTAGTTTAAGGTTATTTTAGTTTGGTGATGGAGTGGTGGAGGGATACTGGTTACAGTTAAATGGATGGAGGCGAGGCTGTATTTGTGCTGAATTCATTGACTGTGTTCCCCCTGTGTTGATTAAGCCAAGTATCTGACATGCTCCACCCGATTTTTTTTATCTCACTAATAGCATGGATATTGAAACTGTTTCAAATGAGTTCTATGCTTTCATTACATTCACATAACAGACACAGACAAGGCTATGTCTGAGTTGTTTTAACAGAAAGCAACTTTGCACTGGCAGATATTAAAGAGATACTTAAATGTCCTAATTTAACTAAAGCATAACTCTGACTTTGCCTAAACCTGTCTGTGAAACTAGGCTTTAGATCTCTTAGGAATGTAATGTGCTTCATTAACACAACTATAAGTGAGCAAAAAAAAAAAAAATGTTTTTTTTTACAATATTATGTAAACAAATGTGTGCAGAGTGATGTCAATAATTTTACTGTAATTAATTTCATAAAAAGTATAAAAAGTTATATTTGTAATGGCCTTCCAATGTTTCCTTGGTATTTTTGACAGAGCCCATCTTGTAATATCTTAATATCTTTAATAATCATCTAAACACAGAACAGGAGGAAAACAGCTCCAAACTAAAGTTTTACTGTATACTAGCCAACACTGTCCACCACAAAAAAGACAGGTGTGACAGGTGTGAGGACTACTGCTACTGCTACTACTACTGCTCCTACTACTACTACTACAATTACTGCTCCTACTACTACTGCTGCTCCTCCTCCTACTACTACTACCACTACTGCATCTACTACAACTACTGTGTCTACTATAACTACTACTACTCCTACCACTAGTACAATAGGTAGTAGTACTAGTAGTAGTAGCAGCCATTGTTACATTAAAGTGACAAAAAAGTAATCCTGCACCCTGAAGCACTATATCTTGTCCTGAAAAAGGCCTATTATTAAACTCAGTGAAACATTATATACTCGTGTAAGTTCTTAGTTCTTACCGTGAAACACGTGATGAGATTAGGCCAGGGTAAACAAAAATAACTATCCCGATGTTTGGGTCAGACCCGCCCCGCGTGTCGCTGTGACCTCCGTGATCCGTTCCCCGTGCTCCGGTCCGGGCTCCGCTGTCCGCTCCTCGTGGTCCACGGCCCGCTCCTCGTGATCCGCTCTCCGCCGTCTGCTTTCCACCGTCCGCACCTCGTGGTCCGTTCCCGGCACACGCACCTGCGGCCTCCCCACGGCGGTGCCCGCTCTGAACCACTATCTGTGTCTGTCAGAACCTCCGCCTTTTAAAAGTTTTATAATTAACTTCTTATCTTTTCTCCAAACCGTGTATTGTCAAAACTTTGCCAAAATTAATAAATTAATAAGAAGCTGTCCCCAACCAGCCTTTCTAAATGAGTAAGGCTAATATGCGCATGCGCAGCGTCCAATTTTGCGCGTTTGTGTATAATCTCCCGCGTTTGTGTATAATTTCCCGCGCTGGTGTGTGCTGCATGCGGGGACAACTCCAACCGATAGGGGGCAGTGGCGGACACACAAATATACAACATATGTCAAGTTTTTGGTATACAAAGACTTTTGAGAAAAACACTTTTTGGGTATTAAAGCATGCTCAGAAACGGTTTTAAAAGGTCAATTTTATGAGGACAGCAAAATGTCCTCCTATAACAGACGGTCCTCATAGCTCTTTGATTTGTCTTGAAAATTGTCCCCCTAAGACGAAAAACAAACACACACACACACACACACACACACACACATTCACTCACTTTAACTTTAATTAAGTTTATGAAAAGTGGAAATGGTTTGATTTGCCTCAGGCTTTTTCAGGCTGTAATTAAAGTTTAGCAGTTACAAAAGAAGTGTTTTTAAGAAAGGGAACTCAAACACAGATGAAGTCCACAAAGAGATGTTCATTAAGTTTGGATATTCATTATGTTACAATGAAAATCACACCTAAACCAGGTCTAAACCAGAACTAAACTAGATTAAACCAGAACACAAAAGCATAGATCCTAAACTACAGGCTGGAATTTAACCAGGACTAAGCCGGTACTAAACCAGATCTAAACCAGGACTAAAGCAGGACTACACCAGGACTAAACAGGTCTAAACCAGGCCTAAACCAGGTCTAAACCAGAACTAAACCAGGACTAAACCAGGAGTACACAGGTCTAAACCAGGACTAAACCAGGTCTAAACCAGGACTACACCAGACTAAACTAGAACTAAAATTAGGACTAAACCAGGTCTAAACCAGACTTATACCAGGTCTAAACTAGGACTAAACCAGGACTACACCAGGACTAAAACAAGGACTAAACTAAAACTAAAACTAGGACTACACCAGGACTAAACCAGGACTAAATTAGGACTATACCAGGTCTAAACTGAAACTAAACTAGTTCATATTCAGGACTAAACCAGGACTAACCCAAGCTAGTATGAAGAAAAAAAAAAAAAAAAAAAAGATTTAACATGATCATCTTTATATTGTAAGATTCTGTCCTATCTCTGCGTTCACTTCTTTTATAAATCTTATATGTTCTCAATCTCCCACACAGTCGATTCTTGGTCCATTACTGACTCTGAAAACCAAACTTTGATCAGAGCCATGTGTCTCTGCAGTATTCTGCTGCAAACATCTGGACTGCGGTACTTTTACCACTTCACAGACAGCCATATTGATTCAAGGAAACTTTATTGATCCCTCGAGACAAACAGGTGCTGAGTGCTGCTTTGACAACCAGATTAAAAAGACGCAGGAGTTATGCAGACCCTTTAAAGTGTTATGCCATCACAGTGTTATAAAATACCAGAATGGGACAAGTGCATGCAAAAGTGAAATAGACATAGACAACAGATCTAAACAGTGAAAATTTTGATGGTCCTATATTATGCAGACTCTTGTGAGCTTTAAAGGTTATATGATTTTTTTTTGTTTTGTTTTTGTTTCAGATTGTCAATGTTCAATTCAATTCAATTCAATTTATTTTTGTATAGCCCAAAATCACAACAAGAGTTATCTCGGCGGACTTCACAAAATTGTTGATTAATAAAGCAGAAGAAACATTCATAAAACACAAATACAGAATGTTCAACAACAAGCAGGCAAATGGATGATTGTCCCAGCATCTCCTGTCCTTAGACCCTCCTTCTCGGCAAGGAAAAACTCCAAAAAACCCAATGGGAAAACGGAGAAACCTCGAGGAGAACCACAGTGAAGGAGAGATCCACTCCTAAGGACGGACAGGCAGATGAAACTACTAATCTAGCAGGACGAGGACAGTTAATCCAGGATAGGGAAGGAGAGGAGGGGTCTAGGTCCCCGACACTAGGGGGCAGCAGCGGTCCAAACTGGAACAGCAGCATCTGAAACAGTTACACTCCCCAAAAGGGGAGTGGGACAGGGACAACATGTGAATAGCAAAGAACAGACTATGAATGAACTAGTAATTGAATATTCTTAACAGTAGGAGGAGAAAAAGTAGGAGAAACCAGAGGACAGTGCTCAAGTTGCCATACTTTCCCCAGTAATATATCTCCTAGAGCAGCTTAACTAGGCCTATGGGTTTAATTTCTGTTCCTAACTGACCTGACCATAAGCTGATTCAAAGAGGAACGTTTTGAGCCTAATCTTAAATGTAGAGACTGTGTCAGCTTCTTTGACATGAGCAGGGAGCTGATTCCACAACAAGGGTGCTTGGTACCTAAAAGCTCTACCTCCTAAAGTACTTTTAGCGACTCTAGGAACCACCAATAGTGCAGCATTTTGAGAGCGGAGTGAACGGTTAGGATGATAAGGTACAATTTCATCTTTAATGTAGGAAGGGGCCATGCCATTTACAGCTTTATAGGTTAGAAGAAGAATTTTAAATTTTACTCTAAACTCAACCGGAAGCCAATGAAGATTTTTTAATACTGGAGTAATGTGCTCTCGTTTTTTAGTACCTGTTAGTACTCTTGCTGCTGCATTTTGAACCAATTGAAGGCTTTTTATAGAGCTTTTAGGGCAAGCTGCAAGCTTGCCCTAAAAGCTATTTTGAACATTGCCCTAAATGTTCAAAATAGCATTATAGAGATGCAGCAGCCTTGTAATTATGATGACCAAAAAAAAAAAAAAAAAAAAAAAAAAATGAAACTCCATCAACTGTGAACGCGGTGAGGCCAGATAAAAACTAGAAAAGCACTCAGAGAGTGCAGACCTCCGCCAAGCCCCATTTAACGCAATGCTAACAAAATTTTCAAAGTGATCCAGAATCCAGGATTTCTTCTGGATCATCACCAAAATTTAATCATCTGTTGGATTTACCATTCAGAACATTTCCTGAAAATTTCATCAAGATCCGTCCATAACTTTTTGAGTTATCTTGCTAACTAACAAACAAACAAACAAACAGACAGACTCAGGCGAAAACATAACCTCCTTGGCGGAGGTAATTAGATAAAATAGATAACGAGGCTACCTCACACACACACACACACACACACACACACAGACATACATATATATATATATATATATATATATATATATATATATATGTATATATAATTATTATTATTATCGACCGCAATGGCTATGGATACCGAATCAGAAACGGAGCCACCATCAGCCACCTCCTCTACATGGATGACATCAAGCTGTACGCTAAGAGTGAGCGAGACATCGACTCACTGATCCACACCACCAGGATCTACAGCACAGACATTGGAATGTCATTCGGGCTTGAGAAATGTAATAGGATGGTGACAAAGAGAGGGAAGGTAGTCCACACAGAGGGGGTCTCACTCCCAGAGGGAACAATAGCAGACAGTGAGGACAGTTACAAGTACCTTGGTATCCCACAAGCAAATGGCAACCTTGAAGAGGCAACAAGGAAAGCGGCTACGGCCAAATACCTGCAACGAGTAAGGCAAGTCCTAAGAAGCCAGCTCAATGGCAAGAATAAGGCACAGGCAATAAACAGCTACGCCCTGCCAGTGATCAGATACCCAGCAGGAATCATAAGCTGGTCAAAGGAGGAGATACAGACCACAGACGTTAAGACACGAAAGCTCCTGACCATGCATGGAGGGTTCCATCCCAAATCCAGCACCCTGAGACTGTATGCGAGCCGGAAGGAAGGAGGCCGAGGACTAGTGAGTGTGGGAACCACTGTCCAGGATGAAACAGTCAAAATCCATAAGTACATCAAGGACAAGGCCCTAACAGATGATGTGCTCAGGGAATGCCTCAGACAGTGGAGGTCAGAGGAAGAGGTGCTGGAGGGACCATCATGGCAGGACAAGCCCCTACATGGGGCATACCACCGAAACATAACTGAAGTGGCTGATATCAAGAAATCCTACCAATGGCTGGAGAGGGCTGGGCTGAAGGACAGCACAGAGGCCCTCATCCTGGCTGCACAGGAGCAGGCCTTGAGCACACGAGCAAAAGAGGCCCAGATCTACCACACCAGACAAGACCCAAGGTGTAGGCTGTGCAAAGAGGCTCCTGAGACAGTCCAGCACATAACTGCAGGGTGTAAGATGCTGGCAGGGAAAGCATACATGGAGCGACGCAACCAAGTGGCGGGCATAGTGTACAGAAACATCTGTGCAGAGTACACAACCGGGGGCACAGAGCTCAGAAATTGTACTGAACACAATAAGATGGAGATGTGACGAAATGTATGCTGATAAACAAAAAACGTACACACAATATAATAGAATCATTTGGTGGTAGTTCTAATGTAAAATATATGAGGGGGCAGATAACAGAAGATTACTCTTCTTTCTTCTCCTTTGCTCTGTTTATGTCTTTTCATACTTTATAAATAAATAAATAAATAAATAAATGTGATAGTGGGGTGTGCCAGGGCAGCTGTGGCTACAGTAGTCTCTTACCAACACAATGTAAAGTGCTTTGTGTGTCATGAAAAGTGCTGTGTGAATCCAACGCACTATTAAACGGCTTTAAAAATATTTTCAACAGTTGGAAGTCACACTGTGTAACTTTACTGGTCGGGGTGTACATTAGAGATATAATTAGATACATATTGAATGCTCACACTATCAACCACTTAGAAACTTGGCTCGTCTGGAAAGATTTTAAAACTCCAATCCCCTTTCTGTTGTATTTTTTTCCTATAGCCGTTAGCATTAGACCTCTTATTTCCCAAGTTATTTTTGAGGCATAAAAACACCTGTTTTGAAATAAATGCTTATAGTTTAATGGAACATTCCAAGCAAAGCAAAAACATCCCAATAAAGACAAGACAAGATAGACCACAAATGTTACACAGTGCAGCTTTAAAGGTGCATTGTGTAACTTTTCTGGTGGAGGGTCCGTCAAATGCTTTTCTCCATGGAGATGTTATTGCTTTGTCTCTTCATGGAGACCAAACCAGGCCAAGTTACAGTTACCAAGGCAGATCTGTGGAGAGGCGGTCCCACTCACAGTCAGAATGTCTGTTTTTCTAGATATTTTTGATCTATAAAACCACCTGTAATTGAATAAATGTAAAGTAGAGCTCTTTAATGTCATACTGTGGAACATTCCAGGCAGAGCAATGACATCTCCATAGAAACAAGCAGGTGATGGACCCTTCACCAGAAATGTTACACAGTGCAGCTTTAACTGTAGTGATTCATTGCGTCTCATTTTTTGTCTAATTCCATTCCAGTTTAAATATTTCTTCTCTGTTTGTCTGTTGACGTCAGTTTGGTGATTGAAAATGTCCCAATGCACTGATCTCATTCATTTGTCTCATTTATTCTCATTTATTCTCATGTTTTTGAACCTTCCTCTCCCTGAGTCCCCTTGAGTCCAGAGCTGCTGGGGTGGGGTCCCTGATTAAAGCTATTGATGGGGGTATTCTAGATGTACATGTATGGCAAAATGTTCAGCAGCTACTATGGAGACACAATGCACACATTAGCATATAGTGTCGAAAAAGTTTTAAGAGGAAAAAATTAAACTAAAAATGTGAAATGGCTTTAAACAGCATATTTTCAGGAGCCTGTCATCAGTCCAAGCATTCATGGTTCTGTTTAGGAGTTTGATTTTCAACAAAAAGGTGAGTATAACTAAGTGAAAAACTGTTGGCTGATGCTAGCTAGCTTGTCGATCCAAAGTGATCCGATCTAATTTATAAGCAGGAAATGGTGCAGTGAAGCGATCTGCTCAGAATTATCCTCATCAAAACCTCATTTCTTTTATTAGTTAAGTGTAAACTTAATGAGAACGGCCAGTAGGAAACAGCCTCTGTCCTCCTCACTCACACAGGATCGATTTCTTCTGCCTTGGCATCTTTGCTGTGAATTGTTTCACTGTGAATTTTACACTCTGAATTTTGACTGTTTGAAATTGAGGGCTTGAAAATATTTGTTCTGAATATTTAACATATTGAAAATTTATACTTAAATTTTCAGCAACTAAAATTCAGAATAAAAATAGGTGAAACATCTTTTGTCAGAGTTAAAAAATTCAAAGTGAGAAATTCAGCGGTATTTAAAATTCAAAATGATTAAACAAATTATCTTCCATACCAAGCCTTTTTCATTTTCTCCAATCTTTTTAAATTTAAATGTTTCCAGTAGCACTACAGACCCCCCACCAATCACATACAATACCACATAAGGAAGATGGTTGAAGTGTCTTGCCCAAGGACATAACAAGAGTATGTAGTAGTACTATTAGTGCTAATAGTACTGCATCCAAGATGGCGCCGCGTATGGTCGCCCTGGTGATTTGGTGCTCTTTGTTTTGTCTGTTTTTGTTCGTAAATCGTGTGTCTGCGTGCTCTTACACCCGTGAAGAGCTCCTAAACATCAGAACAACGACTTCTGCTGATCTACTGCCAGTTTTTTTAGTGCCTGCAGTAGATTTAGTTCATTTTTTGGCCAAAAAAGTGAGACGCCGCAGACGAGGAAAACGCGCAGGGGCTCTGGTGCGCCTTCGGAGACGCGGCACACGGACGCCCTTACCTGGGATTTTCCTGTCCAACGTTCGCTCACTCAGCAACAAGATGGATGAACTGGCGCTGCTGATGAGGAGTAACAGAGACTTTTCTTCCTCTTGTGTCTTGTGCTTCACGGAGACATGGCTCAACGAGCAGATCCCGGACCGCGCGTTACACCTGGACGGATTTCAGCTCCTCCGCGCGGACAGACATCGGGCTCTCTCGGGGGGAAAGACAAAAGGTGGAGGGGTCTGTTTCTACATCAACAACGCTTGGTGCTCAGACGTAACTGTGATCTCCCAACACTGCTCTCCCGCTCTGGAATATCTTTTCATTCACTGCAAACCTTTCTACTCGCCACGTGAGTTCGCTTCATTCATTCTGGCTGCTGTTTACATCCCGCCATGCGCGGACGTGCACGAGGCTCAACGCGCACTCGCGGAACAGGTACTGGATGTGGAACAAACCTTCCCGGACTCTCTACTTATTATCCTCGGCGACTTTAACAAGGGAAACCTGAGCCAGGAGTTACCAAAATACAAACAGTTTATTAAATGCCCAACGAGAGAGCAGAACACGCTGGATCATTGTTACACAACAGTCAGTGGGGCCTATTGGAGCGTGTCACGTGCTGCTTTAGGCTTTTCTGACCACGTCATGGTTCACCTCATCCCCACATACAAACAACAACTGAAGCTCTCCAAACCAACAGTGAGGACTTCTAAAAGGTGGACCAGCGAGGCTGTGGAGGAGCTTCGCACATGCTTGGACACAACAGACTGGAGCATGTTCAAGACCTCCGCAGAGAATCTGGATGAGTACACGGACACAGTGACGTCATACATCCAGTTCTGTGAGGACAGCATTATTCCATCTCGCACCAGGGTGTCATTTAACAATGACAAACCCTGGTTCACACCCAGACTGAGGCAGCTGAGGAAGGAGAAGGAGGAGGCGCACAGAAGTGGTGACCCTCACTCTTACAGACAGAGCAAGTACTCATTTAGCAAGGAAGTGGAGAAGGCTAAATCGAGATACAACACACATCTGAAGGAGAAGTTCTGGTCCAACGACTCCGTCTCTGTCTGGAAAGGTCTGAGGGAGATCACAAATTATAGACCCAAAGCCCCCCCTGCTGTGGATGGCCGACAACTAGCGGAAAGGCTTAACACCTACTACGCTAGATTTGAAGTCTCACACCCCTCCCCCACCCCACTGACTACAATGGACATTGCGGCCAAGCCCACCTCAGACCCCTCCTCCTCCCCCACTGCCCTCACACTCTCCAAGCAGGATGTGACTAAGACATTTAAAAGGCAAAACCCACGGAAAGCCCCAGGTCCGGACGGTGTCTCTCCTTCCACCCTGAGACACTGCGCTGAAGAACTGGCTCCTGTCTTCACGGACATCTTTAACATCTCCCTGGAGTTATGCCATGTCCCAGCCTGCTTCAAGCTGTCCACCATTGTTCGCGTCCCCAAGAAGCCCAGGATCACTGGACTTAACGACTACAGGCCTGTGGCGCTGACGTCTGTAGTCATGAAGTCATTTGAGCGCCTGGTTCTGCCTCACCTCAAGTCCTTCACCTCCCCCCTCCTGGACCCTCTGCAGTTCGCCTACAGAGCCAATCGGTCTGTAGACGACGCCATCAACCTGGCCCTCCACTTCATCCTTCAGCATCTGGACTCCCCGGGAACCTACGCCAGGATCCTGTTTGTGGACTTCAGCTCTGCATTCAACACCCTCCTCCCTGCTCTGCTCCAGGACAAGCTCGCCCAGCTCAACGTGCCTGACTCCACCTGCAGGTGGATCACTGACTTCCTGACGGACCGGAGGCAGTGCGTGCGGCTGGGGAAGAATGTCTCGGACACTCGGACTATAAGCACAGGATCTCCACAGGGCTGTGTACTTTCTCCCCTGCTCTTCTCCCTGTACACCAACTGCTGCACCTCCAGCCACGACTCCGTGAAACTGGTTAAGTTTGCGGATGACACCACCCTCATCGGGCTCATCTCGGACGGCGATGAGTCTGCCTACAGGAGGGAGGTGGACCGGCTGGTGTCCTGGTGCAGCAGCAACAACCTGGAGCTCAACGCCCAGAAGACAGTGGAGATGATCGTGGACTTCAGGAAAGTCACAGCCCCCCTGCCTCTCCTCACCCTGACAGACTCCTCCATCACCACTGTGGACTCCTTCCGCTTCCTGGGCACCTGCATCACCCACGACCTCAAGTGGGAGCCGACCATCAGCTCCCTCATCAAGAAAGCCCAGCAGAGGATGTACTTCCTGCGGCAGCTGAGGAAAGCCAAGCTGCCTGCCCAGATGATGGTGCAGTTTTACACGGCCATCATTGAGTCCATCCTCACCTCCTCCATCACTGTGTGGTACGCTGGGGCCACTGCCAGGGACAGACAGAGACTGCAGCGCATTGTGCGCTCTGCTGAGAAGGTGATCGGCTGTAGCCTTCCATCTCTTCAGGACCTGTACGTCTCCAGGACTCGGGGGCGTGCAGGCCGGATAGCAGCTGACCCCTCTCACCCTGGACATGGACTATTCCAGCCACTTCCCTCTGGCAGAAGGCTACGGTCCATACGGACCAGAACCTCTCGCCATAAGAACAGTTTCTTCCCCTCTGCCGTTGGACTCATAAACACTTTATGAACACTTATAACACCTGTACTAAGGACACTTTATAATACCAGTCACTTTAAATAAGTCATGTCACGTCACTTGCTCTTTTGCACTGTCGGTTTGCACTGTTGTTCTGATGCTCTGTATATACTTGACTATTTTTATTTTTATTATATATCTTAATCTTTTTGCATGCTCTTACTTTATTCAAATAGTGATACTTTATTATTATTATCCTTTCTAACTGTGATATCTCTACTTGTATTATTATTATTATTATTATTATTATTATTATTATTATTATTATTATTATTCAGTGTTCTATGTTGCACCTTATCACCAAAGCAAGTTCCTAGTCTGTGAATTGTGTTCACTGACAATGGCAATAAAAGCTTTTCTGATTCTGATTCTGATTATATTTGAAGTGAAAGTGAAATCAAGGTAGTCAGGCATTGTTATTTATTTATTTGTTTTATTGCAAATTCACATTCGCATTCAGATTTTTTTATTTTTATTTTTCACAGGGCCCGGCTGGACATAGCCCGAAGGAGCGACATGGGGCCGTCCTCGCATGGACCCACCACCTGCAGCTGGATCCATAAGAGGCCGGTGCAGGGAGATTTGGGCGGCAGTCGAAGGCAGGGGCCTTGATGACTGGATCTCCGGACATGGAGACTAGCTCTGGGGACATGGAATATCACCTCGCTGGGGGGGAAGGAGTGCGAGCTTGTGCAGGAGGCTAAGCATTATCGACTAGATAGAGTCGGCTTCACCTCCATGCATGGTTTGGGCTCTGGAACCCAACTCCTTGAGGGGGGCTGGACTCTCCATTTCTCTGGAGTTGCCTGCAGGGAGCGGCGGCGGGCAGGTGTGGGCCTGCTCATTGTGCCACAGCTCAGCTGCTGTGTTTGGAGTTCACCCCAGTGAATGAGAGGGCCTTTGAGCTGGGGACAGTTCTCTCACTATTGTGTCGGCCTACAGGTCAAACAGCAGTGTAGAGTATCCGGCCTTCTTAGAGTCCCTGCGAGGGCTACTGGACAATGCACCGAGCGGGGACTCTGTTGTTTTACTCGGGGACTTCAACGCCCACGTGGGCAACGACAGTGACACCTGGAGAGGGGTGATCATGGAGAGGGGTGATCTGAACCCGAGTGGTGTCATGTTATTGGACTTCTGTTCTCATCACGGTTTGTCCACAACAAACACCATGTTCGAGCACAAGGGTGTCCATCAATGCATGTGGCACCAGGACACCCTAGTCAATGGTCGACTTTGTTGTCATGTTGTCTGACCTCCAGCCATGTGTCTTGGACTCTCAGGTGAAGAAAGGGGCAGAGCTGTCAACTGATCACCACCTAGTTGTGAGTTGGGTCCACTGGCAGGGGAGGAAGCCGGAAAGACCTGGCAGGCCCAGGTGTGTAGTGAAGGTCTGTTGGGAACGTCTGGCAGAGCCCTTTATCAGGGGGACCTCAACTCAGACCTCCGGGTGAGCTTCTCCCAGATTCCGGGGGAGGCTGGGGACATGGAGTCCGAGTGGGCTTTGTTCTCAGCCTCTCTTGTCGATGCAGCCGCTCATAACTGCGTTTGTAAGCTCTGTGGTGCCTGTCACGGCGGCAATCCCCTAACCCGGTGGTGGACCTCGGAAGTAAGGGATGCCATCAGGCTGAAGAAGGAGTCTTATAGGGCCTTGCTGGCTCGTGGGAATCCTGAGGCAGCTGACAGGTACTGGCAGCCCAAGCATGCTGCAGCCCGGGCAGTCGCAGAGGCAAAATCTCAGTGTTGGGAGGGGTTCGGCAAGGCCATGGAGGAGGACTATCAAACGGCCTCAAAGAAATTCTGGCAAACCGTTTGACGTCTCAGGAGGGGGAAGCAGTGCTTCACCAACACTGTTTACAGTGCGGGTGGAGAACTGTTGACCTCGAGTGGGAATGTTGTCGGACGGTGGAAGGAATACTTTGAGGATCTCCTCAATCACACCGTCATGTCTTTTGAGGAGGAAGCAGAGGCTGGGGACTCAGAGGCGGATTCGTCCATCACCCTGGCTGAAGTCACTGAGGTGGTTGGTAAGCTCCTCGGTGGCAGGGCTCCGGGGGTGGATGAGATCAGTCTGAGTATCTTAAGTCTCTGGATGTTGTGGGGCTGTCTTGGCTGACACGTCTCTGCAACATCGCGTGGCAGTTGGGGACAGTTCCTCTGGACTGCCAGACCGGGGTGGTGGTCCCTCTGTTTAAGAAGGGGAACCAGCAAGTGTGTTCCAACTACAGGGGAATCACAGTCCTCAGCCTTCCCGGTAGGGTTTATTCCAGGGTACTAGAGAGGAGACTCCAACTGATAGTTGAACCTCGGATTCAGGAGGAGCAGTGTGGTTTTCATCCTGGCCATGGAACACTGGACCAGCTCTGTACTCCCCATCGGGTGTGCAAGGATTCATGGGAGTTTGCCCAACCAGTCCACATGTGCTTTGTGGATCTGGAGAAGGCATTCAACCTTGTTCCATGTGGTGTTCTGTGGGGAGTGCTCTGGGAGTATGGGATTTGGGGCCCTTTGCTAAGGGCTGTCCGGTCCCTGTATGACCGGAGCAGGAGCTGTGTTTGCATTGCTGGTAGTAAGTCGGACCTGTTTTCGGTGCATGTTGACCTCCGCCAGGGCTGCCCTTTGTCACTGGTTCTGTTCATTGCATTTATGGACAGAATTTCTAGGTGCAGTCAGGGGCGCCTCGGGGGTCCGGTTTGGGGACCACAGGATCTCATCTCTGCTGTTTGCAGATGATGTTGTTCTGATGGCTTCAACAGACCAGGACCTCCATCGTGCACTGGGGTGGTTTTGTAGTTGAGTGTGAAGCTGCTGGGATGAGGATCAGCCCCTCCAAATCCGAGACCATGGTTCTTAACTGGAAAAAGGTGGCTTGCCCTCTCCGGGTGGGTAGAGAGTCCCTGTCTCAAGTGGAGGAGTTCAAATATCTTGGGGTCTTGTTCAAGGGAAGGAAGGATGGAGCGTGAGATTGACAGGAGGATCGGTGCAGTGTCTGCAGTGATGTGGTCACTATACTGGACTGTTGTGGTGAAGAGGGAGCTGAGCCAAAAGGCAAAGCTCTCGATTTACCAGTCAATTTACGTTCCTACCCTCACCTATGGTCATGAGTTTTGGGTAATGACCGAAAGGACAAGACTGCAGCTACAAGTGGCCAAAGTGAGTTTCCTCACTTTGGCTGGGAGTTGGGTTCACTCAAAGTGAGTGGCTGGGCTCCTTCGGGGATAGGGTGAGGTGCTCAGTTACACGGGAGAATCTCGGAGTAGAGCCGC
Source organism: Taenioides sp. WSHXM2023 (assembly GCA_029959045.1). Lineage (NCBI taxonomy): Eukaryota > Metazoa > Chordata > Actinopteri > Gobiiformes > Gobiidae > Taenioides > Taenioides sp. WSHXM2023. Next base: position 31,195,412 of record CM057100.1, read on the forward strand.
TGCTCCTCCATGTTGAGAGGAGCCAGCTGAGGTGGCTCAGGCATCTGTTCCAGATGCCCCCTGGTTGCCGCCCTCGGGAGGTGTTCCGGGTATGTCCTACTGGGAGGAGGCCCCAGGGAAGACCCAAGACACGCTGGAGGGACTATGTCTCTTGGCTGGCCTGGGAAAGGCTTGGGGGTCCCCCTGGAGGAGTTGGAGGAAGTGTCTGGGGTGAAGGAAGTCTGGGAGTCCCTGCTTAGACTGTTGCCCCCACGACCTGGCCCGGGATAAGCAGAAAAAAATGGATGGATGGATAGTTCTGTTTTTTGTTTTTGTTTTGTTTTTTGTTTTTTTTCCATATTTTAAGACCGTAAAAATCAGGTACAGAGCCTTTAGGTCTGTCTATGAATTGAATTAGTAGCAGTATTTGTTTTATTTCCTCATCTTTCCTTTCTTTTCTCTATTTGGATGAATGAGTTGATTGGAGATCTCCCAATGCACTGGTTTCATTCATTCCATTGGTTTATTCTGAAGATGTTTTGGGGCCTGTCTCTCCCTCAGTCCCCTTGAGTCCAGATTTAGTCCTGTTTAATCAGCGGCCATTTTCACTGCTACAAGAACCACCTCCTCCTCCCCAGAGTCTAGGTCCACTCCTCTGTGTTTGTAATCAGACCAGAAATTCGGTTTATTTTCAACATAAAGGGCCCATATTATGTTCTTTTCTGATCTCTGTTCTAATGTCATTTCCTCATCACAAACAGACCTGAAGTTGTGTTTTGTTTCATTCATACACGTTTAACACCCAAACCCTGTGCTTTTCTTTAGTTGTTCTCTCAAACTGAAAACACTCCTTGTGATGTCATGTGGTAATACAGGAAATGCTCCATTGTGTTTTTAAGCTCCATACACCTTCAGCAGAATAATTTGGATAATGTCAACCCTGCCATTGCCAATCTCTACTGAACTACCACTACGTGACATCACAAGGTGGCATAGAGCATTTCAAGCTTTGGAGATGTAGACAGACATGTAGATAAACCTGAATTACTCAAGCATGTGTCAATGAAACAAAACCCAAATCCAGGTATGTTTTTGAAGAGGTAACAACATTATAACATGTCTTAAAGTCAATTTTGTGTAATATAGGATCTTTAACATTGGTAACATGTCATAACTCAAAATGTTGGATATCTATGGTAATAAAGTTTTGGCAAGACAACCAAAAGAATCGATGACGACCACCATTCTTTTTTTTTTTTTTTTTTTAGACAGAAACACCCCATGTTATTCCAATGGGGAAGTCACAAAGTCTAAACAATGGGCAGGTGTTTGTACTTTTACAGAATCCTCTTTGTCCAAATGAGCTTGATTTTTGTGAAAAGGATCTTGAAGAGTTGGCCATCAAAAGTTACCCCATGTTTTTGCCTTAGTATCATGGTCACTTTGCCCAAACTTTTGAAATGAGGAGTTGGTAACAAGGACTATGGAAATCTATGACCAAAGTAAAAATCTGCTGGATCTAAACCCGGACTGAACATGGATCATCTGGTCTAAACTATGGGCTATCTCTGACCCATAGACCATGTAGATTTATTTATTTACATTTTTCAAAATTGTCACAAAACTGAGCTAAAACTATCAGTGGAAATGTTACTTAAATCTTATTTTAAAGTCATAGAGAAAATCCCGCCTTTCTCCTGCACAGAGCTGTAATTATTATTATTATTATTATTATTATTATTATTATTATTATTTATGTATTAGTATTAGTATTGTGAGTATTTTCAGTATTTTCAGTATTCTGGGGTTGTGATGAAACATTCATAACAGGCGGTGGTCAGGGGTAATTAAGCACAGGCCGAGCTGAGGAATGCTGGGTAATTTACGAGCACTGTTTGAGATGCAGGACGAGTTTAGCTTCAGCACCTCTTTCTCCTATTCCTCGACCACCTTTCCTCCTTGTCCACCTCTCCTCCTCCTCCTCTGCTCATCTCGTCAGCCTGACCAGGACAGACTGCTACATGCTCCTATAACTGCATAAACCAGGGAGGGACGGCCCAGTGAGAATATATGTATAACATATAGAATATATATGTTCAAATATATGAATATATAGAGAGATCTGTAATATATCTGTTACTTATAATCAATGATGCGAGAGAACTACCCTAAGTTTGAATTAACCATCTATAAACATTTAAATATTTAGACATATAATCTGGTTATATTTTCCAAATGAAAGATCCTATATTACGCAAAATGTACTCTTATGAACTTATAGCCATGTTATAATGCTACATAAATTGCTACCTCCACAAAAACATGCCCAGAGTTGTTCTGTTTCTTTTACCTTTCAAAAACACAGTTAGTGATGCTAACTGTAGGAGCTGTCTGGGACTTTGTTGGACTTTAAACTGAGCTTTATTTAACCCCCAGCGTGATGTCAGTGCAAAGTATCAGTAGGCCCCTGCTCACTCAAATTCAGTGACGTGAATGTGACCTCTTACCATGTGGAAATCATTGGTTTTATGCAGAGCTCTATTTTTTCTTGTTTCTAATTCTGAGCGTTCCCACAGAGGGAGGAGCCACAGGGTCTTTTGTCCATTTTGGTCGGACCGTCTGAGGCAAAAATAAAAATATCACAGAGAAAAGAGAAGAGGAGAGGATGGCCAAAGCAGGCAACTGACCTACATGCTGTCAGGTGATGGAGGAAGACGAGAGAGGGAGGAGAGAGGGAGGAGGAAACAAGGAGGGGAAAGAGAAGAGAGTGGGGAAAGAAGAGAGAGAACAAGTGGGAAAAGAGAGTAGAGAAGAGAGAAAGATTAGGACTGATAGAGCAAAGGGAGAGAGGAGAGACAGGGGAATGGTTGAAGAGAGAGTGAAGACGAGGAGAGTGGGGAGAGAGAGGAGAGGAGAGAGTGAAGGAGAATGGGGGTAGAGAAAGCAAGGGAGGGAAACTAGGGAAGGGAGGAGAGTGAGTGGGAGAGGCGTGAGAGAGAGGGATGACAAGAGGGGGAAAGAAGGGAGAGAAAGAGAAAGGAAGAGAGAGGGAGAGATGGAGGAGGGAAGGGGGGTGGAGGGTTTGGCTTTTTGTTGTAGACAGGGAAGAGCTGCCAGTAATTAGAGCAATGTGACTGTTGATGGAGAGAGAGAAAGAGGGAGAGAGGGACAGAAAGCAGAGGAAGAGAGAAAAGAGAGAGAGAGAATGTCAGTGGTGAGGTAGAGAGAGGGGAAGAAAAAAAGAAGTGGAGGAGGGAGTGAAGGAGAGAGCATGTGGATGGTGTAGGAGAGAGAAAGAGGGAGGGAAAGAGAGGAGACGAGGAGGGGCAGTAAATAAGAGAGAGAATAGGAGGGGAAGTGAAGCGGGGAGAAAGGGAAAGACAGAATGAGGTGAAGGTGTGAAAGAGATGGGAAGAGAGAAAGAGAGGAGGGAGGTATTAATAGACGCAGCAGGTGTATGGCTGCAGAATGGCTCAGGGGTCACAGCACACACACATCAGAGTCATGAGATCAATTCTTGGCTCAAACCATTTCACTGAATGTCTCTCCCCACTCTTTACAGTATTTCATGTAACTGGTTTTGAGCTGTTACTTGCAGAGAGCCTGTGACACCGACCACGCAGATTTGACCCACAGAGCTCCAAGGCCTGTGGGACAGCATGGACAGATTTGAATCTTTTTCAAAACCCCAAATCACATGAAATATATACCTGATGTAAACCAGGACCAGGTAGAGCAAAGACAAATGTGTTTAAAAATCTACATTTGTAAAGAGCCTCAAGGCCAGGCAGGTCACTGTTATGGCGCTTGGCCCTGGTGCCCACTCATTTTGTGCCTTCCATTCTATGAATGCAAATCTGTGAATGCAAATCCCCTTTTCCTCGCCTCACTTGGGTTGGCACCAGTACCCCGTATAGTGGTTGGTGTATTGGACTCCCGCTCCACCAATCTGCGGTTTCCACCTGCCAGTGCCTGCCTCCATAAAAGTGCCGTGTACCTGCCAGTCCGCGTGGCTGGATCACTGCAAACAGCTTGCCTTAGGATTATGTCTCTTTGGATCTGTTGTGTATATAATTGCAACTGAGGCCCTAGAGGTCGCTAGCAACCTACAGTTGTAATTGCTTTTTGTAATTGAGTTGATTTAGCCTACTTTTGAGTTTATTGTATACTTGTAGGATATACCGATATCCTACGTTTGCTTATTAATTAAAAGAGTCACCTATTATTACCCATTAAGTTACGTTGTCTATGTTACTTCCTTTCATCCCTAGGAACAGGTTTTAACAGTCACAATATATATATTTTTTTGGCTGAGCAGACCGCCCTGTTTAAAACTTTCCTCTTTTTGGCTGTAATGGGACCGAACCACACAGAGACAGAGCCAAACAGAAGACTTTCAAAGGTGGAGTGATTAATTATTAATGGAATATTATTTTTATTATCAGTAAAAAGCAGCACAAAGAACTGCATTACATCACCAGTGTCCTTGTCAGAACAGAACACAGTAACAGCATCTGGTTATACAGCATTAAACATGGGTGAGGTGCTGAGTCTTTATTACCAGACGACAGGACCTGTGGTGTAATGAGTGAGTCCTGAATACTAAAGTCCAGCATTCAAACAGACCAGACCAATCACAGGTTAGAGTCTAGTCATGTGAGAAAGTTATTCTCAATGACAAATGTCCTCAGCTGGAACAACCCAACCCAAAGTTTCAACATTTCTGATTGGTCCTTCCTTCTGAGTCAGTTCACTCTCATTATATTTTAAGGTCCTATATTACACAAAATGGATTCCTGTGAGCTTTAAGTCATGTTATAATGTTGTTACCTCCTCAAAAACAGACCTGGAGTGTTTTGTTTCATTCACATGTGTTTGAGTAATCCTTTATTATTAGTCTGTCTACATTTCCAAAACTCAAAATGCTCTGTTCACAGCTCCTTTTACCTTTAGTTCAGTAGGCAAGTCCAGGTGTGAAGTTATCCAAATCATTCTAGTGACGGTGTTTAAAAACACAGTGAAGCACTTCCTGTAACAGCACATGACATCACAAGGTGGAACAGGGTGTTTTCTGTTTGAGAGAAGAACTCAGGCTAAAGGCCGCCACACACTACAGGAAAAACTGCCTGATTTTGGCTGCGATTTCCTTCTCCCCAAGTCGGGTGACTTTGTGTCTTTGTGTGCAATTTTGAAGCCACAGTGCTTCTTATGTGTGTGGTGTCTGTGTGACTCTGAGCTGCTCTGTCAGATCATAACCACTTAACATCAGCAACGCTACGACAACAGCCGATAAGTGTCAGGGGCAGATGGGTGATGGACACAGAGACGAAAGATACAAACTCAGGATATAGCAAAAATAATGAGAAGATTTTATTACTCACCTCTTGTAAAGTGGTAAATTTAAAGTGCAGCATCTCATCCACATTATCCATAGAAATTGTTCTCCGCAAATAATGACATCCAGTCCACAAAACTGAGCTATTAATCCAGTTTGAGGCATTCTTAAAAGTAAAAAGGCAAGAGTAAATAGTTCCTCACCTGTGTCTGTTACATCCACACAGCACACGGATCGAGGTGAAGCTGCGGATAGGCGACAGTGACCTGTGTACTTTATCGCCAATCTAAGATCATGTTTCTGAAGTATTGCACCACATTTCGCAAATAATAATAACACAGATTTGTCTTGTATCTAAACTCGAAGTGCAGGGCTCTGATCTTTTGAACACTTAAGAGTCGCAAAGCAAGTGGTTTTACTGTAGACAGGAAACAGCAGACACGATTGCGCTCACAACTGTGTAGGCTGTGGTCCGCAGCCATATCTCGCTGCAGTCTTTGTGATCGGAGATTTTAATTCTCATAAGATTCTCCTCGTGTTTGTGGTGTGCTCTTTTTGTCGTATGTTTAAAAATTGTTTAAGACCAAACTATTCTTTGGTGTGTGGCAGCCTTAAATCTGCAGGGTTTGTGTGTTAAACGTGTGTGAATGAAACAAAACACAACTCCAGGTCTGTTTGTAACGAGGAAACATTACGTATAACAGATGAGATAATAGTGTAATATGGGCCCTTTAACATTTCTGATTGGTCCTTCTTTTTGAGCCAGTTAAATCTCAGTATATTTAATAAGAGTGCAGTGTTTAGTCAGTGTGTGGTTAATATATTCTCTCTCTGTTCTTATCAAGCTCACAGACTCCAGTTAAAGAGACTGAAGCTGGACTCCCTCGAGATGCTCCCTAACTGCTCCTCCACTACAGCCCCAACACTGCACTGTAAACATCTGTGAAAATGTTTTGATTTTACCTTAACTAATCCACATTTATTTACAGGAAAATATTACTTGACTGCCATTTTGGGATTTCTTCAATTTAAACATCTAATAGTGAACTTAGCTTTCCACCTGCTTGTCTCCATGCGATGTTACAGCTATGCCTGGAATGTCCCAAAGTCTGGCATTAATCCTAACTATATCCATGGAGGAAAGCCGTTAATACCATCAAGATACGTCACATGTCAGATCTGTGAATAGGCAAGCCCATCATTATCATCAGAATAACAAGTATTTTTAAAGAAGACATATTGTGCTTATGTCTGCTATATAGTTATAATTTATGACGCCTGTCGATCAATATTCATCTAAAACAACTTAATAAAAGAAACAAATCGGCTGACTTCTACGTTCAAAAACTGTGGTGCTCACTGGGAGCTGATGTTGCCTTAAACCTCATGACAACAAAGCACCGCATGCTGTGGGCCCCTCCTATGGAGAGCTGCACATCACACTAGAGCAGAGCATTTGTTTTTTCCATTTGGTCCAAAATGACTACGTGACGCTGTCTAACCCTACAAGTTTCACTGATTAATAAAATAAAACTGGAGAAGGAAGTACGTACGTGAGCATGTACTGGTGAAGGTGAAAACAGACGTTGATCGGCAAAATGGCGTCTTGAAAATAAGTAATTCAAGATTACTCACATACAAATCACTTCTAATACAAGTTGATTTTGCAGAATAGGTCTGCTTTAACCTACTATGCAGCTATTGCATTTTCACAGTACTACGTAACATGTTTTTATGAGCCTATATAAAACTGATTAAAAGTTCTTCTTGTTTATTAGTTTCCCGTTCGTCTGTGTCCGCATTCCCTTTAATGTGATTTTCTGTGAGTTAGCACATGCAGCTGGGAGCCTGCTCAAACATGTGCTCCTATGGGAGACTGTATGTACCATCCACAGGCAATTAAAGGGGCGGCCGCGACATGAACATCGATACTGGGTCTGAATCAGAACTAGATCTGGTCTCAGAGGACACATCTGATGGATCCTCGGCCCACTTGTAATTTAAACCCATCACTGGACTGTCTCTCTCTGTTACTATTGACAACAAGCAACTTTCAGATATCACTAGTTTATTTAATCTAGACTGGTAAAGAGGAACTATGGAACATTTCTGGTGGAGCATGTGACACCACAGAAAGCAGGTTACAGATAGGTGGAGAGACGACCAATCACTTAAATTTTATTGAAAAGTTAAAGAGAAGTTAAAGAGGGGGATTTAATAGTTATATAAGTGGAGTTAATATGATTAACTTAGATTCAGGAGCTGGGCCACACCTCAACCTCCTCTCCAGCCAACCACAGCTCATCTCGACCACGTCTTCAATTACCCAGAAGTCCTATTTATACAGCCTATCCTGACAACACCGTCAGTGTCAGCTCTCTCGACTCGATAAATATCTTTATCGTATTTCATTGTTGTGGCGTGGTCCTTGCTAGTGAATTACATTTAAAGGTCCTATATTATGCAAAGTGTGAGCTTGTGAGCTTAAAGACAAGCAAGAAGGTTACCTCCTCAAAAACAGACCTGGACTTGTGTTTTGTTTCATTCACACATGTTTGAGTAACTCTTCAGTATTAGTCTGTCAACATTTCCAAAGCTCAAAATGCTGTTCTACCTAGAGATTGGCAATTCCAGGTCTGAAATGCTCCAAATGATTCTAGTTAAAGTGTGTGGCATTTAAAAACACAGTGGAGCACTTGCTGTATTATCACATGACATCACAAGGTGGAACAGAGTGTTTTCTGTTTGAGAGAAGAACTCTGCAGGGTCTGTGTGTCATATATACAGTATCTCTTCTCAGTTTTTTCTTTCCAACCCACTGCCTTGCCATCTTAAATACAATAAAGAATACATCATGATAACATAATTTAAACAATATGTGAAAAATGTAATTTCCATAGCCTGACATGTGCTGTACAAATATTTGCTATTTCCCATCATGCACCTGTAATGCCTCCATCTCCACACGTCTCCATAAACTGTGAAACGTGGTCTGATGCTCCTCGTCTCAGTAATGTGCTCTCATGTGATCTGTCATGGTTCACTCTGTACGCCTGTACACAGCCAGAGGATTCAAGTGCCTAGCAGGTTTTCTGACTTTTTTTTATAGTACAGGTGGTCAATATTTATCATAGTTCTAAATCAGTTAATTGGCAGTTTGAGGAAGAAAGTTGAAAGTACAAACATATAGGAAAGTAGCTCTGAGTTGCAGGGGTGGAAAGTAACGAATTACATTTACTCACGTTACTGTAATTGAGTAGTTTTTATGAGTACTTTGTAATTTTCTAAGTAGTTTTTGAAACAGGTAATTTTACTTTTACTCAAGTACATTTTAAGGCAAGTATTTTACTTCACTACATTGAAAGCCGCCCACGTTACTGAGTAAAATAATATCGGCAAAAAAAAAAAAAGCGGAAAAAAAAAATAATAATAATGCGGGAAAAAAATCTGCCGGAACTGAAAGGAAATTGCATTGCGCGGGTTTTCGTGCGGCAATTCCATTGCTTCACAACAATCTGAATCAAGGCGTTGGAAGATGGCTAGTAGTGCGGAATCAGATATGGAGGTCATAGAAGAAGATGCATCAAATTCTGGAGAGGAAAGCCATAGAAACCCTTGGCCAAACCTCGATGGCCTATTCTCATTTAAACGAAAAAAAGGCAGCAACATAATAATGCAGTGTAAAATGTGTTTGCCCCGCCGAACCGAGCTTTCAGCTTACAAGACCTCAACATCAAATTTAAGAAAGCATGTGGCGGTAAGTACAAATATAGGCCTATATGTTTTGCCTGTTATACCCAAACGGTATATTTATTGTTGTTTGGTTAACACAATCTGGCTTCATGATATCAATTATTTTCCATCCTGATCACGAACATTTCAAGTGAAGTAGCCGAGAGTTGGAAAATCACCTCACGTTTAAAATTGGCTTTAGAGGACAGTCAGAAATAATAAGAATGCAGGACTTTAGTTTGCGATTGGTCTCTTAATAAATCATCTTAATTTATGTTGGCTATAGAATAGTTCATGGGTCGGCAACCTTAAATACTCAAAGAGCCATTTGGACCGTCTCCCACAGAAAAGAAAACACCCGGAGCCACAAAACCCTTTTGACTCTAAACCAGCGCTAACCAGGGGAACTACAGGCAAAACTACAACTCCCAGAAAACAACAATCGCACCATCCTCCACTACAGCTCTCAAGCGCGAGTCTTAAGAGAATTATTTACACCTTTCAGTCTTTTCATCACAACAGTAGCAACATAAATAAAGTGCATGAGTGAAATAAAGAACACGTACGACCTGCACACCTATAATCTCTGAAAAGTTTAACATGAACCATCTCCAACGCGATAGAAGCACAGAACAGACTCACCATAGGCAGAACATCCCTCAGTCACAGAAAGAACACGCATATTCCACTGAGTCCTGCCCTTTAGTCCGACAGAAGCTGACCGCATCAGCGGCACAAGGAGCTGGTGAGCTTATAGTTTATGCAAATTAGCCATGTGGTTTTAAGTTTCGCTTCTGTATAACGTAAACAAATGTGCGCAAAGCTGCATTAAACACATTATTATTTGAGTCCTCCTCGTAGGAAATAAAAATCCAAACTTAAATTATCCACCCGCAGAACCAAAAATGCGTCTGCTTCTGTGTTCCGTCATCATTTTTATCGCGTGTACCGCGTGTACCAGTCTCATCAGCCGTGAAAGCAAATGAATCTGCCCACGTAGCATTAAGCATTGTTTTCTTCAGAAACTTTTCTTTTCTTGGATTTATCATCATTGGGCCCAAAATCATACTGCTGATGTAGGTGCCGGTAAGTCTGGGCTGCCAGTGTGTGCGGGTGGCGCACATCGGCGGGTTTGACGCATGTTTTGAGCGACAAAAATATTAAAAATGTTTTATTTAAATGTTACAAGATTACCATTATCTACAATTTTAGATTTACATTTAGAAACTAAACTAAAAACTAAAATAAAAAAATACATTGTAATTAAATACTCATTATTATTTTCCAAAGTCACAGGGAGCCACGACAGAACGATGAAAGAGAAACTGCAGGTTTTATAATACAGTTTTATAATACAGGGTACGATTGTTCTAGAATAGGCCTACATTGTAGTCATTGTCTTAAATCTTAAATATTATTTTTTAAATGTGAGTGTGTCTACTATCACCTAACTATTCTGTACCCTCATGTATTGTGTACCTGTGTATTCACAGAGAAAGCATCCATCAAAGCTTGCTGATTTTAGTGCATGTGCACGGAAGTCGCCACAGGAGCAAGGAGGCCAAAGTAAGAGCAAGCTACCAGGCAACCAGGCCAAACTTGCGGTTGGTGGTGCAGTCCGTGTATCTCAAGGGACACTTGACAGGCTCCTTTTGAGGTTTATTTGCGAAGGTCACCACCCCTTCTCTTTGGTTGAACAGCCAGCATTTAAAGACTTCACTGCAGCACTGAATCCTCAATACAAAGTGCTCTCCAGACCCACAGTTAAAAACAAAATTGCAGAAGCTGCCTGTGAAATGAAGACCAAAATGATATCACACCTCAGCAATGTGAATTATGTCGCCACCACAACAGATTGTTGGTCTGCCCACCAGAAAAGCTACATAGGTGTGACATGCCACTGGATTGATGAGGAGACCTTCGAAAGGAAATCGGCTGTGTTGGCATGTAAGAGGCTAAGAGGGTCACACACCTTTGATCTGCTTGCCGGTGTGCTGGATGACATACACTGCAATTATAGAATACAGGGGAAAGTGGTTAGAACCACCACAGATAGTGGCTCAAATTTTGTGAAGGCCTTCTGTATTTTTGGTGAGCAAAGCCAGATGGAGGATGAGGATGCAGAGTCAGACCAGGACAGTTCGGAATTAGATGATGATGTTCAATTCCATGACACATTCAGCATCCTAGAGGAAGACAATGGCCTGGAGTACCAGCTGCCAAAACATCAAAGATGTGCATGCCACCTACTTAACTTGGTTGCCACAACTGATGCTGACATTGCCGAAAAGAAGAATGACACCTACAAGAGGCTGTCACGTGCCGCCTTTGGCAAATGCCAAGGTCTGTGGAATAAGTCAGGTCGCTCGCACACTGCAGCAGAAGTTGTGGAAGATAAATGTAGTCTTCAGCTCATCCGACCTAATAAGACACGATGGAATTCAACATACATGGCTGTGGAGAGAATCATACGCATCATAAAAGAACAAGGGGAGGATGCCATCAGGAGTGTGTGCGAAGAACTGAAACTGAAAATGTGAGTGTTTTTTTACTTTGAAAATATTTAATTAATTAGCATTTGTAACTTAACATTTGTCATAATTCATGATGAATAAACACAGTGTTAATTCAAGAATATAATATAATATAATATAATATAATATAATATAATATAATATAATATAATATAATTTTTTCTTTTTGTATATGGCTGCAAAATCCAAATCCTTCTTTGTAAGAAACTTGTTAAGTTTTATGTGTTTTATTTTATCTTGCACAGGTTGAGTCAAGCAGAAATTGCTTTCCTGGACGAGTTCTGCTCCGTGATGAGGCCAGTGGTAAAGGCCTTGAACATCCTCCAGTCAGAGAGCAACACACACCTTGGGTGGTTGCTCCCAGTCATCTATGAATTGCAGTCCAAACTGAGAAGGCAGGAAGCGTCCACCAAGGTGTGTCTGCCACTCATCAAGGCGCTTCAGCAAGGTGTCCAGAAGCATTTTGGAGGGATGATGAAGGACCAGGAACTTATTTCTGCAGCAATCCTCCTTCCAAAATTTAAGACTGGCTGGACTGACAATGCTGAAATCATTGAAGCAGGTGTGATTTCATTATTTAATGTCAGTAATATATTTTAGTTTTGTTCATTTGTTCATTCTACCAACAAATGCATAGTAATAACATTTAAAAATAGAATATGTCTGTTATCTGAAGTTGTAGCTGTTTGTAGTACTCTTTTAGAGCAAATAACACATAACTTAATTGCCCAATGCTGTTTTTCATGAAACAGGTCTACTCTATGTCAGACATCACCTCGACCAAATGGAGACAGAAGAGAAGCACGGTGGACAAAGACAACATTCATCTGATGAAGAGGATTTCTTCACCATCATGAAGGCCAGAAGGTCACAGGGTTCAGGGGAGTTAGAGGGCTACCTTGCCTGTGCTTTGGAAAATATGGATCTTCTGAACTCTTTTCCAAATATAAAACAACTGTCTCTGAAACTCAACACAGGCCTTCCAGCCTCAGCCGCCTGTGAGCGTCTTTTCAGCACTGCTGGTTTGTTGTTCACAGCGAAGAGAGCACGGATTAGTTCTACAAACTTTGAAAATCAACTCCTGCTCAAACTGAACAAGAGCTTTGTAGGTCTAATGCTGTAGTATCCAGTGGGCCGAATACTCTGTGGGACATGGCACTTTGTTTTATTTTTTATCAGTTTGCAATATATGCAACATTTCCACTGTTTTGCGATACTGGTACTTTGATTTTGGTTTTATTCTCTTTACTTTTATTGTAGTGTTGTGAGTTGGATCATATGACCGAACATAGAGTGCACATTACAGTATACCTCTCAACAGATTGTGACTATGTGTTGTGGAACACAGAAGTAAGTGCACCATGTTACTGAGCTCAGTTATGAGCTGCGAGTTTGCGATTTGTGCACTTTATACAGCTAAAGGTTGATTAAAACAACTTGTGCTGGATTTGGTTTATGACTCATCCTTTTTTACATCAAATAATTGAAAGTAACTAAGTAACTTTTACTCAAAGTACATTTGAAATGAAGTAATTTTTTACTTTTACTCAAATACATTTTCAGATGGGTACTTTTACTTTTACTTGAGTAGGATTTAAGCAAAGTAAAGATACTTTTACTCAATTACAATTTTTCAGTACTTTTTCCACCTCTGCTGAGTTGTAAAACAGAATCCCTCTGCCTATGTCTTCAACACTGAAACTTCCAAAATGCAGAGACAGTTTTAGCATGAATTTACAAAATAAAGGTGTTGTCATTTATTTTCATTTGACTAATTCTAACTTTTATGCAATTTAGAGTTCTAGTATGTTCTAGTATGGTTGCATTTATGGAATTACCTCCACATGTGTAATTTCTGCTATCCGTTTCCAACCAGGAAGTGAATTTATTGCCTTGGATCCTGAATACACACTTCTCCAATACATTACAAAGATGTGAGTCCGGTCATCGTTAAAGCTTCAGATGGGTCTGATTGACAGATGGATTATCCAATCAGGGGCACACATGATCCATCTGTATCAAAACAAATATGGCTGCTCAAGAGGAAAAAGGAACAAAATATGACAGGGGACTGAAAAACATGGAGGATTTCTGCAAAATCAGTGAGCGAAGCACTACACTCTGTTCATCGGAGGGGAGAGAAATGTGATTTTGTTTGTAAATGATGGTGACCAATGAGCTCCTTCGTTTCACGTGTCACTATAGTAAACAAATCTGACTGGACGATCATGTTCTGTCTCGAGGCACAGCGAAGGGAGTGCAGAATGATATCCCTCTGTCTGTCATTTCAGATTTGCAGTTATGTCATTGATTATATTACAGAAACAAGCTTTGCGAATCATCCATAAAGTTGGATTTTTAGAACACACCCATAATCTTTTTATCCAATCCAAGCTCCTTAAGATTCCTGACCTTGTAAAATATTATACACTGGTAATATTATTTAAAGCATTCAACAATTTCCTACCAAGTAATCTACAAGCATGTTCAAAATGAGAGAGAGAACTCATATTTTAAGAAGGTATGGAAATTTCAAATTGCCCAATGTTTGAACTACCTGTAAAAGTTTCTGTGTGTATATGTGGTGTAAAACTCTGGAACAGTATGGATCCATATCTCAAAAAATGCCAAAATATCCATAAATTCAAGTTGTTATATAAACATATGGTCTGGTATATAGAGTGGGTCTTAATATTAGAACTATACTGCCTTCTGTAGTGCTGGTTTATGCTTGTTGTTTCCTCACCATTGCTGATATGTTCTGTCACCCTCGCTGTGTTAAAGAGAGATTTCGCAGGTCTTTCCTTCCTGCTGCTGTCAGACTGTACAATGATCAATGCTAGTCATGTGTCATCTCCATAGCAACTATGTGTCATCTCCATAGTAATAATAACAATGTGCAATATTATTTAAAGTCACTTTACCTGCTACTTATTTATTTAACCACCACTGTCCATCATAGAGTCCGTCGCAGAGGCAAAAACTCGGGGAGGAGGGGAGGAGGACTATCGGACGGCCTCAAGGAAATTCTGGCAAACCTTTTGACGCCTCAGGAGAGGGAAGCAGTGCTTCACCAACACTGTTTACAGTGTGGGTGGAGAGCTGTTGACCTCGACTGGGGATGTTGTCGGATGGTGGAAGGAATACTTTGAGGATCTCCTCAATTCCACCGTCACATCTTCTGAGGAGGAAGCAGAGGCTGGGGACTCGGAGGCGGATTCATCCATCACCCTGGCTGAACTCACTGAGGTGATTGGCAAGCTCCTCGGTGGCAAGGCTCCGGGGGTGGATGAGATCTGTCCTGAGTATCTTAAGTCTGTGGATGTTGTGGGGCTGTCTTGGCTGACACGTCTCTGCAACATCACGTGGTGGTCGGGGACAGTGCCTCTGGACTGGCGGACCAGGGTGGTGGTCCCTTTGTTTAAGAAGGGGGACCGGAGGGTGTGTTCCAACTACAGGGGAATCACACTCCTCAGCCTCCCCGGTAAGGTCTATTCCAGGGTACTGGAGAGGAGAATCCGACCAATGGTCGAACCTCGGATTCAGGAGGAGCAGTGTGTTTTTCGTCCCGGACGCAGAACACTGGACCAGCTCTGTATTCTCCATCGGGTGCTCGAGGGTTCATGGGAGTTTGCCCAACAAGTTCACATGTGCTTTGTGGATCTGGAGAAGGCATTCGACCGTGTCCCTCATGGAGTCCTGTGGGGGGTGCTCTGGGAGTATGGGGTCCGGGGCTCTTTGTTAAGGGCTATTCGGTCCCTGTATGACCGGAGCAGGAGCTGTGTTCGCATTGCTGGTAGTAAATCGGACCTGTTTCCGGTGCATGTTGGACTCTGCCAGGGCTGCCCTTTGTCACCGGTTCTGTTCATTGTATTTATGGACAGAATTTCGAGGGGCAGTCAGGGGCCGGAGGGGATCCGGTTTGGGGACCACAGGATCTCATCTCTGCTGTTTGCAGATGATGTTGTCCTGATGGCTTCATCGAACTGGGACCTCCAACGTGCACTGGGGCGGTTTGCAGCCGAGTGTGAAGCTGCTGGGATTAGGATCAGCTCCTCCAAATCCGAGGCCATGGTTCTCGACCGGAAAAAGGTGGCTTGCCCTCTCCGGGTGGGTGGAGAGTCTTTGCCTCAAGTGGAGGAGTTCAAGTATCTCGGGGTCTTGTTCACGAGTGAGGGGAGGATGGACCGTGAGATTGACAGACAGATTGGTGCAGCGTCGGCAGTGATGCAGTCGCTGTACCGGACTGTTGTGGTGAAGAGGGAGCTGAGCCAAAAGGCAAAGCTCTCGATTTACTGTCAATCTACGTTCCTCCCCTCACCTATGGGCATGAGCTTTGGGTATTGACCGAAAGGACAAGATCGCGGATACAAGCGGCCGAAATGAGTTTCCTCCACAGAGTGGCTGGGCGCACCCTTAGAGATAGGGTGATGAGCTCAGTCACACGGTAGGTGCTTGGAGTAGAGCCGCTGCTCCTGTACGTCGAGAGGAGCAGCTGAGGTGGCTTGGGCATCTGTTCCGGATGTCTCCTGGACGCCTCCCTCGGGAGCTGTTCCGGGCATGTCCCACGGAATGTAGGCCCCGGGGAAGACCCAGGACACGCTGGAGGGACTATGTCTCTCGGCTGGCCTGGGAATGCCTTGGGGTCCCCCCGGAGGAGCTGAAGGAAGTGTCCGGGGTGAAGGAAGTCTGGGAGTCCCTGCTTAGACTGTTGCCCCTGCGACCCGGCCCCGGATAAGCGGAAGAAAATGAATGGATGGATGGTCTAATGTAAAATGTCTGAAGAATGCAAAAGAAAGCTCATTATGTTAAATTAGATGAGGGTTAGGGTTATAAGCGTCACAAAATAAGTAAATAAAAGAAAAATCTTTATGTTTAATATTTTGTCAAATCTTAAATATAATTATGTTAATTATGTTTTAGTGAAATCAGTAGTAGGTGCAGTGTTCCAGTCCAAATGAAGGTGGCACTGTTATCGCTCTGATCGTTTTAATGGGATTCGTGGTTTTAAACACATGTCAAGGACAAAGATTGAGCTGCCGCGTTTGAATAAGTGTGAGCTTTGGTATTTGTGTGTGTGTGTGTGTCTGTGTGTGTGTGTGTGTGTGCGTGCGTGCGTGCGTGCGTGCGTGCATGTGTGCGTGTGTGCGTTTGGAGGATTTGAGAAGGATTATGAGATGATTTGATAACATACGGTTTGGACATAAAACGTAAACAATGTATTTACCGATATGGATCTATGCACAGCTCAACAGATAACGGTAAAAATGGCTGGAATGCTTTTATTGCACAAGCATTAAAGATGCACCAACATGGCTTTAGATGTTATTGTTTTGCTTGGTTGTTTGTTGGTTGGGCATAGCCCTGATAACAGAAGTGGCATGGGCTCTTATGGCTCAGTTCACATTGTAAAAGTATAGAAAGTTGCTGCTGTATAACATTAAGTATAAAAAAAGGACCAATGGCTATCCTGTCCTTATTTTAAAGCCCCAGTATGTAATTTTCTGGAGGTAGCACGTTACCTGCACGATTCTATAGAAATAGAAAGTTAAAGCCATACTTTGGAACATACTCTGTGGAGATAGATATTTTTTATGCCATACTGTGGAATATTATTACCACAGGAACATCATTTCCATGGAAACAAGGAGCTCTTCTCCAGACCAAAACAGAATCAGGTATGTGGAGAGAAAAGATGCATGTTTTTTTGTTTTTTTATCCATCCATCCATCCATCCATCTTCTCCCGCTTAATCCGGCTGGGTCGCGGGGGCAGCACACTGCCCATTACTCTGTGCACCAGACCCCTATGAACCCCTCTGCAGGTGGTGAGCCCACAGGAGGTTATTTATTTATTTATTTATTTATTTATTTATTTATTTATTTATTTATTTATTTATTTATTTTTTCCAGTGCAATAAACACAACCAAAATGAAAAAAACAAACAAACAACAAAACATGTTTTTACTTTATTATATACATAAAAAGTTAAAAAGTTCCATATTATGTAGATAAAAGGTTCCATATACACAAATAATCTATATCTAGCTCAAACCAGCAGCAAACTAAAATTGGCAGCAATATGAACTGAATAAGACAAGAGAACATTTATTTGTTCCACAATGGGGAAATTCCATTGCAAATTCCCTACTTTGAATAGAGTTAAAAAAAAAAAAAAAAAAACTTCCTCAGGATCCTCTCTCTCCTCCGCTCATCTCCTATAACTGTATCTGCCGTCTTCTCTCTCACTCTCTCCCCTTTCGACCCTTCTTTACCCCCTCTCCCATCCCATCTATCTGTTCTCTTTCCCTTTCTCTCCCCTCTCTCCTCCCCTCTCTCCCCTTTCACTCTCTCTACCTGCTCCACCTCTCTCCTCTTTCCCCCTCTCCCCTCCACTCCTCCTCTGGCCTGTACCTGATGGATGTCCGCTCCAGTATGGCTCCTGTCTCTCTGCTCACAAATCAATGGCGTTGGACTGCAGCCTCCGCAATGCAGCTCCTCTGGACCTCCTCTGTGCAGCTCCTGTACCACACACAAACACAGGGGGCGCTATAGAGAAACATGTAACCACCTGACAAACCATAGACTGTATATATAAATGGACATGGTTAACCTGCAAGCCGGCGAAGTGGTGAGTACCTTCAACAACCTCGCTCCTGACTGGCTCTTTGGTTGTGCACACGGCTTTCCAAATATGAAGCTCGGTTGCAAATTAGCTGCTCTAACCTTATACAAAGTTACATCAAGTCAAACGCTCTTTCACATACAAATTAATGATGAGGGCAAAAAGGTAATGTCATGGTATTTATGTCAGTTATCTGATCTCCTCACAGTCACATGTAAAAGAGGATGTGTAGTGGTCACCAAACACAGAAATCTCAGCTGAATGTTGGTTAGCCGTTAGCACACATGCCAGTTTTATGCTAATTATGATCAAAAATAAAACACTAAAATACCAAAACGTTTACACACACAGCACTGACTTTTAACAAGGCTTTTGATCTCACCTAACACCTTCATAAATAGTGATTTTTAAGGGCTAATGCTGATGGCTATAAGAAAAAAAATCATAGAACTACAATAAAATCTGAAAGTGATCCCAAGATGGTGTCGTATTGTTTTAAATGGCCCCAAAATAATTTTCTCTTCCGCATCACTTCCTCAATCCGAGTGAGCTCCTCCCACCCCTGTGACATCTGTAACGTGCACGGCCTGGAGCATTTGGACTAATCAGAGCAAGAGCTGCTACAGCGGAGTGAGCGCGGGCTCAGTGCGGGGCTAAGCTAAGTCTTACAAAGATCACTTTTAGGAGCTTTGGGGATTTAAAAATGTTTAAAAGTTTATGTTGTGAAAATAGAGAAAAATCCCTACAACAGGCATGTCCAAACTAGGCCCGTGGGCCAAATGCGGCCCTCAAACTAATTTTTCTTGGCCCTCAGGCTTCCGGGTGAATTGGCCCAAATTACCTTGAGCAGGACTTTTGACTGCAAGTTTTTTGAAACTCTAACTTGATAAGACAATATTTAATATTTATTGTGTGGTTTTGTGGATCTTAGCATGAATAAAGGACTGATGGCTCATTCTAATGTGTTAAACATGAATATTTCAATTATTCACTGTACTGAGCACCAGTCTATGGCCCTCGATCGGCCCTCTGCTTCGTCTGTGTTTAGATATGTGGCCCTTGATGAAAAAAGTTTGAACACTCCTGCCCTACAAGATCCGTCCTTTGTGAAAGTTGTGGATGCCCTGTCAGAACACGGGCAGTTTGAATTCCCAAAATGCATTGCGCTCTATGGGAGAATTCTTTCTGGGCCCAAGCTCCCAGAAGCTGCAGTACCTGGAACGGCCACTAGTCGGTCTGGAACCTGGACAGAGGGGGAGGAGCTTATCCAGTTTTTATTCTAGATCCATGGGAAAAATATAGGGCTCCAGTTTTCCAAAATCTTCCCAGACTAACTGAGTTACGAAGTGGATGAAAGCATCACCATCGAACACCGCATCTGCTAAGTACTGTATATGTCTGTTGATGCTTTGCAGCTAATGTTATCCACATTCTATAGGGCTGTGATGATAACTCTAAGCAATGCTCTGTCTGAAGCTCTGTCAGACCTTATTCTGAGCTTTGTTTTCACACAGTCTGACCAGAAATAATTGACTTAGTTATAACGAGAAAAGGTGAGCTGATTTGTGCTGTTAAACAAGTCTCACATGTAATATTAATTGCAAATTAGCTAGCATTAGCCAACAGTTTTTCAATTAGTCACTCTCACCTTTTTGTTGAAAATCAAATCAGAAGGACCATGAATGCTCTTATTGATCTTATTGATCACTGTTATTTAAATCCATTTTGTATTTTTCTTGAGTTTTTAGCCAATCTTTTTCGGTAGCGTTTGCTAATGTGTACATTTGCCACTTTTACATGAGAGCTTTAATTCCAATCAAAAGTAATTTAATTTTGAATAAAAAATGTAATTCCGCTTTAAAAAGATCATGTAAATACTTAATTCCTAATGAAAATGATTATTCAGAATTAAACTTAATTCCGAAATAAGGGTGGGTGGTTTATTCCAATTTTAAAGCCAAATTAATTTAATTTAATGTTTATTCCTCTTAAAAATAATTCCAGTTGTCCGGCGCATGCTCGTTGGGTCACCCTTCTGACGTGATGACGCTGTGATGATAACATGGCCGCCCAGTGCAAACATTGGTCTCGAACCGAAACAATTATTTTAATAATTTCCCTGGAAGAACTACAAATAATGAAAAGAGTGGATGCAGAAAACAGAAAAACACTAATCAAACCGAGATGACAAAAAGCCGGTAGCAACTGATTGTGCGTTTTCTTCCAGTAGACGTAAATACGTTTGTGTCCCTGTCCAATCAGAACCCTTCCTGACCTCCAGACGTTGAGCAGAATGAAATAAAGCCGATTTAATGTGTTTTTCATGTAAACCTCAATTTGGAATTATTATTTCCATGTAAACTCGAAGGAGAATAATTTAATTCCAAACTATTTAATTTGGAACAACTAATTCGGAATAAAAAAAAAAAAAAAACATCATGTAAATGTGGTTATCGTGTCTCCATGGTAGCCATAGAGATATATGTAGAACACCCTGGGCATGATGTCACTGTATCAATATTTCTATGTAACTGGTAGCCTCCAGGCTCTGGTCTCCCCTGAGCAGCTCCTATAGCACAAACATAAACCCAGGGAGCGCTATGACTGAAAGAATCCAGTCCTTTCTCCATCAGTCTGTCTCCAGTCCCATTCAAACCAGTTTAAACTCTATCCACACGCACCAGAGCAGCAGAACACAGCGAATGGACAGATAACAGAAGCCTCTGGTCTTGGGAGATTAATCGTGAATGAATTCAGACTGCAGTGGAACAGTTGCATTTATCAAATTGCAAAGGCGGCAGATCTTTAGGTAATATAAAGTCCGCTGCAGAGAGCTCACTGCCATGTGTCTCTATGGGGCTTATTCTGTCTAAAAGCTGCTAATCCTGTAGTATAGATTTCATGTTTTGAAATGTGTGTCAGATGCCCTCCAGGTGTCTGTGTGCGGTCTTATTCTAGGTAAAATCTGCTACTAAAGATGGTGGATTATTGAAATACTGTAGGGGTCCCCAAGTCATGTGGAGGAGCAGTAGCTCTACTCCGAGTTCCTCTGTGTGACTGAGTTCCCCACCCTATCTCTGAGGGAGTACCCACCCACCCTGCAGAGGAAACTCATTTTGAATGATCCTAAGAGCTGTTGCCAGGGACATTATGTCTCTGACAGGGTCTCTCATGGCAACAGGTCATGGGTGACGGGTCAGACTAAGAGTTCACACATCTCCTATGGACAGTGAGTTTTGTTTTTTTTCTTTCAATGTTAAATGTATTAATGGGGATACACTGGTGACTGTCTGATTTGTGTTCTCTGATAGATGCATACTTACCCCTCTGTACCATTGCTATTCTCTGATTTCACTGTGAAAGACCATGTAGATTTGATTGTATACTGTAGAGCATGCCAGAAAAATACAGTAAAAATAATGTTTTGCAGCAGTACCTTGTGTTGTTGTTCATTTGTATCACTTGCTAACACTCACTAACCCTTAACTATCAACTCACTTGACTCCTCCCTCTTCAACAACTCCAAATGTCAGAGCACTTCCTCCTCTTTATCTGTCTCTGCTTCTGTGCTCTTTTATAACTGTGGAGACATCTACCATACTTAAACTGCCTGCTCAAAGTGTGGGGCCAGGGTGTTCAGCTGAGGAAATGAACACCAAGCAAACTGTCAACAAAATACAACTGTAATCTAGGTCTGCACCTGTCTTCTCCTCTGGCTCTGCTCCTGTCTGCACCTTGTCTGCTCGTCTGGCTCTGCTCCTGTCTTCTCCTCTGGCTCTGCTCCTGTCTGCACCTGTCTGCTGCTCTGGCTCTTCTCTTGTCTACTCCTGTCTGAGCCTGTCTCTGCCACTGTTTGCAGAGGAAACTAAATGCAGAGGTGTCAGGATACAACATAAAGAGTGTTTTTTTTGTTTTGTTTTGTTTTTTCACAGTAACTTTAATGAAAGCTCAGTGCAGTGAACAGAGAATTAAAAGTCAAATAAAGAGAGAAAAGAGACACTTTAGGCAAATACTGTCAGGACAATGTTTGAGCAGTATTGCAAATATTAGGCCTATACTATTACCAGTGTACACTCTATGCCTCCTGCATTTGACCCATCCTTCAGGGTCTCTGGGTTAAACCCATAGACTGTATATATAACATATAACAACATAGCTAACCCGCTAGCCGCCATGTTCCTAATAGTAAGTTCGTTCCTTCTGCCCTTGGTTCCCAGTCCTCCAGCTAAGGTAGTCCTGACCAAGACCAGCTCAAGATCTGGAGATGGGTCCCACTGTTCCTGACAGGTTTAACCCAGAGACACGAAGGATGGGTCAAATGTAGGTTTAACCACTGACTGTATGAAGAAGTGGTCTAAGCGAGTGTGACATCACCCACAGCGTTTGTCTTCACTCAAATGAAGCTCTTGATGCTAGTGGTTACAGGAACGAATTTGGAGCCAAGCTCAAAATTATGAATACTATTTTTTTGATGGACAAAATAGCGAAAGAGAAACACGAGGATCATGCAAAGTGGGTTAATAGGAACATTTTAAGACCAAAATGATGAGGCTCACAGCAGCAGTTACAGAGACAGGGGCCACAACATTCTAAAATAGGTCAATGGGAGCCAGAGTCAAAAGGAGCTGGAAGAGCTGCATGTGAACTTCCTATTTGGAACGCGAAGGCTAGCGCGTTAGCTATGTCCATTTATAAATACAGTCTATGGTGCAAGCATTATGACTTATTCTTCTTAAAACTTATTTGTACTGCACGAAAATAATAATAATAATAATAATAATAATAATAATAATAATAATAATAATAATAATAATAATAATAACATTCATAAGGCTGCACTAAAGTTGTTTGTATTCTCAGATCTGTGTTCTTTGTCCAGGTTAAAGGAGGACGGGACTTTTCTATAAACAAAAGGCTGAAGCAGGGAGAGCTCGTTTAGGCCAGGGACAAAATGTTTCTGACAGGGTAAATTCTCTCGTCTCGCCACACCGCCCTGCACCTGCCTGCACCTGTCTGCTCCCACCTGCTCCTGTCTGCTCCTGCGAACCCATAGCCTCCTTACTGAGAGGAGGATTCTTATTGATTTCTTGTTTATTTCTGTGACAAAGTGTTGGTTCTCGATGAGCCTGAGGAGAGACACAGCTAAATGAGAAGAGATGGATCATTTTACACTCTCTCTCTCACCTGTTTTTTCTCTTTCTTCCCTTCTGTCTCTCTGTCTTTCTACCTCTATCCAATTATCTTTTTATTTCTCTCCCCTTGTTTTTATCTCTTTCTCTCTCTTTCTGATCCATCTTTACTATCCAGATCTCTTCCTCTCTAACCATCCCTTCTATCCGTCTCTCTCTTCCTCCTCTTTCTCTCATTCTCTCCCTCCCTCCTTCTGTTTCTTTCTCTTCTTTTACGCTCCCTTTCTGACCCCTATTGTAAACTTTCTCTCTCTCCCCTCTCCCTTCTGTTTTTTCTGCTTTTCTGTTCTCTCTCTTCTCCCTCTCTCACCCCCCTCCCTCCCCCTGTCTTTTTTTCTCTAACAATCTGTCACTCCAGTTTGCTCTCTCTCCTTCTGTTTTCCCCCAGTCACTCCTCCTCGCTCTCCCTCTCTCTCCTTCTTGCTCTCTCACCCCTCATCCCTCCCCTCCCTCCTCTCCTCCATCTCTGCTGTACACTGTTCCTGATGTTCCTTCATTTATCTGTTCAGATCTTCTCCTCTCCCTCCCTCCTCCTCTCCTTCACTGTACTCTAGCGTTCTTTCACTCGTTCAAATCTCCTCACCGTACCTCCTCCTCCTTTCTTCTCCTCCTCTCCTCCACTGTAGCTTTCCTTCACTCGTCTGTGTAGGGCTCCTCTCTCTTTCTCTCTCTCTCTCCCCCTCCCCCTCCATTCTTCTCCTTTCCTCTCCTCCTGTTCATTCTAGCGTTCTTTCACTCGTCCTTTGGGGTTTTGGGGAGAGTCAGAAGAGAAATCACAAACATTTCTGTTAGCATCAGGCCACAGCTTTATAACTCTGATCGTCTGGAGACAGCCCTCCTCCTCCTCTCTACCCTCTCATCCTCCCTTTCTCCAAATCTTTCCTCTCACCTCCCATCTCTCTACTCTCTTAATTCCATCATCTTCTCTCTCCCTCTTTTCCTCCCTCTCTTTCTTTTCTCTCTCCTCCTCTTCTTCTCCTTCTCGTCTTTCCTCCCCTCTCCTTTGCTCGATCCTATCTCTCCCTCCCTCTCTTTCTTTCTCTCTCCCTCTCTCTTCGCCCCCTCTCTCTGTCTCCCTCTCTGTCCTTCTCATCTCTCCTCCCCTGTCCACCTCTTTATCCTCTCTTTCTTCCTAATCTCAAACAAAATATTTAAAGCCAGAAATAACTGTTAGAAACTCTCCATTTTGTTTTGAACTACTACATATGAACTCCTGATCTCATGCAGGATACAGAACCAGTGGCTTTCTAGGTGATTTAGTGGTTAGAACTTTTGCCTCATAGTGAGAAGGTGAGATTTTGTTTGTAAATGAAGAATGGCCAATGAGCTCCTTCGTTTCACATGTGTCACTGAAATAAACAAACCTGATTGGACCGGAACAGGGCGAACAGTGCATATTAATGACAGTGTGACAGAGGGTGAGTGAGGAGCAGAAGGAAAGAGGGGGACAATGGGGGACAGAGCTGGTGTCAGTGGGGGACAGTTGGAGACAGTTGGACAGAGGGTCAGTGGGGGACAGTGGGACAGAGCTGAGGTCAGTGAGGGTCAGTGGGGGACAGAGGGACAAAGGAACAAAGCTGGGGTCAGTGGGGGTCAGTGAGGGGCAGAGGGGTGCGGGACAGAGGGTCAGTGTGGGACAGAGCTGGGGTCAGTGGAAGACAATGGGAGACAGAGGGACAGAGGGTGTGAGAGGGACAGTGGGGGACAGTTCCACATGAGGACATTTCCAGAGCACTGAGGCATTTTGGA
Source organism: Taenioides sp. WSHXM2023 (assembly GCA_029959045.1). Taxonomy (NCBI): domain Eukaryota; kingdom Metazoa; phylum Chordata; class Actinopteri; order Gobiiformes; family Gobiidae; genus Taenioides; species Taenioides sp. WSHXM2023. The sequence continues at coordinate 31,220,555 of CM057100.1, forward strand.
GCAGGGGACCAGATGCCCGGGACAGAGCGATGAGGTCTGTGAGTGGAGCTGACAGCAGACAATGGGCGTTTCACTCGAGGTCAAACCAAGGACGACTGTGCACCAGCACCGAGAAGGAACAGAAGAAATAAACAAGCGTGGAGTGTGTTTGGATCAGAGTGTTTTTAGTGTTTTAAGGTGCACTTTGTGATTGTTTTACCCAGAATGCTCCATGGTACGGCATTATCGATATGTTATTATAAATGGTGTAGTCCCTCATTTGTCCAGGAGTGGCCCAAAGCTTGTCACTTCAAAAACCATGTGCGCAGTTTCACCTCTCCACAGAGCTGACCTGTAAGTGTGTATAAAACAATATTACAAAGCAGCTTGGATGAGCAGCGAAACGTATTCGACCAAATAAACTCTGTCCAGTTGACAAATTAAATTTCTCCTTTTGCTATGGATTCTACCTGGACGACTGAGGGACATAACATTTATTATAGTGTTACCAAAAAGACAAATGAAATTTAAACAAAATCCAGTTGGATTAATACCACAGCACTCAGGGACTTCCAAATGAACCCACTGTTACAAGATCATTAGCCAATTATTTTCACTGGGGTAAATATGTGATAAAACCTTAATAAGTGACAGGGTGGGGGTGTTCTACATGTATCTCTATGGTGGCATGTTCAGTAGTTTTCATAAAGACACGATGCACCCATTAGCAAACAGTTTCAAAAAATGCATTCAGAAAGCACATTTTCAGGAGCCTGTGATCAGTCTGAGAGTTCATGGTCCTGTTTAGGAGTTTGATTTTCAACTAAAAGGTGAAAGTGACTCACTGAAAAACTGTTGGCTCATGACTCATTCCTTGTTTCATTGTATTGGTCAATTCTTGTTCTTTGATGCAGTCGATACAGTTCGTATACCGTGCGTCCAACAAGGGCTGTTCCATTATGGCCCAAAAAATGTATCAAATCAACTGACAGACCATCTTTTCTGTGTGATTTCCCATTTTTTCCAGTTTTACCTGTTTTTCTTATTTCCGTTTTGGTTATAGGTTTGTTCACAGTGCCATTTGAAACTGTTCAATATAAGGCGAATATGTTTTTTGATTCATTCAGTGAAGGCCTCAGATAAAGTTCACTGTAAAATAGCTTCACATACTTACACATTTCTTCTGGGTTTGAATGTTTTTGATCATCTTTCATTAATATGGTTCTATTCATATTTCATTTTGGTTGGCAATTTTTGGTCTATTATTCGTTTTTAGAAAAAAAACAAAAAAAAAAAAAAAACAGCTAGTGGTCTTTTGCCCCTTTTCGAGCCATTTGCTCCGTAACTGTAATTTTATGTGTGAGAGACTTCTTTAAAAGCCCAAACATCTCACTTGTTGTAGTTCCAACTAAGTCAGTTCTTTATGGTCAGATTGTGGTCAAATAAAACTGAGATTCAAATCGAACACATAGTTGCCTACAGTTGACCAATAGTACTTACCATGGCAGACTTCTACACATGGGTATTCGTCATCGTAAACATGTGGGGACATCGTGAGTGCATTAGATCGCCGTGGTGACAGTCGTGAGCGTGTGACGTCACCCTGACTCATGCTGTTTTTATGACTCACACACACACACACACACACACCTACACACACACACACACACACACACACACACACATACACACACACACACACACACACACACAGGTCTATATACAGATGCTGTCTGTGCTGTGTGGAACTTGTGAATAATAAGAAAAAATAAGACACGGATTTATGGGACTTGAGATAAGATTTATTTGTCCAACAATCGGGAAATTCCATACAATAGTTGAGGCAAACTGATGATTAGAATCAAACAATCAAACAGCTGATATCTTGTCATGGTTTGTTAAAGCAGACCTGTTCTGCAAAATGAACTTTTCAGAGCTTTTAACCATGTTATAGTAGTTTCCTTCTCATTGACCCTCTGAAGTTGTATTTGAAATGATTCGTGAATGTTTGAGTCATCTTTAGTTGCTTATTTTCTACATGCCATTTTGCCGATCAACCTCTGTTTTCACCATCACCATACGCCAAATGCTGTCCAATTTTATTTTCTTAATCAGTGATTGTGACAAAGTGGGCCTTTGTACTCACCTTAATTTCATTTCATAATTGTTAATTTCTCCATAATCAACTGAATTGCTAGATAAAACTATCCCGGGTTTGTTTTATCTAGTTTGTTTAGTTCCTTTAACATAACACAACACACTCAAGTTAATTTAAATATATTTTATTTGGTTAGATTAGAGATGGCCGTCTTGAACCAGGCGATTCGGCACTGTGTCGAAGCCCCAAAGTGCATGCGCTTCAAAACACTGTTTCAAAACACAATTCGAGACCCCTATGTCACGTGAACCCTCGTTGTTTCGCAAGTGCTTCACCAGGGGGCGACTGTGTCGAAGCTGGGTTTGATTGACAGAGGTTTCAACGAACCACTGAACTGCTGAACTGCGCACCTTTCTCAACCTAACTCCCTCTAAGTTTAAAAGAGGTGCTAGCACTTCTGTCCCTTGTGGGTTTTGTGAGAGGAGAGACACAACTGCGATTTTTAATGAACAACAGGTTGCAATACAATTCATGGCCGTTGTTTACAGACATTGCACATAAATACAAAAAGTTACATTTACACATACAATCAAACATTAAAATGATGTACAAATCATGTAAAACAGTTACAAGTTAAGAAGGCTGTCTCAGATGTTCTCAGTCTGGATTTAAAGTCATTCAATGATATAAACAGGTTAACAATGGGATGGGCGTTTCAAAACATGAATGAAACACTCTGGATGTTGTAGTTCTAACATATTGCCACTAGATGTCACTATGGAGAGAGTTTTGAACTGTGTTTCAGCGCTTCGGCACAATCGCTCCAACTGCTTAGGTGTTTCATGAAGCCTCACTTTGCCCATCCCTAGGTTAGATCTATTCAGTTTAGTTAAACATGTCACTCTCGTCTGGTCTACGGTCTTGTCTTATTCCTTGAGTGACTCTCTCCGCTCTGCTCTCCAAAACCAAATTAACTATAGATTTGATAAATTGGTCTCTGAACGCTATTGACACCATTTTTTCAACAAGACAAGCAGGATCGGGCGAACCTGCGTGCCCTGCGGGAACCTACGCTGCCGGATACACGATGGACGGTTGTGACAAGTGGCGAGTTGTGTGTCTGTCAGCGCTTTCCGTAGAGGACATAGAGGATTTATACTTACTCGGAACCATGATTACAGGACTTTTGCTGATTGGATTAGGCATGGCCCTGTCTTTTAAGGAAAATCGGAGTACCGAGGCAGCAGTTCAAAGCCCCACTTGGCTGCCCGGATTGATTGAAACGATGGGCAAAGCTGCCAATACTCAAACTGTGACTTTGAGCCGTATTATGGAAGGTTTGGCGGCCTCGCACCGCACCACATCTCGGAGAGGTTAGCAGTCATGGACCGCAGACTGGATGGAACTTTGGCTCTTATTCGCAATACGGAAAACATCACGGAGAAGACTGACACTTTGCACAGAGAGATGAGAAGACCTTGAGATGAGAAATGGACAAACAGAGCAGTGTTGTAGAATTGGACGCAGCTGCTCGCTCTAAAACCTAAACAACCCAATCTTATCTTTTGACCTCCCCAAGCTGCACCGGTCACGACCAAGGCCGGGCTGGTGTCAAATCGCCCTGAGATTACAGCGGAGGGAGCCTGGCCCCTCCCCAACCCCTCGCAGCTTTGTACCCCCGACTGGGTGAGCGGGTCTGTTCATCCAGCGCCCCAGTGGCTGCAGGATCCGGATGGCTGCTTGCCTACGTTGGGTTACCTCCACACCCCTCCCCTACCCTGTTGCTAGTCCTGTGAAAATGTTTGTACTGTGTTTTGACTGTGGTGCTGATGTTCGGAGGTGTTTTTTATTTGTGTACTCACTCCATACTTTGCCCCGATAGGAGCATGGTCTGGGGGCGGTTCTCTTTTTTTTTTTTCTCCTCCCTCTACCCTCATGTTATGCTGCATTGTTTATTCCTATCTGCTACCTGTCTTCTGGTCCGGTCCATGTAGTCTTCCCCATGTCATATTGTTTTGTTTTGTTTTTTGTATTGACTGGTCCAATTTTGATTGTTTTGTATGTCTTGCACATGTGAAGCAATTGACAAATAAAGGCATTCATTCATTCATTCACATGGTCTGGAGACAAAAGAGGGGGCGTACCCTGAGACGGACATATTTATAGTCTCTGGGGGGAGGTTTTAGGACAGACCATGTGGAGGGGAGAATTGGTTTCAGTTCCTTTTGTTTGTTTGGTTTTGTATATTTGATTTGGATGTTTTAGTGTTTATAGGTTACAGTAAAAACTTTAAGTTAAAGGAGACTTAGGCCCATGTTGTAGAGCGAGAGGTAACTCTAGATGAAAATTATGTTGCCTTACAGCCAACCTGATGAGGGATCTTGGAATTACCTGGAGGGAGGAGCTTCCTTTGGGGACCACTATAAAAGCAGGTCAGCTTAGCCTCTCAGGGGGACACATCTGTGTAGCCGGGTACACGTGGGGTTTTTCCTTAGTTTCTGTTGCTTATGCCTAAGTTGGAGCAGAGTTATTTTTTTGTAAATATGTAATTTTTTTGTTGTGTTTGCCACGATACCACGGTGAATTTTCTGTATAAATTTTGGGACAAATACGGAACATTTTCAGAGTCTGCCTCCTACTTAAGACCACTTTGGCCAGCTTCCCCACAGTGATACACGAAGGATTTGGTTGTGTAGTCATTTTGGTACAAATGAAATGCACAAATGAAGTAGAGTTGTATAGCACTTTTTTTGGACACTCAAAGATGCTTTACAGCGCCCCACTGTGGCTGCTGATTTTCCCAGCAGTCTCCCATCCAAGTACTAACCAGGCACAGCCCTGCTTAGCTTCTGAGATCTGACAGGATCAGGTTTTGACAAGGACGTTTGGCCATGTTTGGTGACATAAATGATATAAAACTCGACTGGCTCAGATTAGGCCTAGAGCAGAGAGGAGAGGAAAGGAGAGAGGAAGAGGAGAGGAAAGGAGAGAGGGAGAGGAGAGGAAAGGAGAGGTAGAGGAGAGGCAGAGGAGAGGCATATGTTTTGTAATACACAATTCAGTCTACACTGTAAAAGAGAAGAGGGAAGAGGGAAACAACTGTTCTTTGAGTTAAAACACAAACTTACAGAGCAACGTAAGTATGCAAATATTGCCTACTTGTTATTTTTGAAAATGTACTACATAACTTTTCTGGTTTTCTGGATCTGCCACCTGCTTGTCACCTTGGCGATCTGAAGATGTTATGTTCTACAGTATGGCATTCAACTTTTCTACCATACATGTATTTAATTACAGGTTTTTCTATTGCTAATAATGCGTCTTCACAAACATAACTTCTTATGTTGGATTTTCTAACTTTCTGTTGGTTAAATCAGTGTTCCTGCTCAGCTCCTAATCATGCAGTTGTGATTTTGGACTTTACAAAAATACACTGAACACTTACATTTATGTTGCATACAGACCCCAGCGTTGGGTTTACATGGAAAGTCTGTAGGGGACGTGCATCTGGGCTAGAAAAATCAGAAGTTTTATGCAAAATCCACAGCTCTCTACTCTAATGGACTCTCCTCTCCACAGACCTGAGAGAGAAAGAAGGGAATTCAAGTTTTGCTGCTACAACATTTCCACTGCGCGTCTCAGTTGCCTTTGTGTCTCGGTCAAAGGTGTCAGGTCAGGAGGACTGGTCAGGTAGGGTCAGCAGATCTGTGTCAGAGCAGTTTGAGGAGAGGAAGAGCCAAAAGTTTCCCCCCTCTGTGTCCTGCAGCATCACAGCAGCCTGCAGGTGAACACAACAGGAAGGACCTCACTCTTACTCCACTCTGGTGTTTCAGTTAGTGATGCAATCATTCATTCCCTCCTCTGGAAAGTCTAGGAGTATTTTCTCTGGAAGGTCTGATCATTACTTGCTCACCTACTCTACTCACCTACCTATCTTCATGGAGATAGATATGTTTAATGTCATACTGTGGAACATTAGACAGAAAGCAATAATATCTTGATAAATACAAGTAACCCACCACCAGAAGAGTTACACACTTCATCTTTGTTGCAAAAAACCCACCAGACACAGAGAGAACATGCAAACTCCTGCTATGCTAATAATGCTGACTACTCTGTCACAATGTTAGCAATGATCTACTTTAGTCACAGAAGAAAAACACTTTTTTGAATACATTTGTAAAACGTTGGTCCATTTATTTGGAAACTATTATCAATAAGGACTAGAAAGTTTGATTTCCAAGCGTTCTTGTTCTTTAGTGTAAATGGCCAGAGGGTCTGACTGTTTCTAACCACCTCCAGTGAAAAAGTTCCATTTATTCATCAGACTGAACAGAGCTGAGACTGAAACAGACCAATGATAATGTGGGATTAATAAAACATGTCTTATTTATAAACCAGGAAGGACAGAAAATGCATGAGAAAATGTGAAACTGCATAGTAACAAGTGTGGTAGAGTGGTTAGTAGAGATGTAATGATACGGTACGATATTTATTGTTATATACAGTCCATATCGAGTCCAGGGAGGCGTCCAGGAGGCCTCCGGAACAGATGCCCGAGCCAACTCAACTGGCTTCTTTCGATGTGGAGGAGCAGTGGCTCTACTCTGATCTCCTCCCGTGTGACAGTGCTCCTCACCGTAGGGGAGCACCCTGCCACTCAACGGAGGAAACTCATTTTTTTCATTTTATTCATTTATTATTATTATTATTTTTTTGTCATAATAAGTTCATTTAATTAGAATTAAAATCACTTCAATTTAGTAACTCAACCTGCAAAACAAAGCAAAATTATGAAAATGTGACTTTTTACATTGTAATTCCCAAAACATTGACATTTGTCGCACTATGGTCATATATGGACATTTTTTAAATTTGAACACATGTTCTATACTCACAGCCCTTCCATTTGATTTGGATCCTGTCTTTGTTTTATCCCTGGTTCTTCTGTCCGCTGCCTCCAATGCTCAGCCCCAAATATCCATCAAATCTGGGCCATAAAAGTGAGAGCGAGCAGCGTAGAGGAGCTATCGGCAGCACCATAACACAGCAGATTATTTATGGACCTCAGAGGCACCTGTACGTGAGGAGGGGAGGGGGGTTTTACATAGGAGTTTATGATGGCATTTCATATCCACTGCCACAGGCACAGACACGAAATCTGCATTTAAATCAATATATAAAAGCATGATTTGTTCTTAATGATACAGGACAGTTACTCAAATGGAGGAACACACTGGACTTTGACTGTCTGTGTCATTTAAAGGCACTGTACCTTATGTTTACTGTCTTAAAAATGTGAAAAACAGAATTAGTTCATTTTAAAGGTGCATTGTGTAACTTTCCTGTTGGAGGGCCTGTTACCTGTTTGTGTCCACAGAGATATTATTGCTTTGCCTGCAGTGTTCCAAAGTATGGCATTAAACTTATCAATCTCCATAGAGGAAAGCAGGAGACACCACCAGGCCAATTTACAAGTGAGATCTGTGAATAGGAATACCCATGATTGAATAAATGCATCTTATATAAGTTTAATAGCATATTATGGAACATTACAGACAAAGCAATAGCATTTCCATGGTGGCAGACCACCAACCTGAAAAGTTTCAGAGTGCACCAGTTGGCAATGTCCAAAGTTATTCCTCACTTACCTGAGTCCTGGTTTACTCCAGGTTCTGCCCTGGTTCAGTCCTAGTCCAGTCCTGGTTTAGTCCTGATCTAGTCCTGTTCAGTACTGATTTAGTCCTGATTTAGTCCTGGTTCAGTCCTAGTCTAGTCCTAGTTTAGTCCTGGTCTAGTCCTGGTTTAGTCCTGGTTTAGTCCTGATCTAGTCCTGATCTAGTCCTGGTTCAGTTCTGATTTAGTCCTGGTTTAGTTCTGGTTTACTCCTTGTTCAGTCCTAGTCTAGTACTAGTCTAGTCCTAGTTTGGTCCTGGTCTAGTCCTGGTCCAGTCCATGTTGGGCTTATAGGACAGTTCTTTCTGGGTCTCAGGTTTAATTTCAGGCCCAGTCAGCTCCTGAGTGGATTTAGTGCATAGCCAGCAGCAGCAGTCACAGCCTGAATATACGACTGACATACAGAGGAAAGACGGAGAGAGAGAGGGGGAGAAAAAAGGAGGAAGAAGAGGAAAGGGGGAGAGAGAGAGAGGAGAGAGGAGGGAAGGAGAGGGAAAGAAAGGGAGGAGGAGGGAGTGAAGGAGAAATGGGGAGGGAGGAGAGAGAGGAGAATGAGACGGAAGGAAGTGGGGTGAGTGAGGGAGGAGGAGGGAGAGAAGGAGGCTGAGAAGGGAAGGGAAGGAGGGAGAGAGAGGGGGGAAGCAGGGTTGAGAGTGGGGGAGAAGGGAGGGAGGTGAAGGAGGAGGAAAGGGAGAGAGTGGAGAGTAAGTGGGAGATATTAGATGAGGGGTTGTAATGGTCACAACAACTACCATGTTAACCACACATTTCCTGATTCCTGATTTCTGGTACAGAGCCTTTAAAGGACCCATATTACATTATTTTCTGATCTGTAATTGCCAATCTCTCCTGAAGTCAAGGTAAAAGGAGCTGTTAACTTGAAAACTGCCACCATATGACATCACGAGGTGGAAGAGAGCAGTTAGAGCTCGACAGCGAAAGTGTTACTCAAACATGTGTGAATAAAACAAAACACAACTCCAGGTCTGTTTTTGAGGAGGTAACGGCATTCTAGCATGGTTTAAAGCTCACAAGAGTCCATGTAGGAATTTTAAGTGTCTCTTTAAGTGTCTCTTTCGTCTCAAGTTGATGTTTTATAGGTTTGTGTTGCATCACTACTTTTGCCTCGTGACCAGCTCTTGATAAATGAACACTATTCAGCTCACCTGGGCAAATAAAGGTTCAATAAATAAAGGAAATCAACTTTCTGTGCATAAGACAAAAGCCCAAACGGTAAACTGTGTTGAATAAAGAGAGTGACAAAGAGCAGAGACGGGCCTCATGCACCAGCCCCTCACCAGCCACGCTAACATTGTCATTCTGCTGCTGCTCAGAGCGCGCAGGGAAATAGAAACCACAGACATATTTGATTAAAACTGTGAGCTGGGAAAGAGGGAGGAAGAGGAGAGAGAGGGGAGGAAAGGAGAGGAGGAGGAAAGAGAAAGAGGAGAAGAAGAGGGAAGGAGAGAAGGAGGAGAGAGAGAAAGCAGGGGGGAAGGAGAGAAGAGGGAGAGAAGGGGAGGAGAGGAAGAGGAGAGGATGATGAAAGAGAGAGAAGGAGGAAAAAAGGGAGGAGAGGAGAAGGGGAGAGATAGAGAGAGGGGAGGAGAGGAGGTGGAGAAGATGAGGAAAGAGAGAGATGGAGGAAAAAAGGGAGAGGAGAGAGAGAAGAGAGGGAGGAAAGAGAGAAAGGCGGAGGGAAGGAGAGAGAGGGGATGAGAGGGAAAGGAAAGAGAGGGGGGAGGAGATAGAGTGGGGAGAGCAAGTGGAGACAGGAGAGAGACAAGGGAAAGAGGAAAAGGCAAGGGGGGCAGGAGGGGACAGAAAGAGATAGAGGGGAGAAGGTCAGAGAGGCTGAAGAGGATAGGTAGGAAGGGAGCAATAGATAGAAGATGGGAAGGGTGGTCAGTGAGTAAGGTAGCAAAATAGGAGAGGAGGTAGAGGGAATGGGTGGAGAGAGAGAAAGAAAGGGGAGTCTGGGAGAAGAGAGAGATCGAGATTGGAAGCAGGAAGGGGGGAGAAAAAGGGAGAGACACAGAGAGGGAGGAGGAGAGAGAGCAGGTGTGTAAACATGCAGGTATATGAAAGAACAGTGACAGGAGAGGTGCAGTGGACATAGGCTTTGTTTAAATATTGTCAGATGGATTCTCTGAAGAACCTTCAGAGCCTTTGTGTGAGTTTGTGTTGGCCTGGTTTTATCTTGGCTCAAAGAAGATACTTCAATATTTCAAAAACTCCAGACTGACTCCTTTGGTTAAAACTACATAGCTTTAGCTTTTGACCATATCCATCCATTTTCTTCCGCTTATCCGGGGCCGGGTCTCAGAGGGAACAGTCTAAGCAGGGACTCCCAGACTTCCTTCACCCCGGACTCTTCCTCCAGCTCCTCCGGGGGGACCCCAATGTGTTCCCAGGCCAGCCGAGAGACATAGTCCCTCCAACGTGTCCTGGGTCTTCCTCCTGCCGGTGGGAAAAGCCCAGAACACCTCCCGAGGGAGGCGTCCAGGAGGCATCCGGAACAGATGCCCGAGCCACCTCAGCTGGCTCCTCTCGATGTGGAGGAGCAGCGGCTCTACTCCGAACTCCTTCCGTGTGACTGAGCTCCTCACCATATCTCTAAGGGAGTGCCCAGCTACTCTGCCGAGGAAGCTCATTTCGGCTGCTTGTATCCGCGATCTTGTCCTTTCGGTCATTACCCAAAGCTCATGACCATAGGTGAGAGTAGGAACGCAGACTGACTCGTAAATTGAGAGCTTTGCCTTTCAGCTCAGCTCCCTCTTCACCACAACAGTCCGATAAGCGACCACATCACTGCAGACGCTACACCAATCCATCTGTCAATCTCACGCTCCATCCTTCCCTCACTCATGAACAAGACCCAGAGATATTTGAGCTCCTCCACTTGAGGCAGGGACTCTCCACCCACCCGGAGAGGGTAAGCCACCTTTTTCCAGTTAAGAACCATGGTCTCGGATTTGGAGGGGCTGATCCTCATCCCAGCCGCTTCACACTTGGCTGCAAACTGCCCCAGTGCACGTTGGAGGTCCCAGTCCAATGAAGCCATCAGAACAACATCATCTGCAAACAGCAGAGATGAGATCCTGTGGTCCCCAAACCGGACCCCCTCCCGCCCCTGACTGCGCCTAGAAATTCTGTCCATAAATACAATGAACAGAACCTGTGACAAAGGGCAGCCCTGCCGAGGCCAACATGCACCAGAAACAGGTCTGCAATGGGCCCCGAACCCCATACTCCTGGACCACTCCCCACAGAACACCACGAGGGACACGGTCAAATGCCTTCTCCAGATCCACAAAGCACATGTAGACTGGTTGGGCAAACTCCCATGAACCTTCAAGCACCTGATTGAGAGTACAGAGCTGGTCCAGTGTTCCGCGGCCGGGACAAAAAAAACACTGCTCTTCCTGAAACCTAGGTTTGACTATAGGTCGGATTTCTCCTCTCCAGTACGCTGGAACAGACCTTACCGGGGAGGCTGAGGAGTGTGATTCCCCTGTAGTTGGAACACACCCTCTGGTCCCCCTTCTTAAACAGACCACCCCAGTTTGTTAGTCCAGAGGTACTGTCCCCAACCGCCACGCAATGTTGCAGAGACGTGTCAGCCAAGACAGTCCCACAACATCCAGTGACTTAAGATACTCAGGACAGATCTCATCTGCCCCTGGAGCCTTGACACTAAGGAGCTTACTAACCACCTCAGTGAGTTCAGTCAGGGTGATGGACGAGTCCGCCTCCGAGTCCCCAGCCTCTGCTTCCTCCTCAGAAGACATGACAGTAGGATTGAGGAGATCCTCAAAGTATTCCTTCCACCGTCCAACAGCATCCCCAGTCAAGGTCAACAGTTCTCCACCCGCACTGTAAACAGTGTTGGTGAAGCACTGCTTCCCCCTCCTGAGGCACTGGAAGGTTTGCCAGAATTTCTTTGAGGCCGTCTGATAGTCCTTTTCCATGGCCTCCATGGCCTAACTCCTCCCAACCCCGAGTTTTTACCTCTGCAACGGCCCTGGCTGCAGCACGCTTGGCCCGCCGGTACCTGTCAGCTGCTTCAGGAGTCCCATGAGCCAACAAGGCCCTATAAGACTCCTTCTTCAGCCTGACGGCATCCCTTACTTCCGGGGTCCATCACTGGGTTCGGGGATTGCTGGCGCGACAGGCACCACAGACCTTACGACCACAGCTATGAACGGCTGCATCGAAAATAAAGGCCGAGAACAAAGCCCACTCGGACTCCTAGAATCTTGGAGAAGCTCTCCCAGAGGTGTGAGTTGAAGGTCCCCCTGACAGTTGGCTCTGCCAGACGTTCCCAACAGACCTTCACTATACGCTTGGGCCTGCCAGGTCTTTCCAGCTTCCTCCTCTCCCAGCGGACCCAACTCACAACCAGGTGGTGATCGGTTGACAGCTCTGCCCCTCTCTTTACCAAGTGTCCAAGACACGCGGCTGGAGGTCAGATGACACGACAGCAAAGTCGATCATTGACCTCCGGCCTAGGGTGTCCTGCTGCCACATGCACTGATGGATACCCTTGTGCTCGAACATGGTATTTGTTATGGACAAACCGTGGCTAGCACAGAAGTCCAATAACAGAACACTGCTCGGGTTCGGGATCAGGGAGGCCGTTCCTCCCAATCACCCCTCTCCAGGTGTCACTGTCGTTGCCCACGTAGGCGTTGAAGTCCCCCAGTAGAACAACGGAGTCCCGGCCGGTGCACTATTCAGTACCCCTCCCAGAGACTCCAAGAAGGCCAGGTACTCTGCACTTCTGTTTGGCCCATAGGCCGACACAACAGTGGGAGACCTGTCCCTGACCCGAAAGCGCAGGGACGCAACCCTCTTGTTCACCGGGGTGAACTCCAACACATGGCGGCTGAGTTCTGGGGCTGAGCTGTGAGGCCCCTGCCTTCAACTGCCACCCAGATCTCCTTGCATCGGTCCTCCTGTGGGTGGTGGGTCCACGGGAGGACAGCCCCACGTCGCTCCTTCGGGCTGTGCCCGGCCAGGCCCTGTGGGGTAAGGCCCAGCCATCAGACTTTAGCTGTCGAGCACCCACCCCAGGCCTGGCTCCAGGGTAATGCCATTCCGGGTGACATAACTGGCCTTGATTGATTCGTCGTCATGGGGGTTTCTGAACCGCTCTCAGTCTGACCTGTCCCCCAGGACCTGTTTGCCTTGGGTGACACTACCAGGGGCATGAAGCCCCCGACAACATAGCATTCGGACACTCAAACTCCTCCACCATGTTAAGGTGGCAGTTCAAGGATGGGGGGAAGCACTGCTTCACCAACACTGTTTACGGTGAGGGTGGAGAGCTGTTGAAATCAATTGGGGATGTTGTCGGACGGTGGAAAGAATATTTTGAGGATCTCCTCAATCCCACCGTCACGTCTTCTGAGGAGGAAGCAGAGGCTGGGGACTCGGAGTTGGACTCGTCCATCACCCTGGCTGAAGTCTCTGAGGTGGTTGGAACGCTCCTCGATGGCAAGGCTCCGGGAGTGGATGAGATCTGTCCTGAGTATCTTAAGTCTCTGGATGTTGTGGGGCTGTCTTGGCTGACACATCTCTGCAACATTGCGTGGCAGTTGGGGACAGTGCCTCTGGACTGGCAGACCGGGGTGGTGGTCCCTTTGTTCAAAAAGGGGGACCGGAGGCTGTGTTCCAACTACAGGGGAATCACACTCCTCAGCCTCCCCAGTAAGGTCTATTCCAGGGTACTGGAAAGGAGAATCCAACTGATGGTCAAACCTCTGGATTCAGGAGGAGCAGTGTGGTTTTCGTCCCGGCCGCGGAAGAGTGGACCAGCTTTATACTCTCCATCAGGTGCTCGAGGATTCATGGGAGTTTGCCCAACCAGTCCACATGTGCTTTGTGGATCTAGAGAAGGCATTTGACCGTGTCCCTTGTGGGGTCCTGTGGGGAGTGCTCTGGTAGTATGGGGTCCGGGACTCTTTGCTAAGGGCTCTCCGGTCCCTGTATGACCGGAGCAGGAGCTGTGTTCGCATTGCCGGTAGTAAGTCAGACCTGTTTCCGGTGCATGTTGGACTCCGCCAGGGCTGCCCTTTGTCACAGGTTCTGTTCATTGTATTTATGGACAGAATTTCTAGGCGCAGTCAGGGGTCGGAGGGGATCCGGTTTGGGGACCGCAGGATCTCATTTCTGCTGTTTGCAGATGATGTTGTCCTGATGGCTTCATCGGATCGGGACCTCCAACATGCACTGGGGTGGTTTGCAGCCGAGTGTGAAGCGGCTGGGATGAGGATCAGCCCCTCCAAATCCGAGACCATGGTTCTTAACTGGAAAAAGGTGGCTTACCCTCTCCGGGTGGGTGGAGAGTCCCTGCCTCAAGTGGAGGAGTTCAAATATCTCTGGGTCTTGTTCATGAGTGAGGGGAGGATGGACCGTGAGATTGATAGACGGATTGGTGCAGCGTCGGCAGTGATGCAGTAGCTGTATCGGACCGTTGTGGTGAAGAGGGAGCTGAGCCAAAAGGCAAAGCTCTCAATTTACCAGTCAATTTACATTCCTACCCTCACATATGGGTAATGACCGAAAGGACAAGATTGCGGATACAAGTGGCCAAAATGAGTTTCCTCCGCAGAGTGGCTGGGCGCTCCCTTAGAGATATGGTGAGGAGCTCAGTCACATGGGAGGAGCTTGGAGTAGAGCCGCTGCTCCTCCACGTCAAGAGGAGCCATCTGAAATGGCTTAGGCATCTGTTCCGGATGCCTCCTGGACGCCTCCTTCGGGATGTGTTCCGGGCATGTCCCACCGGGAGGAGGCCACGGGGAAGACCCAGGACAGGCTAGAGGGACTATCTCTCTTGGCTGGCCTGGGAACGCCTTGGGGTCCCCCCGGAGGAGCTGGAGGAAGTGTTCGGGGTGAAGGAAATCTGGGAGTCCTTGCTTAGTGTCAGAAAATCACACAGTTATTATGATTCTTAATAGAAAGGTTGTAAAGCTTTCTCTATAAAAAATGAAACTCAGAAGGCAGATTCTGTTTTAAGCTTGCAAGCTTGGGGATCGTAGCGCTTGTTACAGCTCGTCCTACTACCCCAGAGCAGGCCTGGGGGTCCTCGTAGCGTTTGTTACAGCTCGTCCTACCGCCGCAAATCAGGCCTGGGGGTCCTTGTAGCGCTTTTTACAGCTCGTCCTACCGTCCCAAAGCTGACTCTCCCCTTGCTTGCTTTTTATTACAAGACACAGGTCAAAAGGGCAAAAGGCGGTCACATACTACAACATAAGACCCATAAAAATAGAAATAGAAAACAGGATGTGTGTGGTGGTGTGAACACTAAAGCAGACACTGGGTGTCAGACAGTGTCGTAAAACAGAAGTATACTTTGATAAAATATAAAATAAACATTATAAAATATAAAATCCTTTACATTTCCCTCCTGTTTATCAAAGTTTACTACCAAATCATCACATCAAAACAATACTCTTCTCGTAAGCTTTAAGTATGTTTGTCATATTTATAGTACCATAAACTTTTTACACTTAGAGAGAAATGGTTTAAACTTCACAATCATCTTGACTTGACTGGTCTACCAAGAGTACAGTAAGTTCTTCTTCAAGCATCACATTCACTGTACCAGATATCAACTTCTGTACCTGGGTTAGTCAAATATACATGAGTCATGTTCCATTTATCATGGTGTAGGGAGGAAACATGTTCTTCTCCCACCCAGCGTTTATTCTTACTGTTTTGTAGAACTTTCGGAGGGGTCTCATGTCTCCACAGCCATAGGAGAGCTGTGACGACAGTCACGAAGCCTGCAACTGTCAGTCCCTGACGATTCATCATAGCAGTGCCCAGTTTTCACTGTAAGAACACAGTTGTCAACGTAGCAGCGCCCAGTAGTTTACCTTACTGTAAGAACGCTGTTGACGTCACAGCTTACAAAAGAAGTCCTGCGTCAGCGAAGGTCAGCGCTGTTACTCAGGCTCACCGGGGTCAGCAGGTGGTTGGATTGGTGGATCTGTGGTCACCTCTGCCGTGGTCTCGAGTGACGGTCGTAATTTGCAGTGAGACAGGTGGATCCACGTAGACTTTCCTGCAACCTTTACTGCGGTGGGCGTGGCTAGAAGGACTCGATAGGGGCCCTCCCAGCGTGCGCTATTCCAGTTCTTCCTCTTGATGACTTTGATGAAAACTAGGTCTCCGACTTGGACTGGTTGTTGCTGTGGAGATATAATGTCTTGTGGCAGTTCATTTGCATTTTTGCACTCTCGAGTTAGTAATGTTTGTCTCATATAACATGCTAAGTCATGGACAGAGTCAGGTTGGTCTTTTGTTTTCAGATATAAGTCTGGTAATCTGAAAGGTCTTCCATATAGAGTCTCAAAGGGAGTAATTGATTCCCCTTCAGCTGGTAGTATATGCATGTTCATTTTTACCAAGTCTATGCATTCTGGCCATGGTCTTCCTGTTTCCTTTGTGGCTTTGACAAGCTTGTTTTTTATAGTTCCATTTGTTCTCTCTACTAAGCCCGCTGATGTGGGGTGATACACACAATGTCTTTTCAGATTTATGTTCAGGTGTTGGCTCAGTCTTTCAATCACTTCATTCACAAAATGTGTACCATTGTCTGATCTGATTATTTCCGGGATTCCAAAGGTAGGAATTATTGTTTTACATAACGCTTTAGCTACTGTCAGAGCATCTGGTTTAACAGTTGGGAATATTTCAACCCATTTTGAATAAGCACCAATAATTACTAAACAATATTCCATGTTCTGTGCCTTTGACAGTTGGATAAAATCCATGTGTATGGTGTGAAAGGGGTGTGATGGAGTAGTGAAGGAACCTCTTTTGGGCCTTACTTGGCCTTGTGGATTATTTTTAATGCAGATCATACATTGTCTACAAAAAATTTTTGAGTACGTATTGAATCCATATGTGTTGTAATATTTGTTTACTAAGTCCACCATCCCACCTGTTGAGGCATGGCACTGCCCATGGCTCAATTCTGCAGCCCATTTGAACATAGATTTTGGTAACCATGGTTTCTCATTTGGGCCAATATACAATTCTTTTTGTGTTTGGGCTCCCTTCCTAATCCATACATCCTTCTCTGTTGTAGGTGCATCATGTTGATGTTGTTTGAGTATGTCTAATGGATCTAAATCATCAGTGTCCGTTAACATAGCTTCTGTTCTAGTCAGCGCTGCTGCCTTGGCAGCTTTGTCTGCTAGTCTGTTTCCTGCGGAAATGGGGTCATTTCCTTTCGTGTGCGCGTCGCATTTGCAGATGGCTGGTGCTTTTGGGAGTAATATGGCTTCTAACAATTCTTCTAATAGTTGTTTATGTGCTACAGTTTTACCTGTAGTTGTTTTAAACCCTCTCAGTTTCCACTGTCTGCAAAACAGGTGTGCGGAACCAAATACAAATTGGCTGTCTGTGTAAATTGTTACATCTTTGCCTTTATAGAGTTTGCATGCTTCAACCATAGCTTTTATTTCTGCTGCTTGTGCTGACAGTGTAGACTGGAGTTTTTCTGACTTCAATACCTTAGTTTGAGTGGTTATAGCATAACCTACTTGATTTTTTCCTAATGAATCTTTGCTTGCAGAGCCATCTACAAAAATGACATCACCAGTGTGTAATGGTGTGTCTTTTAAATCTGGTCTTGGTTTGTATATTTTTTCTGTGGCCTCAAGACAGTCATGTGGCTCTCCTTCCTCTTTGGTGGGGAGGAGAGTCGCTGGGTTCAGAGTTGAGCATCTTTCTATTTGTAGGTGTGGTTGTGACAGTAAAACTGTCATACACATGAGATGTCTTGCAGGAGACAGAAATGTGCTGTTAGATTGGAGCAGTAGTGCTGACACTGCATGCAAAACTTTCAGCGTCAGTGGGTCAATTTGCTCATTTGATTAACTTTCACGACTCCATTTGCTGACATAACTCTAATAGATTTTCCACTAGGTGACAAGTTAGAGGTGTCTCGAATTACAGTTTTTTCTGCTCCTGAATCAACTAAAAAGAGCATTGGTTCATCATTAACTAGTAATGTTATCTCTGGACGATATTTAAAATCAACTGCGTCAATTTCTAGGTGAATTTCTGCGCCAAGTTGTTCAGGCCAGTTTTCATCTACATCTTGTTGTGTAGGAGTAGAAATATTTGTCTGGGTTTGTGGTTTCACTACCTGTGTATCTGTAGTGTGATATTTGCC
The DNA here is from genome assembly GCA_029959045.1 of Taenioides sp. WSHXM2023. Classification (NCBI taxonomy): domain Eukaryota; kingdom Metazoa; phylum Chordata; class Actinopteri; order Gobiiformes; family Gobiidae; genus Taenioides; species Taenioides sp. WSHXM2023. Next base: position 31,238,500 of record CM057100.1, read on the forward strand.
TTTGCATGTGGTTCCTGTATGGCTGTCTAGTCATATAGTTTCGACTTCCCTGTCTGTGTTCCTGGGGTTCTGTCTGCAGTCTTGGGCAAGGTGTCCCTTTTTGTGACAGATGTAGCAATTTCCTTCTTTGTGATCTGTCTCTTTTTGAGAATTATCAGTTTTTGAGTTATTATATCGTGTACCTTTTGGTTTTTGATTTTTAGTTTTATTGTATGATCTAGTTTGAATTACGTAGGTTTCAGTCCCTTCTTCAGACATGTAAATTTGTGTGGCTTGTTTCTTCTTCTTTTCTTTAATGACTTTGTCTGCATGAATTGCATGTGTGATAAAATCTTCCATAGTAGCGGTGCTCAGACCTACGTAATTCTTTTGGAGCCATGCTTTGACTGGCTCTTTAAAACCATTCAATACTGCCATTTTAAGTTGTTGCAAAAATGGACCTTGTTTGGGGTTGTTGTTGTTGAGGTGGAGTTTCACTTCCTCCTGCCTCGCCTGAAGGACCGGGCTGTGGCGCCTGTCTACATGCTGAGTTTGTACCGTCGTCGTCATCTTTGCGAACAACTGCACAAACTTGGGTTTTTGAATGTTTACGTCTTTTTACCTCCTCCATCCAAATTCTTGCTTGTAGTGTTTGTTTTCCTGGTTTGTGACGCGTTCGACCTTTTTGTTGATCATGTAATGCCAAGTTTGTCAGTAACCTTTGAACTTCAATTTCAGTTAATTTTCCACTGAAATTGTATTTACTTTTCCATTTCTTTAAATTTACACGAGTCAGGAAAACATTGTTTCATGAATTGTTCATCCGTTTCTATTGGTTTTGTTTTTAATTTTACAGATATCTCTTTACTTGCCATTATTATGGTAAGGTCTTAGTCGTTATGTGTCTTGTTGATTTTCGGAGAAAATACTACGTGTCACACTGTCGGCCTCAATGACAATCTTCTACACAAAAACTATTTTTGTGCGGTCATTGACTGGGTGTCCTATCACAATCAACAGTGTGTTTTAGATTCTCGTCAAATACAACGTGACCTAAATCCTTAATGAAAATAAATCTCAATCCACTTTAATAAACTTTGGAAAGTTTATGTTCACACCGGTAGGTTTCCACTTTCCAGGTTTATTGATCTGATAGAGAAATCTTTTCCAATCACACTGTCATTCATCTTTCATACAAGTCAAATAATTCATCTTTCATTCAAGTCAAAAGTCCTGTCTTGTCTTTGGCCAAAGTCCTACTTGGATATATTTCTATTCCAAGGTTGTTTGATCAAACCACTTTGAAAAGCCACTTTTCAAAGTAACTATTCGAATACTAAACTTTAGAATTACGTTACTAAAGTCCAAATAGTATTCAAATTATCTGACCTTCTTTTATGAGTTTCCTGTGAGGTCCGGATAGCGTTTGGTCCGATCGGAGGATGACCCAGGACGATCGGCCACTGGAAACGTGGACTTATCTGGGTCCGTAGACCCAGGCTGTGCACAGACTTCGATCCTCGTCGATCATCCTCTTCTCAGATCCGTTGCTATCCGGCTCGAAGGACCAGAGTAACTGTCAGAAAATCACACAGTTATTATGATTCTTAATAGAAAGGTTGTAAAGCTTTCTCTATAAAAAATGAAACTCAGAAGGCAGATTCTGTTTTAAGCTTGCAAGCTTGGGGATCGTAGCGCTTGTTACAGCTCGTCCTACTACCCCAGAGCAGGCCTGGGGGTCCTCGTAGCGCTTGTTACAGCTCGTCCTACCGCCCCAAATCAGGCCTGGGGGTCCTCGTAGCTCTTTTTACAGCTCGTCCTACCGTCCCAAAGCTGACTCTCCCCTTGCTTGCTTTTTATTACAAGACACAGGTCAAAAGGGCAAAAGGCGGTCACATACTACAACATAACACCCATAAAAATAGAAATAGAAAACAGGATGTGTGTGGTGGTGTGAACACTAAAGCAGACACTGGGTGTCAGACAGTGTCGTAAAACAGAAGTATACTTTGATAAAATATAAAATAAACATTATAAAATATAAAATCCTTTACACTTAGACTGTTGTCCCTGCGATCCAGCCCCGGATAAGCAGAAGAATATGGATGGATGGACAGTTCTTTCAAAGTCCAAAAAGCACATTTAAAACTCAAGAGTCTGCAAAATGTTTTAATAACTTAGCGGTTTATAAAGTTTAAGAAAGAAATTTTAAATACTATTGTAGTTCATGTGGTCATTTGTTACCACAGAGCTGATTAGCTCTGAGCTTCCAAACTTTTAATATAATTTGGTTCGGAAAGTCTATAGAAAAAAACGTAATGAGAAATTTACTTATGGAGCCGGAGGGTGAGTGGTCACTGTTCCATAGTAAATAGTAAATATTCGTAAGTAGTATAAATCATAAACAGAAAGTAAAGCTGGTGTTCTATTGCCATGCTAGTTGCTGTTAGCTTTACTGTGACAGGAAAACTCCAGTCTGGCCTCTGAAAGTTGTGTAAAGCACTTTTAAAATAAATCAGATGCCAGGAATATATAGTATAAATAGCTCTTTTGATACTTTGCAGGGGGTGTTTTATGTGTATTTCTATGATGGAATGTTCAGCAGATGCCAAGGTGACACAAGGCACTCATTTACAAACAGTGCAAAAGTTTTAAAATCGCCTAAAAACTCACGAAAAATACAAAATGGGTTTACACACATTTAAATTAACACCTTTTCAGGAGCCTGTGATCAGTCTGAGCGTTCATGGTCTTGTTTAGGAGTTTGATTTTCAACAAAAAGGTGAGAGTGACTCACTGAAAAATTGCTAGCTAATGCTAGCTAGCTTGTGAGTGTGTGAGTAAGTTTTTTTAACCTGTTGTAGTTCCAGCTAAAGGCCTGTTCATACTTCAGAAGAACATAAGAACTTTGTTCTTGTTCTTGAGGTGATAAGAAGAAGAACAAAGTTCGTTTGGGCTCTGACATTTCATAATTCAAAAGAGCCTACAGTTAGCATCACACCCTCAGGGAATGTTGATGACATCAGTTGCAAAGTATCAGTAGGTCTATATAGGCCCTCTTTTTCCATATTTCTATTCTTGGTAAGGAGTAGCTAGCTTGTGCATTATCTACACTTTCCGTTAGTTTGATTTGAAAGGACAATATTAGCCACTCATCCATGTAAACTCCACACGGAGGCACCAAGCTGCAAAGTCAATATTTATCACCCAAGCTCGCTCCAAAACGCAGACACGCATGGCTTCCTCTGATTACATCCTCTCTCTCCTCATAAATACAAACAATTCGACCACCGCATCCCACCATCATGTCCGTACAGTCCATCCTAACCAGCAGAGCACGGCGTATATGATTCAGACTAATGACGAGAATAATTTCAAACAAAATGTGGCGGATCGGGGCATTTTTCATCCTCAGGGCCGTCATCTCTGCTCGCGGTTTTTGTGGGCATGAATTTTTAACTGGTGGTTTTATTACACTTTTATTTGTGAAAGAAAACGTGGGCCCAGGCCTGTCGTGGTTTATGAGCGAGTATTCACGGAATGAGAATTAGATTTGAGCAGGATTGGAGGATGGGGTCTGCAGATGAAAATGGAGGAGAGAGGGAGGGAGGGACAAAGGAGAGAGGGAGGGACGGAGACAGATGGATGGAGAAGAAAGGGAGACATGAGAGGAGAGATGGAGGGAGGAGTAGAGATAGAGAGGGAGGAGGAGAGACAGAGATGGAGTTGGAGGAGATAGAAGAGAAAGGAATGGAGGAGGAAAATGGAGAAAAGAGAGAGAAGGGAGGATGGTAGGAGGGAGGAGTAGAAATAGAGAGGGAGAAATGGAGGAGAGAAGGGTGGAGAGGATGGATGGAGAAGAGAAGGAGAAATAGAGACTGAGGAGGAGAAGAGAAAGGAGGAGGGAGGGAAAGATGGAGGAGAGAGGGAAGAGGAGAGAAAGGAGGAGAGAGGGAGAGATGGAGGAGGAGGACGAGAGAAAGGAGGAGAGAGGGAGACGCATGAGGAAGAGGACAGAGAGCGGTAGGAAGAGGAGGAGGATGGACAGAGGAGAAAGGGAGAGAAAGGAGGAGAGATGGAGGGAGGAATAGAGATGGAGAGAAGAGTAGTGAGGGAGGAAAGAGGGAGAGATTGAGAAAGAAGAGAAAGGAGGAGAGACAAAAGAGGAGGAGAAGAGAAAGGAGTAGAGAGGGATAGCTGGAGGAGGATTAGAAGAGAAAGGAAGGGGTGAAGATGGAGGAGGAGAAAAAGGAGCTGAGATGGGAGGATGGAGGGAGGAGGAGAAAAAGGAAGAGAGAAAGGAGGATAGACAGAGAGAGATGGAGGGATGGAGAGAAGGGCGGAGAGGGGATGTACAGTGCCAGATACACAGCTAAAATAACAAACAAACAGAGGGTATTCCACATTTTAACATCAAACTAGGCCTTCTAACCACATCCTGACTAAACCAGGTCTAACCAGGTCCAGACTTGGACTAAATCTGGTCTAACCAGGTCCTGACTTCGACTAAACCAGGTCTAAAGTCTGTAAGAATGCTCTGTTGCTTTGCCTCTGCCTCAGTCTTCAAGGGCCCATATGACACTATTTTCTGTTCTGTGTTCTAATGTCGTTTCCTCATCACAAACAGACCTGGAGTTGTGTTTTGTTTCATTCACACAAACCCTGCAGACCCTGCAGATTTAGGCTGAGTTCTTCTCTCAAACAGAAAACACTCTGTTCCACCTTGTGATGTCATGTGGAATCATTTCAGCCCTGGAGTTGCCTTTCTACTGAACAAAAGGTAAAAGGTATCTTATAAAAAGACTTAAGGCTTAAAGGAGAGCTGGAGAAATGGAGGAAGAGAAGAGAAAGGAGGACAAAAGAGGAGAAGAGAAGGCAGGAGAGACTGAGAGATAGAGAAGGCGATAGAGATGGAGGATGGAGAGACGGAGGAAGAAAGAAAGGAGCAGGGATGGAGTGATAGAGGACTAGGAGAAAAGATATACAGTATACACACCAATACACATTTACATCTTCTCTCAAATAGAAAACACTCTGTTCCTCCTTGTGATGTCATGTGGAATAAGCCCTAGAATTGTCAATCTCTATTGAACAAAAGGTAAAAGAGCTGTTAACTTGAAAACTACCGCTTCATGACATCACAAGGTGAAACAGAGCATGTTGAGCTTTGGAGATGTAGACAGACTAATAATAAAGTGTTACTCAAACATGTGAATGAAACAAAACACATCTCCAGGTATGTGTTTGATGACATAACATGACTTAAAGCTCATAGGAGTCCATTTTGCGTAATTGCACTTGTTCTTCTTCTGAGGACTGGGCAGATGTCTGAGGAAAGGTCTCCAGTGGTGTTCATTTCAAAGTTCAGGAGGTGACTGGCACTTAAAAGCCCTAAAAGTCTGAAATCTGAGGTCACAGAGAAATATTTGACCTCTTTGCAATGGTCAAAAACATATTAACCTTTACCTGGTTCCAGATGCAGTTCCTTCACCTGTACCTCTATCATGTTTTAAGACATTCAGATAAATGCACTCTCTCTCCCCTTCATTCTGCCGCTTCAGATTTTCAAGAATTAAGTTAGTTGGTTTTTCACATTTTTAAGAAAGTAAAAATCAGGCACAGCACCTTTCATTTTATTCTTAATGTTTTTTGATGAATTATAATTGTTATCAAAACCTCTCCTCCTCTCTCTCTTTCTTTCTCTTTCCCCCTTCTCTCTCTCTCTCTCTCTCTCTCTCTCACATGCAGTATCTCTCGCTTCTCTCTCTCTCTCTCCCTCCTTACTCTCCCTCTCTTTCTGGATCTAAAGTGTTCTCACATTTATTTATTCTCAGAGGTACATTGAGCTGGAGATGTCCACGACTTCAAACCACCATTCAATTACTGCAGCGGCCGTCTCCCCGGAGAGCAGCACAAAGTATACAAAGTACACACAAATACACAAAGTACACACCCAGGTACACAGAATTATGCAGTACCATAATACAGAGTCGAGTGGAGGAGGGAGGAGGAGAGATGGAGGGGGAGAAGAGAAAGGAGGACAGAGGGAGAAATGAAGCAGAGATGGAGGAGAGAGAAAGAGATGGAGAGATGGAGGAGGAGAGAGAGATGAAGAGATGGAGGAAGAGGAGAGAAAGGAGGGCAGAGGAGTAGGAGAGAAGGGAGGAGAGAGGGACAGATGGAGGGGGGGGGGACAGATGGACATATGGAAAGAGGAGATAAAGAAGGATAGGGGAGAAAGAGAGAAGGGAGGAGAGATGGAGAAGGAGACAGAGATGGAGGATGGAGAGGTGGAGGAGGAAAGGAGGAGGATTGGGGAGATAGAGGACCAGGAGAAAAGATATACAGTATATACACCAATACACATTTACACACAAGTACACAGTTATAAAGTTATACATTACCACAACACAGGAACCAGAGGAAGAAATGGAGGAGAGATGGAGAAGGAGGAGACATGGAGAGAGGAGAGAAGGGAGAAGAGAGGGAGGACAGACTGAGAGATGGGGGTTGGAGAGATGGAGGACAAGGAGAAAAGATACATGTCAACACACAAGTATGCACAGGTACACAGGTACACAGTACCATAACACAGGGCGCAGGTAGAGCCGAGCGGAGAGGTTAATTTGTCCCTCTGGCCTGATCCACAACTGAAACCACAGGCAGCAGACACAAAATGGTTGCCACACAGAGCAATATCGAGCAGGTGCATTGATTGTCATTGTACCTGCAAAGAAACAGGGGCACATGGGGCAGCCTCACTACACACTACACAATGGAGAGAGTCACTGTGAGACTGTACCTCAGCTTCTTCCCTTTGGTCATGTAATATAGAAGGTTTATTAGTTTATATATTAAAAGGTCATATATCAGGCAAAATTGACTCTTGTGAGCTTTAAACCATCTTATAAGTAATTAATAAGTAAATAATTAAGTAATTTCCCTTATAGATCAATAAAGTTTGTCTAAAGGCACACACTACAGGATTTTTTGGTCTTAAACTATTTTTAAATGTGCGACAAAAAGCGCACACCACAGACACGAGGATAATCTGATGAGATTTTAAATCTCCGATTGCAATGGCTGCTGCAGGACACGGCTGCAAAGCACAGGCTGCAAGGTTTGAGCACACTCGCTTTGAGAGAAGTGTTCAAAGATCCAAGCCCTGCACTTCTACTTTAGATGTAAGTCAACCTGTGTTATTATTATTTGTGAAATGTGGTACAGTACTTCAGATACATGATTTTTAACGCACTATATGGATGTAAACAGACACACATGAGGAAGTAGTCTTGCCTTTTTACTTTTAAAGAGCGCTTCAAACTGATTTAACAGAGCTGTTTTGTGGACTGGGTGCCATTATTCGTGAAGGACACATTCTATGGATAATGTGGATGAGAAGCTGCAATTTAACTTTACAGCTTTGCGAGAGGGGAGTAATAATTATTTTCACTTTTTAATTAGATTATTTCTTGTGCATCTGTGTCCATCACCCCGTCTGCCCCTGACGATCTGTTTTATTGGCTGTTGCCGTAGCGTTGCTGATGTTTCGTGGTTATGATCTGACAGAGCAGCTCAGAGTCACACAGACACCACACACGAGGAGCACAAAGTGTGGCGGCCTTATTTCTATGTCTACTGTTGTTACCTCCTCAAAAACAGACCTGGAGTTGTGTTTTGTTTCATTCACACATGTGAGTAATCCTTTATTATTAGTCTGTCTACATCTCCAAAGCTCAGAATGCGCTGTTCCACCTTGTGATGTCATGTAGTGGTAGTTTTCAAATTTACAGCTACTATTTACCTTTTGTTCAGTAGCGTTTGACAATTCCAGGGCTGAAATCATCCAAATCATTCTAGTTAAAGTGTATGAAGTTTAAAAACACAGTGGAGCACTTCCTGTATCACCACATGACATCACAAGGTGGATCAGAATGTTTTCTGTTTGAGAGAAGAACTCAAGCTAAATCTGCAGGGTTTGTGTGTTAAACATGTGAATGAAATAAAACACAACTCCAGGTCTGTTTGTGACAAGGAAACTACTTTAGAACAGAGATCAGAAAATAATGCAATTTGATCCATTTAAAAGCTTTTCACAGCTTTCATACGTTGGAGAAGAGCTGTCAATGTAATTCTAACAGTTTCCATGCAACCTCCGTACTTCCTGATTCTCGGACAATAAAACACTTTATAACTGGATGCAGACAGTACACAGTGGACTTATTTTGAGCTCAAGAGCTGCTTCTACAATATCTGTACTGAGGTAAAACACATTCAGCTCAAATACATGGAGAAGAATCCGGAAGAAGCCCTTTAAAGTTCCCCTGCCCTATTGCAGCACCTACGTGCGAACTTGTTTAGGGTGCTGCGTGTGTTGTCATAGCGAATGACGTGTGAGTTTTGGACAGCTCAGAGATTACTGTGTTTACGGCAGCGTCTCAAAGGTCAAAGGTCGCGTGTGATGTGAAGGCTGTGACAGGGTCGAGTGAGAATTATGACGTCACCTTCTCTCTTCAGTTGTGGTGTCTGTCCGTCACAAACACTGAACAGCAGAGAGGAGAGGAGAGGAGAAGAGAGGAGAGGAGAGGAGAGGAGAGGAGAAGAGAGGAGAGGAGAGGAGAGGAGAAGAGAGGAGAGGAGAAGAGAGGAGAGGAGAAGAGAAGAGAGGAGAGGAGAAGAGAGGAGAACAGAGGAGAGGAGAGGAGAGGAGAGGAGAAGAGAGGAGAGGAGAAGAGAGGAGAGGAGAGGAGAAGAGAGGAGAGGAGAGGAGAGGAGAGGAGAAAAGAGGAGAGGAGAGGAGAGGAGAGGAGAAGAGAGGAGAGGAGAGGAGAGGAGAAGAGAGGAGAGGAGAGGAGAGGAGAGGAGAAGAGAAGAGAGGAGAGGAGAAGAGAGGAGAACAGAGGAGAGGAGAGGAGAAGAGAGGAGAGGAGAAGAGAGGAGAGGAGAGGAGAGGAGAGGAGAGGAGAAGAGAGGAGAAGAGAGGAGAGGAGAGGAGAAGAGAGGATAGGAGAAGAGAGGAGAAGAGAAGAGAGGAGAGGAGAGGAGAGGAGAAGAGAGGAGAAGAGAGGATAGGAGAGGAGAAGAGAGGAGAGGAGAGGAGAAGAGAGGAGAGGAGAGGAGAGGAGAAGAGAGGAGAAGAGAGGAGAGGAGAGGAGAAGAGAAGAGAGGAGAGGAGAAGAGAGGAGAAGAGAGGATAGGAGAGGAGAAGAGAGGATAGGAGAAGAGAGGAGAGGAGAAGAGAGGAGAAGAGAGGAGAACAGAGGAGAGGAGAGGGCAGGCATAATGGAAAAATGCACTGTAAAACTGTACCTCTTTAGTCACATAGAATAGATGTTTCATTAGTTTATATTTTAAAGGTCCTATATTACGCAAAATTGACTCTTGTGAGCTTTAAAGCCATGATAGAATGTTGTTCCCTCCTCAAAAACATCCCTTGTGTTTTGTTTCATTCACACGTGTTTTTCAAATTAACAGCTCCTTTTACCATTAGTTCAGTAGAGACTGGCAGTTCCAAGACTAAAATCATCCAAATGGTTCTAGTGATTTATGGAGTTTAAAAGCATAAGGGAGCACTTCCTTTATTATCACATGACATCACAAGGTGGTACAGAGGGTTTTCCATTTGAGAGAAGAACTCAGCCTAAATGTGCAGGGTTTGTGTGTTAAACATGTGTGAATGAAACAAAACAATGTTTGTGATGAGGAAACAACATTAGAACATAGATCAGAAAATAATGTAATACAGGCCCTTTAAACCTGTCCCAGACTTGTGTACACTCTATGGAGCATGTGCTTATTTTGGTGCTCTCAGCTCTTTTTCAGTTTGGGGGAATTCTGTTTCTGTTCAGCAAATACCAATCTACTCCCTGGGACCCCCAGGTAAAAAAGTGAGGACCAGGGGGTGGTGGCAGTGCGCAATTGATTTTTTGTCCACCCATGCCTAGGACCGTCCCTGCTCTGGCAAAGACTTTACAAAAGCTTGTGGGTCTGGACCTGTGTCCTGTCTCCATGATTTCACATGTTCATTGTCAAAACAAACATGGCACAATCTGAGAGTTAAAAAGCATCTGTGGTTGCCATGTTTTTTTTTTTAATGTTTTAAGTGTTTTTAAACTTAACATTTTAGGATTTTTACTAATAAAGAAGTGCAGCATGAGTTCAAAGAACAAACGTGAGACAAACAGACTATTGGATGGTGTAATTCGAGGAGTTTGTTTTTCCCAGTGTGCATGGCAAACCAGCTAGCTCTGAAATGCTACAGACTTTTTACAACAATGCAACAGCCACAAAATATGGTAGAAGACGTTCTAGAGGAAACACTTCGCTGGAATGACACTGGACCTGATGACTGTACCTGTTGAGCTGCACTGAGACCTTTGTTTGAGCTTTTCTGTTATTAAGCTTTACTGCTCAATGCTTAACAAAGACAGTGATTTTGATTGATTGAAAAAAGCAAAAAAAAAAATAAAATAAAAAAAACTCAGGATTGAGAAGTGGTGCAGATTTCTGTACAGTCAACGTGTAACGCACTACAGTCTTCTGTATCATGATTTTAAGGTTCGACATGGGTTCAGATATGTTACAGTTAAGGTTTAGGTTAATGTTAATGTTAGCCAAGTATGGTAGCCAGCTATGGTAAAGGTTAGGATCAGTCTTCATGAAATTAATATAAGTGAATGTAATAACGCCAAGAATGGAAACCTAATATGTGTGTCCTGTGTATGAGCTTACAGCCTCTCCATGTGGTGAGTTCACATCAATAACAGGAGAGACTTGGTATAGCGCACATTATTTCTAATAGCAAAAGGAGAAATTCAATTTGGTCGAATACATTTCACAGCTCATCCAAGCTGCTTTTTCAGTTCTGGTCAGACGCTGGTGGACACTGCCTTATATCTGTCTGAAGGGAGGAGCTAATTACAATGAAATTACTCTGAGACAACACATATTTGTTTACAGTTTCTGTTAGTTAAGTGGGTCTATTCAATATGGAGTGGGAGTGGGGTGTTGTTAGCAGAACCATTCAGGGCCCTAATGGGTGTTTTCACACCTCTGGACCTGACCTGGCTAGTCCTATTGTTTTCTCTGTCAGGAGAAAGGGTGTAACTATTCCTTACCTGGCTGGCGTTTTCAAAAAACTACAGAGGATCTTCAGACAACATGACATCCCAGTCTATTTCAAACCCACAAACACTTTAAGACAAAAACTGGTCCATCCTAAGGACAAAACACCGAGCCACAAACAAAGCAATGTGGTCTACTCCATTCAGTGTAGTGAAGACTGCAGTGAGCGCTACATTGGAGAAACAAAACAGCCACTTCACAAAAGGATGTATCAACACAGACGGGAAAACCAGGGTGGGCCGCAATCTGCCGTACATCTCCACCTAAAAGCCACGGGCCACTCCTTTGAGGACAGTGAGGTCCAGATCTTGGCCAGAGAAAAGAACTGGTTTGAGAGGGGAGTTAAAGAAGCTATTTTTGTCAAGAAAGAGAATCCTTCCTTGAACAGAAATGGAGGTCTCAGACATTATTTGTCTCCCATCTATAACTCTATCCTCAAACCTAAATCAAGACAAATAGAGAAAACAACAGGAGTAGCCAGGACATGTCCAGAGGTGTGAAAACACCATCATGGCCCTGAATGGTTCTGCTAACAACACCCCACTCCTACTCCATATTGAATAGGTGTAGTCTCTCATTGTAATTAGCTCCTCCCTTCAGATAGATATAAAGCAGTGTCCACCAGCATCTGACCAGAACTGAAGAAGCAGCTTGGATGAGCTGAGAAACGTATTCAACAAAATAAACTTTGTCCAGTTGACAAATTGAATTTCTCCTTTTGCCATGGATTCTACCTGGACAACTGAGGGATTCTACACACATTATTTCTAATGGTCATACTGTTGTTAAGCCACACAGTAAACAACCATTCTTATTTGTTTACGTGTTGGAAACCACCTCAGTGCATGTTCATACTTGTTGTGCCATGGGCTCCATCCACTGTCCCACATTCACTCTCACTCACGCTCACTCACACACCAGTGCACAATACCGGAGGAAAGGTGGGTGATGTGTCTTGCCCAAGGACACAACTACAGTATATGCACTCTAACCACTTAACCACTGCTGCCCCAGTGTAGCCCCAGGTATTCTGAGCTTGGCTTCAGAGATCAGACCAGAATTATATAGTTTGTTAATGTGTTTTTATATTTGACAACATTGGGGTTTTGAATAACTTAAAGAAGACATATTGTGCTCATGTCTGCTGTATAGTTATACTCTATGGTGCCCAGTGGGAGCTGATGTTGCCTGAAATGTCATCACAACAAAGCGCCGCAGGCTGTGGGCCCCTCCTATGGATAGCTGGACATCACATTAGAGCAGAGCATTTGTTTTACATTTGGACCAAAATGACTACGTGACACTGTCCAATCCTAAGTGTATCACTGATTAAGAAAATAAAACTTGAGAAGGAAGTGCGTACATCACAGAGGGTGTGTACCGGTGGAGTTGAAAACGGGTTGATCGGAAAAATGACGTCTTGAAAATAAGTGATTAAAGATTTCTCAAACATGCACGAATCACTCCAAATACAACTTCGGGTGAGTAAATGGTGAGGAGAAAAAACTGTAACATGGTTAAAAGCTCTGAAAAGTCAATTTTGTAGAATAGGTCTGCTTTACTATTTCAAAATATAGTAGCAATGTATCTGCTGCATTGTTTCTTCATATACATTTGTAGTAGTATAAGCAGTGGTATTAACAGTAACAGAAGCATAGAATTGTAGTCAAAAACTGTATATATAAATGGACATAGCTAACGCCCTAGCTGCCACTTTCCAAATAGGAGGTTCAATCCATTAAAAAATTATAGAGCCTGGCTCCAACTTTGCTCCTGTAACCACTGGCATCACGAGCTTCATTTGAGAACTGCTGAATTGTGTGGGTGACATCACACTCACTTCTGTCCTCTTCTTTACATAGTCAATGTAGCATTTTTCCTTGTTTGATGTGATCAGCTCCACTGCAGTGACGTCTCAGCCCCATCCCTGTGTGTGTGTGTGTGTGTGTGTGTGTGTGTGTGTGTGTGTGTGTGTGTGTGTGTGTGTGTGTGTGTGTGTGTGTAAATGTTTAATATAATCGTATTTTCTGTGTGTGCATCTTGCTGTCAGTTACATCATTTTTAAACAAATATCAGAAGTGTCAGTGAAGCTCTTTAGTTTTCAGTACTGGTTTATACATTTGAAGAGGTGCTTGCCTTTTCAAGTTAAAATAATCCTGGTTTAGTCCTGGCTTAGTCCTGGTTTGGTCTGTTTATTCCAAACAGTGCAGTCATGGGCATCTTAAAATGTGGTCAAAAGCAAGTACAGCCTGCCTGTTCTGGTTCAGTCCTGATTTAGTCCTAATTTAGTCCTGATTTAGCACTGGTTCAGTCGTGGTGTAGTCCTAGTTTAGTCCTGATTGAATCTATATAATACTATTCTTATTTATATTCTTATGTATTTCCATAAGAATATATTTGTATTTCCATGTATTTGAGCAAAAATTGTCTTGCCTCAGTACAGATATATTGTATAAGCAGCTCTTGAGGTCAAAATAAGCCAGTTTTATTGTCCAAGAATCAGGTAGTGCATGCAGGCAAGCGTGCTACTCTGCTCTGGTCTCTGAAAGTTGTGAAAATCTCTTGTAAACTCATCGTGGTGAATAATTAGAATGCTCTGAATGCATAAGTGAGGAATAACTTCAGACCACTGCAAACTGTAAAAAATCAAGTACAGTACCTCAGACCCTTTGCTCTGCCCCTGTGTGAAAAGCTAATTGTGCTGTGCCACCTGCTGGTCTGTGACAGTAGTTCCACACACGGTCTGCGTTCACTTCCTGCAGAGACGTGTGCAAAAGACATAATAATACAAGCTCCTGTTCTCTGTGCGTCCCCGCTGGGCTCAATCACTGCTCTTTCACCTTTAACTAATGTGATACCACTGGGTTTAAAGAAGGCTTTGTAACACATCACATATTTAGATCACCATGTTACCTTTTATTGTGTTGATTGTTTATTGTCTCTTTTATTGTCTCTGAAAATTCACTAAAAACATCGTATTAATATATATTATAAGTTTCACGTTTGCCTGAGTATAGTTTTGTATCATGTTTTTGTGTATTTAAGGAGAATTGTGGTGTGGGAGCATGGGTAACATAGGCTTGTGGGAGGAGCCTTGTACAGAATCTTACAGTTAACCGTAAAAAGGATTTGAATAGGGCCCGGGAGAGATCACTAGATTACTCAAACATGTATAGATGACATTTAAAACCTCTCAGGCAGGTTTTTGATGAGGGAACAAGGTTATAAAATGGTAGAAAGCTCAAAAAATCAATCTTACAGCTGCACTATGTAGCATTTCAGATGGAAGCTTTGCCACCTGCTTGTCTCCATGACATGTCATTTAGCTGTCACTTAGATGTCCCAAAGTATGGCATTAAAATATACCTATATCCATGGAGACATTTAGGTGACACAACCAGGCCCACTTACAGGTCACACCTATGGAGAGGCAAGTCTGCTCACAGTAAGAATACAGAAAAATGCACAATTGTAAGATAAATAAGTTTAATGCTATACTGTGGATAATACCAGGCAAAACAATAGCTTCTCCATCACACCTCCACTAGAAATGTTCCGTAATGCACATTTAAAACCATAACTCCTGCAGCTCTGAAAATGATGTAAGAACAGGGGTGTAGTGTTTGTGGCAGTTTGTAGAACAGAGGTGCTTAACTCTGATATAACAAATTCTTCTCATGTCGACACCATCTGCTCCCATAAACATAAAGCAGAGGTGGAGTGCTTCATTTCTCCATGGTGACACCTACATCTGCAGATGAAGGACAAAGTTTAGCTGTTCTACAAAACAACAAACCCACAGCACCAAGCTCAGAGAAACGCTATACAGACTATATTGTCAAGTCATCTGTAAGTAATCTGACTCAAGTTTGGACAGACAGAGAGGGAGGGAAGGAATGAGAGGGATAAAGGGGGTAGAGAAAGAGAGAAGGGGTAGAAAGACGAGCTGAGAGTGTGGGATGGTGAGAGAGAGAGAGGAAAGTAGGAGAGAAAGATGTGGGAATGAGAGATGGGGATGGTGAGAGAGAGAGGGAGAGAGACAAAGATAGAAAGAGAGAGAGGGGCGAGAAAGAAGGGATAAAGAGGGAGAGAGAGACAAGGAGAGGGAGGGAGAAAGAGAGGGTAGAGAAAGAGACAAGGAGGATAGAAAGATGAGGGATAAGAAAAAGGGATGGTGAGAAGGAGAAAGATGGAGGGTAAAAAGACAGGTTATGAGAGAAAGGGCCAGAAAAGGATAAGAGAAGGAGAATGATGGAAGAGGGTGAGGAGATAGAGAGAAAGAAAGATGGTGGCAGAAAGAGGAGGTGGGTGAGAGAGAGAGGAGGGGGAGAGAGAAGGAGAGACAGGAAAGATGAAAGATGATATAAGGACAAAAATGTATTGTGATGCAAAAACCGCTTTGAAAAGACAGAATACAAACAGGTGATATAGCGTTCTTAGCACCTCTGCCTCACAGCAAGAGGGTCCCTCACATACGCTCCTGACCAACACTAAAACGATAGACACACTGAAGATATGGTTAAAACGCAGAGGAAACATTTTACAAGGTAATAAAATTTAATATTTTTACAGTTTCAGTAACAAATTTTAAAGATGGAGGTGAGCTGATTTATAGATACAGAGGAAGGACAGTGAGTATATGGTACAGAGGAAGGACAGTGAGTATATGGTACAGAGGAGGACAGTGAGTATATGGTACAGAGGAGGACAGTGAGTATATGGTACAGAGGAGGACAGTGAGTATATGGTACAGAGGAGGACAGTGAGTATATGGTACAGAGGAAGGACAGTGAGTATATGGTACAGAGGACAGTGAGTATACGGTACAGAGGAGGACAGTGAGTATATGGTACAGAGGAGGACAGTGAGTATATGGTACAGAGGACAGTGAGTATACGGTACAGAGGAGGACAGTGAGTATATGGTACAGAGGAGGACAGTGAGTATACGGTACAGGGGAAGGGGAAAGAGAAAAATATATAACATAAATAGAAAATTCTAATGTCCTTGAATGCACCAAAAGTTAATAAACATATGGGCTCATTCATATGAAAAAAAAAAAAAAAAAAAGTCACACAGTGGGCTGATTATCTGACAGAGGATTAGCCTGGAGGTGCAGAGTGATGCCCTGAGTTTGGACTGACAGGAAATATAACACAGATGAATAACTATAGACTGTATATAGAAGTGGACTAAGTGAGTGTGACATCATCCATAGCATTCAGCTCCAGTCAAATGAAGCTCAATGACGCAGTTAGAGGGGCAACAGTAGCAGGGGCTGGGTCAGAGGGGCAACAGTAGCAGGAGCTGATGTTCATCCCAGCCCCAGTGCATGTTGCATGTCCTGGTTTGATAAAGCCAACAGGACAACATCATCTGCAAACAGCAGAGATGAGATCCTGTGGTCCCCAAACCGGATCCCCTCTGGCCCCTGACTGTGCCTAGAAATTCTGTCCATATAAATAATGAACAGAATTGGTGACAAAGGGCAGCCCTGGAGAAGTCCAACATGCACTTGGAACAGGTCTGACTTACTGCCGGCAATGCGAACACAAGGGCTGTGCCCGAACGCTTGGTGTTGAGCAACCACCCCAGGTCTGGCTCCAGGATGGGGCCCTGGTAACGCCAATCTGGACGACGTAACTGGCCTTGTTGTATTACTCATCATAAGGGCTTCTGAACCACTCTTAGTCTGACCTTTCCCCCAGGACCTGTTTGCAATTGGATGACCCTACCAGGGGCATGAAGCCCCCAACAACATAGTTCCTGGGATCATTCAGGCGCTCAAACCCTTCCACCACTTTAAGGTGGCGGTTCACCTGTGTATGTCTGTGTGAAGGCAGACACCCAACCTGAAAAGTTACAGCCTCGGGGCAGATCATCTGAAGGATGCAGAAGTTACTTAGTTATTTAAAGTCTGTCCATTTGAGTAACAGTGAACAAGGCACGTGTGTGTATATGTGTATGTCACATGACCAACACTAACGCATGTGTGTATATGTGTATGTCACATGACCAACACTAACGCATGTGTGTATATGTGTATGTCACATGACCAACACTAACGCATGTGTGTATATGTGTATGTCACTTGACTCATGAACCACGTTAATGTTATTTGTTATTTGTTATACACTTAGGCAAACTTCACTGATCCACAAGGGAAATTATTTGGTAAAAATATAAAAGTTAATAATTAATTAAAAATAAGTAGCAAAAATAGCAAGAGACTGGTGTCAAATGAGGCATAATTATATAAACCTTTATCTACAAATAAAAATAAATATATCTGAGCTATATACAAGAGGTCGTAAGGAAAAACAACGATTGACAGGATATAGAGCTATCTGTTACCTAAGGGTGAGTTGTTATACAGTTGTATGGAGTATGGCATGAATGTAGTCCTTTTCAGGTTGGGTGTCTGCCACGGATCCTCTATTCACAGATCTCATTCATAAACTGGCCTGGTGGCATCTCCTGCTTCTCTTTATAAAAATTGATAAGTTTAATGGAACATTGCAGGCAAAGCAATAACATTTCCATGGAAATGAGCAACTGCCAGGCCCGAAGAGAAAAGTCACACAGTGCACAGTGTTTGAGCGGAGCTGTAGGAGCCTGTTGGAGAATGAGATCCTCTACAGTCTAGTGCAGTGGGTGAGCAGGAGTGTCCACGTTTGCAAGATTATTACAGGACTTCAGATGGCACCACAGACTTCTCTGGTCCTATTCAAGGGTGTCCTGTTTCCTGATTATGGGTACCATTTTGACTACTCTTCACCACTAAAACAGTATGTTTGTTGGTGTTTGATTATGGCTTGGCACCAGTCTTTTTCTTCATTCTGAAACTGAGGGTCCATGGGTTTTAGCTTTTTGTTTATAAGTAATATTTGATTACTTTTGCCCATTCAAAATATATCTAATTTTTGTTTTAAATAGTTAAAGAGCCTGTACCCATTTTCTTTTCCATGTAGTGCTTGCCCCAGTACAGATATAGTGTATAAACAGCTCTTGAGGACAAAATAAGTCTGCTGTGTACTGATTAATATTTATAATTATAAAGCATTGGTAAGTGAGGAATAACAGACTGTTAAAAATGAACTAGTTTTGTTTTGTTTTGTTTTGTTTTTTTGTTGTTGTTGTTGTTTTTTTTTTTTTTTGTTTTTTTTTTTTTAACTTTTTAAGACAATACAAATTAGGTATAGTTTCTTTAACTATCACTGTTGAGCTCCATAACACTGGGGATTACATCAGTTATATGACAAAGATGTATAGACATGTTCTGCCTTCGGCCACTGTGTAATAATAAACAGATCATGGTGAGAGGGGTTCAGAGAGCAGAGGAAATATGCAGTCCAACAAATAATCCTAAATACATTTCTGCAGATTTCAAATCGAGTCAGCCAACCGTACGTCTCATTTTACATAATCAGCTATTTCTACGTAGAGCTGCAGTTACACCTGTGAACACTGCCCCCTGGGTGTGGGGTCAAAGGTCAAAGGTCGCAGAGCAGGAGCAGAACAGGAAGTCCAAGTCTCCCAGAGAATCTGCCCAGTCACTGCGAACAGGAAGCAGAGAGGAGGACCAATCAGGAACATGTTAACAGAACGTACTGCATGAATATATGGTACAGAGGATGGACAGTGAATATAAATCAGGTTTAAACCAGGACTAAACCAGGTCTAATATTCTGATCATAAACCCACTGATGCTTCATAAAGGCTGTCCATCAGAGTGTGTCCCCAGCTCAGGAGACATGAGTCTGGAATCGCCCATCAGATACAAGAACAGTGTCATTTGAAGTGAATCTTTGACAGAAAGTTCAGGGTTTTGACAGCCCTGTTATTTAAAGGTGTACAGCACAACCTCTCTGGTTGAGGTTACACTACTACTGAAATGTTACCATTGTGCCTAGGTTAGTATTGCTAGGAATGTTCCACACTATGGCATTAAACTTATCTATCAACTGTTTATTCATTGCATGTGCTTTTATTGTTCAAAAATACACTGAAAAAGGGCTGGCTTGCCTCTTGACAGATCTGACCCGTGACTTGGCCAGGTGGCATTCTTGTCTCCACGCGGATAGAAAATTTGAATGCTGTGGAATATTCAGGAAAAGCAATAAAATGCTAAAATACAAAGAAGCCAAGCAGGTAGCAGACCCTCCACCAGACAAGTTTCACAATGCACCTTTAATGTTGTATTTTACACAAAACTGACTCTTGTGAGCTTTAAGTCATGGTATAATGTAACTGCATCACAAACACACCTGGAGTTGTGTTTTGTTTCATTCACACACGTATGAGTAACCCTTTATTACCTTCGCCAAGGAGGTTATGTTTTCGCCTGAGTTTGTTTGTTTGTTTGTTAGTTAGCAAGATAACTCAAAAAGTTATGGACGGATCTTGATGAAATTTTCAGGAAATGTTCCTAATGGTAAATCCAACAGATGATTAGATTTTGGTGATGATCCAGAAGAAATCCTGGATTCTGGATCACTTTGAAAACTGAGCTGCTTGGCGGAGGTCTGCGCTCTCTGAGTGCTTTTCTAGTTATCAGTCTCTTTCCATCTCTAAAGCTCCAAATGCTCTGTTCCACTTTGTGATGTCATAAAGTGGTAGTTTTCAAGTTAACAGCTCGTTAACGTTTAGTTCAGTAGAGATTGACATTTCCAAGGTTAAAATCATCCAAATGATTCTAATGAAAGTGTATGGAGTTTAGAAACACATCTTATCCTAAATCTGCAGGTTTTGTGTGTTAAACTGAATGAAACAAAACACAATTCCAGGTGTGTTTGTGATGAGGAAACGACATTAGAACAGAGATCAGAACATAGTGTAATATGGGCCCTTTAAGTGTGTGATGGGCTGCAGTGGAGAGATGCAGATACAAGGGCTGTGTCATCGGTGCGCTCAGGGCTAAAGGGGGTTAGCGTGTTAGCTGTGTTTACATTCAGTCTGACACTTAATAAAAAACAGCAGTAATGTGCAGATTGGTTCAATGAGGGGGAAATCACGAAAGGTAAACAACTTATTGCCCATGTATAGTGTTGTACATATAGAATCTATGCAGTTGGAGAACATGCCTTTCTCATCACAAACAGATCTCGAGTTATTTTTTGTTTCATTCACACGTTTAACACACAAACCCTGCAGATTTAGGCTGAGTTCTTCTCTCAAACAGAAAACACTCTGTTCCACCTTGTGATGTCATGTGGTGATACAGGAAGTGCCCCACTGTGTTTTTAAATTCCATGTACCTTCACTAAAATAATTTTGATAATGTCAGCCCTGGAATGACCATCTCTACTGATTTAAAGGTAAAAGAGCTGTTAACTTGAAACCTACCACTACATGACATCACAAGGTGGAACAGAGCATTTTGAGATTGAGAGATGGAGACAGACTAATAATAAAGGGTTACTCAGAGCTGTGTGAATTAAACAGAACACAGCTCCATTAACTAATGCAGATGTTTTGACCTGATTTATGGAGAGTAACAAAATTAATAGATTATTTTAAATTAGGCATATCAGAACTATCGAAAATCAGATAATAATTGATACTAAAACTAGTATCAAAACTAGACACTCATTTGAACAGGTATCAATAATAAAAAGTCCCATTGACAGGACAGAAATGATCTTAGGATAATCTTGAGCTGCACTAAACAAGGACTAAACCAGGACTAAACCAGGACTAAACCAGGACTAAACCAGGTCTAAACTATCACTAAACCAGGACATACCAGGTGTAACCAAAGACTAAACCAGGACTAAACTAGGTCTAAAGCATCTCTGAGATACTGACCATGGATGGCCTATAACTGGCCCTGGCGAGGGGTATTGTTCTTGCTCGGTTTCTTATTTTTATTCTTTTTCCCCACCTTAAATCGCATTTTTCACCCCCTGAACATGGACGAAAAGTCCCACATGGGGGTATAGAATCGATGGGCCCGGTGAAAAATTCGATAAAATGGGCATCGTGACACTGCCCGAAGTGACCCGACTCAACAGCGCCGCCTAGAATCTGACCCCTATGGGAGTGGGAACAGGCAAAGTTTGTCACAGGCAAACGAAATTCGGAACAGTGATAGAGAACAATGAGACAAGCCAAAACATTAATTGGAGCACGCCCCTATGACGTACAGAAAGTCGGCCATATTGGATCAAAAATTCACCGCCGCTTTGACTACGTGTTGGAAAAAAGATTGAAGTCACTTGTGTTTAGTCCAAATGAGCTCAGATTTGACATGTCACATCTACAGACATAGGTTCACATAAATCATCCATGTTTTTTCTTAACTCTTTACGGTTTGCCCGTAGCACGCCAGCGAAAAACGCCTTCATTTCCTGTTTCTTTGACGACCTCTCACGGCCACAGGCATTAGCCTAGAGAGCTCAAATTCAAATCACAATTGCGTGACCCCGGCCCGAATGTAATGAAATATGAAATATAATAAAAGTGAACACTATAGCGCCCCCTAGCATAGACGTTAAACGTGTACATTATAGGATTTGGACCAAATTCGGGGAATAAATTCTATGCATGATTACAAGCAAATAAATGTATTACAGACATGGGGCAATTTTCACGGTTGGCCAGCAGGGGCGCAAGGACTCCCCAAAAAAATAGTTTAAAATATATTACACACATAGGCCACGGGCTAGGATAGTCACGTGTGCACCCCCCCCCCCCCCCCCCCCCCACAACCCTATAAATTTGGTATCACTGGAAACCTTGGGATGTCTAGATTACAATTATAACTGGTAACAGTAAAAAAAACTGGGACTTGCTATGACATATCAATAGTTTTATTGACCTACCATAAAACTCATGAAATGGCTGAATGCGAAACCTGTGATTTCTCCACATGATACAAAGACTCAGTAAATCATCAATTTTTCACTTAAATAAACATATAAGGCATTAAATGAAAGCGAACTCTGTGCCAAATCATTCCCTTTTTAAATGATATGTCTGTCTTAATTGTGTCTGAAGATATGCTTTAGTGAAGTATGACACCATATAAACAATAAATGCTCGTATGACAATACATGATGAATATGACAATAGTTCTGTTTTCATCATAATTCTACATACATTTGCCTAAACTATATGCACAACAAGAAAGCCCAATCTCTCAGCTTTGATCTCATGCCAAAAGTAATCTGGTAGGACAAATACTAGCAAAGATATCATATGTTTTACCTCTTCCTCCTCCTCTCTCTCCTCTGTCTCTCTCTGCTGCTGCATATTGGGCCCGGCCTGGACGTGACCACATGACATACAGACGGTACTCAAAGAATGCGTATTCTGTAGTATTCGCAGTATTTAGGGGTTCGTGCCTTCGAGAAGGGCTACAGGGCTGCTCTAAGAGGGTCAAGAAATTGTTTTGTTATTATGTTAAAATGTTTTTTCGGTAACACTTTATAATAACTGCACACTATTAAGCTTTAACAAAGCATTAATAAATGCTTAAGTAATCATCTATAACTGATCTATTAAGGTAATCTCACAGTTTATTAATCATTTATGTGCATATTACTAATTACTTATAAAATCTCTTATAAACAGTTTATTAATGATTTATATCAATTGTACCACCAACCTTTACTAAGTATTTGTTAAAGGTCAACCGATGGGTAACATATCTTGTTTGTTTCCTTGTTTATTTCTTATAACCACATATAAAAAACGTTGTTTATGGGCGTAACCTCAGGCTATAAAACATTAATAAACATCTAATAACCTTTCACTGCATCTGTTACTAGATTCTATCTTATTACCCAATAAAAAACACTATATAAATCATTAACAAATGAAATTAAGTACTTATAAAGCATCTACTTGTGGTTAATAAAGTATTTAGAGTGAGCTTATCTAAAGTGTGGACTAAATATACCTTACAACTACTCAGATTTATTTATTTTTTTTATAATTAAGTCCATTAAGTGCTTTACAAAACCTTTGTAAAGGAAAATTGATAGTTAGAAAGCATTTACTACATATTAATAAAGTACCTTTAGGGAAAAAAAATATTTTTTTTTAAAGGACTGGTATTATTCAAAGCACAGCAAAATCCGAAATACAGTAAATAAATAAACTGGCAAGAGACAGAGTTAAATCAAGATCTCTTATTGAAAATTGAACATTACAAGATGTGGAAATACTGTATTGCCCTTAAAATACAGATAAAACAAGAACTTAAATGAGCATCAAAAATCAGACACTAGTCAATCTTAAACCTTAAAACAAAACTCAAAATATCACAAAATGTGACCCCCTTAAGTACAGAAAAAAATGTAATTGAAAATTAGCAAACAAAATTCTAATTGCAAAAAAAAAATATTGCTACTGTTTTTCTACCCTTGATTTTAGTGGGAGCAGCTTCCCTGAGAATTTCAGAGACTTGACCGTTGCAGATATTTCTGGGCTTTCAGAAATTATTTGGGCACACTGAGCTGCAAATTGCAGCAGTTTGGTTGGAGCATTTTGCTGCAGCTCTTTAAATTTATCAAGAGCTGCAATAAACAGCTCTGCCACTGGAGCTGTGGCCAGTATGGTGTTTCTGTCCACATGGCAGCGCTTGAATGCCGCAGACATGGTTGTTCCCCTTTTCAGTGACCGCAGAATCTTTTTGTAACGGGCCATGACTTGTGTGGGATGCTGTGCTGCAATGCAAAGAAAACATTGTGTTATTAAACATATTTCATTCAGCTTCACACACAACCTTAAAGTCGCCATCAATCTATCATAATTATCAGTTGTAGCTATGTCCTGGTGTGGTCACCAGGACATAGCTTTTAGCTTCGCCAGTGTATGTCCTTCAACACCAGAAACATTCACTACAATGAAGCACTACTGGTCTAATGACAAAATACATAATTTTTCTCCCTCACCTCTTCTTCTTGTAGTTTGATCCATTTTCTTCAACCTCTTGTGCTTTATTTCCTTCCCTCTTCTTCATCTTCTTCTTCTTTTTCTTATCCTCCTCTGAGGAGTCAGAGCTCCCCCCCATCATCATCAGAGGAAGATTCTGATTTGGAGAAACATGATGATCTGTCGGACACTTCAAAGCAACCCTCCACAGTTCCAGGTGTTTGGGGGCTTAGAGATCTTGGAGTTGCCTCCTGTTTTCTCAAAGCTATTAAAAATAAAAAAAATAAAATGAGCACACACATTTATTACATGGAAATCAAATAAAAGGAGCTTAAGGCAAGCCACAGACTTTAACCACAGTTAGAAACAGCTCAAGGCTTCAACCTGAAGACTCTATGTGTCTACAGCTGTACAGTTAAGATCGGTTAAGTAGTTAGATTAGGCCTGTGCTGTTTGGAGCTTTGTTAGAGGGACACTTTGTGGCATTTGCGTAGTAATGGTTTTCTTATATGGCCATGCATTACAGGCACCAAAAAAGAATGATTTAGGTAATGGTATTGGAAAGCTATTGAGATATGCACAATTATTGCACTGTAAATTTTATCTGATAGATGGTCTACCCACCAGCTTGTCTCCACAGTATATCATAAAAAGAAATAAAAAAACAACTTCCTAGTCGTAACCTGCCACCCAATTCAGTAACAATGCATACATGTACAGTACAGGACACACCTTCTCATTCAATGTGTTTCCTTTATTTTTATGACTATTTCCACTGTAGATTCTGAAGACACTGAAGGCATCAAAACTAGGAATGAACACATATGGAATTATGTACTTAACCAAAAAGTGTGAAATAACTGAAAACATGTTTTATATTCTAGTTTCTTCAAAGCCATCCTTTGCGTATTCTCTGGCATTCTCTTGATGAGCTTCAAGTTTTAAGAGCTTCAAGAGAAGTGAAAACCATTTCAGGTGACTACCTCATGAAGCTCATTGAGAGAACACCAAGGGTTTTTCAGTGCTGTCAAAAAAGCAAAGGGTGGCTACTTTGAGGAATATATATTTCACACTTCACATACTTCCATATGTGTTCATTTATAATTTTGAAGCCTTAAGTGAGAATCTACAATGTAAATAGTCATGAAAATAAAGGAAACACATTGAATGAGAAAGTGTGTCCAAACTTTTGGCCTGTGCTGTATTAGCAGTAAAAATGTGAAATGAATTAAGAGAATATTTAAGTTTCAAAATTAAGTGTGGAGCAGTGTAATGCATTTGTAACAATATTTTGGTGTACTTACCAGCAGACAGCTGCTCTTTCAGAAAATCACAATCCTTTTGCAGCTCCTTTATCTGTTCTGCCTGCCATTCCATTTTGAGTTTAGCCCTCTCCAGCTCTAGGGCTAAATTATCTTGGGCCAGCAGGTCAGTTGGAGCAATGGGTACACCTAGAAGAAAATATGAACAGAGGAAACATTTTAGTTATTTATACGTTTAAATTAATCCCAAACACATTTTCATGTTCTATTAAATATATTGTCAATTGCCCTTAGGACTGACAGGGCAATTCGGTAGGGAGCTGTGGTGCAAAGCGCATGGAGTCACAAGAATCTCCTCGTTTTAAACCTGGTGCAACATGGCAGAGTGGGAAAATTCAGTTCATTCTGACAAAGCTCAGCGGAGCCCGATGTACCGCGCAAGCTGAGCTCACATCTGGCACACACAGCGTAACACTAGCGGACTTGACCCGACCTCACTCCGGTCCGGACCAGACCACAGCGCGCTCCTCGCGCAGCGACTCACGCTGCAGCAGGTGTGCAGCTGAGGGTGTAACCGTGCCGCGTAACTTGCTTGTCCCAGTCTTATCAGACTACATGGACCAGGACAACAATGATGGTATGTTTCGAGTAGCACAGCTCTTCTCTGAAACTTGTGATGCAAAGCACATATAGAGCAATGGCCACGTATAGAAATCAAATGATTTCTGCAGTCTACAGGAGCGCAGCCACGGGAGTGGAACCGCGAAGTGCACACCCGTCAAGACCTCTCCTGACCGCGGTGGTCACTCGCGTTCCAGTCCCGGTCTTTGAGCCCTCGCAATAGGTTAAAAATTTAGCTAATGAACAAAGAATACATATTACGGACCATGCATGTTATGCTGGAATGTAACGAGATATAGCAAATAGTAGCATGTTGTTATTTTATGGGTAATACTAGTCCTTTCATTATTACTATAGAGGTAATATTTCCACGCTATTGCTAAACTCAAAGGGGCTGTAGTAACAACAAAAACAAAACATTAGAAGACATTACACAGCACTTGCTTCCACTGTTAGCGGGGCTTTTGGGTCCCTTCTTGGACCTGGTTTTTCATCCAGTTGCCGCCATCGCGAAGAGCTGAAAACTATTGTGCCGCCAATGTCACAAGCCCAAGGTCACAGCATCGCCCGCTGCCATTGGTCAATACACAGGAAGTGAGAAAAGCGCGGTTTTTCTTATCCTTGCGTCATCAGATTTTGCTGCTCGCTCTCAGTTGCTACAAACTTCGAAGCCACCATGAGAGGACTTACGAAAGTGAAAAAACTTATGAAAAAAGAAATGTCAAAAAGAAATCATTTAAAACTAATTAAACATCTACAAAAAATGAGAATTCTGAGAAGAAATATGAAATGCACCCTGTGTCACGAGAGGATGGAAATAAAGAAAAGAGTTAATAGTGGAGATCAATACGCCTGGTAAATATACTATTTTTGATTTTTCTGATCTTTATACATTTTACACTAGTACACACTGAACT
Source organism: Taenioides sp. WSHXM2023 (assembly GCA_029959045.1). NCBI lineage: Eukaryota > Metazoa > Chordata > Actinopteri > Gobiiformes > Gobiidae > Taenioides > Taenioides sp. WSHXM2023. Next base: position 31,265,282 of record CM057100.1, read on the forward strand.
ACATGTGTTATGTTGAACTGAACTAAAGAAAACTACACAGAAGCAGAGCAGAAAACGTGACAAAAAACGTGTTTGGTGTCATAATTACAGCTAATTTTCATTTATTTTATTGTAAAGCAAACTCTCTCTCTTTGAACCCATCCATCCATCCATCCATTTTCTCCCGCTTAATCCGGCTGGGTCGCGGGGGCAGCACGCTGCCCATTACTCTTCTCTTTGAACCATTATAATCAAATCTTCATCTCATCTATTTTATTTCATTTTATTTTTTTTTACAAATGTAGGGGAATGGTATTTGTCTGTAGACAGTTATAGCCAAAATGTCCATTCATTAGGCCTTCAGTTTATTCACAAAGATTTTTCTGCAGTTTTAAAACCGTTGCTGTGAAGTATTGTATGTCACTACTAAACAGGATTTGCCGGGGAGCAGCACATGCTGGACGAATTTAACAGATCTCGACACAAGTCGATGTTTAGTTACTCCAAATCCCACTCAATCGGTGGATGGAATTTATTTACAGGTAAGCACAACATTGAGGAATATACCATTTTCATTTTATTGTGATAATGTGATTACTAAGTAGTTCTTTCTTTCTCTTTGAAGATTTTCCCAGGGACTGCAGTTACGCCAAATTGATATGATGGATGATTCTATTGCAGCAAGCTCAACTACAATTAGTAAAATGTCCCGTAAAATTAGGGAGGTTTGCACATGGGCAATACGCAGGATGAGATGACAAACTGGACAAATTATTGGTGGAAGGAGGGAGTTTGTGGTGATTGATGAAAGACATTTTAGACACAAAAGAAAGGTGAGGTTTTGTTTACTATGGATATATTTTATATAGTGAAATGATAAGAACAATATTTCCGTTATTGTTATAGGCTTTGCTATTTTTATTACAATTTAGTTCACAGCCAGTGAGGTGGACTTCCGGTATCTTTCCACCTCCACCAAGAAGCCCTTATGAATTTAGTGAGGGAAGGGTGTGTTTGTATCATGTTTGTACCAATGCTGTAAACCAAGGCTTCCCAAAATTTAGTTTACCGACTGCAAAATGAAACTGAAAGCTGTAATATTTTGTACAGTTGAACCAGTTGAATCAGATTTGATAATATAATATATCAATATAACTCCTAAAAAGAAATATTGTATACAGTAAATCATTAGGTATATATTTAGGATAGATACACATTCAGAGCTTTCTTTACTTGGAAGACTTGGAAGAAAAAATACTGCAAATTATTATAATTATTTAATTATCTCTAGGCTGAGCATAGTTACTGAGAGGATAGTTAGTATCATTTTGACTTGAAATAACTCATATATTCCTTTTTTTCTGAAACAGTATGGAAGAGGAAGAATGGCCGGTGGATGGACAAGAAGGAACTGGGCCCATATTACGCCTGGTGGAAAAGAGGTCAAGAAGGCATCTAATCCCATTTATTGAACTGCATGTCCGTATTGGGTCCTCAATCCTTAGTGATGAATGGCGTGCCTATCGCATTTTACCAGCTCTGGGTTATGACCATCATACCGTCAACCACAGCAGGTGGTATGTGGTATGTGGATCCCCACACTGGTGCCCATACCCAACACCTGGAGAGGGCCTGGAAGTCCTATAAGGAGCGTATCTGGAGACTAAGAGGAAACAGAAATGACAGTTTGCTCTCACAGCATCTGCAAGTGATAGAGTGGAATGAATGGCTCGCAAAAAACATCCAAATGGTGTGTTTGGAAGACTGATTTATGACATTTCAAGAAAGTACAGGTAACCAGTTATTTGAACATGTAACTAATTTTGTTGAAATCTCTTAAAATGGAAATGTTCTCAGATTTTTTTTGCACTGGCCTTTAAAAAAAACAATATTTGTGGAAGTAAACACATTTCCCATGTTAATTACCTTGCTGTCAATGTGAAAACCACAATGTATTTTTGTATTCTGTGTAATAAGAGAAGTTCTTATATCATCTCTGTCTTGTGTTGTTTAAAAAGTATTCATAAATGTCTTATAAGGCATAATTAACCCACACTTTAGAGAAGCTCACCTTAAACACTTTATTAATATGTAGTAAATGCTTTCTAACTATCAATTCTCCTTTGCAAAGGTTTTGTAAAGCACTTAATGGACTTAATTATAAAAATATAAATCTGAGTAGCTGTAAAGTATATTTAGTCCACACTTTAGATAAACTCACTCTAAATACTTTACCACAAGTAGATGCTTTATAAGGACTTAATTTCATTTGTTAATGATTTATATAGTGTTTTTTTAATTGAGTAATAAGATAGAATCTGGTAACGGATGCAGTGAAAGGTTATTAGATGTTTATTAATGTTTTATAGCCTGAGGTTACTCCCATAAACAACGTTTTTTTATATGTGGTTATAAGAAATAAACAAGGAAACAAACAAGATATGTTACCCATCGGTTGACCTTTAACAAATACTGAGTAAAGGCTGGTGGTACAATTGATATAACTCATGAATAAACTTTATAAGAGATTTTATAAGTAATTAGTAATATGCACATAAATGATTAATAAACTGTGAAATGACCTTAATAGATCAGTTATAAATGATTACTTAAGCATTTATTAATGCTTTGTTAAAGCTTAATAGTGTGCAGTTATTATAAAGTGTTACCATCTTCCTGATGCATGCAGAAACATTCATATACAAATGTACGCTGATGATGCCGTAATATTCACACCTGCAAAAAATGCACAAGAAGCCAGTCACATTCTTACATCTGCAATGACTCAAGTCCAAGACTGGCTCACAAAAACATGTCTACACAAAAAAAACTGTCTGTATGATGTTCTCAAAACAAACTCCTAAGCAGATTACAAGTTCAAATGTATTTTTGAGGGGAGAGGAGCTCGAGTTGGTTCAAGAATTCAAGTACCTCGGTGTTGTTCTTGACTCCTCCCTCACTTTCAAAAAGCATGTTAAAAAAATCTTCAAAACAATCAAATTCAATCTCCACAACTTCAGTCATATCAGACAGTCATTGACAGCAGGCAGCAAGAATGTTTCTGCACGCTTTGATCTTTTCACATATCGAATACTGCTTCACTAATTGGACCCTTACCAGCGACACCACACTCAAACAGATTGAATCACTGTATAAAAGAGGACTTAAAATCTTTGCTAAAAAAACAATTTCATATCACCATTGTCAAATTCTTGAAGCCTATACAGTAATTTACTGAGCTTTGAAAATTTCAAACACTTTAAGTTTGCTTGTACAATATACAAAACCCTCCATGGACTTGCACCGCCACCACTACAAGAATTCATTAAACAAAAACCTACCACTGGCAGGAAAACCAGAGCGACTACTAGAGGTGATTGTGAGGTCCTTATAGACGTACCACCTTCGCACAGTCAGTCCTCTCAGTCGTAAGCTGTAAAATTTGGAACAACATTCCCCACACAATAAGAGAATCCCCTATGTATAACATCTTTACAACTCACCTTAAAAAAATGGCTCAAATCTAATCAACACTGCTCCCATTAGAGCTGTTCAGACCTCGTGTTACATGATACATATACGTATGTGGCATGTACCATGATTGTCTGAACAGACTCACATTTTACGGTTGTTGTTGTTGAGCGGTGCATGCATACATATTCGTTAACTTATTTGAAAACTACAGCAATTTAGAATCACGGTATGCACTTTAACAACATATGCACTTTAACAACATATGCACTTTTGACCCTGTGTGAATGTGATACTTGGATGCCTTATTGAATGTTTAACTGTTGTGTTTGTTTAACTGTTGTGTTTGTCTTGTCCTGTCCTAAATGTCAAGGGACTACGAATGTAAATTAGCTGTACGCTAACTTCAGTACATTTACACTTGTATTTTATTTTTTACTGGTGTTTATCAATGTACATTGTCCCTTTTTAAATAAATAAATAAATAAATAAATGTATTCGACCAAATAAACTCTGTCCAGTTGACAAATTAAATTTCTCCTTTTTGCCATGGATTCTACCTGGACCACTGAGGGATTCTACACATAAACTGCAATTCTTTATTTTGTTTCCATTCATTCTTATTCATTTCTATTACAAATATTCAGATTGGGTTTGAAATATACAAATGTATCTTATATTTTTCAGGCTTGTCCCAGAGTTTAGTGTTGCGAGCATGAAGACAGAAGAGTCCTCACTGCTTCAACAAAGACAAACTGATCAGTGAGACAGGGAGAGGACATCAAAGCAGAGACACATGTCCACTCAGAGACTGAGGGAGACAGAACACTCTTTTGACACTGACAGTGATGAAGACTGGAGAGCTCCACTCAGCTGTTCACCTGCCCACAGGGACACAGGGGCTGATGAAGACCACCACAACCAAGTCCAGACCAGAGCCAGAAACATCATTGCACAAAACTCACGTCTGTCCCCCAAATCCAAGTCTGCATCAGAGACCAGAGCCACTGTGGACAACGGAGACATGTCAGGAACTGGCAAAGGAGCTGAGAGCAGGAAACACAAGTGCTCTGTTTGTAAAGAGCGATTTGGGTCTAAATATAAACTACACAAACACAGGAGAGTTCACACAGGAGAAGAACCATTCAGCTGTTCAGTCTGTAAGAAAACATTTGCTCGAAAGGGTCATCTTGAAATACATATGATGACACACACAGGGGAGAAACCATTCAGCTGTTCTGTCTGTAAGAAAGTGTTTGCTGTAAGGTGTAATCTCAAAAGGCATATGAGAACACACATAGACTGCACATATAAATGGACATAGCTAACACGCTAGCCACCACGTTCTCCTCCAAATAGGAGAGAGCAAGACATTACAGCTGATCAGCCTGTAAGCACATGTTTTTTGTCAGGAGTTCTCTGCAAATAGAAGAACATAAAAAAAATTCATTCATCTGTACACCATTTTCTTTGCACTAGAGAGGAACTTGGTATTTTTCTGTACTACGATCAGATTTGAGCTGTGGAGGGTTGGATAAATCACCTCTATGTCTCATTATAGGAACTAAAGAATAGAATTATAGAAACTAAAGTGATTAATTCTTCTTTTTCTTTATTGTAGTTTGTGTTTTTGTAACTTTATTATACGGTTACAATAGCTTTTAGGGATAAACCTGCTGTTGTGTCAGTGGCATAAATTAGTTTCAGCATTATCGTTTATTGTTTATATTTTCTTCAAAAATATATCATACTTCGTCCAAGATGGCAGCACGCACCTCTGTCGCTCCGTGTCAGAGTGAATGAGTGAATGAATGGATTTAATTGATCGAGTCTATGTGACTTAAGTGGTTTTAAGATCATTTCTCATTTATCTTTTATGCCTTGTATTTTTATGGCAACTTGTGCAACTTTTATGGCAACTTGTGGACTTTTATGTATCGCTCTTACCTATTTGTTTTAGCATAGTCTACTAGCCCACTGGACAAGTCTGCACAGGCGATAAACAACTCTTGGATATTTTATGGGCTTACTTTTAACTTTTCTTGGAAATGGCCCGTGTTCATTTGATAAAAGCCGAGGCCTTGGTTGTTGTTTGATGAGCCTGGTGCTTAATCCGTAAAGCTGTGCCGATTTGGGTTGTATGATGCTTCCACTTCCGCGAAGTAACCTCGGAGCGTCTGGCTGTTACCTGATGGGACTGCTGTCTTATTCCATGAAGGGAAGTAACAAATTCTAGTGTCGGATCATTTGATTTCTGCATATTTGATATTTTGTGAAGATAGGGCAGTAATACACGCTCTTTGCCCACAGCTGCCAACTCCAACATTTCCTGTTTACGCGTGACGTCACGGGGACGGCACTACCTGCGCTCAGCCTGGTCTGTGGTAAACTCCGGACTGGTTTTCAGCCTATTCGCACTGGATTCATATATTTTGGGTCATATAAGCCCAAAATCTCAAAGGTAACATGTTTCTACTGGTACTCCTATTGACTTTAGCCTTACTTTCATTCGGGGATCTGGGGGTTGCAGTTGTTCTTCAGAGGACAGATGGATCCCGTCCACTCAATCCAGTCAGTTTTAAACATGAAGTTGGAACAGATGCCACTATCTATGGGTGGCATTATCTTAAATTGTCTTTGTGTCCTTCTGGCTGTATGGTTGAACTGCTGTATCTCAGTTGTGTAATGACTCTTCATGAATATGCTGTGAACTCAATATTCTTCTTAAGAACTTTTCCTTCCCTGGGCATAGTGAATAAGAAATTTCAACTTCAAAGGCGCTTGATATTATTATTACTATTGATTTCTGGAAATGTACCACCTAACCCGGGTCCTGAATGCCTTACATTTAGTACTCCCCAGGATTTTAAATCCCGAAATGGCCTTGGTTTTATTCATCTTAATGTGAGAAGTCTGCTACCTAAAATGGATATGGTACGCATCTGGGCTCTCTCAACTGAAGCTGACGTGATTGTGATTTCTGAGACGTGGCTGAATAGAACCGTGACTGATTCGGACATTCATATAAATGGTTATAATGTCTTCAGGGCTGATCGTCCCAAGAGAGGAGGAGGCATAGCAATATATGTCAGGAGTAAATTTAGTGCAAACATTCTTGTTCAAACATCTCTGCCAAGGAAATTTGAATTTTTAGCAATTGATTTGGCTATTTCTAGTGGCCTGCATATTACACTTGTTGGCTGTTATAGGACACCCTCTGCTGATAGCTCTGCACTTCCTTCTTTATTGGAGCAGTTGTCTTCCCTAAATTACAACGAAATTGTAATAATTGGAGATCTAAATTGGAATTGGTTGCATCCTACCTCTGATGATGTTAAATCCTATTGTGACTCTTTGAACCTGTTTCAGATTGTGAATGCTCCTACAAGGCCAAACCTAAAATGCCCAGAGAAGTCCTCCCTTATTGACTTGATTTTAACAAATGCACCTTCAAAATATTCTACCGCTGCTGTTTTTGCGAATGATATTAGTGATCATTGTGTCATTGCCACCTCGAGAAATACAAAAATGCCAAAAACAAAACCATGCATTGTTATCAAAAGGGATATAAAGAAATTTTGTGAACAAGCTTTTTGCCAAGATCTCCAAAATTTTGATTGGCAAAGGATGATAGAAATGGATGATGTCGAGACGGCCTGGAGCTACTTTCAAGAGGGTTTTATTAAATTACTTGATAAACATGCTCCAGTCAGGCATTACAAAATAAAAGGTCGAAATAATGCTTGGTATAGTTCAGACTTGGCCCAACTGTTACATGAGAGAAATGTCGCATGGGCAAAAGCCAGACAAACTGACTACTCTGCTGATTGGTTGGCCTTCAGGAAGCTCCGTAATACTTGCACCACTGCTATTCGGAGAGCAAAATCTGACCATTTCATCAAAAACACAACAGAAAATCTAAACAACCCTGCAAAATTTTGGAAAATAATAAAGTCCCTAAATGAAACTAATTCTGATATGGAACTGCCTGTAAGCATAATAAAAGACTCCCGGAACATAACAGACAAAATGGAGATGTTATCATGCTTTAATGAGCATTTTATTGCCTCTGGGTCATTATTTGACCCTACAAAACATCTGCATGACTCTCCTCAGCCAACAATGAACTCACACCTGACGTGCAAATTTTCTCTTTGCCCTTTCACTATCCTGGAAGTGTCAATGGCTCTAAAGGGTCTGGATCAAACTAAGTCAGCAGGCCCTGATGAGCTAGAGCCGTATTATTTAAAAACTGCGGCTGATGTCATTGCTCCCCCTTTGACACACCTATTCAATTTGTCTTTGTCCACCAACACGATTCCTCGAATGTGGAAATCTGCCTATGTGTTACCTTTATTTAAAGGTGGAGATCCAACAAATTTAAACAATTATCGTCCAATTTCCAAATTGTCAATCCTAGCTAAGGTGTTAGAAAATCTCATTCATATGCAATTAAAAGATTTTTTTACCTCTGCAAATATTTTATGTCCCTCTCAGTCCGGCTTTAGAAAACAGCACAGTACAACAACGGCAGCTATCAAAGTAGTTAATGACATCTTGCAATCCTTGGATGAAAAACAGCATTGTGCAGCTCTTTTTGTTGACCTCTCCAAAGCCTTTGATACTGTAGATCATACTGTGCTTGAACAAAAACTGCACAGCATCGGGCTTTCAGATCACACAGTTGGCTGGTTCTCAAACTATCTGTCTGACAGAACTCAGTGTGTCAAGTTTCAGAATCATAGATCCAGTCTGCAAAGAGTGTCCACAGGAGTCCCGCAGGGCTCTATTCTCGGGCCTCTTCTTTTTATTATCTACATAAACAATCTTGACAATAACATCACAAATGCAAACCTACACCTTTATGCCGATGACACCGTTCTATACACTTCAGCCCCCTCAGCAGAGCTTGCACTGTCCAAACTCCAAGGAGCCTTTGACCAACTACAAAAAAACTTTTATTATCTCAAGCTTGTTTTAAACGCAGACAAAACTAAATACATGCTGTTTTCCAAATCCAAAACGACACCTCAATATCTCCCCCAAATTACTACAAATGAAGGCAAACCAATTGAAAAAGTGTCAGAATATAAATATCTTGGGATTTTAATTGACGACTGTTTTTCCTTTAAGCCACACATTCAAAAATTGACTCATAGACTCAAATTGAAGTTGCGCTTTTATTTTCATATTAAATCTTGTTTGTCATTTGAGGCTCGTAAAAAACTTGCAAATGCCACTTTTCTGTCTGTTCTTGATTTTGGTGATGTCATTTATATGAATGCCTCTGTTGAGTGTCTACATGCTCTTGACACTGTGTATCATGGTGCACTACGTTTTATTACAAACATGAGGTCCCTGACCCATCATTGTGTCTTGTACGCCCGTGTGGGCTGGACTTCTTTGACACTTCGTAGATTGAAACATTGGTATCTTTTTATTTATAAATGTCTTGTTGGGCTGGTGCCGTCCTATCTCCAGCGGCTCATAGAGGTGAGGAGCAGCAGCACTTACAGTCTCCGCTCTCAGGAGCTGCTCCTGCTCTCAGTGCCCAGAGCTCGCACTGAACTTGGAAAAAAGGCTTTTCGCTTTGCTGCAGCTCATTCCTGGAATGAACTCCAGAAGGAATTTAACCTGAAAGAGCTGGTGTCGTTGAACTCTTTTAAGTCACTTTTAACTGAACTTGAAACAAATCTATCAATTTGTAAATGTTTCACATAAGACTCGTTTTATGATGCTTTGGTTTGTGTGAAAATGTGAATATGTTGTGTTATTGTTTTGTGCCTGTGCTGATGCTGCCTCTTGGCCAGGACACTCTTGAAAAAGAGATTTTTAATCTCAATGAGTTTTTTATCCTGGTTAAATAAAGGTAAAATAAAAAAAATAAAAAAAAATGTGTAATCTGGACAGGCCTGTTCATCTGTTGAGCCTGTTAGAATGCTTTAACTCTATTTAATTCTCTATTACAAAATCACACTTGTTGAATGACTTTATTTTTTACTTTTTGTCTCAAGATACTACCTCGTTCTGTTTTTTATTTATATGTTATATTAGCTGAAGGGCTAAGTTTGAATATATGTACAAATTGAATGTGTATGTGTCAAGTGTCAAGTTAGATTCTAAATAATTGTTCAGTACTGGACTTCCAAGGATTTTAAACACATTTGTATCTCGTGACATGCCAACCAGGACTTCAAATCAACATTAGGCCCTATTTGTATTATCTATGTTAGTAGTAAAAAAAAAAAAAAAAAAAGTAAAAGTAAAGGTTTTCTGTATTGTTACAAGAAATAATTCAGTGTATGATATTGAATATTATAGTAATAGTAATAGTCTATGATATATGCTAGCGCTAGTTCTGTCTTCACACACAGCCCTGGACCCTGGGAAAGACCTGCAAAATGAATTAAACCAAAATCTAATATAAAAACAAAAAATATCCAATAACCCGAATTCATTTGTGTTGTTTAAAATAAGCAACATTATTAAGCATTGAGGACAGGATAAAGAAGACTCAAAGAATCATACATTCAGTTACACCAGTAAGTAAACACATATTTGATTATTTATATGGAGATTCAAATTGATGCGTGGATTGAACACAACTCAATCCAGCTCGATATTTATATGTAAAAAGGCAGACTAAACTCTTGATTCACGAGTTTAATCCGTCTTCATACAAATACATTGTTTTCCTACTTCTTTCTGCATTGTTTTTGCACTAACTCCTGTGCAGATGTAGTCTTGTGAGTGCAGTTTGGGTCAGTCAGGTTGAGATATGTAATAGTTTTGAGAGCTTTTTGCCATGTGTTTAGTACCCAAAAATGTCTTTAGTCCGCTACAGCCCTTCAGATTACAATGTAAATTTTACTGTCAAATCAGCCAGCCCGTGCAGCACATATTGACCTGGGCTATATATTCCAGTATCATATAGTCCACTGTGCTTAATCAGCACTCACGCTCTGTACAGCTGTATGGAGATAGAATTGTCTCAAAAAGATTTATACATATTAAAAAAAAATGATATAGATATATAAATATACATAATTTATAAATATCCAAATACAAAATACAAATATAAAAATGTTACATACAAATAAATAAACAAATTTGTATAAATAAATGTGTATTTGTAAATATATTCTTGAGATTTGAAAAGAAATATGCTTGACTTTGTATGTGGAGTCTGCATTTGTGGATCCCTATTTTGCTTTTCTCTTGATGACGTAATTTTGAGACATTCTTACCGCACACCTCAATCCACAAATAAATACCACCAAATTTGAATACAAATACACCCTCCACTGAACAACCAGCAGATGGCAGTGTTTTGCAGCCACAGCTAGTGCCCCTTATGGTTCTGGCTGTACAGTCATTGGTATCCAGTTCTGGCCACTGGAAGTGACCAGGATGGGTAAGTAGTGTTATTTGTTACCTTTGTGTGTTGTAGTGGATTTTTTTCCTACTAGAGTGTTCAGATGTTACAGATGTTGACGTGACGTCTGCAAGCATTAGCCAGGTATCGATAGCAGCTAAATCCCATGTCACAAGAAAACAAGCTGATTGAGTCCCAGCTAAATTGTGGTGATGTAATAAATAAGAATACTTATTGTTTTCATCTGGAGGCAGTTTTGTCCACACAGTAGTTTAACTGGGTGCAGTACAGTTTGCTTGTCTTATTTTAAGCCTAAATGAACATTAAAATGGAAATATTTTATCATTTTATTATTTTAATTTATGAAAACATGTAAAACATAATAAATATGTACCAAAATAACTGTAAAATACAAATGTAGAAAATGAAAAAGATGATCTCGACTTGGTCTTAATAGGCCGTGGTCTTGGTCTTGTCTCGGTCATGGGACCCTGTGGTCTCAGACAGGTCTTGGTTTCGATTAGTGCTGTCTTGACTACAACATTTGGGCCCTCCACCAGAAACCTTACACAGTGCATCTTTAATATGTATTTTATAAGATGAGGTTAACTCCATCTATCCATCCATTTTGTTCCGCTTATCAGGGGCTGGGTCGCGGGAGCAGGAGTCTAAGGAGGGACTCCCAGACTTCTTTCACCCCAGACACTTCCTCCAGCTCCTCCGGGGGGGACACCGAGGCATTCCCAGGCCAGCCGGAGACATAGTCCCTCCAGCATGTCGTGGAGCCTCCTTCCAGTGGGACATGCCTGGAACACCTCCCCAGGGAGGCGTCTAGGGGGCATCCGAGCTCCTCCTGTTTGACAGACCTTCTCAACCTATCTCTAAGGGAGTACCCAGCCACTCTGCGGAGGAAACTCATTTCAGCCACTTGAATCCATGATCTTGTCCTTTCGGTCATTACCCAAAGCTTATGATCATAGGTGAGGGTAGGAACATAGCTTAACCAGTAAATCGAGAACTTTGCCTTTTGGCTCAGCTCCTTCTTCACCACAACGATTCTATACAGCTACCGCATCACTGCCGACGCTGCACCGATCTGCCTGTCAATCTCACGCTCCATCCTCCCTTCACTCATGAACAAGACCCCGACATACCTGAAGTCCTCCACTTGAGGCAGGACCTCTCCATCCACCTGGAGAGGGCAAACCACCTTTTTTCCAGTCGAGAATCATGGCCTCGGATTTGGAGGAGCTGATCTTCATCCCAGCCACTTTACAAACTGTGCATGTTGCACATCCTGGTTCGATCGAGCTATTAGGACATCATCCGCAAACAACAGAAATGAGATCCTGTGGTCCCCAAACCGGATCCCCTCCAGCCCCTGACTGCACCTAGAAATTCTGTCCATAAATACAATGAACAGAACCGGTGACAAAAGGCAGCCCTGGCGGAGTCCAACATGCACCAGAAACAGGTCCGACTTACTGCCGGCAATGCGAACACAGCTCCTGCTTCTGTCATACAGGGACCGAACAGCCCTTAGCAAAGAGCCCCTAACCCCATACACCTGGAGCTTATCTCATGACTTTTAAGTACAATGTAAATAATTATTTTAATTGCTTAATGTCTTAAATGTCCTTTAAATAAAGACTTGAGGCTGCCACACACTACAGGATTTTTTGGTCTTAAACGATTTTTAGACGTGCAACAAAAAGCGCACACCACAGACACAAGGAGAATCTTATGAGACTTAAAGTCTCCAATTGCAAAGTCTGCTGCGGGATATGGCTGCGTACCACAGGCTGTAAAGTTGTGAGCACACCTCACGTGAGCTGTTTCCTGTCTAGAGTAAAACCACTCGCTCTGAGACTCTTAAGTGTTCAAAAGATTAGAGCACTGCACTTCTAGTTTAGATACAAGTAAAAACTGAGTTATTATTATTTGTGAAATGTGGTGCAATTTTTCAGATACATGATTTTTAAAGTATAAAAGATATGCAATAAAGTACACTAATCTGCAGCTTCACCCCAATCCACGCTGTGTGTAGATGTAAACAGACACACGTGAGGAACTATCTCGCCTTTTTATTTTCAAAGAACGCTTCAAACTGGATTAATAGCGCTGTTGTGTGGACTGGATGTCATTATTTGTGGAGGACAATTTCTATGGATAATGTGGATGGGATGTTGCACTTTAAATTTACCGCTTTACATGAGGTGAGTAATAAAGTCTTGTCATTATTTTCACTATATCCCGGGTCTGTGTCTGTTACTCCTCTGCCCCTGACGCTCTGTTTTATTGGCTGTTACTGAAGCGTTGCTGATGTTTGGTGGTTACGATCTGACAGTGACACCACACACATGAGGAGTGCAGCGGCTTCAAAATCGCACACAAAGACATGAAGTCGGGTCACGCCTCACCGAAGAAATCTGGGAGAAGAAATCACAGCCAAAATTGGGCAAATTCTCCTAAAGCTGGGCGTACACTGTGCGATTTTTGGTCCTTTATGAGCCAGTTTTTCACTCATGTGACTGTTTTTGGGATCGGGCAGACTTTTGGCATAATCGTGTGTCGTGCTTCGTGTAGTATACATGGGTTACCGATTAATCGTAATCATAGGTCGCAACAATATCAAACCTGTTTGACATCCAGTCGCTTCTCGTGAGAGTTTCGCACTGTTGATGTAGTTCCAAATGCATGTAATGAAATGTAATAGAGGTGTAACTGACACAGCTCTGTGTGTCAGACATTGATTCAATATTATAAGAGCAATCAAATCTAGCTCACTTCTAAAGTTAGTTTTGATTGCCCGTACCATTGATATCAACAACACAGAACAGTGGTGTTAGCAGTTAAGTGAAAAACTTGATGCTGCTTACCTCCAGGTCCCTCTGAAGAACTGACAGCCCATACTGCCCACATCTGCCCAGCCATTTCTTTGGTCATAGTTGTCACCTCTTCTTTTTAGGCTTTTCTGTGCAGAGAAGGGCACAAATTGCCAAGGCAGCGCATCTGTCTTTTACCAGCATTGTGTCTTAGCACTTCCGTTGTTTTCTACTTTATATTTCCAGAACTTCACATGTCGTGATGTGGACGTACAGTGTGCGCAGGCAGGTTGCATTGTATGGTGTGAGAACATGAATCGTGAGCTGTGAACTTTTAAAACATGCAATTTGGTTGTACAGTTTGAGCTGGGGCTGAGTGAAACGATTGAAAATATCGCACAGTTTACGCCCTGCTTAATCCTGCAACATTCATTCCCAATGGTAACCACATGCAGTTCTTATTACATAACAGACACTGATCAAAACCAGTACTAAACCAGCACCAGAACCAGTCTAAACCAGGAGATAAATGAACTTTATCAAAGGCCTGTAGACTCACTCATGTTTGCCCTCTAAAAACAAAAGGTGGGGCCATTTGTTGCAGGGGGTGAATCAAAGTCTGATGCAAAACTACCTTAATACAGTGTGTCACAGTAATGATCCACACACAGTCTGGTCATTACCTGGAGTTACATTATGGAAAAATGCACAAATGGGTATTAGTCAGTTAAAGTGTTAATGTTTAATGGAAACGATATAGAACAAATTGAATCATCTTATGATTTCAAGATTGCAAAAGGAATAATATGCTAGGATTAAATAGTTAAATAGAAGCCATAAAATATCCACAACAAATGTTAAGTTCACTCCTTTGAAAGTCTTAAAATGAAAAAAACTAAATTTAGGATCAAGTATGTTGTTTTGATAGTAATACACAAAACGAAGTGAAAGTATTCATTGAAATCTTTTATTAGAGAGGGAAATGTATTCCAAATATCAGACCCCCTGGTGGATATACATAGAAAAGCATACATTTTATTTTTCAAAGAAAACATAAAGTAATTGAATAATCATTTGTTATAGATCCATCTATTTATTAGAACAAAAGTAACTGAATATGGAATCTTTACATAGGTTAAGGATTTACTAAAAACAATAGAACAAAATAATACAACATAGTAGTTATTAGTAACACGTGAAAATAAAAGTAAATTGAGTGGAAAGAAAGAATTAGTTAGTTTGAATTTAAACAATTTCTATAAGCCGAACATAGTATTGCTAGAAACACAAATTAATTATCATTAAGAGAAAAAACATATTGCCGTTTTAAAGCAAAGAGTGACTGCCATGTATGTGGAGTATAATAGAAATAGGAATCTGTTAATCCCTGAAACTTCACAGTTTAAGTAAAAATACTAAAACTGAAAATACTAATAATAAATAATAATCAAAATAAATGGACAATAGAAAATCTTCACTGAAAATTTCAGAAATAAACGCGAAAAGAATAGAGTATTTGAGGGGTTTAAAACTAATACTTGAAAATGAGTTGAACTGTTAGGACTTTAGGAAAGAGGTTCTTTAATCATCTACAACCTTAAATTGTTTTGATTTGGAATCTAGGAACACATAATGTCAGGAATTTGAGAAAACAAGTGAAATAAACATAAATTCTTGATTGCGCATCTGTAACTTAAATTGTAAGAACCAACACAAGGCATTAAGCATGTACACTACATACAAGATGTAATAATACCTCCTCCATCAAAACAATTGCTTCAACCCCAGCCTACCATCAGCATTTTTAAGGTCAAGCAGCCATTTTAATCCTCCTTGCCACTCCTCCAAAGGTAACATCACTGCACAGTCAGCACCCCAGTCTAGTATTCCACTCATTTTGAATGTATATAGTTTGTATGCCAATTAATAGTCTTTACTGTCTCTTTTTTGCAGTTTTTAACACCAGATTGTTCCTTCAAAACATTACATTTTTCTTGCACTTTGTGGCTACTGCCCCAGCTTCACTTCAATATCTTCAGGGGTGAGCCATCTCCACCTTGTCCTAAGTCACATTTAACATCTTATGTGTCCACATTGAACTGATTCTACTACCTCAGCCTGCTACCACCATCTTCAGGGGCAAATAAAAACTGCCACTCTCCAAAGTTACCATCTTGTTATATTGCATCTGACTAATATCACTTGCAATTGCCCAACATGCCATCAACATCTACAAGGCAGTAACACCATTCTCCAGTTTTAATATTGCTTCAACATCAGCAGAGATCTCCTCCATCAAAACAACTCCTCCATCCACAGCCTAACATCAAGATTTACAGAGACAAGCAGACATTTTAATCCTCCTCACCTCCTCACCAAAGGTAACATCACTGCACAGTCAGCACCGTAGCCTAATTAGTGTATTCTTTTTGAATTTGTGTAATTTGTGTGTCAATTAATTGTCTTTATGGCCTGTGTTTTTCAGGTTTCAATGCCAGAGTGCCTCTCCAAATAAATAATTTCCATCCACACTGTTCCATCACAACACAGATAGGACATTTACCACTAAAATCACACAGAACATCACTCACATCACTCTGACGCACATGATGGACTCATGATAAACTGCAATGCATCATATCCTGTGAATGGAGGATGTGTGTGTGTGTGTGTGTGTGTGTGTGTGTGTGTGTGTGTGTGTGTGTGTGTGTGTGTGTGAGCGTGTGTGTGTGCGTGTGCGTGTGCGTGTGTGTGTGTATTTGTGGATTGGAGGAATCCAAGCATGTACTTCCTTCATCCTTCCTTCTTGCATCAAATGCAAATGTGCCGAAGATGTTCTGCAAAAACAAGACAAAAGGCCCCAACAACAAAGACGAGGACATTATGTACAGAAACAGAACAACCGTACTTGTAGTAGTAGTAGTTTTAGTAGTAGTAGAAGTAGTAGTAGTAGTTGATTTTTTATTTATGTATTTTTTTTTTTTTGTCATTTGGATTTTTGCTAATATCTACCCATCTATCTGACCCAGCACTCAGGCCTACAGAAGACTACGACTATACGGCAACAACAACAGCTACTACTACTACTACTACTACTACTACTACGGCGATGATGACTACGGCGTCAACGACAACGAGGATGACAATGACGCCGCCGCCTCTGACGACAACAGCGGCCGCAAGACACAGACTTGCAAATGATTTTCTGCTTGTAGGAGACAAGCCTACATCTGCTAATTTCTAATTTCTTTAAATTGAACTTATTTAACTTATAGGTCACGTGTTATCGTGCAAAAGATGAACCCAAACCAGCCACTCTTACAGAAAATGTGTATGAGGAAATGTTACCATATGAGATGGATGTGTATTAAGAAAGCTGTCATGTTGTGGTGATAACATGACACCATGACAACATGCCGTAATCAAGAAAAGATTCTTGCTTCTGACACCTGTGGTGCTCATGTCACAACTTGCAGTACTCGCCCAGTGCTGCCCGTTGTTGTGGCAGTCTCATCAATCAATGTTATTATGTATATGTTTTGTAGTTCAATTTCCTATAAATTATTTTCTTTCTTTTTTTTTTTTTTTAAGTGTCTCAAGTGTCCAACAAAATGCAATGATTATCATAATTATGTATAATAATACAATACAATAATAATACAATATATTGGGCTGATCTGACCCACCTTGGCTCGCTCTGTCTCCCTCTAGTGGTCAAAGCTCATGTTACATGTGTAAATATATTGCTCTGTCTCCTTCTGGTAGTCAAAGTTTATGTTACATGTGTATATATTGCTCTGCCTCCCTCTGGTGGTCAAACCTCATATTACATGTGTATATATACATGTATGTGTGTAGAATCCCTCAGTCGTCCAGGTAGAATCCATGGCAAAAGGAGAACTAAAGAAGCAGCTTGGATGAGCTGCGAAACGTATTTGACCAAATAAACTTTTATCCAGTTGACAAATTGGCAAAAAAGGAGAAATTTAATTTGTCAACTGGACAGAGTTTATTTGGTCGAATACGTTTCGCAGCTCATCCAAGCTGCTTCTTCAGTTCTGGTCAGATGCTGGCGGACACTGCTCTGTCCAGTTGACAAATTAAATTTCTCCTTTTTTGCCATGGATTCTACCTGGACAACTGAGGGATTTTACATACAGTTGACAAATTGAATTTCTCCTTTTGCCATATATACATATATTGTTCTGCCTCACTCTGGTGGTCAAAGCTCATGCTACATGTGTATATATTGCTCTATCTCCCTCTGGTGGTCAAAGCCTCCGTTCGTTGTGCGCCCTGTGGTGTTTATGCTCTTTATTTACTTGGAAACAGTTTTAACCCCATAGTGGTACATTTGTATATTTAATTTGAGGACAGGACAAAGGGTTAAAAAAGTAGGGCTGTCCTGGCCACAGCATTATGTTCTAATGTGAGCTCACGTCTGAAATCATGTTCTTTGGACAAGAGAAGCCCACACATAGTGTAGTTTGAACCTTCTTTTACTTTTAAGGCAGCATTGCATAGTTGGTCTAAATGTGGTGTACAGCCGCAAATGCGTTTGATCAATAAAAAAATGAAAACACTAATAACTTTGGATAGAACCAAATATAACCAAGATTTCAAATGCATTTTGTACAGATCTACAAGCCCTATTTGCATAGCAAAAATGACATTGATATATATGTAGTTTTTCCACAATTTCACTTTTGAGTTTAAGCACGATGCATTGGAGACACATTAAAAATCCTGGGGCTGTCCTGACCACAGCTTTGTGTTCTAAAGCAAGCTCATGCCTGAAATAATGTCCTTTTCACAGGAGAAGCCTCCACATAGTGTAGTTTGCAACTTCTTTTATCTCTAGGGCAGGAATTCATAGTTGGTCTAACTGTGATTTACAGGCGCTGAAAACGCGTTTGCATCAATAAAAATTTAAAACAATTATAACTTTGACATAGAAGCAGATAGAACCAAGATTCCAAAATCATTTTGTACAGGTCTACAAGCCCTACTTGCACAGTAAAAATGGCACTGATATCTCTTGTAGTTTTTCCACAATTTCACTTTTGAGTTTAGACACAATGCATTGGAAACACATTAAAAATCCTGGGGCTGTCCTGGCCACAGCTTTGTGTTCTAAAGCAAGCTCACACCTGAAATAATGTCAATTGAAATTCGTGAAAAAGTTGTCAAAACTCAGTTCATTTTGCATAGACACTGAAGTGACCTCTGAGAACATAGAGCTACGGATTGTGGTCGTTGCCATGGCAACGGAAATTATAGTTACGCATAAATACTCTTTTGTTTATTCATTTATTTATTTACATATTATCTTAAGTCCTTAAGTCCTGTGCAGATGAGCTGTGTGGAGTTATGAAGCATGTCTTCAACCTGAGCCTGAAGCTGAAGGTGGTGCCACAGCTCTGGAAGACCTCCAGTGTGGTACCTGTGCCCAAGTCACCGCATGCCAAAGACCTCAACAGCTTCAGACCAGTGGCTCTCGCGTCTCATCTGATGAAGACTCTGGAGAGGCTTGTCCTGGGTCACCTCTGCTCCACGGTGAGCTCAGCGGTGGACCCGCTGCAGTTCGCGTATTGGCCCGGCATCGGAGTAGAGGATGCCATCATCTCTCTGATGCACCGCTCACTGTCCCACCTGGAGAGGCCCGGCAGCACTGTGAGAATCTTGTTCTTCGACTTCTCCAGTGCTTTCAACACCATCCAGCCGCTGCTCCTGAGGGACAAGCTGGAGTGGGCAGGAGTGGACTGTGACCTGGCTGAGTGGATCTTGGACTACCTCACAAACCGGCCCCAGTTTGTGAGAGCCCAGGACTGTGTGTCTGACCTCATGACCTGCAGTGAGGGGGCGCCCCAGGGCACCGTCCTCGTGCCCTTCCTCTTCACCCTCTACACTGCAGACTTCAGACACAACACGGACAGCTGCGTCCTGCAGAAGTTCTCCGATGACTCTGCCATCATCGGTCTCATCACGGACGATGATGACGCGGAGTACAGAGGACTAACGCAGGACTTTGTGGACTGGTGTCACCGGAACCACCTTCTCATCAACGCGAGGAAAACCAAGGAGATGGTGGTGGACTTCCGCAGACGCCACTCTACTGCCCCCCCCCACCAGTGAACATCCAGGGAAGAGACATTGAGAGAGTGGACTCTTACAAGTACCTGGGTGTGCATCTGAACAATAAACTGGACTGGACTCATAACACAGGTGCACTGTACAGGAAGGGCCAGAGTCTCCTCTATCTCCTGAGGAGACTGCGGTCCTTTGGAGTGAGAGGGCCACTATAACCAGGGTTAAAAATCCAATCCGGTTCCTTTTACCTACCCCAATCCACCCAATCCAGTTCCATCCATCTAGTCCAATCCGGTCATGGTTTTCCATCCATCTCTCAACTCTCACACATCACTCACCACATGGTTGCAATCAGCCAATCACCAACTTGAGAGGCTATATTTAAACCTCCCTGACTTCTCTCCAAGTCAGTTGTGTGGAGAGAGGCCAGGGGAACAGCTGCTGCAGGTCAGTCTAAGAAACAATTTGCAATTTCTCAATCTCCTTCAGAATCTGATTGTTAAAAGCAATGTCAAATTCTTGTAGGACCAGACCCAGACTTTTGTTGCCTTGTGGTGTGATCGATTGTTTGATGTGTGCAGAGCAACTACTGAACTGGTGAGTGTGACCCTATCACACAAGGTCATTAGCTAGCATCGCTAATGTTAATGCTAATGCTAACATGCTATTCCTTGACATTGTTTACTTTGTGATGTGCTTTTTGATATAAATCGATGAATGCTAATGCTAACTAGCATGCTAACATTAGCATGCTAATGCTAACAATGCTAACAATGTTAACTGCTCTATTTGGCTTGAGGCTAGTCTAGGATGATCTCTTTTGTGATTTAAATTGTTATACAGTTTCGATGGGTGCTAATGCTAGCATCGCTTTAGCTTTTGGAATTTTATTACCTCTAGTGTACACTTTGAACTTGCTATTGATTTGGGCCCTGTTGTTAACAGGCCAGGTGCCCTGTATTGGATTAAACTATGATGGCAAGCTAGATCAGCCCGGAGAAAGCACCGTTCCTGACGTCTGGTCTGGTAGGGGGCTGCGGCCTGTTTTTCCTCCTCTCCTCCAACGCGAAACCACCATCTCTTACATATCTCAACACTGAATTATTTTGCGCATTTTGGACAAATTCAACCTCCTCAATAACCCAACTGGACATTTTGGGTGGTTTCCGTTAGTTTACTGTCATTCCTCCCGCAAGGAATTGCAGCAAGGACGTCAGTGGCACTGCCACCATTTTTATCGTGAACTGAAACCTCATTCCAAAAACTGGACTATTTACAGTGAGGAAAATAAGTATTTGAACACCCTGCTATTTTGCAAGTTCTCCCACTTAGAAATCATGGAGGAGTCTGAAATTTTCATCATAGGTGCATGTCCACTGTGAGAGACAATCTAAAAAGAAAAATCCAGAAATCACAATGTATGATTTTTTTTTTTTTTTTAACTATATTTGTATGATACAGCTGCAAATAAGCATTTGAACACCTGTCTATCAGCTAGAATTGTGACCCTCAAAGACCTGTTCGTCGCCTTTAAAAAGTCCACCTCCACTCCATTTATTATCCTAAATCAGATGCACCTGTTTGAGGTGGTTAGCTGCATAAAGACACCTGTCCACCCCATACAATCAGTAAGACTCCAACTACTAACATGGCCAAGACCAAAGAGCTGTCCAAAGACACCAGAGACAAAATTGTACACCTCCACAAGGCTGGAAAGGGCTACGGGGAAATTGCCAAGCAGCTTGGTGAAAAAAGGTCCACTGTGGCAATTATTAGAAAATGGAAGAAGCTAAACATGACTGTCAATCTCCCTTGGACTGGGGCTCCATGCAAGATCTCACCTCATGGGGTCTCAATGATCCTAAGAAAGGTGAGGAATCAGCCCAGAACTACACGGGAGGAGCTGGTCAATGACCTGAAAAGAGCTGGGACCACCGTTTCCAAGGTTACTGTTGGTAATACACTAAGACGTCATGGTTTGAAATCATGCCTGGCACGGAAGGTTCCCCTGCTTAAGCCAGCATATGTCAAGGCCCGTCTTAAGTTTGCCAATGACCATTTGGATGATCCAGAGGAGTCATGGGAGAAAGCCATGTGGTCAGATGAGACCAAAATAGAACTTTTTGGTCATAATTCCACTAACTGTGTTTGGAGGAAGAAGAATGACGAGTACCATCCCAAGAACACCATCCCTACTGTGAAGCATGGGGGTGGTAGCATCATGCTTTGGGGGTGTTCTTCTGCACATGGGACAGGGCGACTGCACTGTATTAAGGAGAGGATGACCGGGGCCCTGTATTGCGAGAGTTTGGGGAACAACCTCCTTCCCTCAGTTGGAGCAGTGATGATGGGTCAAGGCTGGGTCTTCCAACATGACAATGACCCGAAGCACACAGCCAGGATAACAAGGAGTGGCTCTGTAAGAAGCATATCAAGGTTCTGGCGTGGCCTAGCCAGTCTCCAGACCTAAACCCAATAGAAAATCTTTGGAGGGAGCTCAAACAACGTGTTTCTCAGCGACAGCCCAGAAACCTGACTGATCTAGAGAAGATCAGTGTGGAGGAGTGGGCCAAAATCCCTCCTGCAGTGTGTGTGCAAACCTGGTGAAAAACTATAGGAAATGTTTGACCTCTGTAATTGCAAACAAAGGCTACTGTACCAAATATTAACATTGATTTTCTCAGGTGTTCAAATACTTATTTGCAGCTGTATCATACAAATAAATGTAGTTAAAAAAATCATACATTGTGATTTCTGGATTTTTCTTTTTAGATTATGTCTCTCACAGTGGACATGCACCTACGATGAAAATTTCAGACCCCTCCATGATTTCTAAGTGGGGAGAACTTGCAAAATAGCAGGGTGTTCAAATACTTATTTTCCTCACTGTACTTGATTATTTCTGTTGTTTACCGGTTTATTATTTGAGCTGCAGCTTGTATATATTTGTTCACTTTCTTCATTTGTAAATACACCTGCATAACTTTATATCATTGTCTTGTTGTCTTATTTACTGGTCCGTGTCCTCCAGCAGTCGTTCTTAGACTTCTGATTACATGCAGCCTATTACATGCTATCACACCTTTATTACACTTTAATAAGTAAGTCACTTGTTACACCACTCCTGAGGACCTTCTATGACTCTGTGGTGGCATCAGCCATCCTGTACGGTGTGGTCTGCTGGAGCAGCAGCGTCACAGAGAGGGAGAAGAAGAAACTGGACAAGGTCATCAAGAAGTCCAGCTCAGTCCTGGGCTGTCCTCTGGACAGCCCAGGACTGTCCAGAGGACACCTGCTAGGGTCCCCCAGGACCCTAGCAGGTGGGGGACAAGAGGGTCCTGGCTAAACTCATGTCTATGCTGGACCATGAGTGTCACCCCCCTGCAGGACGCCCTGTCTGCTCTGGAGAGCAGCTTCCTGCTGCTCTCAGACTGTACAATGATCAATGCTAGTCATGTGTCATCTCCATAGCAACCATGTGTCATCTCCATAGTAGTAATAACAATGTGCAATATTATTTAAAGTCACTTTACCTGCTACTCATTTATTTAACCACCACTTTAACTGCTGTTTGTTCACTGCTCAGAATCAAAGACACTTATTGTGCAACGTTCCTGTGCCTTTGAGCTTTACAGCGTTGTGTTTTTTAGTTGATTGTAAATACTTATTATTTATCTTGATTTTGATGCATGCTCTTATATTCCTACTGTTTCTGAAACTTGCGTTGTGACACTGCAATTTCCCCACTGTGGGACAAATAAAGGATTATCTTATTCTATTCCCAGGCGGTCTCCCATCCAAGTACTAACCAGGCCTGCACTTGCTTGGCTTCCGAGATCAGACGAGATCGGGCATTCATTTTGCATAGGCACTGAAGTGACCTCTGAGAACATAGAGCTATGGGTTGTTGCCGGAACGGAAATTATACTTGCGCATAAATACTCTTTTGTTTATTCATTTATTTATTTACTTTTTTTTTTTTTAACTAATTACATTGAAATGAATGAAAAAGCTTACAGCACCTGGTATTCCCAGGCGGTCTCCCATCCAAGTACTAACCAGGCCCGCACTTGCTTGGCTTCCAAGATCAGACGAGATCGGGCATTCTCAAGTTGGTATGGCCGTAAGCGAACGTGGACACCACTAAATCCATATTTATAGACAGTGGACAGCAATTTTTTTGTCTAAATTGCTCTTTTATTACTATTTCAGTTGAAATTCGTGAAAAATTGTCAAAACTCAGTGTTGTAAATTTCTTAAGGGAACTGTTTATTTGGTCAGGCACTTACAGGCAGCTCAGGGGTCCTTAGCACCATAGTAACACTGTTACCACAGTGCTTCTGGCTTGCTTGTGGTTTCAGTTTGTCATGTTTCTGTCTGCATCTGTGACAGAGATAACAGATAAAAGAATTAAAGACAGGACATTAAATCTACAAAATACGTTCGTGTGTCCCTTTCTACTCTCTCATCGGAGTATTGTTCTGGGTGAAGTGTCCCAGTACACGTATACAGTCCTCCTAGAAATCTACAATATTGGTTCTTCGAGCCGGATTACTTCACCCTAACATTGAAATGGACACGACAAATGTAACTGATGGTGGAGCGACAGCAAGGCAGAGACAACTTCCAGCTCATTTCCAGGGCTACCAGGTCAGCCTTCCTCCCTCTATGACTCCTTATACTACGCCTCTCCAGGAAGACAGCCTAAGAGCCAGCGTACAACAGCTGCAGTCACTCAGGGTGCCGACCGAGTCTGTTACTCAAGATGGTCAGCAACCTTCAACACTCGGGCTCCTCTCTTGTCTCTCCTATTCTACGGCAGTCGATAAGGTGAATCAGTGGAATGAAGGACCAGTTTTCAACCAGCCCAAATCCCCAGTAGTGTGTGGAGGCCCAAGTGAGCCCAGTTCTCCAGCATCCCAATTATCAGCAGTTATTAACCTGAATGCCCAGCCATACCTGTCACCCAATATAGTGGCTCAGCCAGTCAGCCACCTTTGTATACCAGCAGCCACTCCCAATACCACCAGTCACCTCATCCCATTAACCTTATATGCCAAGTCAGAGACAAGGGGCCATACTAACTCAGTCCCTGCTGTTATCTACAGTGCCAGTGCTTGGAGCAAACCCCAGGCATCCATCAACCACGGTCACTACTACAATTGTGCCACAAATTATGCCAATAACCTTCTACCAGCCTGCCTGTGAAGTGATCCAGCTTGTTCTTGCCACTGAGTATTGAGCATGGTGTTTCAACAGCTTTTATGCCAGTCCAGTACCAGGCCACAATGGTTGGCCCAGCTTTTCCAGTACAACAACCTACGCCAGTTGTGACTGCACCAGTGTACCAGCCCCATGCTCCACTCACAGTGTTCCAAAATCTACAGTCAACCACAGCATCACCTAATGGGCCCCAGCACCACCAGATGCAGTACACTCCTGCTCCGTCCTTACAGCCAGTGTACCAGCAACAGATCACTCAGCCAAATCAGCCTCCTCAACATGCTCCACAACCTGATCCACCCTCTTCATTGCAGCCCAAGTATCAATTGGTGACTTCTACATCTACCCTATCTTCACAGGGACATGATGGACATCAGCACCAGTCTACACAGCAGCAGTCTCCCTCTGGCTGTCATTCTCCCGATCCCCCAATTCCAGTACCTGATCCAGCAAAGTTGATTTGTAATAGCAGGAGTCAAATCACCTCTGAACCGTCAGTACCAGATGACCTTGTCCGGCATGTCGAGCGTTTGGACCAAGAAGTTATGAACACTGATGAGACAAAAGCTGAGGGAATTCAGGTTGGGGACACTCCTTTGCATTATTCCAATGGTCCAGCACCACTCAACAACACTATTCCTGAAGTAGTCCTGCCCTCTGTCCGCAGCACAGAGCAGGCAGTTCCAACCCAGCAGCTCAACAATCTGTCATTGCTCTGCAGCCCACACAAAGAATGACCTTCTGCAGATATCACAGAGACTTCAGAACTCAAACAGAACACAGCCCATGACACCATTGAAACAAAATCGCCAGCTTTGGGGCCATACCTTTCACTGCTCAACTCTCAAGAGACAGTGGTCAAAGCTATCCACCTGTCGTTTCACGGGGTGGCTGCCATCCCATCGTTAACTTCACCTAAACCTCTCAAGGCAACCAATCCCTTCTTGTCTCACAAGATGAGAACACGCACCATAGAGATGTTTTCTTCATCAGGACGCATTCATATTGTGAAAGTTGGACGGCGCAGGAAGAAGTGGGGTTTAATCTCCAAGTGCAATGTCATCCAAGTCCTGCAGACCCTGATCCAATTACACCCAACATGCAGTTGATGGGGCGGCGGGATGCCTTGTTACCTCAAGTCAGTTATACCCCTGCCACAGGTACAAGGAGACGCTGGCACCACTGTCAGATGATGGTAGATCACTTCTGGAAGCAGTTCCTAAGACATTACCTCCCTTCACTGCAAATCCGTCCAAAATGGCAAAGGCCGACTGAAGATCTCTCCTTGAACAAGGTTGTCATGATCATCAAACCCCAGCTACCAAGAGCCCAGTGGCCCATCGGGAGGGTCGTGAAGGTGATCCAGAGCAACGACGGCTGTGTCCGATTGGCTGAGGTCCAGATAGGAAATAAGACTTACCGGCGGCTGGTAGCATGCCTGGTGGAACAGCCTGCCATTCCTGATGACGGTGACTCCTCTCCCGGGATACCGGTTGAACCTTAGGAAATTTAGTTAGTTTACATAATAGCTGTACTATTATGGGGGCGGCTGTTGTAAATTTCTTAAGGGAACTGTTTATTTGGTCAGGCACTTGCAGGCAGCTCAGGGGTCCTTAGCACCATAGTAACACTGTTACCACGGTGCTTCTGGCTTACTTGTGGCTTCAGTTTGTCCTGTTTGTGTCTGCGTCTGTGACAGAGATATCAGATAAAAGAATTAAAGACAGGACATTAAATCTACAAAATGCGTTCGTGTGTCCATTTCTACTCTCTCATCGGAGTATTGTTCTGGATGAAGTGTCCCAGTATACGTATACAGTCCTCCTAGAAATCTACAATACTCAGTTCATTTTGCATAGGCACTGAAGTGACCTCTGAGAACACAGAGGTTACGGATTGTTGTCATTGCCATGGCAACGGAATTTATAGTTATGCATAAATACTCTTTTGTTTATTCATTTATTTATTTACTTTTTTTTTTTTTTTAACTAATTACATTGAAATGAATGAAAATGCTTACAGCACCTGGTATTCCCAGGCCATCTCTCATCCAAGTACTAACCAGGCCCGCACTTGCTTGGCTTCCAAGATCAGACGAGATCGGGCATTCTCAAGTTGGTATGGCCGTAGGCAAACGTGGACACCACTAAATCCATATTTATAGACAGTGGACAACAATTTTTTTGTCTAAATTGCTCTTTTATTACTATTTCAATTGAAATTCATGAAAAATTGTCAAGACTCACTTCACTTTGCATATGCACTGAAGTGACCTCTGAGAACATAGAGCTACGGATTGTTGTCGTCGCCATGGCAATGGAAATTATAATTACGCATAAATACTCTTTTGTTTATTCATTTATTTATTTACTTTTTTTTTTTTTTTTACTAATTACATTGAAATGAATGAAAATGCTTACAGCACCTCGTATTCCCTGGCTGTCTCCCATCCAAGTACTAACCAGGCCCGCACTTGCTTGGCTTCCGAGATCAGAGACACTCTCCCTGTCTCTGCTGGTGTTCCCCAAGGCTCTGTCCTGGGTCCCCTTCTCTTCATCATTTATATTCTCCCCCTTGGTCTTCTGTTTCGTAAACACAATATTCACTTTCACTGTTACGCGGATGACACCCAGCTCTACATCTCCACCAAACCTTCCTCATCTCTCCCTCCAACCTCTTACCCTCTGTCTACAGGAAATTCATTCCTGGTTTTCCTCCAACTTCCTCCAACTTAACAGTTCTAAAACTGAAGTCCTCCTAGTAGGCACCCCCTCTACTATCTCCAAATCCAACAGCTTCTCCATCTCCATCCATGATTCCACTGTCCTTCCTTCCCCTCAGGGCAAGAGTCTGGGTGTCACCCTCGACAGCACACTTTCTTTCTACTCCCACATCAATAACATCACCCGCTCTGCCTACTTTCACCTCCGCAGTAGCTCTCGTCTCCGTCCCTCTCTCACTCCTCTGCCATACTTGTTCACAGTCTTGTCACCTCCCGGATTGATTACTGTAACTCCCTCCTCTATGGTCTCCCCAACAAATCCCTCCAGAAACTGCAGCTTCTCCAAAACTCCGCAGCCCGCATCATCACTAGGACCCCATCTTTCCATCACATCACCCCCATCCTCCAAGAACTACACTGGCTTCCCATAAAACAGAATCCACTTCAAAATCCTCCTCACCACCTTTAAAGCTATCCATAACCTGGCCCCATTTTACATCTCTGACCTCCTCCACATCTCCATTCCCTCTCGCTCCCTCCACTCCTCTTCCTCTCTCCAGCTCTCTGTCCCCTCTGCCCGTCTCATCACCATGGGGGGCAGAGCCTTCAGCCGCTCTGCTCCCCAGCTTTGGAACTCTCTCCCTTCTGACCTCCGCAACATTGACTCTCTTCCACTTTTCAAATCCAGACTTAAAACCCACCTCTTCACACAATCCTACACCACATAACAGTCACTCTCACCATCATCCAGTTTTGTATCTCTGTTTTTCTGTAAATATGTGTTTTTAACTTTGTCTTGTACAGTGTCCTTGGGTGTCCTGAAAGGCTCTTTCAAATAAAATTTATTATTATTGTTATTATTGTTATTATTATTATTGTTGTTGAACCAGGTCTAAACCAGAACTAAAACAAACGGGACTGAATCGGGACTAAACCAGGTCTGAACCGGGACTGAACCGGGACTAAACCGGGACTAAACCAGGTCACACAGGGGCACAGGAGGATGGGAGGGCATCTGACACACAGGGGGATGATCAGTGTGTGTGTGACTAACATGAGATTGACGTGCACGTTAAGTGTGAAACTCCTCGTGCACGCCTTTACACCCAGAGGCCCTTCCCTGATTCTATTTTCATCTTTTTTAGCTAAAAAGTTCCACACTGGGGCTTTAACACCTTTTAAAATAAGAGTGCTTTGTTCTCTATGTCACTGGGTCAGAGTCGGGTCAGAGTCGGGAGACTGGACCAGGACTGGACCAGGACTGGACCAGGACTCTCCTCAGTCTGTAGTTTTTCTGTTCAGAGGCAAAAATGTGACAAAGAGAGAGGCTCTCCTCCTTCTCTCCTCACCTCCTCTCTCCTCTCCTCTTGCCTCCTGGATCCTGGCTGGGTTCCTCATCATGTGAGTGGAGCTGTGGATCATGAGGCTGTAATTGGAGCAGGACTCTCAGACCTTCAGCTCTTCATTAAAGATTAGAAAGGTCAGAATTCAACCCACAACCTGCAGAGGAACCAAACCCACAACCTGCTAATCCTCTCCCCCCCCTCCTCTGTGAAACACTGTGGTGGTCCTGTAGGCTGGGGTTCTGTTTCAAGAAGCAGATTTAGTCCAAACTCAGACTTTGTTAACCCTGAAAAGAGCTCAACTCAGAGTCTTCCTGTCACCATGGTAACTCACTCTGTGAACCTAACGTGGTCCAGAACAGGCCCGGTTCCTCTAAAGTGCGGAGAAACGAACCTGGTCCAGAACAGGCCTGGTTCCTCTAAAGGCCGGAGAACCTAACGTGATCCAGAACAGGCCTGGTTCCTCTAAAGGCCGGAGAACCTAACCTGGTCCAGAACAGGCCTGGTTCCTCTAAAGGCCGGAGAACCTAACCTGGTCCAGAACAGGCCTGGTTCCCCTAAAGGCCAAAGAACCTAACCTGGTCCAGAACAGGCCTGGTCCTGTCCTGTATGAGCCTGAGAGACGTGGACTTAAACAGACTTTACTGATCTTGGACACAGGAGCTCACATATAGGACACAAATAATCCCCACAATGCACCTGGGCCCTCCTCGGTGACGAGGATGAACTCTACATAGTGGGGAGATCTTGGACCAATGGGAACACAGTCTGTCATGACAAATGGGATACAGCGGTTCCTCTGCCTCGTCCAACCACACGGTGATTCCAGGTGGTTGTGCGGTCGTGTGGTTGTGCGGTCGTGTGGTTGTGCGGCCGTGTGGTCGTGCGGCCGTGTGGTCATGCGGCCGTGTGGTCGTGCGGTCGTGTGGTCATTTGGTCATGTGATCGTGCGGTCATGTTGTTGTGCGATCATGTGGTCATGTGGTCATGTGGTCGTAATGTCATGTGATCATGCGGTCACGTGGTCGTATGGTCATTTGGTGAATAACATAAGGTCATAAGGTCAAAATTGACCAATGACGCCGTTTGCGGCGGTTTGCAGTTGGATCATGTGACCTGCTTCATACGGACGATGTTTCTTTTTGGCGTCACAGAAAATGAACATAAGACTCTGTAACGCTCTGGAGGAGGCCCAGCACCTGCATGTTTCCATGGAAACAGAAAGTTAAAACCATACTTTGGAACATTCTCCATGGTCACACATGGTTTTATGGTTTTAAGCCACACTGTGGAATATTAAAGCCAAAGGAGGAACATTTCCATGGAAACAAGCAAGAGGAGGCCCTCCTCCAGGCCAAATAAGAGTCAGGTTTGTGGAGATGCGAGCTCAATAAACAAACAAAATGAAAAGCCATTGTTTTATTATTTTTATTTTTTTTTTGGCAGAAAAGATACAGACTGTGGCTTTAAACTGAAAATAAACCAATGAACAAAAAAAGTGACTGGAGACTTTCAAATTATAATAACTTATTTTTAAGAATTTTTAATAGTAACAAAGGGTCCGGGGTCGGGTCCCGGGGCGGGCCTGGGGGGGGCGGGTCCGGGTCCGGGGGGGGTTCAGGGGCGGGTCCAGGGGCGGGTCCAGGGGCGGGTCAGGCTCTAACGCCGCACAGGGAGGCGGGTCTGCCTTGGGGCCACGCCACTGGAGCAGGAGATGAAATAGTCACTGGTCTCCAGACACTTGGTGGTGACCTTCAGACAGACGAAGCAGAACTCCACGCCACAGTCTGGACACATGATGTTCTTGCACTTCTCTCCGTTGTGTTCCACCAGAAGCCCACAGGTGGGGCAGGCGCGCACCGACGGGCAGTCCACCACCCCCTGCACCTCGGAGAAGCTGATGTATGGGCAGGTCCTCAGGGTGACCAGACCCTGGTTTACACAGCCCGTGTTCTCACAGTGGTCAGAACGAGGAGCTGCTCCTCTCCACTCCCTCAGACACTGCCAGCAGAAGGTGACGTTCTGCTTCTGATCAGAGGAACACTGAGGACACTCCACACACAGGTTGGTCGGATCTCTCCGGACCACATGAGACCTGCAGCCGGGACACTGGAGCACAAGAGTGCTGTGGTCAGTTACACCTACCTACAACTGTCACGGCAATGTTAAAGCTGCACTATGGAACTTTCCCAGTGCTCCATAATGTGTCATTAAACGTCTCTGTCTCCATGGAGACCTTACAGTGGAATACATACATTTAATGCCACACTGTGGAACATTTTGGGCAAAGTAACAGGCAGGTAACACACCCTCCCACGGAAAAGCAGCGCAGTGCCTCTTGAACTATGAACTCACCAGTTTGGCGTTGAGTTCTTTGGACGCCAGGTTTGTGAACATCTGATGTTCAAAAGTGCTCCTCTCGTTCTCTGTGAGCAGAGCCATCTTACACACTTCTTCATACGGCCACTGCACGGTGCACTTCCCACATGTGAAACTGTGTTTTCCCTAAACATCACCAAAACATCACCAAAACATCACCAGCACATCACCAAAACATCACCAACACATCACCAGCACATCACCAAAACATCACCAAAAAGTTTAGTCAATGAACACCAAACTCTAGTGAACAGCACCTTCTGACTTTTCATGAATACGAGAAAGTGATTGTTCCAAATAGAGTGCAGGCAGACAGGTGAGCCACTGTGAGCCGCTGTGAGCCGCTGTGAGCCGCTGTGAGCCGCTGTGAGCCACTGTGAGCCACAAACTGTGTCTGAGATCACAAAACTTGATTAACTGATAATTAACACAGAAATTTTCTAGGTTGGGACCAGCCAGACCCTCGGGACTCTTCAGTTTCCAATTTTGGATTTTGGAAAAATACAGCGGATTGGCTCCAGTGTTCCGAGACGCTCAGTGGAAGATCGTGTGACGACAGTGTGATGTGTCACACTGAAACGAGGCTTGTTTTTATTGTTGTGTAGATTTTTGATTTGGAGGTGTTTTTATTTGCTGCTTTTACCTGACAGACGGGGGCAGGCGCTGAGGCGAGTGTGACCCACAGCGATTGGCTCCAGTCAAATGAAGCTCATGAGGCTAGCAGTTAATCTGGAGTCAGGTCCATATTTTTCAACAGACAAAATGGCAAAATAAAAACCCCAGGATCCTGTCGCAGCCTGTCCAATTCAGACATCTATTTTATATTTTTATCACTAACCCTCAACCCACATTATTATGACATTAGCATCAAATGCTGCGCCTGCGTGTCATCCTGACACGTCGGCGGCCATTTTGAGCCTTCAGTGTGGCATCAGAGCGAGTTCTGTTTAAAGCTCCTGAACCACACACACTATGAGCTTTAAGTCCTGTTCTGATGTTCCTCCTCAAAAACATGTTTGAGGAACTCTTTATTATTAGTCTGTCTACATCTCCAAAGCTCCAAACGCTCTGTTCCACCTTGTGATGTCATCAAGTGGTAGTTTTCAAGTGAACAGCTCCTTTTACCTTTAGTTCAGTCGAGATCGGCAATTCCAGGACTGAAATGATCCAAATGATTCTAGTGAAGGTGTGTGGAGTTTAAAAACACAGTGGAGCACTTCCTGTATCACCACATGATGACATCACAAGGTGGAACACAGTGTTTTCAGTCTGTGTGTTAAACGTGTGTGTCAACTCACCTCTTGCAGCTGCCTGATGCACCAGTCTGTGAGGGACTGAGGAGTGACCGAGTGACCACACGACATCAGGGCTCTTCTGGACGAGAAGCCCAAACACAGGACTGCAACAGACAGGCCGGGTTAGACGGCACCACCAGAGCTTTGGTTAGAGCTGATGCTCCCTTTTACACTGGAGTACAAGCGTATTTGTGTTTCTTAGTCTGAAAGTTGTATAGGCTCATGTATCAGGCCTACATTGAACATAACTAGTGTGCACGGCCACGTGTCAATTAAAAAGTACAAATCCATCAGTATGCCCCAGGGCAGCTGTGGCTACAACAGCAGCTCCCCAGGACTGAGTGTGGAGGGAATCAAGAACGCTGGAAAGCCTCTTTGGGCGTCCAAAGATAAATAAACACACACATAAGAATTGTCTAAAAGCTTTATGGCGCTCACAGGCAGAACATGAGTCTGTTCCACAGCCCAGTGCTGCCCCCTGCTGCTTCATTAGACCCATAACGTCCCTGTCCTCAGACTCACAGTCGTGCTCGTCCTCTCTGTCCACAAAGGTCAGACTGCGGTCGCGGGAGTTGTATCTCTTCTCGCTCGTCGCAGTGTTCACTGTGGGCTTTGGGAGGAGCTTTGGGGGGGCCTGGTGCTTCAGCCTGGGCCTCGGATTCTGTGAGGGTCCCGGGGGCTGGGGCAGAGGAGTCAGAGGAGTCAGAGGAGGCAGAGGAGGCAGAGGAGGCAGAGGAGGCAGAGGAGGCAGAGGAGGCAGGTGGAACACTGGGTTTGGGCCCTGGTGCTGTGAGGGTCCTGGGGGTTGGGGCGCAGGAGGCAGTGGGTTTGGTTGGCTCTGTGCTGGTTGCACTTTTTGGGCTCCTTCATTTTTCTGTTCTTCCGTGTCTTTGTGTCGACAGAGTCTGCAGCCCATCCCGCCGCTGCACCTGCCGCACCTGCGTCACCTGCACAAACACATGCTATTTAGGCTCAGCTGCTTTATTTTCTGTTTCAGTCCAGACTGAGCACAGACAGGAGCACAGACAGGAGCACAGACAGGAGCACAGACAGGAGCACAGACAGGAGCACAGACAGGAGCACAGATGGTGATTCAGGTTAAAGTCAGCACACCCAGAGGAGAGGACGTTCTCATCGACGTGTGTGCGAGTGCAGACAAGCTCAAAAACATCACAGTCAAACAGCTGCGGGAGATGATCACCCGCCGCCTCGCCATCGGTATGTCTGACCTCAAATCTACACCATTATGTCATCCTGAAAGACCTAAAAGCTTCTATGGACTTAAAGCTTTCATGTTTATGGCCTTAAAGCTTTCTGCTGTTTGTTCAGGAGGAGAAGTCCGTATGGTTTTCCAGGGAAAGCCTCTCGAGGACTTCTACACCCTCAAACACTACAACATCGGACACATGTCAAAGATTCAGACCCTGCTCACGCTGCCTGGAGGGGCCCGTACCCGTGGGGCCTAAGCCTGACCCTAGCCGTGGTACCTCTGACCTCTGACCCCTCAGGACAGGAGCCCGGAGGATGCGACCCCAGAGAGATGAAACTTCTGAATTCTCTTTGAATAAAATACTTGTGAACTCACAGGGTCTGAGTGTGTTGAAGGTCATTTAGTGTCAGTAAAACGGTTTATCGTCACGACGAAACAAAAGAAGAAAAACACGACTTACCGAGTGTTGCTGAACTCGAGTGAAGTGGCAGAGAAAAGCCTTTAGTATAATGTGACGTGTGAGCTACTGTGTCATTTTCCTTGTCGATCAGTAAAGTCTAAGCCTCACGCTGTAACACCGGCACTGCCTGAAAGTCCTCGGTTTAATCACATGTAGGAAATGGCGTAGTTTTCCTGGCAGGACACGTGGGGGTGTGGTCTTCTGGGTGTAGAACAGAAATGTGGTTGGAGTTCATTCCAAAAAGAAACAAAACCAGCCACAACTTTTAGAAACCACTTCATGGTGTCAGTATTTAAAGGGCTGTGGTTTAATTCCCACTCAGTCTAGTGGCTGACATTGGGTCATTGAGCAAGACTCTACGTTGCCTAATACGAGTGTGAGTGAGTGTTGGTAGGAGGGGCCAGTGGTGCAGCGTCCCGGTGCCTGAGCAGGGGCCCCCAACCACCGGAGCGGGGCCCCAAACCAGGCAACAAGATCAGCAAAATGGAGTCTTGAAAATAAGAGATTAAAGATTCCTCAAACATGAATCACTCCAAATCAAACTTCAGAAGAATTGACTAAAACATGGAAAAACATCTGAGGAGAACAGTTTGGAGAACAGCTCTGAGTTAAATAAACTGCAGCAGTCTGTCCTGCACAGGTTTAACTCGTCTCTCTGTCATGTTGCTGTTTTTGCTGCACATTAAAATGAATCACACAAAGCATCAAAGCACGAGACCAGAAGATGATCAGATAATTACACTTAATTATAATCCACATTTCATCTAAATGAGACACACCCGTTTCTGGAAGAGCTCACCACATTTACCGGCAGCACTCTGAGGGCGAGGCTCTATTGGGGGCGGGGCTTCATCAGAAATGCAGTCGGAGTTCTTTCCTCTTCAGTGACATTTGGAGTGATCTGCGTCTGAGCCCATGGACAGCCTCTGTGAGTACACTCTAATCTTCACACGTATGTTTCAGGCACTTCCTGTAGGACGTATGTTTCAGGTACTTCCTATAGGACGTATGGTAAATAACCCCAGAG
Source organism: Taenioides sp. WSHXM2023 (assembly GCA_029959045.1). Classification (NCBI taxonomy): domain Eukaryota; kingdom Metazoa; phylum Chordata; class Actinopteri; order Gobiiformes; family Gobiidae; genus Taenioides; species Taenioides sp. WSHXM2023. Next base: position 31,300,681 of record CM057100.1, read on the forward strand.
GGACAAATACACTTTTGGAAAATGCTCCTCAACATTCGACTGAGCAGCTCTGAGGCAGAACTGTTTTTTTAGGCCTCATTTTGTCCCTTTGTCCCCGTTTTTGTTTCGCTCAAATTATCTCCAGGGCTAACGCTAACGCCAAGCCCCCTCACCCTAACAGCAACTGGACAAACCTGACGTGCAGTAGTTTCATTAGAATATTATATAAATGTATAGAAAAGACACTTACCATTTCAGCAACTAAAATTCAGAATAAAAACAATTCCATCCATCCATCCATTTTCTTCCGCTTATCCGGGGCCGGGTCACAGGGGCAACAGTCTAAGGGGACTCCCAGACTTCCTTCACCCCGGACACTTCCTCCAGCTCCTCCGGGGGGACCCCAAGGTGTTCCCAGGCCAGAGAGAGACATAGTGTGTTCTGGGTCTTCCCCGGGGCCTCCTCCCGGTGGGACATGCCTGAAACACCTCCCGAGGGAGGCGTCCAGGAGGCATCCGGAACAGATGCCCTCCCCTCGCTGCTCCTCTCAGTGGCTCTACTCCGAGCTCCTCCCGTGTGACTGAGCTCCTCACCCGATCTCTAAGGGAGCACCCAGCCACTCTGCAGAGGAAACTCATTTCAGCCGCTTGTATCCGCGATCTTGTCCTTTCGGTCATTACCCAAAGCTCATGACCATAGGTGAGGGGAGGAACATAGACTGACGGTAAATCCAGAGCTTTGTCTTTCGGCTCAGCTCCCTCTTCACCACAACGGTCCGATACAGCGACCACATCACTGCCGACGCTGCACCGATCCACCTGTCAATCTCACGCTCCATCCTCCCCTCACTCGTGAACAAGACCCCGAGATACTTGAACTCCTCCACTTGAGGCAGGGACTCTCCACCCACCCGCAGAGGGCGCCACCTTTTTCCGGTCAAGAACCATGGCCTCGGATTTGGAGGAGCTGATCCTCATCTCAGCCGCTTCACACTCGGCTGCAAACCGCCCCAGTGCAGGTTGGAGGTCCTGGTCTGATGAAGCCATCAGGAGAACATCATCTGCAAACAGCAGAGATGAGATCCTGTGGTTCCCAAATCGGACCCCCTCCGGCCCCTGACTGCGCCTAGAAATTCTGTCCATAAAAACAATGAACAGAACCGGTGACAGGGGCAGCCCTGCTGAGTCCAACATGCACCTGGAACAGGTCCGACTTACTGCCGGCAATGTGAACACAGCTCCTGCTCCGGTCATACAGGGACCGGACAGCCCTTAACAAAGAGCCCCAGACCCCATACTCCCAGAGCGCCCCCCACAGGACCCACGAGGGACACGGTCGAATGTCTCCAGATCCACAAAACACATGTGGACTGGTTGGGCAAACTCCCATGAACCCTCGAGCACCCGATGGAGAGTATAGAGCTGGTCCAGTGTTCCGCGGATGGGACGAAAACCACACTGCTCCTCCTGGATCCGAGGTTCGACCATCAGTCGGATTCTCCTCTCCAGTCCCTGGAATAGACCTTACTGGGGAGGCTGAGGAGTGTGATTCTCCTGTAGTTGGAACACACCCTCCGGTCCCCCTTCTTAAACAAAGGGACCACCACCCCGGTCTGCCAGTCCAGAGGTTCTGTCCCCATCGCCATGCGATGTTGTAGAGACGTGTCAGTCAAGACAGCCCCACAACATCCAGAGACTTAAGATACTCAGGACGGATCTCATCCACCCCTGGAGCCTTGCCACCGAGGAGCTCAACCACCTCAGTGACTTCAGCCAGGGTGATGGACGAGTCCTCCTCTGAGTCCTCAGCCTCTGCTTCCTCAAAGTATTCCTTCTACCGTCCGACAACATCCCCGGTCGAGGTCAACAGCTCTCCCCCCACAATGTTGGTGAAGCACTGCTTCCCCCTCCTGAAGCGTCAGACGGTTTGACAGAATTTCTTTGAGGCCGTCTGATAGTCCTCCTCCATGGCCTCTCCGAACTCCTCCCAATCCCGAGTTTTTGCCTCTGCGACCGCCCGGGCTGCAGCACGCTTGGCCCGCCGGTACCTGTCAGCTGCCTCAGGAGTCCCACGAGCCAACAAGGCCCGATAAGACTCCTTCTTCAGCCTGACAGCATCCCTTACTTCCGGTGTCCACCACCGGGTTCGGGGATTGCCGCCACGACAGGCACCACAGACCTTACGACCACAGCTACGAGCGGCCGCATCGACAATAGAGGCCGAGAACAAAGCCCACTCAGACTCCATGTCCCCAGCCTCCCCTGGAATCTGGGAGAAGCTCTCCCAGAGGTGTGAGTTGAAGGTCCGCCTGACAGAGGCTCTGCCAGACGTTACCAACAGACCTTCACTATTCGCTTGGGCCTGCCAGGTCTTTGTGGCTTCCTCCTCTGCCAGTGGACCCAACTCACAACCAGGTGGTGAGCGGTTGACAGCTCTGCCCCTCTCTTCACTCGAGTGTCCAAGACACGCGGCCGGAGGTCACATGACACGACAACAAAGTCAATCATCAACCTCCGGCCTAGGGTGTCCTGGTGCCACGTGCACTGATGGACACTCTTGTGCTCAAACATGGTGTTCGTTACAGACAAACCGTGGTTAGCACAGAAGTGCAATAACAGAACACCGCTCAGGTTCAGATCAGGGAGGCCGTTCCTCCCAATCACCCCTCTCCAGGTGTCACTGTCGTTGCCCACGTGGGCGTTGAAGTCCCCCTGTAGAACAACAGAGTCCCCGGTCAGTGCACTGTCCAGTACCCCTCCCAGAGACTCCAAGAAGGCCGGGTACTCTGCACTGCTGTTCGGCCCGTAGGCCAACACAACAGTGAGAGACCTGTCCCCAACCCAAAGGCGCAGAGACGCGACCTTCTTGCTCACCGGGGTGAACTCCCAACACACAGCGGCTGAGCTGTGGGGCAATGAGTAGGCCCACACCAGCCCACCGCCGCTCCCCGCGGGCAACGCCAGAGAAATGGAGAGTCCAGCCCCCCTCAAGGAGTTGGGTTCCAGAGCCCAAGCTGTGCGTGGAGGTGAGGCCGACTATATCTAGTCGGTAACGCTCAACCTCCCGCACGAGCTTGGGCTCCTTCCCCCCAGCGAGGTGACATTCCATGTCCCCAGAGCTGTTCTCCATGTCCGGAGATCCGGTCGTCGAGGCCCCCGCCTTCAACTGCTGCCCAGATCTCCTTGCACCGGCCCCTATGGCTCCTCCTGCGGGTGGTGGGGGGCCTTCCCCGTGGGGGAAGGCCCGGCCACCAGACGCTCGCCGACGAGCTCCCACCCCAGGCCCAGCTCCAGGGTGGGGCCCTGGTAAGGCCAATCCGGGCGACGTAACTGGCCTTGATGGTTTTGTCGTTACAGGGGCTTCTGAACCGCTCTTAGTCTGACCCATCCCCCAGGACCTGTTTGCCTTGGGTGACAAGACCAGGGGCATGAAGCCCCCGACAACATAGCTCCTTTTTTTTTTTTTAACTCTGTTATTTCAGAATTAAAAAATTCAAAGCGAGAAATTCAGCGAAATATTTAAAATTCAAAATCTGAAGAAACAAATGATCTTCTAAACTCCTCTAACCATCTGCACCTTTGGCAAGTTCAGAAAGACTTGATGGAGCTGAATTCTTCTGTTGGATCAGGTTTGTATCTGTTTAATTCACTCATTTCTTTAACTCTGTTTCATTTTTTTCCCCTCATTCTATTGCAGCTTCTCCAACTTAATTCAGTTCAATTCAATTCAATTTATTTTTGTATAGCCCAAAATCACAACAAGAGTTATCTCGGCGGACTTCACAAAATTGTTGATTTAGCAGACAGACGGAGATGTCAGAGAATAAAGCAGAATAAGAAACATTCATAAATCAAAAATACAGAATGTCCAACAACAAGCAGGCAAATGGATAATTGTCCCAGCATCCCCTGTCCTTAGACCCTCCTTCTCGGCAAGGAAAAACTCCGAAAAACCCAATGGGAAAAAATGGAGAAACCTCGAGGAGAACAGTGAAGTGAACAGTGAAGGAGAGATCCACTCCTATGGACGGACAGGCAGATGAGGCCAGGACGTATCCATTGCAAGTAAAGTTGTAAGTCTGTAGGCCAAAGCTATTGGCAGAAGGAAACTACTAATCTAGCAGGACGAGGACAGTTAATCCAGGACAGGGAAGGAGAGGAGGGGTCCAGGTCCTCGACACTAGGGGACAGCAGCGGTCCAAACTGGAACAGTTACAACAGTTACAGTTACACTTCCCAAAAGGGGAGTGGGACAAGGGACAACATGTGAATAGCAAAGAACAGACTACGAATGAACTAGTAACAGTAGGAGGAGAAAAAGTAGGAGAAACCAGAGGACAGTGCTCAAGTTGCCATACTTTCCCCAGTAATATATCTCCTAGAGCAGCTTAACTAGGCCTATGGGTTTAGTTTCTGTTCCTAGCTAACCTGACCATAAGCTAATTCAAAGAGGAACGTTTTGAGCCTAATCTTAAATGTAGAGACTGTGTCAGCTTCTTTGACATGAGCAGGGAGCTGATTCCACAACAAGGGTGCTTGGTACCTAAAAGCTCTACCTCCTAAAGTACTTTTAGCGACTCTAGGAACCACCAATAGTGCAGCATTTTGAGAGCGGAGTGAACGGTTAGGATGATAAGGTACAATTTCATCTTTAATGTAGGAAGGGGCCATGTCATTTACAGCTTTATAGGTTAGAAGAAGAATTTTAAATTTTACTCTAAACTCAACCGGAAGCCAATGAAGATTTTTTAATACTGGAGTAATGTGCTCTCGTTTTTTAGTACCTGTTAGTATTCTTGCTGCTGCATTTTGAACCAATTGAAGGCTTTTTATAGAGCTTTTAGGGCAAGCTGCAAGCAGGGAGTTACAGTAGTCTAACCTCGATGTGACAAAAGCATGGGCAAGTTTTTCAGCATCATTTTTTGGCAGTACATTTCTAATTTTGGCTATATTGCGTAAATGAAAATAAGCCGTTTTACAGACATGGCTTATGTGTGCTTTAAATGAGAGCTCTTGATCAAATAGGACTCCAAGGTTTCTTACAGTGGAGCTGGAGGCTACACTGACATTGTCCAATGTGATTATCTGCTCAGTTAGAGAGTCAAACTTTACATCGAGCCCAGCTGCAGGCCGGGACAAAACCACAATAGAGTCTCGTAGGTGTTTAGGGCCTAATAGAATGACTTCAGTTTTTTCAGGGTTAAGAAGTAAATAATTAAAGGTCATCCATGTTTTTATGTCCCTCACACAGTCACTAAGCCTTTCAATTTGATTAGTCTGATCGGGTTTCATTGATAGGTACAGCTGGGTGTCATCTGCATAACAGTGGAAATCGATACCGTGCTTTCGGATAGCATGTAAAGGGTATATGGGAATATGTCCAAGTAAACACATCAGTGGGTTTTCTGTCACTAGCTGACTTATGGCTTTACTGATATTTACGCAGACTTCTTTCCAAAAGGTGTGAATATGAACACATTCCCATAGGCAGTGATACCTTGTACCTACATAAGTTTTGCATTTAAGACAATTTGGTGATGTGCCCGTATTGTATTTACTATAAATATTTGGAGAAATATTTATAGTATAATAATATAATATTATTATTATGCAAAATATTATACTGCAATTCTTTAAGCTTATTACAGATAGAGATTTTTGATGGTAATGTCAAGATTTTGTGCCATACCTGCAGGTCTATATCACATTTCAGTGTAACTCTCCAAGATTTCCTTAACCATGACAATTTATCTTGTCTGAGGTTGTATATTTCCGAATAGAACTTGGATACAAAGTGTTCATGTTTCTTATTATTGATATAAAACATTTCCAGTCTGTATATATCCAGTGCAAATTTAAGCGATCCAACCTTCTGCTGCACATAATGTCTAAGTTGTAAATATTTGTAAAAGTCTTTGTTTGATAGAGAAAGCTGAGACTTCAAAGAATCAAAAGACCTGAATTCCCCATGCTTAAAGAGGTCAAAAAATCTGTGGATGCCAGCATTATGCCAACTTGTAAAACTTGTTCCTGTGTCTTGGGGCAGCAGGTCTGGGTTATCTATGAGTGTTGATAGGATATGAAACTGATGGCTACTATTAAAGAGTTTTCTCATTCTTCCCCAAGCCCACAAAGCATTATATAGCAAAGGGTTGTCTTTTACTATGCAAGGTAAGCCATTTAATTGTTTTCCTAGCAAGTTTACAGGTGAGGATGGTTTACACAATGTAGCCTCTGTCTTTAACCACTCTGAATCTGGATGTTCATGTATCCAGATAGAAATAATCCTAGCTTGCATTGAAAGGACATAATGTTCTAAGTTAGGCAGGCCCCATCCTCCCTGTTCTTTGGGTAACTTAAGTGTCTCTAATTTGAGTTTAGGCTTCCTTCCTGCCCAAATAAAGTCTGCCATTGCTTTGTTGATAACTTTAAGGTCCTCAGATTTTAAAATTACAAAAAGCATGCCAATGGGATACAACATTTTGGGCAGAATCACCATCTTTATAAGATTAACTCGACTCAAAAATGATATTGGAAGAGCCTTCCACCTTGTCAGCATCTCACGAATACCTGTAATCATAAGATAAATATTTTCCTTGTATATCTGATTCAGAGTTGGAGTAATTTTAACTCCCAGATATGTAAAACCTGACGGTTCCCAGCGAAAGGGCCTAACATACATAGGCTCAGTGTTTCCTGTTTCTCCGAGAGTCATAGCAACTGACTTGTCAAAATTCACTTTATAACCAGATATAAGACCAAATTCCCTAATACATTTTATCAGAGCTGGCAAAGAGTTTAAAGGATCAGTCAAAGTTAAAAGAATATCGTCAGCATAAAGCAGTATCTTGTGTTCTTTCTCCCCAATTATCACCCCACGGATATTTGGATGTTGTCTAATGGCCAGAGCCAAAGGTTCTATGGCCAATGCGAACAATAATGGCGACAGGGGACTGCCTTGAGCAGTACCCCTGCCCAGCTTAATTGAAGGGGACAACAAACCATTAGTTAGGACAGACGCTATTGGTGCTTTGTAAAGTAATCTTATTCAGCTCAGAAAATTTGGCCCAAGCCCGAATCTTCCCATTACTTCAAACATATATTCCCATTCAATTCTACCAAACGCCTTTTCGGCATCCATAGAAACTACCACTCCCGGAGTTTTATTAGAATTAAGATAATAAATTATATTTAACAGGCGTCTGGTGTTGTAATAAGAGTTACGACCCTTAATAAAACCGGTCTGGTCTGAATTTATTATTGAGCACATCACTTTCTCCAACCTAAGAGCCAATATTTTTGAAAATATTTTGTTATCAACACCAAGAAGGCTGATAGCCCTGTATGATGAACATAATTCTGGATTTTTGCCCTTTTTAGCTATAAGTGTAATATTAGCCTGGTACATAGAATCAGGGAGGAGTTTAGAATCTTCAACAGCTCTATTAAAAACTCTAAGTAATAAATCACTTATTTTACCTTTCATAATCTTGAAAAATTCAACTGGGAAACCGTCAGGCCCAGGACACTTCCCAGACTGAAGTGCAGTTATTGTTTTCTCTATCTCAAGCTGCGTTATGGGCGACTCCAACAAGTTGACTTGGGCCTCAGATAGCTTCGGAAACTCCAAATCATTTAGAAAGGAACCTAAGATGAGTTTTAATATGTCAACTTCAGAACTGTACAATTTTGTGTAAAAATCTTTGAAACTTAAGTTGATCTCTCTATTTCCTACATGCCTTACATTATTTGAGTCAACGACTGCTGTAATAAAGCTACTTGAAGGGGCATTTCTTGCAAGACGTGCCAGAAAATGGTTGGGCTTGTTTGCGGATTCGAACATTCTTTGTTTGGCAAACAGAATATCGTTTTCAGCTTTGCGTATTATTAAATTGTTTAAAGCTGTTCTAGCCAATTTAAGCTCATTTAGGACTTCCAACGACTGTGTTTTGTAGTAGTGTTTCTCTAGTTTCTTAATGTTGTTTTCAATTTCAACCTGTCTTGCTCATCTTTCCTTCTTCTTGTTTGAGCTGTATATGAGATAATCATACCTCTCATATAAGCCTTATAACAATCCCATAGGATTCTTGAATCAATGCCTTCTGTATCATTGCTCTCTAAAAACAATGTTGTTTGCTCTGTTAGAAAATTTACAAATTTATCATCTAAAAATGACAATATACTCATTCTCCACGATATAGAGCGCTCAACAGCTCGTAAAGGTTGCATACTCAGAAACACACATGATCAGAAAGACCTATAACACCTATATTTACTTGCTCAACAAGCTGAATCATGTGTTTAGATAAAAAAATATATAGTCTATGCGAGATGCTGATAAATGAGGGTTTGAGTGGAAAGTAAAATGTTTCAAAAGTGGATTCTGGTGTCGCCATGAATCTACAAGGTTTAGCTCAGTAAGAATTTGTAGGAGTGCTTTTGAATTTTTTGTGAGAGTAGATTGTGGAGGAAGTCTATCCAACTTTGGGCACAGTACACAATTAAAATCACCTGCTAATACCACATTATCACACTCCATATCCAGTAAATGACCAAGTAGTGCCACATAAAACTCTCCATCCTGTACATTAGGAGCATAAACATTACCCAGAAGAATACTTTCACCATGGAAAACCCCTTTGACAAGAATATACCTTCCTTCATTGTCCTTAAAAATGGTGGTAGCAGTAAAAGGGAGATTTTTATGTATTAGAGTTATAACCCCTCTCTTATTAGTAGAGTAAGATGAATAGAATATTTGGCCTACCCATTCTCTGCAATACTTTTTATGCTCATCATCAGTAAGGTGAGTTTCTTGCAAAAAAGCAATTTGGATTAAATCTTTTTTCAGTGAGTTTAGAATGGACCTTTTCTTAACCACATTATTGGACCCCTTTACATTCCAAGTGCTTATTCTTATTAACATTCTAGCTAAACATTACAGATTATTATACTCTTTTTTTAATTTAACAGCTATATAGTAGACCAGTCTGTAAAAACAAACAAAAAACACTAAACTTAAACAAAAATGTAGTTCCAGGCAAAACTTGAACACACAGCCTGGAACTAACAACCCTCCCATTATATTAAAAAAACAAGAACAAAATAGTACAAAAAAACAAGCCAAAAATAATGGACTAGATGTACCCTAAACCCTAAAGTACAACTACAGGGGAATTTCAAAACATCCCCTCTACAACAATATACAGATAACAAGCCTCGAGTGATCTGAATTATTAATAAATAGTTTATATGTCGAAGCAGCACCTTTGTGCCTGCCCTTACTGTTCATTTGGATCCAGGTAAGTTCCTCACATAGCCCTTCACCTCTTCAGTGGTCTTGAGAAGGAGACTGGAGCCATCGGGGTTAAAAATCTTGATGATAGCTGGATATAAAAACGAATATCTGATCCCCGCGTCTCAGAGCGCTCTGCGTGCGTTGGCCGATTCCTGTCTCCTCTTCGCCACCGCGGCGGTAAAATCTTGATAGAATGACACTTTACCTGTTGCGATGTTGATAGTGCCTTTTGCCCTCGCTGCTTGGAGAATCTTTTGCGCATCGGCATGATAGTGCAATCGGACCAAAACTGTGCGCGGCCCTGCCGCCCCCTGTGGACCAGTGTGCTGTGCTTTATCGATCATGAGATCCCGTTGTAGACCCAGGACCTCTGGAATCCACTTTCGGAAAAAGTCCACAGGCGATGCGCCTTCTGTACCCTCCTTTAGTCCAACAATTCTTACTCCTGGTTTTCAAATCCCTCCAATCGCTCCATGGCTCTCTGAAGCTGAGCCTCCAGAGCGCTAATACGATGCTCGCTTGATGTAGCGACATCCTCTAAATCCGATACCCTCTGCTCAACAGTGTCCATCCTTTCTATTATAACATCAAATTTCCCAGAGAGCTCGTTCAAAGGCTTTAGTTTGTCGTCCAGCATTTTTGATATGTTGGCAGTCACTTTATCTACGATTGAATCATTTTCGTCAAGCTGATCACCGGGCAGGCCCACATCCTCGGTATCACCTGCGGCCACATCCTCTTGGGTGTTGCTTGCTACAATGTCGTTACTGCTAGCTTTAGCCTTGTGCCCTCGTTTTCCCATTTCTTGCTTCTTACTTGTCCCAGCATGTGCAAAAACGGTGTCCAACGACATCACCCACAGGGAGTGGGTGATGTCTTTTGCACATGCACTATGCAAAAGAGCACGAAAATACGAATTTTAAAAGATTTCCAGAGCGAGCTCGAAGACTCACGTCTACACAGCTCGGCGCATCACGTGATCTCCCCCCACTTGTACTTTTTATTTCAGTTCCTTAAGTTTGAACACAATTATTTTATGATCCTGTGTGAAGAGTGACGTGACGTTCCGTATCGTAGGGCAGGGGGCATTTCCGCGATGACGGGAATGCCCCCTGCTGAAAATTACGACGTCCGAAGCCTCGCTGCCCGATGGCACCACGTGACTGATTCAGGAAGTGCTTCGGATTTTGCTGCGACAGTTTGTTTTTAAATAAAAACCAATGATTGAACCAGAATCACTGTCCAAACCCCAAACCCTCACCTCACTGTAAACGAGCATTTCCATTTTCATCTTTTCCAAATGATCATCGTCCAAACTGCAGTACAAATATACACAGTATATACACAGTATATATATACACAGTATATAAGCAGTACAAATATACACAGTATACACTCAGTATATACTGTATATACACAGTATATACAGTATATACTGTATATACACAGTATATATGCAGTACAAATATACATAGTATACACACAGTATATATGCAGAACAAATATACACAGTATACACACAGTATATATATACATACACAGTATATATGCAGTACAAATATACACAGTATATATGCAGTACAAATATACACAGTATACACACAGTAAACTGCCGTCACTACACTGTACATGTTTTTCATATTTCTTTATTTTACTGACAGTTTTATTCACAGGTTTTCTACAAAATGTCACACACTTCAAATTCATGCCGACGGATTTTTTTACCGACTGATATTTTTGCGTCCAGTCGACGTCCTACTGGAGCAAACGAAGCTTCAAGAAGCTTTGTGCTGGAGTGAAGCAGCAGGATGAAGGTCTTCAGTGCTTCATGAAGCTTCATCTGCCCAACACTACTGAACAGAGGACGCCACTGCACATGCTCAGTGTGAGTCACAGGAAGTCCCTCGCTGCTAAAGGCCAATCTGGAGACATGAGCCACTGAGCTCCGCCCACTGACCTGAACGGGCGCCATGTTGAGACGGGGTTAGCTCGCCCAGCGAGGTACTTCCTGTGGCTCCCACTGAGCATGTGCAGTGGCGCTCTTTTCTCCCGCAGGCACACGCCAACGCACGTGAGCGTGCACGAGGGGCACAGTCTCGTGTGTCACGTGATCAATTTGACCAATCAGAGCGAGAGGAGCAGAGCGGAGACAGCAGTGTTGCCAGATCGGGCGGGTGCCCGCCCATTTCTGCGTCTTTTGACTACGTCTGGCGAGGGGGGAAGTCTGAGGCAGACAGAAAATATTTGGGCCAATTTTTATTTTCACACCAACAGCGCGAGACGCAAAAACGCGAGGAACCGTACGGGACTTTCACTCCGGTCGAGTCTTATGGACGTGCGCTCCAGTCTACAGAAATGAACGGACGTCCCCTACGTCCGGACGTCCACTACGTCCAGACGTCCACTACGTCCAGACGTCCCCGGCAGCTGTGGCACAGATTCAGTTCTTGGATGGACGAGACGGCAGACTCTGCGCTTGGTTTGACCGAGGATTTAGACCACCGATGATCATTTTTACGTGAGACGAAAACGCTGCTGTACGTTTTACCAAAGGTTTTACGTAACATGTTTTCTCCGTCCTGGTAATGTTTTTAAAAAGCAAAAACAGTGGAATACATACGTTTGTTCAAAGATTAAATGTTTTCTGTGACAAAACTTTATTGGGCGTTTTTTTTGCTGAAGATGGAGGGTTAGGGTGGAAATGACTAAACCCAATCTGGCAACACTGGGAGCTGGAGCGAATGATGAGAAAGACGACTGAAGGATTTTGAGCTGAGAAAAAGTTTATGATCTAAAAATAGGTCAAAATCGCCACACAATGTGACATTTTTGAAAACTGTAGGTGCCACGTCAGCCCCTGTCAGCCCCCGTCAGCCCCTGTCTGCTCCCGTCAGCCCCCGTCAGCTCCCGTCAGCTCCCGTCAGCCCCCGTCAGCTCCCGTCAGCCCCCGTCAGCCCCCGTCAACTCCCGTCAGCTCCCGTCAGGCCCCGTCAGCCCCCGTCAGCCGAACACAGGCAGTCTGTGATTATTTTGCGCTCTGTGGGTGAATCTTTTCTGGGGTTTTTTCACTGTAGTTCCAGGTTGACTCCAGACAGAAACAAACAGTAGAACCTCCAGGTGTTTTCAGAGGTCCACGCAGGACACAGAGGAGCCAGGTTTGACACAGGGAACTAAATGTTTTTTTGTCCTCCAGTGCTTTATGGTCTGGAGAACCAGGGCGCCACCTGCTACCTGAACAGCGTACTGCAGGTCCTGTTCATGACTCCAGAGGTGCACCAGGCTTTGGAACAACCTTCAAACTCCACAGACCACATTCTAAAGGATCTGTTTGATCAGCTGAGGGAGAGGGCATGTGGAACCAGGAGGCTTACAGAACATCTGCAGATCCGAGATGGTAAGTTCAGGTGGAGGTGTTTACAAAGAGGAAACAGGAGAATAAGTTTAAATCAGTTTGTGTTTCAGAGCACAGACAGCGAGACGCAGCCGAGTATCTGGAGCTGCTGCTGAACGAGCTCAGTCCAGAGGTGTCTGAGGTGAGAACACTGAAGAACAATCTGAGGAACACTGAGGAACATGGACCAGTCTGAGAAGATCCTTAAACCTTTCCCCGTCTCTTTCTTTTCTCCTCTCTTGCAGCCCTTCGGAGGAGAGTACACTGACATAACTCAGTGTAGGACATGTCATCATGAAGTTGAGGCTTCTTCTCCGTTCTGGATTCTGCCGGTGCCCCTGTCCGACTGCAGCTCAGTGGTGCGTCCAGAAGAGGGCAGTGTTTTTGTGCCCTGCTCAGGTTCATTCACATTGTCATTCTTTGTTGGGATGTTAGAACATGATGCAAAAGCTCCAAAACAACTTCAAGTGCAGAACTTTAACATGAAGAAGCCGAGTGTCCAAAGTTTGGTCCAAATCTGGTCACATGACTCGCCGCGCCAGGCGCTCGGTCCCGGTTAGACAGTGTTACATTATAAAGCCGAGACAGAATGTGGGTTCTGTTCACAGACTGTATAAAGAAGTGGTCCGAGTCACCCACAGCGTTCAGCTTCAGTCAAATGAAGCTCACTGAGGCTAGCAGTTACAGGAGAGAATCTGGAGCCAGGTCCATATGATGAAGGATTTTATAAATGGACAAAATGTTGAGGTCAAACCCCAGGATCCTATGTCACGCAGAAGAACACTTCAGAGCAAAATGCCAAGGCGAGAGGAGCCACAATATTCCAATGGAAGTGACTGGAGCCAGAGTCAGAAGAGCCAGAAGAGCCGCCAAGAACACTTCCTGTTTGGAACGCGACGTCCATTTATATAAACATGTTTCTGTTGGATCTCCATCTTGTGAGTGGAACAATGTTCTTGAATTCGAGAGTCAGAACATTTCTGCTGCTGCTGGACGTTCTTCTGCAGGTTGTCCTCCTGGTGTCTGTGAAGGTCCTGCTGCAGGAGCTTCATCCACCTGGTTATGGATCGCTTGTGGCTGCTTTGACCTGCCAATGACTCGATGAATGTCTCCAGTTTAGATGTTTAGATCAGTGCTGTAAATCAATTAAAATATTTAATTGTGATTAAACTCATGAAGGTCACAATAAACTCACGATTAATCGCAAATTAATCGCACATTTTTGTCCCTTAAATCATCATTTTAAATTCTCTTATCAACATGGAAAAGTGGACAGGCACTGGGACTTTTGGGCTGTGCTGTGCTCAGACACGGGTACCTGGAGTTCTGTTCGCACCTGCACAGCTGATGGCGTCAGCTCACGGTGCTGTTTATCTGTTGCACGGCGGAGCTGGACTTTTGGCAGAGAGAGAGGGTCCAGTGTCATGGGGCGTCCAGTGAGTGATGGGACGATGTGGGTCCTCCTGCGGTGGGTCCTCCCACGGTGCGCTCCTCCTCCTGCAGGGCGCTCCTCCTCCTGCGGCGCGCTCCTCCTCCTGCGGCGCGCTCCTCCTCCTGCAGCACGCTCTTCCTCTGCGCCGCGCGCTCCTCCTCCTGCGGCGCGCGCTCCTCCTCCTGCGGCGCGCGCTCCTCCTCCTGTGGCGCGCTCCTCCTCCTGTGGCGCGCTCCTCCATGGGTTTGTGGATGTGGCGGTGGCGCGGGGGGAGCGGAGCTTCTGTCTCTGTCCATGGTTCTTGTCGGCGGTGGGCGTGGAGTCGCTGTATTTTTGGAGTGGACTTTGTTTAGTGTTTTTGTCGTGTCGGTGGCATCGGCGCGCGCAGGGCTTGTGTGGTGAAGTCATGCGTGTGCGGTCATGCCGGGCTTTGGTCCACCTCCTCTAGTCGGACCTTCTCGGCTTCGTTCAGTTTTGTTCCTGTTTACAGTCGGATCCTGTAGTTTTTCTAATATTTCGAGCAGTGGCCACAGTTTATGAAAAAAATAGTTCACTACAAAGAGCTCGTTAAGCTCGTGATAAAAAAATTAACGGCGTTAAAGTTGTTTTTCGTAAACAGCATTAAAGTTGTTTTTCGTTAACGGCGTTAAAGTTGTTTTTCGTTAACGGCGTTAAAGTTGTTTTTCGTTAATGGCGTTAATGACGCGGTACTTTTGACAGTTCTAGTTCAGGTTTGTTGGTTTCTCAGACTCTCTGGTTCTCCTCAGACGCTGAGCTTTGAGAAGATGTTCAGGTGGGTTTCTCTGACCGACGGATTTTACTGTGACAAATGCAACAAGAAAACGACAGCCCAGAGTGTGAGTCTGACACACAAACACACACAGACACAGACACACACAGACACACACACACACAAACACACACACACACACAGACACGCACACACTCTGTCCCTGACCTCCAGTCTCCTGCAGAGGTGTGAAATGACCAGGCCTCCTCAGATCCTGGTTCTGCTGCTCAGGAGGTTTGACATCGACCTCACGACTGGAGTTTACTGTAAGTCTGAGTGTGAAGTGGAGCAGGACGAGACTCTCCACATCCAGGTGAGAGAACATCATATTTAAGACTCTGAAGAACACAGTCCTGGTCTCTGGTCTCTGGTCTGGTCTCTGGTCTGGTCTTTGGTCTCAGGTCCGGTCTCAGGTCCGGTCTCAGGTCCGGTCTCAGGTCCGGTCTCAGGTCCGGTCTCAGGTCCGGTCTCAGGTCCGGTCTCAGGTCCGGTCTCAGGTCCGGTCTCTGGTCTGTGCAGGGTCTCTGGTTCTCTCTGTGTGGGGTGGTGGATCACTCGGGGAATGTGAGTGGAGGACACTACACAGCGACTTTATGGTCTCAGGAGGACCAGTCCTGGTTCGTTTTCAATGATCTCAGTGTGGAGAAGGTCAGTCTGAAGGACACATTCTTCTTCCACAGGAGAGTCCAGATTCAAATCAGATGTTTGTGTTTCAGAGTGACGCTCCATCAGGACAGAAGTACGTACCACACTGATCAAACTCTCTCCAAAGGGTGGCGCTACAGCAGGAGCTCAGGGCTAAGCTTCAGTTCATTTGACCTGAAGGACCTGAAGGACCTGAAGGGTCTGTCATTCTCCAGTTTGAGTGATTCGCTGGATGTGCGTCAGTCGTGCTCGTCGTTAACTTGACTTTGTTTTCATGGTTTGACTCCGGAAACAGCTGCAATGTTCTGCATGTTCTGCATGTTCTACATGTTCTACATGTTCTGCATGTTCTACATGTTCTGCCAGTGAAACCTCGGTTCACTCAAGTGAAATGTTGTTGCCAGAGAAAGTTTACTCATCACACAAACACACACACACAGACACACACACACACACAGACACACACACACACACACACACACACACACATGTTAGTTTCTCTGCACTCGTCTGTTTGAGGAGATGAGGAGCACTTAAAGATGCTCTTCACACCAACGCTGCGCTTACATTTCACTTCAGATACACACATTTATACAAGAACACACACATTTACACAAGAACACACACACATTTATACAAGAAGACACACCTTTACACAAGAACACACACACAGCACAGCACATGGAGTTTGTCCCTGTGTGTGTTGCCATAGAAGCTTCTCAGCACGTGCAGATTTAGACGCAAACAGCCCTGACTCAAACTGGAGAAGGACAGGCCTAAAGGACCTGGAAGGAACCTGAAGGAGCCTGAAGGAACCTGAAGGAGTCAGAAGGAACCTGAAGGACCCTGAAGGAGCCTGAAGGAACCTGAAGGAGCTAAATTTGAGAAACCTTTTAAGGATTAGAACCTCTGAGCTCAGCTGACCATCCTGACCCTACTCTGATCCCACACTGGTCTCCTGGGCCTGGAGAAAGTCTGGTCAGTGTGGGATCAGTCAGGGGTCAGTCAGGGGTCACTCTGGGGTGTTTTTTAATGTGTCTCGTTGTGCTGTTCCTTCAGGTCATCTTCTGCGTACCTCCTGGTCTACAGACGCTCCTGTGACCTGAGCCTCGGTCAGAGGGACACTGTGAGGTCACCTTCTCCTCTGCTGACTTCGCCTCCCCCTCCTCCTTCTGAGCTGAATCAGAACCAAAGGTAAGAAGATGGAGGTGTTTATGGGAGCCCCTCACTGTGAGGTCCGCAGCGTTTCAGCCGAACCCCTCCCGTGAACGTGCCCCTCACTCTGACCTTTACGTTCACTTCTTGGGTTCTTTACCTTATTGACATGTTTGCGGCCGTCTTCAGAACTGTCCCCGGTGTTGGTGGTGTCGTCTCTCAGCTGTTGTTACTTCCTGTAGGCGTGGTCAGCTGTTGTTACTTCCTGTGGGCATGGTCAGCTGTTGTTACTTCCTGTGGGCAAGGTTTGTGTTTTGTCCTTTCTGACTCTGTCCTGTACTGTGCGTGGAGTGACATCAATGGGGGTTTTAGTAAAAAGTGAAATGACGTCATGTGATTTTAGTATTTCAACAAGTTCAAACTCTGGATCAGGGAGGACACCGAAATCAGGAAACGAGGCACGGACACCGTTAACCAAGATGACGGAGCGTTCCTCCTTTCACACACCTGGGACACCCTCCTCCAGAGAGCACAGGGCGACGGGAGGCGTGGTCAGTCTGAGCGACCTGCCAGGTCCATCAGGCTGACCACGCCTACAGGAAGTAACAACAGCTGACCACGCCCACAGGAAGTAACAACAGCTGACCACGCCTACAGGAAGTAACAACAGTTGACCACGCCCACAGGAAGTAACAACAGCTGACCACACCTACAGGAAGTAACAACAGCTGACCTCGCCTACAGGAAGTAACAACAGCTGGCCAAGCCTACAGGAAGTAACAACAACTGACCACGCCCACAGGAAGTAACAACAGCTGACCACGCCTACAGGAAGTAACAACAGCTGACCACGTCCACAGGAAGTAACAACAGCTGACCACGCCCACAGGAAGTAACAACAGCTGACCACGCCTACAGGACGTAACAACAGCTGATATACGACACATCACCACCAACACCGGTGACAGTTCTGAAGATGCAGCAACCGAAACATCTCGACAAAGTAAATACACGTTACTGTATCGTCTTTAAAAAGAACCCAAGAAGTTAAAGTACATAAGACGACAAAATTAGCGTTTTTGGATCTGACCTTTACAGTCCGAGAGCCACACTGGTCAGAGGCATCACAGCGGGGACACGTCCTTTCTTCTCCTGTCCCTCTGTGGTCTGTAGCCTTCTCCTGTGCCTCCTTCACAGGTTCTGGAAGAGGTTTAAAGAATTGTTCCACAGGTCACAAACAAAGGAGAATGTCAGCAGAACTCAGCAGAACTCAGCAGAACTTAGCAAAACAGTGACCATTTTCCGGGTTCTGTCCCTGACTCCAGAGGTCCAGAAGGCTTTGAAGCGAAAATCACAGCTAAACGACTTAGAAGAAGTCCTAACAGATCCGTTTGACCATTGGAACATTGTATTGTGTGGAAAACGTCTGCAGATCCGAGATGGTGAGTTCAGGTGGAGGTGTTTACAAAGAGGAAACAAGAATAAGTTTAAATCAGTTTGTGTTTCAGAGCACAGACAGCGAGATGCAGCCGAGTATCTGGAGCTGCTGCTGAACGAGCTCAGTCCAGAGGTGTCTGAGGTGAGAACTGAAGAACAATCTGAGGAACACGGACCAGTCTGTGTTATCCTGACAGGTCTATCTTCTCCCCCTCTCCATTTCCAGCCGTTCAGAGGACTGTACTCTGAAATGACCACGTGTTCTGATGGACACCTCATCACTAACACCACCTCTCAGCTCTGGACGCTGACTCTGCCCTCAGGCTGCCGCTCTGTGGTGGGTACAGCACGTAGACTCGCCCCTGAACATTAATAACAGACCAATCAGGAGCCTTCTTTCCCCGAGGCCCCTCCCAGTAGCGTTAGTCAAATGATGCAGGAACAGGAACAGGAATTTATTTAGGGACAAAATGTTGAAATCAAACCCCAGGATGATGTAGAGTGAGTTCAGAAGAACATTTAAGTGCACTCATCTCCTCCACTGAAGATCTTAGAACCCCCTTTAGCTCCTCCAACCAAAAATGTAGACAGTCTGTGGTACAGCACTGAACATGCTCAGGTCTTCATGTGGAGAAGGTCACAGGTTTGTGTTCACAGAGCGAGGGCCTCCTGCAGACAACAAATCGAGTTTTTTGCTCAAAATGCGGCAAAAAGAAGAAGGCAGAAACTGTAAGTTCTGAAAAAGAAACACTTTTTATTATTATCAAATACAAACGTGAGTCTATCCTCAGAAACGTGAGCTGCTGAAGCCTCCTCAGATCCTAGTTCTGAAGTCGCTCTGGGATGTGGAGGAGTTCCACACCGTGCAGGCACAGGTGAAAGATCAAACTCAGGTGAGGTCAGAGGAGGTCATTTGTTTTAGGTCACAGTGGTTGGTCTGGTCACTGGTCTGGCCCAGTCTCACTTCTTAGGTCTAACCCAGTTCTCTAATTCAGTCTCAGGTCTTTGTGGTCTGTGCAGGTTCTCTGGTTCTCTCTGTGGTGTGTGCAGGTTCTCCGGTTCTCTCTGTGGCCTGTGCAGGTTCTCCGGTTCTCTCTGTGGCCTGTGCAGGTTCTCCGGTTCTCTCTGTGGCCTGTGCAGGTTCTCCGGTTCTCTCTGTGGCCTGTGCAGGTTCTCTGGTTCTCTCTGTGGCCTGTGCAGGTTCTCCGGTTTTCTCTGTGGCCTGTGCAGGTTCTCCGGTTCTTTCTGTGGTCTGTGCAGGTTCTCCGGTTCTCTCTGTGGGGGCTGGTGCAACGCTGGACGGGTGACAATGGAAGACACTATACGGCGACCATTCACAAAGCTCAAACCTGGACGAAGTATGATGACGCACTCGCCAAAAAGGTCAAAGGTCACCCACCTGTGATTTAATCCAATCCAAACAGCTTCTCACAGGGCTTTTCTTGTTGCAGGTGCCGCCCCCCACAGGACAGTATGTGAACAGCACAGTGAGCTTTATGTGAGTGACTCCACACTGACCCCTGGTGTCTCCACAGGCCACTTACAGCAGAGCTCGTCTTCTACAGAGGGCAGCACTCAGCCAGAGATGGACCCCACCACCCTGAGGGACCCCACCTCCCTGAGGGACCCCAACTCCTGAGAGAACCTAATAGGGAGGTGCTCAGGTGGGACACACACACACACACACACACACACACACACACACACACACACACACACACACACACACACACACACACACACACACACACACACACACACACACACACACACACACACAGCAGCCACAGCTGCCCTGGGGCACACCTTCTGGAATCGAACCACCAACCTTTGGGTTTTGGTGTTAGGCTCTGAGCCTGTGTCCTGCCCCAGGGCATCCTGTACGGTGTGGTCTGCTGAAGCAGCAGCGTCACAGAGAGGGAGAAGAAGAAACTGGACAAGGTCATCAAGAAGTCCAGCTCAGTCCTGGGCTGTCCTCTGGACTCGGTGCAGCAGGTGGGGGACAAGAGGGTCCTGGCTAAACTCATGTCTATGCTGGACCATGAGTGTCGCCCCCTGCAGGACGCCCTGTCTGCTCTGGAGCAGCATCAGTGACAGACTGATTCACCCTCGCTGTGTTAAAGAGAGATTTCGCAACCATGTGTCATCTCCATAGTAACAATAACAATGTGCAATATTATTTAAAGTCACTTTACCTGCTACTTATTTATTTGACCACCACTGTCCATCACTGCACTGTACACAATCATCTGAGTCACTTTATTGTACAGTCCCTGACAAAAGTCTTGTCGCTTATCCATTTTGTAGAAACAAAAGCTTATAACCTGACTTTAAATTAATCGATTGGTTTTAGAAATGTCTCATATGAAAGCTAAAACCCTCCCAAATTATGCTCAACATACTAAAATAAATTTGCTTCACTGAAGAAAGATTGATCATTTAATGAACACAGAAAGGTCAGATTTTGGCAAGACAAAAGTCTTGTCGCCTACAGAAAATTGAACAAATAATTTACTTCAAATACAAAAATATGTTGCATAACGTCAGTGAATTAAGTAGTGGTGCTGTGAGATCCATATTTAATATCTTGTATGACTTCCATGAGCTTGAAGGACTGCATCCATGCAGTTCGACAATGATTCATACAATTTGTTGATGAAGTCATCAGGAATAGCAAAGAAAGCAGTCTTACATGCCTCCCAGAGTTCATCAAGATTCTTTGGTTTTGCCTTCCATGCTTCCTCTTTCATTCTACCCCAGACATGCTCAATGATGTTCATGTCTGGTGACTGCGCTGGCCAGTCCTGGAGCACCTTGATCTTCTTCGCCTTGAGGAACTTTGATGTAGAGATAGAAGTATGCGATGGAGCACCATCCTGCTGCAAAATTTGACCCCTTTTATGGTTGGGAATGTAAGAGGTAGCTAATACTTGTTGATATTTTAGGCTATTGATATTGCCTTCCACCCTGCAAATGTCTCGCACACCCCCATACTGGATGTAACCCCAGACCATGATTTTTCCGCCACCAAACTTAACTGTTTTCTGGGTGAATCTTGGATCCATGCGGGCTCCAGTAGGTCTCCTGCAATATTTGCGGCGGCTGTGATGTAATTCAACCGAGGATTCATCTGAGAAATCCACCTTCTGCCACTTTTCCAGTGTCCATCCTTTTAGCAGGCTGTGGGCCTTGGCAAATGCCACACGGTTTTTTAATTGCCTTTTGTTTAGTGCTGGTTTCTGTGCACTGATTCGACCATGGAGGCCATTTCGAGACAGAATTCTATAAACTGTTCTGGTTGACACAGGGACTTGAGGTGACCGGGCCTGGTGGAGCTCTGCTGCAGTGGAAAAGGGGCTGGCCTTGGATTTTCGAATCAACAAACAGTCCTCCCAAGCAGTTGTCTTGCGGGGTCTGCCGGACCTGGGCTTGTCAAAAACATCTCCAGTCTTTTCAGATCTTTTTCTTATTCTTTGTACTTGATGCTGAGACACATTGAAGGTGTCAGCCACCTCAGCAGTGGATCTGGTCTTCAGCCTCTTGATAATTAACGCTTTGGTCTCAGGGTGGATCTTAGGCATGTTGTCAGAGGTCAAGTTGCAGTTGATGTGAAGGTCTGGTGTGCTGGGGTTCTTTTTATACACACCCACTAATTGATTGATCAGTAACTGATCACAGGTGAGGCTGTAATCTAGGATTGGGTGCATCATATGACAAGGCGACAAGACTTTTGTCTTGCCAAAATCTGACCTTTCTGTGTTCATTAAATGATCAATCTTTCTTCAGTGAAGCAAATTTATTTTAGTATATTGAGCATAATTTGGGAGGGTTTTAGCTTTCATATGAGACATTTCTAAAACCAATCGATTAATTTAAAGTCAGGTTATAAGCTTTTGTTTCTACAAAATGGATAAGCGACAAGACTTTTGTCAGGGACTGTAGTAATATTATATATTAATATACTGGAGTCACTTTAACTGCTGTTTGTTCACTTCAGAATCAAAGACACTTATTGTGCAACGTTCCTGTGCCTTTGAGCTTTACAGTGTTGTGTTTTTTAGTTGATTGTAAATACTTATTATTATTTATCTTGATTTTGATGCTCTTATTTTCCTACTGTTTCTGAAACTTGCGTTGTGACACTGAAATTTCCACATTGTGGGACAAATAAAGGATTATCTTATCTTATCTGTGGCTACAAGACTCATTACATCTCATTATTATTTATCTTCATCAAATTACTTTTGTTTACAGCTCAACCCGACCCCGAACAGAAGAGAACCGACCCCGAGCAGAGGAGAACCGACCCCGAGCAGAGAACCGACCCCGAGCAGAAGAGAACCGACCCCGAGCAGAAGAGAACCGACCCCGAGCAGAGAAGAACCGACCCCGAGCAGAAGAGAACCGACCCCGAGCAGAAGAGAACCGACCCCGAGCAGAGGAGAACCGACCCCGAGCAGAAGAGAACCGACCCCGAGCAGAGGAGAACCGACCCCGAGCAGAAGAGAACCGACCCCGAGCAGAAGAGAACCGACCCCGAGCAGAAGAGAACCGACCCCGAGCAGAAGAGAACCGACCCCGAGCAGAGAAGAACCGACCCCGAGCAGAGGAGAACCGACCCCGAGCAGAAGAGAACCGACCCCGAGCAGAGAAGAACCGACCCCGAGCAGAAGAGAACCGACCCCGAGCAGAAGAGAACCGACCCCGTGTGGCGGTCGAAAACGAAACTCAGGTTTAATTCAGAATGTGGAGACACAGTCACACACACACACACACACACACACACACTGTATGTGTGTCCAGATTTGTCTGTTGGTGTTGACCATTAAAACTTTTAGAACCTTGAGCTGCATCTGTCTCGTGTTTGTGAATGTCCCTCCACTCTTCACCCTCACTTTCTCGCCCTCTCTTTTTCTCTCTTCACCCCTCTTTTTTAATCTCTCTCTACACCCTCTCTTTCGTTCTTTCTTTCTCTTTCGTTCTTTCTTTCTCTCTGGTTCTTCTTCACTGAATCCTTTGGGGAGTTTCTTACAAACGTGACGAGGTCGTTTCACAGAAAATATTTATTAAATGTGACGTCATCACACCAAGTCTAAAAATCTGTCTGTACGATCCAATCAGGAGGCAGCATTTCCCCCGTCCAATCAGGAGGCAGCATTTCCCCCGTCCAATCAGGAGGCAGCATTTCCCCTGTCCAGTCAGGAGCCAGAGTCCGTGTCCATGTCGTCGTCAGGTTCTGACCGGCAGATTTCATCCAGCGCCAGCTCTGAAACCAAACACTCTTTAGACCTGGTTTAGTGCTAGTCTGGTCCTGGTCTTACCCTGGCTGTAGCAGGTGGGTCTCAGGTGGTCCTGGTCCTGGTCTAGTCATGGTCCTGGTCTAGTCCTGGTCCTGGTCTGGTCCTGGTCTTACCCTGGCAGTAGCAGGTGGGTCTCAGGTGGTCCCTCAGGGCAGGGATCACTTGGTCGTACAGGTGGAGCACTCCTCTGACGCTCTCTGTGAAGCCGCAGTGGTTTTCCAGCAGCCAATGAAACAGCAGCACCTTCTCCCGTAGCGACGCCAGGACACGCCCACTTAGGAGGGTGGCTGTGGGCGGGGCCTGTGCAGGAGTGGACGGGGCCTGTGACGATCTAAGGTCCAACCAGAGCCGGTGTAGAACCAGCACAACACACTGCACCATCTGGAACCAAAAAGTTAGTTTGTCCTGGTTCAGTCCTGCTCCAGTCCTGGTCCAGTCCTGGTCCAGTCCTGGTTCAGTCCTGGTCCAGTCCTGGTCCAGTCCTGGTCCAGTCCTGGTCCAGTCCTGGTCCAGTCCTGGTTCAGTCCTGGTTCAGTCCTGGTCCAGTCCTGGTCCAGTCCTGGTCCAGTCCTGGTTCAGTCCTGGTTCAGTCCTGGTTCAGTCCTGGTTCACCTGGCTGTAACAGGGGCAGTGGACGTCTGTGGATCTGTTTGGACTCTGAGCGAGGATTCGACTCAAAAACTGAACCACCTGAAAAGACCCAGACCAGATATTAGTCCTGGTTTAGTCCTGGTTTAGTCCTGGTTTAGTCCTGGTTTAGTCCTGGTTTAGTCCTGGTTTAGTCCTGGTTTAGTCCTGGTTTAGTCCTGGTTTAGTCCTGGTTTAGTCCCGGTTTAGTCCCGGTTCAGTCCTGGTTTAGTCCTGGTTTGTCCCGGTTTAGTCCCGGTTTAGTCCTGGTTTAGTCCTGGTCCTATTGATGCTTTGCAGCTTGTGTCTTCCACATTCTCTGGGGGTGTGATGCTAACTGGAGGCACTGCTCTGTCTGAGGCTCTGTTCGCTGCGTTCAGACGGCGGCGTCAGGTCGTCCAGTTCACATACAGAGTCTATGTGGACGCACATCTACGGCATCCTGTGTTTTTGCAGGTGTCAGCGTGGCGAGAATCTGGTGTTGACGCGGCGTGTCTTGAGCGTTCAGGCGTTGACGCTCTGGACGCACGCAAGCTGAACTTTTGGCGTCGGACGCGCTGCGTCAACCAATCAGGGACTATCCAGTGATGTAGCGACATTATTACCCGGAAGAAGGAGAAGAAAGAGAAATATTCAGAGCCACAAACACCAGAACAAGAAATCTACACCGTGTCATTGGCGAGGATAAATATATACACGCCGCAACCGCCGCCGCTGATCGTTTTATGTAATAAATACACTGAAGTCACTCTCTCAATCGGGAAAACACGGCACTCGCCGAGCGCAGCGACGCCCTGGACGCGTGTCAAGTATTTTTCTCCCGTTGGTTCACGGCGTCAGAGACGCGTCGGGGCGTCTGAACTGAAACGTAAAGGCTCCGACTGGAGGCTCCAGTGCGTTTTTTGACACCGCGTCTGAACGCAGCTTTAGACTTTAATCTGATTTATTTGAACCCAAATAACTGTAATAACTAATAATAACTTTGGGATTTTTTTTTTTTTTGGTTGTTTTTGTGTGCGCTGTGTCTCCACGGTAACTGATGGACATTTCACCATAGACATACAGGCAGAACCCCCCAGCGTGATGTCAGATTACACATGTGTGACTGGGTTTATGGTTCATGTCTCCGTCATTGAAGGTTCCCACACATTTTTCAGGACTTTTCACAGCGCCCTGTTTTTGGACTAAAGGACCAAAGCAGAGGTCCACAGAGACGCAGATCTGCTCATTTGTGTTGTTATTTAACCACAGACCACCAAAGAATGTTCATTTGTGCTCCGCTATGTTCCGCAGTATGGCATTAAACAGTGATTAGGGGCCTGTCATGGTGCAGGACACTTTTGTGCTTAAACTGCCCCTCGGGGACAAATAAAGTGATTTTGATTGACTGGAAAACAGGCCAATTATTTTCCAGGATTTCCAGGATGTGTGGGAATCCTGCCTGGGCCCATCCACGTGACACAAACTGGCACAAAGTTCAGCGTCTTCTCTGTCTGCCCTTCCCTCACCCCAGGGGGCGCCGGTGCTTTTAACAGTGCCCTTCCCTCACTCCAGGGGGCGCCGGTGCTTTTAACAGTGCCCTTCCCTCACTCCAGGGGGCGCCGGTGCTTTTAACAGTGCCCTTCCCTCACTCCAGGGGGTACCGGTGCTTTTACCTTCAGGTGGAGCTGGACCCAGTCGCTGTGAGTCGCCTCTGGGTCAGATCTGCTCCGAATGAACTGCAGAATCCTCAGGATGACACAGGGCTCTGCAGGACAGGAAGTACTTTTACTACTACTACTACTGCTACTACTGCTACTACTACTACTTCTACTGCTACTACTACTACTACTGCTACATTTTGGTCCAAATGTCAAACTGCTCTGCTCTGGTGTGAGGTGAAGTGGTTTTCTCATGAAGGTTCACAGATGCACAGGAGGATCTACAGTCACAGTTTGTACTTGTGTTTGGACATCCACAAATGCAAATTTAATATTTAACTTATTTTGGTCTTGACAAATAGATGTGTATTTGTAAATATGTCTTTTTTCATTTGCAAAAAAAAAAAAAATACATTTGTAAAACTGAAAATTCTGTGTGTAAAATGTGATTCTTATTTGTGGATCACCAAATACACAAATTCAGATTTCCTCTGACGTATTTTTGAGAAATCCACAAACGCACACAGATCCACAAACAGTCGACACACACAGGCGTCCACTAGAGGGCAGTGTTGTTATAGGCGTTCAGTTCAGTTTCCATGGTAACACATGGAATCATTTCGTAACAACACATTATAATTAATAATCAATAATGAATTGGCCTCGTAGACACGTCTCATCCTGTGTAACATTCATGAGTGAATTTGTGAACGAGGCAAAACAAACTCCACAGATTTAGATCAATATTGAGATTTAAAATGTCACAACAGAACCATCCACAGGGGTCAGGGGTCAGAGGTCAGAGCTGTAGACATGAACACAAACACTACAGGGCTGATTTAAGTGTATGTACAGGTCTATAGGGCGGGGCTAAGCGTATGATGTGCCGTGTGATTGGACAGTACAGGGCTATAGGGCGGGGCTAAGCGTATGATGTGGCGTGTGATTGGACAGTACAGGGCTACAGGGCGGGGCTAAGCGTATGATGTGGCGTGTGATTGGACAGTACAGGGCTACAGGGCGGGGCTAAGCATATGATGTGGTGTGTGATTGGACAGTACAGGGCTATAAGGCGGGGCTAAGCGTATGCTGTGGCGTGTGATTGGACAGTACAGGGCTACAGGGCGGGGCTAAGCATATGATGTGGCGTGTGATTGGACAGTACCGTGGAGGGAGCAGAGCGGCGGGGTCACGCTGAGGTCACTGAGGGTTGTGAGGACAGACACACACAAACTCATGACCTTTAACCTCTGATCAGCTGATACACACGCACACACCTCCGAAAGAACACAGCGCAGCCTACAGGACGCACATACAACAACAGCACAGAGTTAGTCCTGGTTCAGTCCTGGTTCAGTCCTGGTTCAGTCCTGGTTCAGTCCTGGTTCAGGCCGTGGTTCAGGCCGTGGTTCAGGCCGTGGTTCAGGCCGTGGTTCAGGCCGTGGTTCAGGCCGTGGTTCAGGCCGTGGTTCAGTCCTGGTTCAGGCTGTGGTTCAGTCCTGGTTCAGGCCGTGGTTCAGTCCTGGTTCAGGCCGTGGTTTAGTCCTGGTACAGACCCTGGTACAGGTCCTGGTCCAGTCCTGGTCCAGACCCTGGTACGGGTCCTGGTCCAGTCCTGGTCCAGTCCTGGTCCAGTCCTGGTCCAGTCCTGGTCTAGTCCTAGTCCAGTCCTGGTCCAGTCCTGGTCTAGTCCTGGTTCAGACCTGTCCTGGTGCTGGTCTGGACTCCTCTGGACCAGGACTTGCAGAGTGGTTAGCGCTGCACATGTGACTTCTGTGTGTGGAGCTCTGCACAGCCTGAGGACGCAGGGCAGCAAAGGACTCTGGGAAACGGAGTCCACAACCTGAAAGACACAGAGAGACTCACAAACACACCTGCAGGGGGCAGCACAGAGGCAAGCACAAAGATACACACAGACAGACACACACACAGACACACACACAGACAGACACACACATAGATACACACACAGACACACACACACATATAGATACACACACGCATTATAAGTTTTACTTTCGTCTCCCCTCCCTTTGCTCTCTGTGCTAAGTCCCTCCCCCTTCAGAGCGTCGCACTAATGAAACTCCTGCACATCACATTAGGTTTGTCCAGTTGTTGTGTTCAGTTTTGTCTCATGTTTTTGTGTATTTATGGAGAATTGTCGTGTGGAGCCTGGGGGACGTAGGCTTGTGGGCGGAGCCTCGTACAGACTCGTACTGTGAGAACCTGGGGGACGTAGACTTGTGGGCGGAGCCTCGTACAGGCTCGTACTGTGTGAGCATGGAGGACGTAGACTTGTGGGCGGAGCCTCGTACAGACTCGTACTGTGGAGCATGGGGGACGTAGACTTGGTGCCTGTGGGAGTGGGCGGTGCCTGTCAGAGTGGGCGGTGCCTGTCAGAGTGGGCGGTACCTGTGGGCTGTGCTGTAGCAGAGTGGTTAGCATCCTCAGCGACAACAGGACACTCTCTTCGGGGCTGAGTCGGACCTGCTCCTCCATCTTGGCTCCTGACCCAGTGCATTGTGGGACGGCAGAGGTGCATGATGGGAGAATTCCGTTTGAGTCGGGAGACGAGGAGGACAAGGAGAGGAGAGAGCGGAGGAGAGGGAGGAGGAGGAGCGCACCTGCATCTGACCTGCAGAGAGAAAAGACTTTAATATACAAGAGAGAAGGAGAGAGGAGAGAAGAGAGGAGGAGAGCAGAGAGGAGGAGAGAAGAGAGGAGAGGAGGAGAGAAGAGAGAAGGAGCGAGGGAGAGAAGAGAGGAGGAGAGAGGAGGAGAGGAGAGAAGAGAGGAGGAGAGAAGAGAGGAGGAGAGAAGAGAGGAGGAGAGAAGGGGGAGAGGAGGAGACGGGAGAGAAGAGAGGAGGAGAGAGGAGGAAAGGAGAGAAGAGAGGAGGAGAGAAGAGAGGAGGAGAGAAGAGAGGAGGAGAGCAGAGAGAAGGTGAGACAGGTGAGTGGACAGGTGAGTGGTTCTTCATTGGCACCTAGAGCTTCTGTTGAGGCTCATCTGGTTGAGTCCGGTTAAAGCCAAACTCTGGACCGAACTCAGACCTAGACCCACGACATCACCACAGCCACGACCAATGAGCTGCAAGATCAGAGAACAGTCTAGTCCTGGTCTAGTCCTGGTCTAGTCCTGGTCTAGTCCTGGTCTAGTCCTGGTCTAGTCCTGGTCTAGTCCTGGTCTAGTCCTGGTCTAGTCCTGGTCTAGTCCTGGTCCAGTCCTGGTCCAGTCCTGGTCCAGTACCTGGTTGGACTCAGGATGTGACACAGACTGATTCTCTGGGGCTCAGGCTGCAGCAGGAGCCCGAGCAGGACACCCCCTACAGGAAACAAACACACTTTAAATGGAAGAATGTGTCAGATGCCCTCCCCGTGTGCCAGATGCCCTCCCCGTGTGTGTCAGATGCCCTCCCCGTGTGTGTCAGATGCCCTCCCCGTGTGTGTCAGATGCCCTCCCCGTGTGTGTCAGATGCCCTCCCCGTGTGTGTCAGATGCCCTCCCCGTGTGTGTCAGATGCCCTCCCCGTGTGCTGGAGGGGGTTGTACCTGGCCGTGAGGCTCTGGGCGCTCGGACGCACAGGAAGGGGTCTGCGCGTGTCACTTCCTGTCTGCGGCTCTTTGATGGCGTGTGATTGGCTGAGGCGGGCCCTGCTGCGCTCTGGTTGGTCAGGACAGGCGTGGTTCTGACCTGCGCGCTGAACGACTCTTTGGTGATGAATCCTCCAGAGGGCGACACCAAGCTCTGAAGGTTTAGGACTGAAACAACAGACAAGAGGTCAGAGGAGCAGAGGGTCAGAGGTCAGAGGGTCAGAGGAGCAGAGGGTCAGACGTCAGAGGGTCAGAGGAGCAGAGGTCAGAAGGTCAGAGGAGCAGAGGGTCAGAAGAGCAGAGGGTCAGAAGAGCAGAGGGTCAGAGGGTCAGAAGAGCAGAGGGTCAGAGGGTCAGAGGAGCAGAGGGTCAGAGGAGCAGAGGTCAGAGGATCAGAGGAGCAGAAGGACAGAGAAGAGGGTCAGAGGGTTAAAAGTCAGAGGAGGTCAGAGGGTCAGAGGGTTAAAGGTCAGCGGGTTAAAGGTCAGAGGAGGTCAGAGGGTTAAAGGTCAGCGGGTCAGAGGGTTAAAGGTCAGAGGGTCAGACCTGTTCCTCCTTCGGTATGTCAGTATTTTGCTCCTCATGTTGTTGAGTTCTGCGTCTTTAAACTGCAGCTGAGAATCCAGACTCTGCACCTGAACACCACACACAGTCAGATGCCCTCCCACACACAGTCAAATGCCCTGCCACCTCAACACTCTGGAGGTGAGATTCTTCCACTGCAGACCTGGTCTAATCCAGGTCTAGTCCCAAGTCTAAAGTCTAAACCTGGTCTAATCCAGGTATAGTCCCAAATCTAAAGTCTAAACCTGGTCTAATCCAGGTCTCGTCCCAAGTCTGAAGTCTAAACCTGGTCTCCGGATATTTTTGAGCAGCTCTTTCTCCCTTTGGCTCTGCTCCTCTTCTAAACCCGGTCTAAACCCGGTCTAAACCCGGTCTAAACCCGGTCTAAACCCGGTCTAAACCCGGTCTAAACCCGGTCTCTGGTCTGTACCTTCTTGAGCAGCTCCTTCTCCCTCTGGCTCTGCTCCCTCTGCTGGTGGCTTTGGACCTGGACCATCTTCAGTCTCTGGGTTTCTTCTTCTTGTTGAGCTGCTCTCAGAGAGTCTCTCAAAACCCTGATCTCCCCAGACTTCAGTAGCAGGTCCTCCTCCACCTGCTCCATCTGCAACACACAAACATCTCAATCAAACATGTCCTCCTCCACCTGCAACACACAAACATCTCAATCAAACATGTTCTCCTCCACCTGCTCCACCTACAACACACAAACATCTCAAACAAACATGTCCTCCTCCAGCTACTCCACCTACAACACACAAACATCTCAATCAAACATGTCCTCCTCCACCTGCAATACACAAACATCTCAAACATGTTCTCCTCCACCTGCTCCACCTACAACACACAAACATCTCAATCAAACATGTCCTCCTCCACCTGCAATACACAAACATCTCAATCAAACATGTTCTCCTCCACCTGCTCCACCTACAACACACAAACATCTCAATCAAACATGTCCTCCTCCACCTGCTCCACCTACAACACACAAACATCTCAATCAAACATGTCCTCCTCCACCTGCTCCACCTGCAACACACAAACATCCCAATCAAACATGTCCTCCACCTACAACACACAAACATCTCAATCAAACATGTCCTCCTCCACCTACAACACACAAACATCTCAATCAAACATGTCCTCCTCCACCTGCTCCACCAGCAACACACAAACATCTCAATCAAACATGTCTTCCTCCACCTGCAACACACAAACATCTCAATCAAACATGTCCTCCTCCACCTGCAACACACAAACATCTCAATCAAACATGTTCTCCTCCACCTGCTCCACCTACAACACACAAACATCTCAATCAAACATGTCCTCCTCCACCAGCAACACACAAACATCTCAAACATGTCCTCCTCCACCTGCAATACACAAACATCTCAATCAAACACGTTCTCCTCCACCTGCTCCACCTACAACACACAAACATCTCAATCAAACATGTCCTCCTCCACCTGCAATTCACAAACATCTCAATCAAACATGTTCTCCTCCATCTGCTCCACCTACAACACACAAACATCTCAATCAAACATGTCCTCCTCCACCTGCAACACACAAACATCTCAATAAAATATGTCCTCCTCCACCTGCAACACACAAACATCTCAATCAAACATGTCCTCCACCTGCTCCACCTACAACACACAAACATCTCAATCAAACATGTCCTCCTCCACTTGCAACACAAACATCTCAATCAAACATGTCCTCCTCCACCTACAACACACAAACATCTCAATCAAACATGTCCTCCTCCACCTACAACACACAAACATCTCAAACATGTCCTCCACCACCTGCTCCACCAGCAACACACAAACATCTCAATCAAACATGTCTTCCTCCACCTGCAACACACAAAGATCTCAAACATTTCTTCCTCCACCTGCAACACACAAAGATCTCACTCAAACATGTCCTCCTCCACCTGCAACACACAAACATCTCAATCAAACATGTCCTCCTCCACCTGCAACACACAAACATCTCAATCAAACATGTCCTCCTCCACCTGCAACACACAAACATCTCAAACATGTCCTCGTCCACCTGCAACACACAAACATCTCAATCAAACATGTCCTCCTCCACCTGCTCCACCTGCTCCACTGAAACTTGACTCATAATATTTACACCGTCTCCACCTTCACAGACGCAGGTCAGGGTCAAATATGAGAAAAGTCTGAATGTTTCTCGTCAACAGAAAAATCGAGGAACTACTGAGGAACCATTTTAACAGATTCAGTCCCAGGTTTAACCCAGATGCCCTACCTTCCTCTTGAGCTGTGCGCTCTGCTCCCTGAAAACACGCAAACATGAAAACACGCACACACGAAAACACGCACACACGAAAACACGCACACACACGAAAGCACGCACACACGAAAGCACGCACACACACGAAAGCACACACACACACGAAAGCACACACACATGAAAACACACATGAAAACACACAAAACACACAGACACACAGACACGGGTCAAATGTTCATGAACAAAAACTAAAGAGACGTCTGACAAACGCAGATCAACGATGAGTCCAACTACCAGTGCAGTGGCACTGCCCAAGGGCACAAGAACAACAGAGACTGAACCAGGACTGAACCAGGACTGAACCAGGACTGAACCAGGACTGAACCAGGACTGAACTCACCATTCACACCCTGAGCGCCTGAGAGAGTGGCAGCTGGGTACAGTAGCTCCTGCGTTTTTTCTTGTTAATATCTACCTTTTAAAGTACTCTTGTGTGCACTTTAAGTTTTGTACTTTATTTTTATTTACTCCATTTGTTCAATAAAACACTCATCATGCTTTTTGGGCATTTTTTGTTGTTTTTTCTTGATTTTTGCTGGCTTCTTTGTCTCTTGCTGTGTGGCTCAGCAGTCCAGACTGCCCTTTGTGTATTCCAGGGAGCACCTTCTTTCACTCTCCAAGTCCCCTGTGCTGTTTGGAGTTAAGCTGTTACGGCTTAGCAGAGGAGGGACCCAAAAAGTGGACTGACCATTAAGAAAAAGAAAAGGTGATTTATTAACAAAACTTAGAAACAGGCTGGAACGAGGCTGGACCGGGTGGAAAACAGGATGCAGAGGGTGAGTATCGGGCTGGAGTAGACGGGGATCTCTGGAGAGCAGACAAAAAGCAGGTAAGAGAAAAATACTCAGCTGACAACGTGTAGATACAAAAACTCAGTAGAGAAGAGCCTGGAAGTTCACCGTGTGTAGGATGAAACAATCTGGCGGAGTCTCACTGGTGAGCAGGGTCTTTATTGCAGGAGTTGATTGGATGATGAGTTTCAGGAGTGGAGCACAGCAGGTGAGGAGTGATACAGGTCCCAGGAGACTCCGCCCACAAACACACACAGGGGAAAGGAGGGAGGGGAGCACCAGTCATGACAGTACCCCCCCCCCTCAACGGACGTCTCCAGACGTCCTACCAGGCTTGTCAAGGAAAGCACTGTAGAAATCTCGGAGGAGGGACCTATCGAGGATGTTGCAGCGAGGAACCCAGGAGCGTTCCTCCGGACCATATCCCTCCCAGTCGACCAAATACTGAAATCCCCGACCCCGGCGCCGAACATCCAGAATCCGCCTCACAGTGAAGGCGGGGCAGCCGTCAATGACCCGGGTGGGAGGAGGGGGATCGGCCGGAGGGCTGAGAGGACAGGATGACACCGGTTTAAGGAGAGACACGTGAAAAGAGGGATGGATTCTCAGGGAGGAAGGTATTTTGAGGCGAACAACAGCAGGATTTAACACTTTTTCAATGACATAGGGACCAATAAACTTAGGAGCCAGTTTCTTAGAGTCAACCTGGAGAGGAAGATCGCGGGTTGATAGCCAAACCTTTTGTCCAGGCTGGTAAGGAGGAGATTGCTTACGATGTTTATCAGCAAATCTCTGATTCCGGATTGCTGTGCGCTGCAGTGCAGCACGAGCAGTCCTCCATACCTGTCGACAGCGCCGTAGATGAGCCTGGACTGACGGGACCGCCACATCACCCTCTTGATCTGGGAAGAGAGGTGGTTGAAAACCCAGAGAAACCATGAATGGGGTCATACCTGTGGCAGAGGATATTAGGGAGTTGTGGGCGTATTCAATCCAAGGCAAATAAGTGCTCCATGTGGCTGGGTTACGGGCTGTGACACAGCGTAGGGCTGTTTCCAGGTCCTGATTAGTCCGCTCCGTCTGACCATTGGATTGAGGGTGGTAACCAGACGAGAGACTGACTGAGGTTCCCAGAGCCTGACAAAAAGCCCTCCACACTTGAGAGGTGAACTGCGGACCCCTGTCAGAAACAATATCCACCGGAATGCCGTGAAGTCTGTATACATGCAGAACCAAAAGATTAGCGGTTTCAGTGGAAGTCGGCAACTTAGGGAGGGGAACAAAATGCACAGCCTTAGAAAAACGGTCCACAATAGTGAGGATAACAGAATGACCGCCAGAGTTCGGGAGTCCAGTGACAAAATCTAAGGCAATGTGGGACCATGGTCTGCTGGGAATAGGTAAGGGGTTGAGGAGACCAGAAGGAACTTGATGGCTAGACTTACTTTGGGCACAGGTCATACAGGCAGCAATGTATGACCGAGTGTCCTTAATTATAGTAGGCCACCAGAACCTCTGTTTTATGAATGCTAAAGTCCAATGGAAACCAGGGTGACATGTGAGCTTGGAGTTATGCCCCCACTGGAGGACCTGAGCTCGCACAGACTCTGGCACAAATAAAGAGCCTGGTGGACAGTTACCTGGAACAGGTTGGGATTGTTGAGCCTCTCGCACCACCCTTTCAATCTCCCAATGGACTGACGCGATCAGGTGAGTAGCGGGAGACACCTCAGATGGGTCATCTGGATCATCAATCACACAAGAAGCAGGTAATATGGGAGCAGGTAGGGATTCTGGGACATCCGGATTGAACTGACGGGACAAGGCGTCTGGCTTGAAATTCCGGGAACCAGGTCGATAGGTCAGGATGAAGTTGAACCTTCCTAGAAACAGTGCCCATCATGCCTGTCGAGAGTTAAGCCGTTTGGCAGAACGGAGATAGGATAGATTTTTGTGGTCAGTCCAAACAATGAATGGATGTTCTGCACCCTCCAGCCAGTGTCTCCACTCCTGCAAAGCAAGAACCACAGCCAGGAGCTCTCGATTACCAATGTCATAGTTTACCTCTGCAGGAGACAGATGGCGAGAGAAAAAGGCACACGGATGAATCTTTTGGTCCCTAGGGGAACGCTGGGATAGGACTGCTCCCACCCCGGAGTCAGAAGCATCAACTTCAACGATGAACTGCCTGGAGGGATCAGGGTGAGTTAGGATTGGAGCAGAGGTGAACAGAGTCTTAAGAGTAGTAAAGGCTTCTTCTGCCTCACTAGACCATTTAAAAGACGTAAGGGTAGAGGTTAGACGAGTCAGTGGGGCTGCCTTTCTGCTGTAGTCCTTAATAAATCTCCTGTAAAAATTGGCAAACCCCAGGAAACGCTGCAGTTGTTTCCTGGTTTCAGGTTTGGGCCAGTCTGCCACAGCTCTCACTTTCTCCAGATCTGCCTTGAGCTGCCCCTGTTGGATAACGAAACCCAGAAAATTAACAGAGGCTGAATGAAACTCACATTTTTCTGCTTTTACAAAAAGCTTGTTCTCCAGGAGGCGTTGCAGAACAAGCCGAACATGCTGAACATGTTCCTCGAAGTTCCTGGAAAAAATGAGAATGTCATCCAAATAAACAAAAACGAACTTATTTAACATATCCCGCAGAACATCGTTAACGAGAGCCTGGAAAACTGCTGGGGCATTAGTTAGTCCAAAAGGCATCACCAGATACTCAAAATGTCCGAGTGGGGTGTTGAATGCAGTTTTCCACTCATCACCTTGTCGAATTCGAACCAGGTGATAGGCATTTCTTAGGTCCAGTTTAGTGAAAATGGTGGCTTGATGAAGAGGTTCAAAGGCAGAATCAATGAGTGGAAGAGGGTACTTATTTTTAACAGTTATGTCATTTAACCCACGATAGTCAATGCAGGGTCGTAAGGTCTTGTCCTTCTTATCCACAAAGAAAAACCCTGCGCCTACAGGTGACGAAGATGGACGTATAATCCCTGCAGCTAAAGAATCCCTTAAATAAGCCTCCATAGCCTCCCTCTCTGGACAGGACAGTTTATACAAGCGACTAGAGGGTAAGGAGGCACCAGGAAGCAGATCAATAGCACAATCATAGGGACGGTGAGGAGGTAGAGATAGTGCTCTCTGTTTGTTGAACACTTCACCCAGATCATGATATTCAGGGGGTACAGTAGACAGATCTGGAGGACTAAGGGAAGTGGGAGATGCTAGTCCCCTGGGAGTAATGGCTGACTGGAGACAGTGGGAGTGACAGAAAGTACTCCAGCTGGCAATGTTGTTCTTAGCCCAGTCAATATGAGGATTGTGCAGTTTTAACCAGGGAAGTCCCAAAACTATAGGGGCATGAGGGGATGAAATCACCAAGAACCGAAGGACCTCCCTGTGATTACCAGACAAAACCAGTGTTAGGCCAACGGTTTGATGTGTGATTTGGGCCAACCTCTCCCCGTTCAAAGCATTTACATCTCTGGGGGGTTCTATGGGATTCAAAGGGATATTAGCTTGAGATACAAAGTTAGAGTCAATGAAATTGTCATCTGCTCCCGAGTCAATTAGTGTTAGGAGAGGAATGGACTCACGCAACCAGCACAGAGTTGATTGAAGCTGCAGTCTTTGTGGAGTGGAATCCAGGAGAGAAGTAGTTTGGCTCACCAGAACCTCTCCCTTTACTGGTGAGCCATCTCTTTTGGCCGCTGGGGGCAGGATTTGATGTAGTGACCGGCTTGTCCGCAGTAAATGCACAACCCAGATTGCTGGCGGCGCTGCCGTTCCGCAGGTGTTAACCGAGCACGGCCCAGCTGCATAGGTTCCTCTCCAGAAGAGGGCGCAGGGGAACTGGAATGCACATGGGGATCGTTAGTGGGAGCAATAGAGATGGAGGGAGTAATCTGAGGCAAGGTAAGTGTACGAGGTGCGAGCTGTCGTGCTCTCTCTCTTTGCCTTTCTTTGAGTCTATTGTCTAGACGGGTGGCCAGGGAAATAAGTTCCTCCAGAGTGTTGGTCTCATCGCGTGCAGCCAGTTCATCTTTAACCCTATCACTCAACCCCTTCATAAAAGCTCCTTGCAAGGCAGTGTCGTCCCACCCACTCTCGGCAGCTAGGATGCGAAAATCAATGGCATATAGGGCAACAGAGGATGAGCCTTGATTGAGTGAGAGTAGACGTCTAGCTGCTTCTTTGCCTTTAACAGGGTGGTCAAATATCTTTCTCATCTCCGTAGTGAAGTTAACATAAGAGTGACACAAGGTGGAGCCAGATTCCCAAACAGCCGTAGCCCATTGTGCCGCTTTGTCAGTGAGTAGACCAAGTAAAAATGCTATGCGAGACTTATCTGTACAGTAGGTGTGGGGTTGCTGGTCGAACACCAGGGAGCACTGGAGGAGGAAATGACCACAAGCTCCAAGATCACCGGAGTAGCGCTCTGGAGTAGGCATGTGAGGTTCACGAGCAGCCGGGGTGGAGGGTTGGAGCAGAGACTGAACTACAGTCCCTGACAAAAGTCTTGTCGCTTATCCATTTTGTAAAAACAAAAGCTTATAAACCTGACTTTAAATTAATCGATTGGTTTTAGAAATGTCTCATATGAAAGTTAAAACCCTCCCAAATTATGCTCAATATACTAAAATAAATTTGCTTCACTGAAGAAAGATTGATCATTTAATGAACACAGAAAGATCAGATTTTGGCAAGACAAAAGTCTTGTCGCCTTGTCATATGATGCACCCAATCCTAGATTACAGCCTCACCTGTGATCAGTTACTGATCAATCAATTAGTGGGTGTGTATAAAAAGAACCCCAGCACACCAGACCTTCACATCAACTGCAACTTGACCTCTGACAACATGCCTAAGATCCACCCTGAGACCAAAGCGTTAATTATCAAGAGGCTGAAGACCCGATCTACTGCTGAGGTGGCTGACATCTTCAATGTGTCTCAGCGTCAAGTACAAAGAATAAGAAAAAGATCTGAAAAGACTGGAGATGTTTTTGACAAGCCCAGGTCCGGCAGACCCCGCAAGACAACTGCTCGGGAGGACCGTTTGTTGATTCAAAAATCCAAGGCCAGCCCCTTTTCCACTGCAGCAGAGCTCCACCAGGCCTGGTCACCTCAAGTCCCTGTGTCAACCAGAACAGTTTGTAGAATTCTGTCTCGAAATGGCCTCCATGGTCGAATCAGTGCACAGAAACCAGCACTAAACAAAAGGCAATTAAAAAACCGTGTGGCATTTGCCAAGGCCCACAGCCTGCTAAAAGGATGGACACTGGAAAAGTGGCAGAAGGCCACAAATATTGCAGGAGACCTACTGGAGCCCGCATGGATCCAAGATTCACCCAGAAAACAGTTAAGTTTGGTGGCGGAAAAATCATGGTCTGGGGTTACATCCAGTATGGGGGTGTGCGAGACATTTGCAGGGTGGAAGGCAATATCAATAGCCTAAAATATCAAGAAGTATTAGCTACCTCTTACATTCCCAACCATAAAAGGGGTCAAATTTTGCAGCAGGATGGTGCTCCATCGCATACTTCTATCTCTACATCAAAGTTCCTCAAGGCGAAGAAGATCAAGGTGCTCCAGGACTGGCCAGCCCAGTCACCAGACATGAACATCATTGAGCATGTCTGGGGTAGAATGAAAGAGGAAGCATGGAAGGCAAAACCAAAGAATCTTGATGATCTCTGGGAGGCATGTAAGACTGCTTTCTTTGCTATTCCTGATGACTTCATCAACAAATTGTATGAATCATTGTCGAACCGCATGGATGCAGTCCTTCAAGCTCATGGAAGTCATACAAGATATTAAATATGGATCTCACAGCACCACTACTTAATTCACTGACGTTACGCAACATATTTTTGTATTTGAAGTAAAATATTTGTTCAATTTTCTGTAGGTGACAAGACTTTTGTCTTGCCAAAATATGACCTTTCTGTGTTCATTAAATGATCAATCTTTCTTCAGTGAAGCAAATTTCTTTTAGTATATTGAGCATAATTTGGGAAGGTTTTAGCTTTCATATGAGACATTTCTAAAACCAATCGATTAATTTAAAATCAGGTTATAAGCTTTTGTTTCTACAAAATGAATAAGCGACAAGACTTTTGTCAGGGACTGTAGAGGGGAAGCAGTTGCTTGAGGTTGACCAGCAGGTGGCGTTTGTGACAGTAGGGAGCTGAGCAGCAAGCCGATTCATTTGAGTGGTAAGTTGAGTTACATTAACAGCTAACTCACTGAGTCTTTCGGTCACTTCTTTCAAAACCAGCTCGTGATGACCCACTCTGACCCCCTGTGTGGCCAGAGCCTGGAGAACGGGGTCTTGGTCCTGGTCCGATGGGTCCATGTGGCCAGATTGTTCTGTTACGGCTTAGCAGAGGAGGGACCCAAAAAGTGGACTGACCATTAAGAAAAAGAAAAGGTGATTTATTAACAAAACTTAGAAACAGGCTGGAACGAGGCTGGACCAGGTGGAAAACAGGATGCAGAGGGTGAGTATCGGGCTGGAGTAGACGGGGATCTCTGGAGAGCAGACAAAAAGCAGGTAAGAGAAAAATACTCAGCTGACAACGTGGA
Source organism: Taenioides sp. WSHXM2023 (assembly GCA_029959045.1). Classification (NCBI taxonomy): domain Eukaryota; kingdom Metazoa; phylum Chordata; class Actinopteri; order Gobiiformes; family Gobiidae; genus Taenioides; species Taenioides sp. WSHXM2023. The sequence goes on from CM057100.1 coordinate 31,340,239, forward strand.
GATACAAAAACTCAGTAGAGAAGAGCCTGGAAGTTCACCGTGTGTAGGATGAAACAATCTGGCGGAGTCTCACTGGTGAGCAGGGTCTTTATTGCAGGAGTTGATTGGATGATGAGTTTCAGGAGTGGAGCACAGCAGGTGAGGAGTGATACAGGTCCCAGGAGACTCCGCCCACAAACACACACACACAGGGGAAAGGAGGGAGGGGAGCACCAGTCATGACATAAGCCTGACATTCCTGTGGAACTACAGAGGAGGAAGCGCAGAGGATGCCGCGCTGGAGTTAGAGCAAAACAGCGGAGAAGGAAATCTGCGGACAGAGACACTTTCCTTAGCGGTAAGAAGAAGGGCGGCGGGATTGCAGTTTTTGTGAACGAAAGGTGGTGTAATCCTGGCCATATTAATGTGAAGGAACGGATCTGTACGCCGGACATTGAACTTATGGTCTTGGGAATACGTCCATATTATTTACCGAGGGAATTTACTTCTGTCCTGTTCATCGGAGTTTACATCCCTCCCCCAGCTGACGAAGATGCAGCGTGTGACAGGATACACACTGTGGTCGCTGGGCTGCAGTCTAAACACCCGGAGGCTTTTTTACTGATTTCTGGAGACTTCAACCATGTTTCATTGGACAGTGTTTTACCCACACTTCACCAGTATGTGGATTGTAAAACTCGGGACAATAGAACTCTGGACTTACTGTATGCCAATTCTAAGGAGGCATACAGTGCCACTGCCCTGCCCCCACTGGGACGATCTGACCACAATCTGGTCCTGTTAATGCCTCAGTACATCCCTGCAGTAAAGAGGAAGTCTGTCACTACTAGGACTGTAAGGAAGTGGAGTCAGGAAGCCAGCGATGCCCTTCAGGACTGCTTTGAGACCACAGACTGGAATGTACTCTGCCTACCACATGGGGACAACATTGACAGCATGACGGACTGTATAACGGATTACATCAACTTCTGTGAGGATACAGCCGTCCCCACACGCACTGTCCGCTGTTACCCTAATAACAAGCCCTGGATCACCAGCCAGCTGAAGGATCTACTTAATAAGAAGAAGCGGGCCTTCAACTCTGGTGATAAGGACGAGGTGAAGAGGGTGCAACAGCAGCTGAAGATCCAGCTCAGACTAGGGCAAGAAGCGTACGGGAAAAGGCTTGAGGCAAAACTCCAGCAAAATAACACCAGGGAAGTGTGGCAAGGCATGAAGGACATTACTGGGTTCAGCCCTCGATCAAAGCTGCAGGACAATAGCCCAGACAGAGCAAACCTGCTTAATCTGCATTTCAATCGCTTCTCATCCCCTGGCACCCCCATTTCTACACCTCCCGGACGCCCAATTCACACCTCACCACAGACCACCCAGACGACCATTCATCAGCCCATCACCTCTGCTCCCACACCTGCTCCCACCCCCACGGAGGAACCCATCTCTTTGTCTTTGTCACACGTGCAGGTGAAAAGGCAGTTGGAGAAAATTCACCATAACAAGTTTCCTGGACCAGACCAAGTCAACCCCCGCGTGCTGAGGACATGTGCTGCTCAGCTCACTGGGATCCTGCACTTTCTCTACACACTGAGCCTGAAGCTTGAGAGGATGCCGGTACTATGGAAGACCTCCTGCATTGTGCCTGTGCCCAAGAAGCCTATTCCATCTGGACTTAATGACTTCAGACCAGTGGCTTTGACATCTCATGTCATGAAAGTGTTTGAGAGACTTGTTCTGGCTCAGCTCAGACCCCTGGTGGCACCATCCCTGGATCCTCTACAGTTTGCCTATCAGACCCACATTAGTGTGGATGATGCTGTAATCTATCTTTTGCAGCGGGCTCACGCTCACCTGGATAGTGTTAAGGGCTCTGTGAGGATATTGTTCTTTGATTTCTCCAGTGCCTTTAACACTATGCAGCCCTTGCTGATGAGTGAGAAGCTGCTCAGGATGGGTGTCAGCTCCTCCATTGTCTCCTGGATTAATGAATACCTGTCAGGCAGGCCTCAGTACGTGCGACTGGGGACCACCCTGTCTGACACGGTGGTCAGTAATGTAGGAGCTCCCCAGGGTACAGTCCTGTCTCCGTTCCTGTTCACCCTGTACACCTCTGATTTCCAGTACAGTTCCGGGTCCTGCCATCTGCAGAAGTTCTCTGATGACTCTGCAGTGGTCGGGTGTATCAGGGATGGACAGGAGCTGGAGTACAGGACACTGATTACAAACTTTGTGGAGTGGTCCCAGGCAAACCATCTGCTCACGTTGACAAGACCAAGGAACTGGTGATTGACTTCAGGAGAAAGAGGACACCTGTGGAGCCCGTCACCATCCAGGACCAGGACATGGAAATAGTGGACTGCTACAAGTACCTTGGCGTACAGGTGAATAACAGACTTGACTGGAGGGACAACTGTAATGCTGTCTACAAGAAGGGCATGAGCAGACTCTACTTCCTGAGAAAGCTCAGGTCTTTCAATGTGTGCAGCAAGTTACTGGAGATCTTCTACCAGTCTGTGGAGGCCAGCGCCCTGTACTTCGCGGTGGTCTGCTGGGGGAGTAAAAGAGACATGGGTCGGCTTGACAAACTGATCCGTAAAGCTGGTCATGTCATCGGCTGTGAGCTGGAGACATTTGTCACAGTGAGGGACAGGAGGACACTGGACAAACTGCTCTCCATCATGGACACTCCTGCTCACCCACTGCACCAGACTATAGAAGGACAGAGGAGCTCATTCTCCAATAGGCTCCTACAGCTCCGCTCAAACAGTGAGAGATTCAGGACTACATTCATACCATACGCCATACAGTTGTACAACAACTCACCCTTATGTAACAGATAATAATCCCTACAACTGTACAAATTAATCCCAAGTAACGGATAACATCATGCCCTGTCAATCAGCATAGTATTTGCACTGTCGTTCTTGTCTCTTGTATATAGCTGTGACTATATAGTTTATTACTTTATTACTTATATTTCTATTTTATTTTGACTTGTACATATACATTTTTATTATTATGTCTCATTTGACACGTGTCTCTTGCTCTTTTTGCTATACCATCTATTTTTGTTACTCTATGTTATTACATTATATTGTGATGTTTGAGCGACTGTATCCAAATAATTTCCCTTGTGGATCAATAAAGTTTGTCTAAGTCTAAGTCTAAGTCTAAGAAGTTGTTGTGCCTTGGTCCTGATGCTGCGGTGGGCATTGCCGTGGACACTCCTCCTGTTGCCGTGGTGATGGCCTGTGATGCGATGATGTCGATCTCGGCGAGGTCATCCTGAGTGAAGTCCTCGTCAAACGGGTCCAAGTCCAGACCCGGACCCCGAGGACGCTTGGACGGAGGACAGGACATTCTGAGGACACACGTCACACTGAGTAGAAGCCACTGGAGTCACATTAGAACAGATCTGAGGACGTGCCGTCTTACTCTCCCACTCGAGACAGTCCAGACACTCTGGACACTCGGGACACTCCGAACACTCGAGACACTCGAGACACTCGGGACACTCCGAACACTCCGGACACTCGAGACACTCGGGACACTCGGGACACTCCGGACACTCGAGACACTCCGGACACTCGAGACATTCGGGACACTCGGGACACTCGAGACACTCGAGACACTCCGGACACTCGAGACATTCGAGACACTCGGGACATTCGAGACTCTCAGGACACTCCGGACACTCCGGACACTCGAGACACTTGAGACATTCGAGACATTCGAGACATTCGAGACACTCGAGACACTCGAGACACTCGGGACACTCGGGACACTCCGAATACTCCGGACACTCGAGACACTCGAGACACTCGAGACACTCGAGACACTCGAGACACTCTCCTGTCATTTTCCACTTTAAATGTTAGAACCTTCTTTTCTATTTCCATGTGTCCTAATGTCTGTGGAATCCCTGGTTTAGTCCTGGCTCAGTCCCGGTTTAGTCCCGGTTTAGTCCTGCTTCAGTCCTGTTTTAGATCTGGTTTAGTCCTGGCTCAGTCCCGGTTTAGTCCCGGTTTAATCCTGGTCAAGTCAGAGCTGTAAACATTTAGGAATCATATAAAAAGGGTTCAACGCTCAAGTCTGAATTACAGCCAAAAATGTCTTTAAAAGTTAAACTCTTGACATGGTCTAGGAGTTTAAATATTAGGAGTGTAAATATTACAGTACTATTTTAGAGTTTTATAGTTAAACTTTGTCAAAGTCTGGACCGGATCATGAAACGTTTGGAAACTTTTATGAATAAACCTGTTCAATGAGTCGCTGATGTAAAAATATGGAGCTGAAAATATTCAACCAAAAGCAAAGAAAACTCCGCGGTGGCTCTCCGGGCTCACCTGCTCTCTCAGGCCGCTGCAGCCGCCTCTAACCCGGGTCAGATCTGAGCTCTGTGCGGGTCGGGTGGAGGTAGCATGTAGCTTTAGCCGCTAAATCCGGGAAACAGCGACAAATAGCGCTCTTTTTGTCTTTTTCAGCAAAAGTGAAGAAAAAGAACAACAAGAGCGGATATTTGTGATAAAATGAGAAAACCAAAACCAAAATGTCAAAAAGCGAACAATCCCGCCCCTGTTCAAGTCCTGACCAATCAGAACCGGCCCGTCAGCTTCATGAACCAATCAGAGGTGAGCAAAGAGCACGTGAACGGATCACTGTAAGGACAAACTGAACGAAATGCGCGAATGAAAATATAATCATGAAAAAAGCGCCAAACACTGAGCACGCAGCGAGAACTGTAAGTGAATTTAAAGCGACAATGAGGGACATTTACAAAAACACAAGATTAGTGGTTTAGTCCTGGTTTAGTCCTGGTTTAGACCTGGTTCATTCTCAAGTTGGTATGGCCGTAAGCCACCATGGACACCACTAAATCCATATTTATAGACAGTGGACAGCAATTTTTTGTCTAAATTGCTCTTTTATTAATATTTCAATTGAAATTTGTGAAAAATTGTCAAGACTCAGTTAATTTTGCATAGGCACTGAAGTGACCTCTGAGAACATAGAGCTATGGGTTGTTGTCATTGCCATGGCAACGGAAATTATAGTTACGCATAAATACTCTTTTGTTTATTCATTTATTTATTGACTTTTTTTCTTTACTAATGTTATAAAATTATAAATATATGTTATCAAAGTGTGCTGTGCTGTATTCACTCATGTGTGTAAAAGAATCACTTAGTGGAAAAATACTGTGTCTACTCAAACCACAGCTTCAAGGCCGCAGCTGCAAGGCCGAGGTACGGCCTGGTACACGAAAGCAAGATAAGGGGACTAAGGCAAGGTGGGCGGGGGGAAACAGAAATACCAAAATATGATGATCATGTATTATCTCTGTAACTGTGAAATAAAAGCTGAAGCAAGTTGGAGTTCGGGGAGACTCTGGTAAAGACAAGAACAGAGGCTGTTGCTTGTCTCAGGGCTCCCTTGCTGCAAGTAAAATCTCACATGTCTGACCTGAGTTGTCTCTTTATCACTAAATGTAAATCTGTGGCAGTTTTTTAGGTGATTGGGTTTTCTCAGGAGCGCGGCGCTTCACCTTGACAACTAATTACATTGAAATGAATGAAAAAGCTTACAGCACCTGGTATTCCCAGGCGGTCTCCCATCCAAGTACTAACCAGGCCCGCACTTGCTTGGCTTCCGAGATCAGACGAGATCGGGCATTCTCAAGTTGGTATGGCCATAAGCGACTGTGGACACCACTAAATCCATATTTATAGACAGTGGACAGCAATTTTTTTTGTCTAAATTGCTCTTTTATTACTATTTCAATTGAAAATCGTGAAAAATTGTCAAGACTCAGTTCATTTTGCATAGGCACTGAAGTGACCTCTGAGAACATAGAGCTACGGATTGTTGTCCTCGCCATGGCAACAGAAATTATAGTTTCACATTCGTCACATAAATACTCTTTTTTTTTTTTTTTTTTTACTAATTACATTGAAATGCATGAAAAAGCTTACAGCACCTGATATTCCCAGGCGGTCTCCCATCCAAGTACTAACCAGGCCCGCACATGCTTGGCTTCCGAGATCAGACGAGATCGGGCATTCTCAAGTTGGTATGGCCGTAAGCGACTGTGGACACCACTAAATCCATATTTATAGACAGTGGACAGCAATTTTTTGTCTAAATTGCTCTTTTATTACTATTTCAATGGAAATTTGTGAAAAATTGTCAAGACTCAGTTCATTTTGCATAGGCACTGAAGTGACCTCTGAGAACATAGAGCTATGGGTTGTTGTCGTTGCCAAGGTAACGGAATTTATAGTTACGTATAAATACTCTTTATTTTATTTATTTATTTACATTTTTTTTTTACTGATTACATTCAAATGAATGAAAAAGCTTACAGCACCTGGTATTCCCAGGCGGTCTCCCATCCAAGTACTAACCAGGCCCGCACTTGCTTGGCTTCCGAGATCAGACGAGATCGGGCATTCTCAAGTTGGTATGGCCATAAGCAAACGTGGACACCACTAAATCCATATTTAAAGAAAGTGGACAGCCTACCAGACTACCCGGGCTTCCTCCATGGCTTCCTGGGTTAATGCTGCAGCTGCCTGGGCTACAGCCTGGGCTACCGTCACAGCTACCTGGGGTACAGTCTGGGCTACAGCAATGCTAACTGGGCTACAGCATGGGCTACCACCACAGCTACCTGGGGTACAGCCTGGGCTACCACCACAGCTACCTGGGCTACATTATGGGCTACGTACACAGCTACCTGGGCTACAGCATGGGCTACCACCACAGCTAACCGGGCTGCAGCATGGGCTACCACCACAACTAACCGGGCTGCAGCATGGGCTACCACCACACCTTACCGGGCTGCAGCATGGGCTACCACCACAGCTAAGTGGGCTGCAGCATGGGCTACTGCCACAGCTTCCTGGGCTACAGCATGGGCTACCACCAAAGCTAACCGGGCTGCAGCATGGGCTACCGCTACAACTAACCGGGCTGCAGCATGGTCTACCACAGCTACCCGGGGTTCCTCCATGGCTTCCTGGGCTACTTCTGCAACTGCCTGGGCTACAGCATGGGCTACCGCCACAGCTACCTGGGCTACAGCATGGGCTACCGCCACAGCTTCCCGGGCTTCCTCCATGGCTTCCTGGGCTACTGCTGCAACTGCCTGGGCTACAGCCTGAGCTACCACCACAACTACCTGCGGTACAGCCTGGGCTACCACCATAGCTACCTGGGCTACAGCATGGGCTACCGCCACAGCTAACCGGGCTGCAGCATTGGCTACAACAACAACTAAACGGGCTGCAGCATGGGCTACCACCACAGCTACCCGAGCTTCCTCCATGGCTTCCTGGGCTAGTGCTGCAACTGCCTGGGCTACAGCATGGGCTACCGCCACAGCTACCTGGGCTACAGCATTAGCTACAACCACAGCTACCTGGGCTACAGCATGGGCTACCACCACAGCTAACTGGGGTACAGTCTGGGCTACTGCCACAGCTACCTAGGGTACAGCCTCGGCTACCACCATAGCTACCTGGGCTACAGCATGGGCTACCGCCACATCTACCTGGGCTACAGCATGCGCTACCACCACAGCTAACTGGACTGCAGTATTGGCTACAACAACAACTAAAAGGGCTGCAGCATGGGCTACCACCACAGGTACCCGGGCTTCCTACAAGGTTTCCTGGGCTAGTGCTGTAACTCCCTGGGCTACAGCATGGGCTACCGCCACAGCTACCTGGGCTACAGCATTGGCTACAACCACAGCTAACTGGGCTACAGCATGGGCTACTGCCACAGCTACCTGGGCTACCTCTGCAACTAACCGGGTTACAGACTGGGCTGCTACCACAGCTAACCGGACTACAAGCTAGGCTACCACCAGAGCTAACCGAGCTTCCACCATGGCTACCTGGGCTACCACCACAGCTACCTGGGCTACAGCATGGGCTACCACCACAGCTACCTGGGGTACAGCATGGTCTACCGCCACAGCTTCCCAGGGTACAGCATGGGCTACCGCTACAGCTACCTGTGCTGCAGAATGGGCTACGGCCACAGCTACCTGGAGTACAGTCTGGGCTACCACCACAGCTACCTGGGCACCAGCATGGGCTACCGCCAGAGCTACCTGGAGTACAGTCTGGCCTACCACCACAGCTACCTTCGTTACAGCATGGGCGACTGCCACAGCTACCTAGGCAACAGCATGGGCTACCACCACAGCTACCCAGGCTTCCTCCATGGCTTCCTGGGCTACTGCTGCAACTGCCTGGGCTACAGCATGGGCTACCGCCACAGCTACCTGAACTACAGCATGGGCTACCACCACAGCTAACCGGCTGCAGCATGGGCTACCACCACAGCCAACTGGGCTACAGCATGGGCTACCACCACAGCTAACTGGGGTACAGTCAGGGCTACTGCCACAGCGACCTGGGCTACAGCATATGCTATCACCACAGCTACCTGGTCAACAGCATGGGCTACCGCCACAGATACCTGAGGTACAGTCTGGGCTACCACCACACCTACGTGGGCTACAGTATGGGCTACTGCCACAGCTACCAGGGGTACAGTCTGGGCTACTGCCACAGCTACCTGGGCTACAGCATGGGCTACTGCCACAGCTAACTGGGCTTCCTCCATGGCTTCCTGGGCTACTGCAGCAGCGGCCTGGTCTACAGCATGGGCTACCGCCACAGATACCTGGGCTACAGCATGGGCTACCACCACAGCTAAATGGGCTACAGCATAAGGTACCATGACAGCTATCTGTGCTACAGCATGGGCTACCGTCACAGCTACCTGGGCCACCACTGCAGCTGACCAGGCTACAGGCTGGGCTACCACCACACGTAACCGGATTATAAGATGGACTACCACCAAAGCTAACCGAGCTTCCACCATGGCGACCTGGGCTACTGCTGCCACTGCCTGGGCTACAGCATGGGCTACCGCCACAGCTACCTGAACTACAGCATGGGCTACCACCACAGCTAACCGGCTGCAGCCTGGGCTACCACCACAGCCAACTGGGCTACAGCATGGGCTACCACCACAGATACCTGGGGTACAGTCTGGGCTACCACCATACCTACGTGGGCTACAGTATGGGCTACTGCCACAGCTACCTGGGTTACAGTCTGGGCTACTGCAACAGCTACCTGGGCTACAGCATGGGCTACTGCCACAGCTAACTGGGCTTCCTCCATGGCTTCCTGGGCTACTGCAGCAGCGGCCTGGTCTACAGCATGGGCTACCGCCACAGATACCTGGGCTACAGCATGGGCTACCACCACAGCTAAATGGGCTACAGCATAAGGTACCATGACAGCTATCTGTGCTACAGCATGGGCTACCGCCACAGCTACCTGGGCCACCACTGCAGCTGACCAGGCTACAGGCTGGGCTACCACCACACGTAACCGGATTATAAGATGGACTACAACCAAAGCTAACCGAGCTTCCACCATGGCTACCTGGGCTACCACCACAGCTACCTGGGGTACAGTCTGGGCTACTGCCACAGCTACCTGGGCTACAGCATGGGCTACCACCACAACTAACCAGGCTGCAGCATGGGCTACTGCCACAGCTACCTGGGTTACAGCATGAGCTACCACCACAGCTAACTGGGCTGCAGCATGGGCTACCACCACAAATAACCGGGCTGCAGCATGGGCTACCACCACAGCTACCCGGGCTTCCTCCAAGGCTTCCTGGGCTACTGCTGCAGCTGCCTGGGCTACAGCATGGGATACCGCCACAGATACCTGGGGTACAGTCTGGGCTACCACCATACCTACATGGGCTACAGTCTGGGCTACCGCCACAGATACCTGGGGTACAGTCTGGGCTACTGCCACAGCTGCCTGTGCTACAGCATGGGCTACCGCCACAGATACCTGGGCTACAGCATCGGCTACCACCACAGCTAAATGGGCTACAGCATAAGCTACCATGACAGCTATTTGTGCTACAGCATGGGCTACCGCCACAGCTACCTGGGCCACCACTGCAGGTGACCAGGCTACAGGCTGGGCTACCACCACAGGTAACCGGACTATAAGCTGGGCTATCACCAAAGCTAACCGAGCTTCCACCATGGCTACCTGGGCTACCACCACAGCTACCTGGGGTACAGTCTGGGCTACTGCCACAGCTAACCGGGCTGCAGCATGGGCTACTGCCACAGCTACGTGGGTTACAGCATGGGCTACCACCACAGCTAACTGGGCTGCAGCATGGGCTACCACCACAAATAACTGGGCTGCAGCATGGGCTACCACCACAGCTACCCGGGCTTCCTCCAACGCTTCCTGGGCTACTGCTGCAGCTGCCTGGGCTACAGCATGGGATACCGCCTCAGATACCTGGGGTACAGTCTGGGCTACCACCATACCTATGTGGGCTACAGTATGGGCTACCACCACAGCTAACCGGGCTGCAGCATGGGCTACTGCCACAGCTAACTGGGCTTCCTCCATGGCTTCCTGGGCTACTGCTGCAGCTTCCTGGCCTACAACATGGGCTACCCCCACAGCTACCTGGCCTACAGCATGGGCTACCACCACAGCTACCTGGGTTACAGTCTGGGCTACTGCCACAGCTACCTGGGCTACAGCATGGGATACCGCCACAGCTACCTGGGCTACAGCATGGGCTACCACCACAGCTAACCGGGCTGCAGCATGGGATACCACCACATCTACCTGGGCTACAGCATGGGCTACTGCCACAGCTACCTAGGCTACAGCATGGGCTACCACCACATCTAACTGGGCTACAGCATGGGCTACCGCCACAACTAACCGGGCTGCAGCATGGGCTACCACCACAGCTACCGGGGCTTCCTCGAAGGCTTCCTGGGCTACTGCTGCAGCTGCCTGTTCTACAGCATGGGCTACCGCCACAGCTACACGGGCTTCCTCCAAGGCTTCCTGGGCTACTGCTGCAGCTGCTTGGGCTACAGCATGGGATCCCGCCACAGATACCTGGGTTACAGTCTGGGCTACCACCATACCTACGTGGGCTACAGTATGGGCTACCCCCACAGCTACCTGGGTTACAGTCTGGGCTACTGCCACAGCTACATGGGCTACAGCATGGGCTACCACCACAGCTGACTGGGCTACAGTCTGGGCTACTGCCACAGCTACCTAGGCTACAGCATGGGCTACCACCACATCTAACTGGGCTACAGCATGGGCTACCGCCACAACTAACCGGGCTGCAGCATGGGCTACCACCACAGCTACCGGGGCTTCCTCGAAGGCTTCCTGGGCTACTGCTGCAGCTGCCTGTTCTACAGCATGGGCTACCGCCACAGCTACACGGGCTTCCTCCAAGGCTTCCTGGGCTACCACCACAACTAAGCGGGCTGCAGCATGGGCTACCGCCACATCTAACTGGGCTACAGCATGGGCTACCACCACAGCTAACCGGGCTGCAGCATGGCCTACCACCACAGCTAACTGGGCTACAGCATGGGCTACCACCACAGCTACCTGGGGTACAGCATTGGCTACTGCCACAGCTACCTGGGCTACAGCATGGGCTACCACCACAACTAACCGGGCTGCAGCATGGGCTACCACCACAGCTACCCGGGCTTCCTCCATGGCTTCCTGGGCTACTGCTGCCGCTGCCTGGGCTACAGCATGGGATACCGCCACAGCTACCTGGGCTACAGCATGGGCTACCACCACAGCTAACAGGGCTGCAGCATGGGATACCACCACATCTGACTGGGCTACAGCATGGGCTAGTGCCACAGCTACCTAGTCTACAGCATGGGCTACCACCACAACTAAGCGGGCTGCAGCATGGGCTACCACCACATCTAACTGGGCTACAGCATGGGCTACAACCACAGCTAACCGGGCTGCAGCATGGGCTACCGCCACAGCTAACTGGGCTACAGCATGGGCTACCATCACAGCTACCTGGGGTACAGTCTGGGTTACTGCCACAGCTACCTGGGCTTCAGCATGGGCTACCACCACAGCTACCTGGGCTACAATCTGGGCTACCACCACAGCTACCTTAGACTACAGCATGGGCTACCACCACAGCTTCCTGGGCTACAGAATGGACTACCACCACAGTTAAATGTGCTACAGCATGAGCTACCACGAATGCTACCTGGTGTGCAGTCTGGGCTACGGCCACAGCTACCTGGGCTACAGCATGGGCTACCGCCACAGCTAAATGTCCTACAGCATGAGCTACCACGAATGCTACCTGTGCTACAGCATGGGCTACCACCACAGCTAACCGAGCTTCCACCATGGCTACCTGGGCTACCATCAAACCAACCTGGGCTACAGCATGGGCTACCACCATAGCTAAGTGGGCTACAGCTTTGGCTACCACCACAGCTACCTGAGCTACCACCAAAACTAACCGGGTTGCAGCATGGGCTACCATAGCTACCTGGGCTTCCTCCATGGCTTACTTGGCTACTGCTGCTGCTGCCTGGGCTACAGCATGGGCTACCACCACAGCTACCTGGGGTACAGCCTGGGCTACCACCACAGCTACCTGGGCTACCACTGCAGCTAACTTGGCTACAGGCTGGGCTACGACCACAGGTAACAGGACAACAAACTAAGCTACCACCACAGCTAACCGAGCTTCCACCATGGCTACCTGGGCAACCACCACAGCTTCCTGGGCTACAGAATGGGCTACCGCCACAGCTACCTGGTGTACATTCTGAGGTTCTGCCACAGCTACCTGGGCTACAGCATGGGCTACCGCCAGAGCTACCTGGGGTACAGTCTGGGCTACTGCCACAGCTACATGGGCTACAGCATGGGCTACTGCCACAGCTAACCGGGCTGCAGCATGGGCTACTACCAGAGCTATCTGGGCTACATAATGGGCTACCACCGCAGCTACCACAGGCTACAGCATGGGCTACCACCACAGCTAACCGGGCTACAGCATGGGCTACCACCACAGCTAACGGGGCTGCAGCATGGGCTACCACTACAGCTGCCCGGGCGTCCTCGATGTCTTCTTGGGCTACTGCTCCAGCTACCTGGGCTACAGCATGGGCTTCCTCTATGTGTTCCTTAGCTACTGCTGCAGCTGCCTGGGCTACAGCATGGGCTACAGCCACAGCTACCAGGCCTACAGCATGGGCTACCACGACAGCTAACCAGGCTTGGGCTGGGCTACCACCACAGCTAACCGGACTACATGCTGGGTTACCACCACAGCTAACCGAGCTTCCACCATGGCTACCTGGGCTACCACCAAAGCAACCTGGGCTACAGCATGGGCTACCACCACAGCTAACTGGGCTACAGCATTGGCTACCACCACAGATACCTGAGCTACCACCAAAACTAACCGGGCTGCAGCATGGGCTACCACGGTTACCTGGACTTCCTCCATGGCTTACATGGCCACTGCTGCTGCTGCCTGGGTTACAGCATGGGCTACCACCACAGATACCTGGGGTACAGCCTGGGCTACCACCACAGATACCTGGGGTACAGTCTGGGCTACTGCCACAGCTACCTGGGCTACAGGCTGGGCCACCACCACAGCTAACCAGACTAAAAGCTGCACTACCACCACAACTAACCAAATTTCCACCATGGCTACCTGGGCTACCACCACAGCTACCTCGGCTACAACATGGGCTACCACCACAGCTACCTGGGGTACAGCCTGGGCTACCACCACAGCTACCTGGGCTACAGCATGGGCTACCGTCACAGCTACCTGGGCTACAGCATGGGCTAACACCACAGCTAACCGGGCTGCTGCATGGGCCACCACCACAACTAACCAGGCTGCAGCATGGGCTACCACCACAGCTACCCGGGCTTCCTCCTTGGCTTCCTGGGCTACTGCTGCAGCTGCCTGCGCTACAGCATGGGCTACCGGAACAGCTACTTGACATACGGCATGGGCTACCACCACAGCTAACCGGGCTGCAGGATGGGCTACGGCCACAGCTACGTGGGGTACATTCTGGGCTACCACCACAGCTACCTCTGATACAGCATGGGCTACTGCCACAGCTACCTGGGCTACAGCATGGGCTACCACCACAGCTAACCGGGCTGCAGCATGGGCTACCACCACAAATTACCGGGCTGCAGCATGGGTTACCACCGCAGCTGCCCGGGCTTCCTCCATGGCTTCCTGGGCTACTGCTGCAGCTGCCTGGGCTACAGCATGGGCTACCGCCACAGCTACCTGGGGTGCGGCATGGGCCACCACCACAGCTAATTGGGCTACAGCATGAGCTACCACGACAGCTGCCTGTGCTACAGTATGGGCTACCACCACAGCTAATTGGGCTACAGCATGGGCTACCACCACACCTACCTGGGCTACCACTGCAGCTAACTTGGTTACAGGCTGGGCCACCACCACAGGCTGGGCTACCACCACAGCTACCTCGGCTACAACATGGTCTACCACCACGGCTACCTGGAGTACAGCCTGGCCTACCGCCACAGCTACCTGGGGTACAGCCTGGGCTACCACCACAGCTACCTTGGCTACAGCATGGGCGACCGCCACAGCTACCTGGGCTACAGCATGGGCCACCACCACAACTAACCGGGCTGCAGCATGAGCTACCACCACAACTAACCGGGCTGCAGCATGGGCTACCACCACAGCTACCCGGGCTTCCTCCATGGCTTCCTGGGCTACTGCTGCAGGTGCCTGGGCTACAGCATGGGCTACCGCCACAGCTACCTGGCCTACAGCATGGGCTTTCACCACAGCTAACTGGGCTGCAGCATGGGCTACCACCACAGTTAACTGCGCTACAGCATGGGCTACCTGGGCTACCACCACAGCTACCTCGGCTACAACATGGGCTACCACCACAGCTACCTGGGGTACAGCCTGGGCTACCACCACAGCTACCTGGGGTACAGCCTGGGCTACCGCCACAGCTACCTGGGGTGCGGCATGGGCCACCACCACAGCTAATTGGGCTACAGTATGGGCTACCACCACAGCTAATTGGGCTACAGCATGGGCTACCACCACACCTACCTGGGCTACCACTGCAGCTAACTTGGTTACAGGCTGGGCCACCACCACAGGTAACCGGAGTACAAGCTGGGCTACCACCACAGCTACCTCGGCTACAACATGGTCTACCACCACGGCTACCTGGAGTACAGCCTGGGCTACCGCCACAGCTACCTGGGGTACAGCCTGGGCTACCACCACAGCTACCTTGGCTACAGCATGGGCGACCGCCACAGCTACCTGGGCTACAGCATGGGCCACCACCACAACTAACCGGGCAACAGCATGGGCTACCACCACAGCTACCTGGGGTACAGTCTGGGCTACTGCCACAGCTACCTGGGCTACAGCATGGGATACCACCACAGCTCCCTGGGCTACAGCATGGGCTACTGCCACAGCTACCTGGGCTACAGCATGGGTTACTACCACAGCTAACCGGGCTGCAGCATGAGCTACCACCACAACTAACCGGGCTGCAGCATGGGCTACCACCACAGCTACCCGGGCTTCCTCCATGGCTTCCTGGGCTACTGCTGCAGGTGCCTGGGCTACAGCATGGGCTACCGCCACAGCTACCTGGCCTACAGCATGGGCTTTCACCACAGCTAACTGGGCTGCAGCATGGGCTACCACCACAGTTAACTGCGCTACAGCATGGGCTACCACCACAGCTACCTGGGCTACAGCATGGGCTACTACCACAGCTAACTGGGCTACAGCATGCGCTACCGCCACAGCTACCTAGGCTACCACTGCAGCTAAACGGGCTACAGGCTGGGCCACCACCACAACTAACCAGACTAAAAGCTGGGCTACCACCACAGCTAACCAAGTTTCCACCATGGCTACCTGGGCTACCACCACAGCTACCTCGGCTACAACATGGGCTACCACCACAGCTACCTGGGGTACAGCCTGGGCTACCACCACAGTTAATTGTGCTACAGCCTGTGCTACCGCCACAGCTACCTGTGCTACAGCATGGGCTACCGTCACAGCTACCTGGGCTACCGCATGGGCTACGGCCACAGCTACCTGGTGTACATTCTGGGCTACCACCACAGCTAACTGGACTACAGCATGAGCTATCGCCACAGCTACCTGGGGTACAGTCTGGGCTACCACCACAGCTACCTGGGCTACAGCATAGACTACTGCCACAGCTACCTGGGTTACAGCATGGGCTACCACCACCGCTAACCGGGCTGCAGCATGGGCTACCACCACAAATAACCGGGCTGCAGCATGGGTTACCACCACAGCTACCTGGGCTTCCTCCAAGGCTTCCTGGGCTACTGCTGCAGCTGCCTGGGCTACAGCATGGGCTACCACCACAGCTACCTGGCCTACAGCATGGGCTACCACCACAGCTAACCGGGCTGCAGCATGGGCTACCACCACAGCTAACTGGGCTACAGCATGGGCTACCACGGCAGCTACCTGGGCTACAGCATGGGCTACCACCACAGCTACCTGGGGTACAGACTGGGCTACTGCAACAGCCACCTGGGCTACAGCATGGGCTACCACCACAGCTAACCGGGCTGCAGCATGGGCTACCACCACAGTTACCTGGTCTACAGCATGGGCTCCCACCACAGCTAACTGGGCTACAACATGGGCTACCACCACAGCTACCTGGGCTACAGCATGGGCTACCGCCACAGCTAACTGTGCTACAGCATGGGATACCGCCACAGCTACCTAGGCTACCACCACAGCTAACCGGACTACAAGCTGGGCTACCACCACAGCTAACCGAGCTTCCACCATGGCTACCTGGGCTACCACCAGAGCTACCTGGGCTGCAACATGGGCTACCACCACATCTACCTGGGGTACAGCATGGGCTACCACCACAGCTACCTGGGCTACAGCATGGGCTACGGCCAAAGCTACCTGGGGGTACAGTCTGGGATACCACCACAGCTACCTGGGCTACAGCATTGGCTACCACCACAACTAACCGGGATGCAGCATGGGCTACCACAGCTACCCGGGCTTCCTCCCTGGCTTCCTGGGCTACTGCTCCAGCTGCCTGGGCTTCAGCATTGGCTACCGCCACAGCTACCTGGGCTACAGCATAGAATATAGAATGCCTTTTATTGTCACTATACACATGTACAACACCATACACATGCACAACGAGATTAAAAGCAACTCACCCTCCAATACAGACATGTGCGTGGGACACTTACCACACAGTATAAAATAGTATAAAATAGTATATAATAAAATATAAAAGTGCTAGTGCAAGACATTAAGAAAAAGGACTGGGACACCCAAGACTACAACTCTCAGTCAAACAAGATTGCACACAACTATTACACGGTAGTAAATACTGCACTGAGTCAAATACTGCATTTGATCAAAATATTGCACTGTATTAACTATTGCACTGTTAAATATTGCACTGTGTTAAATTTTGCACTGTTAAATATTGCACTCTAAAAATATTGCACTATATTAAATATTGCACAAGTGAAAGATCAGTGCATACATGAATTCAAAAAGGTTATGGCTCTAGGGAAAAAACTGGTTTTGAGTCTGGTGGTCCTTGCTTTGATGCACCTGTAGCGCCTTCCTGAGGGCAGCAGGTGAAACAGGTCGAAGCCAGGGTGGGAGCTGTCCTTAATAATGTTTTTGGCCCTGCTGAGGCAGCGGGAGGTGTAAATGTCCATCAGGGAGGGGAGAGGGCAGCCGATGATCTTTTGGGCTGTCTTGACCACTCTCTGGAGCCTCTCCCTGTCCGCCATGGTGCAGCTGCCGTACCACACTGTAATGCAGTACGTCAGCAGGCTCTCGACGGACGCACGGTAGAACGTGAGCAGCAGGCTGGGGTCCAGGTTGTACTTCCTGAGCACCCCCAGGAAGTGTAATCGCTGCTGGGCCTTCTTGGTGATAGCTGTTATGTTCTCAGTCCAGGATATGTTTTCTGAGATGAGAACACCAAGAAACCGGAAAGTGTGGACCCTCTCCACACACTCGCCATTGATGTAGAGGGGGGCGAGGTCTGTGAAGTTGATGATTATTTCCTTGGTTTTCTTGGTATTCAGAGCAAGGTTGTTCTCCGAGCACCAAGCAGCCAACTTCAGGACCTCCTCTCTGTAGGCTGTCTCGTCTCCCTTTGAAATGAGCCCAACCACGGTTGTATCGTCAGCAAACTTCACAATGAGGTTGCTGTTGCTGTCCGGGCTGCAGTCATGTGTATAGAGACAGTACAGGAGGGGGCTCAGCACACAGCCCTGTGGGAAGCCAGTACTCAGCGTGTGGGTGTGAGAGAGGTGAGGGCCAAGTCTCACAGTCTGGGGTCAGTTCGTTAAAAAGTCTTTTATCCAGGCGCATGTTGGAAGGGGGAGACCAAGAGCGTCCAGTTTGGTGATGAGAATGTCCGGGATGATTGTGTTAAAAGCTGAATTGTAATCCACAAAGAGCATACGGACATAGCTCTGCTGTTGTTCCAGGTGGCTCAGCACCGAGTGGAGAGCTGTGGCAATGGCGTCCTCTGTGGATCTGTTCGCCCGATATGCAAACTGGTATGGGTCGAAATCTGCAGGGAGGAAATCCTTGATATGTTGTAGGACCAGTCTCTCAAAGCACTTCATGATCACCGGTGTGAGGGCCACAGGACGGTAGTCATTGAGGCTGGTGACAGGAGACTTTTTAGGTACTAGTATGATGGTGGCTGATTTTAGACAGGATGGGATAACTGCCTGGGCTAGAGATAGGTTGAAGATCCTGGTGAAGATGAAGTCAAGCTGGTGGGCACACTCTCTGAGCACTCTGGCGGGTACTCTGTCTGGGCCAGCAGCCTTCTTAGGGTTCACTGCTAGAAGCACATGTCTGACATCGTGCTCAGATACAGTCAGTGGAGTGGTGGAGGAATCTGGCATGATGGTGGAGGAAGGAGGTAGGTAAAGGGTTGGAGCCACTGAGTGCTGCTGTTGTGTGTGTGTTTTCTCGAAGCGAGCAAAGAAGCAGTTTAGCTCCTCTGCCAGCTGCGCACTCAAGTCCTCTGTTGTCACTTGACAGCCTGTGTAATTTGTGATTTCTTGTATTCCTTGCCAAACCTGTCGTGTGTTATGGCTGGACAGGTGTGATTCTATGCTCCTCCTATGGTCCATATTGGCTTTTTTGATGCCTCTTTTCAGGTCAGCGCGGGCAGCCCTATATAGGTCTCTGTCCCCTGATCTGAAGGCAGAATCACGCGCTCTGAGGAGTGAGCGGACCTGACTAGTCATCCATGGTTTCTTGTTTGGGTAAACCAGAATGTTCTTTTCCACAGTCACATTATCAATACAAAAACTGATATAGTCCAGTACCGAACCTGTAAATGTCTCCAGCTCCTGATGTTCAAATATGTCCCAGTTTGTCCCTTCAAAACAGTCCTGCAATTTGGAGATAGCATCATCCGGCCAGATTTTAACAGTTTTTGTGATGGGCCTGGCGCTCCGTCTGAGGGGGGCATAAACTGGGGGTAGCAGGAGGGAAAGATGGTCTGACTGTCCGAGACGGGGAAGGGGTGTGGCTCTGTATGCGTGCTTGATGTTCGAATACACGTGAGCCAAGGTGTTCTCTCCTCTGGTGGGACATTTGACATGCTGATAAAATTTAGGGAGTACAGTCTTTAAGTTGGCCTTGTTAAAATCTCCTGCGATTATGTGAACACCGTCAGGATGTACCCGCTACTGTTCATTAATTGTGTTCATCAGGAGAGAGAGCGCCGTGTTGACATTGGCGTCAGGTGGAATATAAAAGGCCGTAATGATCACTACTCTTAGCTCCCTTGGTAGAAAAAAAGGCCGACATCTTACGGACATGTACTCTATGTCCGGGGAGCAGTGCGTATCAGTGATTGTTCCATTATTACACCATGGGCTACCACCACAGCTAAAAGGGCTGCAGCATGGGCTACCACCACAGCTAACTAGGCTACAGCATAGGCTACCACCACAGCTAACTGGGCTACAGCCTGGGCTACCACCACAGCTACCTGGGCTACAGCATGGGCTACCACCACAGCTACCTGGGGTACAGCCTGGCCTACCGCCACAGCTACCAGGGCTACAGCATGGGCTACCACCACAGCTACCTGGGGTACAGTCTGGGCTACCACCACAGCTACCAGGGCTACAGCATGGGCTACCACCACAGCTAACAGGGCTGTCTAAATTGCTCTTTTATTACTATTTAAATTGAAATTCATTAAAAATTGTCAAGACTCAGTTCATTTTGCATAGGGACTGAAGAGACCTCTGAGAACATAGAGCTATGGATTGTTGTCGTTGCCATGGCAACGGAATTTATAGTTACGCATAAATACTCTTTTGTTTATTTATTTATTTATTTACATTTTTTTTTTTTTAACTAATTACATTGAAATGAATGAAAATGCTTACAGCACCTGGTATTCCCAGGCGGTCTCCCATCCAAGTACTAACCAGGCCCACACTTGCTTGGCTTCCGAGATCAGACGAGATCGGGCATTCTCAAGTTGGTATGACCGTAAGTGAACGTGGACACCACTAAATCCATATTTATAGACAGTGGACAGCAAAGTTTTGTCTAAATTGCTCTTTTATTACTATTTCAATGGAAATTCGTGAAAAATTGTCAAGACTCAGTTCATTTTGCATTGGGACTGAAGTGACCTCTGAGAACATAGAGCTACGGATTGTTGTCCTTGCCATGGCAACAGAAATTATAGTTTCACATTCGTCACATAAGTATGCTTTTTTTTTTTTTTTTTTTTTTAACTAATTACATTGAAATGAATGAAAATGCTTACAGCACCTGATATTCCCAGGCGGTCTCCCATCCAAGTACTAACCAGGCCCGCACTTGCTTGGCTTCCGAGATCAGACGAGATCGGCCATTCTCAAGTTGGTATGGCCGTAAGCGAACGTGGACACCACTAAATCCATATTTATAGACAGTGGACAGCAATTTTTTGTCTAAATTGCTCTTTTATTACTATTTCAATTGAAATTCGTGAAAAACTTGTCCAGACTTAGTTCATTTTGCATATGCACTGAAGTGACCTTTGACCTTTGAGAACATCGAGCTATGGATTGTTGTCGTCGCCATGGCAACGGAAATTATAGTTACACATTCCTCACATAAATACTCTTTTTTTTTTTTACTTATTACATTGAAATGAATGAAAATGCTTACAGCACCAGGTATTCCTGCTGAGTCTGAGGAGCAGCGCTGGCGAGACTTGAGGAGCACTAGGTATCCACTGCAATTAGGTCCATTAAAACATGCTGTGTAAAGGCATGAAGCCTGGCAGCAAGGCTAGTGTTGCAAGTATTACAGTATTCACATTAGTAACACTCATTTCTGAATGACATTCTTCTATATCACAGCGTCCTGTCCCAGATGTGCCAAGAGAGTCTGTGCCTTCTCCTGTTGTGAGCAATCGCCAAGAGCCATAGACATAAATGTGCCAGCGGCCATCACCACAGCATGGCCTGGGACTACGCCAGAGCTGGGTCATAACAGGCGTCAATCATGGACGTTAGTCACTCAGGACCATCGCAGCCTCAGCCTGTTTCCAGCAGAGCAAAGAGAGAGAGAGAGCAGTCAGACCATGACTGACGCTGCCCCCTGCAGGAGATGTCCATGATGGTCTGACACTGTGGACTCGTGTCATCACAGCAGTTGACACGAGAAAAAAAAAAAGTCAGCCTTACTGCAGGACGACAGTGGGAAACATGATTGTACAGTTTGTCTGTACAGATCCTACAGGTTTGTATTGTCATGTGTTTGTTTAGCAGAGTATGTCTGCATTTTCTCTAATATATTTGTTTGTTTTAGATACTTGAAGTGTCTTGTCATCGGAACAGATATGACACAGTCCATGTGAATCCTGGAGGTGCTGCGTTAAAGGTACGTGTGAACTGTGGCATTTTGCAGAAAATGTATATTATGTCCATGCAAATGTGACTGTACGTAAATCTAATCTACAGTCTCTCTTCACAGTGAAGGAGGCCAACCCGCCCCCTGCTGGACACTGAACAGGGATCTACCAGGAAGAATTGAAAGTATAGGACAAAAAACAGGCTCCACTACAACACAGAGCAGGATGTACCGATGACTGAAGGACTTGAGAAGAAAACAGGTCCACAGTAGAAGGCTGCAGAAGGTAGTCTCAGTCACTTGTTCATGTGCTGGAGGTATATTCTGTACGTAGCTCATGTTTGTTTCTGACTCTGCAGATGCCTCCAGAGCGACATGGAAGCAGTGAGACGGACCAGTGCACCCTCTGCTGGACATGCTCTCAAAGTGCACTGGTTTCCAGCCCACACAAAAGTCTACAAATGTGTGACAAATAAACACACAACTTGAAGAACGTTCAAATGCTCTTGTGTATACGCTTGGGGCGAGAGATACAACAGGAGACGCACTGTTTCCTTCAACCTACCGAGCACTGATGAAGAGGAGGATGACCAAACTTGCCTTTTCAAACTAAAGGCTTTTAAATATTTTCTAACAGTGGACCCTTTTTCATGAGCACCCTTAGTTAAATGGATACCATCAGCTCCCTGTCTTTGTACTCTTGCTTTTTAGTCTTTATTTTATAACGAAAGCATCAGTTCACTGTCTTTATTTTAAAAAATGCATTCTGATATTATTAATAGACTGAGGTTATTACAAAGATTTAGTTCATTGGGGCCCTGAAAATTCACCAAGTGAGGGGGAAATGTGTAACATTTGAGAAAGTCAGCACTATGAGCTCTGAGCAGAAACTGTCTCTATTTGACATATGAAGTCCACTTGATTAAGAGCAGGGCTTTAGTCTGAGCCATGGATCTAGAAGAACAACTCTGAGAGAGTTTGAATGGAAATCTAAGATGCAATATTTTATTGTTCTAACAAAATACAGTGCAAATCAGATAAATGCTGGAGGGATTGTGATCAGACAGGAGATTACACACACATATATTCTGGGACTGCCCCGTAATCAGAGACTATTGGGACAATGTCAAAAAGAAAATTGAAAGTATTTGTAAGGAAAAAAAATTAGATTTACAACTATTTTTATTAAGTATCATACCAAAAGCTATGTCTCCTAAAAATAAGGAAATTATTCTAATATTAAATACAATAGCAAAAAAAATGATAACTGTATCCTGGCGAAAACCACAACCTCCTACTAAAGAAAACTGGTGGGAAAGGGTTAAAGATGTGATGGAAATGGAAAGAGAAACAGCAAGACTGCAATTTAAAACTAAGAAATTTGAGGAGTTGTGGGCACCTATAATACAAGAGACAAAATGATATGTACCCTACCTTTAATGTGTGTGTGCATGTGTGTATGGATGTATGTGTGCGAGTGAATGTGTATGTGTATGTTTATTCATTTATTAGTATTATTATTGAATTACTTTGGTGAGGGGTCACTAATCAAAGGGAAAAAAGTATAGGTAGAGTATAATATTGACAATATTGTGCTCTGCCTCTTATAATATAAAATATAAAAGAGATGTAATATATATATGTATGTATGTGTGTGTAAGTATACATGTATATGTATGGATCTGAACTAATGGAAACGTGTGTGTGCGCACGCATGTACGTCTATGGGTACGTGCATGCATGTGTCCACACACGTATGTATGTAGGGGGGCATGGATATACGTACATAAGTATAAAATGTAGATGTATGTGTATGCGTGCATATATGTACTTGTGTATGTATCACTAAATGGACATTGAACATCTCTAATGAAATGAACAATATTAAAAAAAATAATAATAAGATACATTAAAATAATCAAATGCAACACATTCAGAAAGATACAATTCAAGTGAAATTTGTAACTTGTAAGAGTGTCTAGCCTTGCTCATAAAATGAATGTAACAGACTCTTTGGGTTGTCTGGTAAGTCATTTTTTTGTGAGGACAATTTGACCTGTGTATGACTATAGAGTGTATGCAGTTGACGTCACAGGTTTCCCCTGATCCACTTCCGGCGGTCCAGATCTCTGTAGGCCGCCATAGTAAACACACTGTCCAATTCTAAATTACGCGTCATAAAGTCACAAAATGCCCGAGAAATGTTGTGCCTATCAGTGTTCTCAGACAAGGGACAAAGATAAAAACATTCAGCTGTACAGGATTCCTGCTGAGTCTGATCCTGACCGCAGAAGTAGGTGGATTGCTGCAATTAGACGAGCCCATCATAAAACTGCTGACAAGCCCTGGGAACCAACCAAACACTCCAGGCTTTGTAGCAGACACTTCATATCAGGTGTGGTTTGATTTTATCTTTACAATTTTACTAGTAGGTCAATCACATTGAGTGGTTTCACATTTGGAAGCAAGAAGACTTAATTACTATTAATACAGTGTAACTATCAGATGTTGCAGTGTTTTTGTATGTTTTTGCACATAACTATCACTTTATTGGTCTTTATTCACAAAGTTTTAACATATCATTTATGTTTGTATGATTATATATTTATTTATTATTCATTTAATGGTTAATAATTAGCCGCTGTTAGGGCTGTAAAAAGGACCTGGGGCACACTGTAGGGGTCCGATATGTTCAGATTAGCAAGCTTGTCCTCATATCTTTTCTTCTGATTACTATCTCGGTGATTAGTTAAGTCAGTATGAGTAAAAGACGGCTTTTTGTTGTCACTAGAGCACTGGCGGTCAGACGTGACTAGACCGTCAGTATGGCGGATTGACAACTTCCTGTCACGTGACTGCATACACTCTATTGTTATAAGAAAACGAGAAATACACAACTCCAGACCTCTACTCTATGCCTGTCTCAAATACCACATACAGTTACCATTTGACGTACAGAAGACAAAACAATACAACTTTTTTTTTTTTAAATAAATATTTTATAAATATAAAATAAAAAATATATATATTTATTTTTTTATATTTTTAAAAATGACTAAACTTGTAGGTAATATATCGTACCCAACTCTACATTTCATTCACGTTTTTTTTAATAAATATTTCATTTACATTGGCGGGCGCAGGTACCACTCTCAAAAAATTAAACCAAAACAAGTTCATGGTTGCTGTGGCGACGCACACACATTCCATGGTTGCCACGAGTTTCAAATATAAACAGCAACATTCCGATTTTCTGCCATTTTCCCTCTGCTCTCCGAGAGAGAAGCCACAACTTTTGATCGTCCCAAGCGAAGCTAAGCAGCTAAAAGCACCAAGCTAAGCAGCTACTAGCGTCAAGCTAAGCAGCTACTAGCGTCAAGCAAGCAGCTAATTGTCGTTTTTTTTCAGCAGAACTTGACCTCAGCCTCAAGTCCAACCACCTGAACTCTCACATGCCCCAGGTCTGATGACTTAATTTTTTTTTAGGATACTCTGCAGAAATTTAGGCCATTTCATTCATAAAAATGCTAAATGTATTTGCTCTAATGCTAGCAGTAGTCATGAGTAGTAGTAAGTGAACTTACTGAACTGTGAGAGTCAATGTTACTGTCGCTGGATGTTGAGGAAAATTGGCTAAAATAGACACAAATTATACTAAAGTAAGAGTAACGTTACTTCAAAAACATATTAAGTCTAAGTAAAAGGTCCAAGTCCACGAAATGTGTTAAGTAGCTAAGAGTAAAAGTATTATGGGAAAGTAGTACTCGAGTAACTTAAGTTCAAAGTGTGTGGACCAAACATCCGATTTGTCATTGAAAGTGAATGGAACTGCAAGGACGAAACATGAAATGGTGCTCATATGTGCTATTTTCAAAGGAGAGACACAAAAATGAGATGAAATAATCAGCGCTGCAAGAAACACAAATGTTCACACGCTGTCAACAGAAATCTTTTGTAGACTTGCAGTGGGAAGAGTAACCACACCTTTTTCTCAACATAAAATTTAGATTTAAATTTGACTGTGATTCATTTTGCAGCCCAGTTTGATCTATTTTGCCTTGTCATTGAAACAAAGTGTTGATTTGTGTGTTTTTTGTGTGACAGGAGCGCGGCAGGAAGAGGAAGAGGTCTCCGACGCCTGGGACCCCTAGGAGAAGCCGGCGTAGGGGTCCTGGGAGGGACCGCTCGTCCCCCTCCTCTTCCACACAGGTAGGCCTGCTCACATGGACTCTGTCCTCTAGGGACAGTGTTGTAAAGACAGTCGTGTGGTTGTTGTGTTGTTGTAAAAACGTTTGTGTGACCTTTGTGTTTGTGATGTTCCAGCTCCAGAGAGAGGACAGCCCTGGGCCCTCCACCTCTGGGTCAGCGCCGGCTCCTCAGCAGGTAAGACTCATTTCCACACGTGTTGGATGGACATATATCACATATATGTCCATGTTTGTTTAACACTGAGCTTTTCATTTGCTGATTTCAAGTTTGTGTTTCAGGGGTGGTGGATGTTGGTGGATCTGTGGGATGTCTGTCCTGTGACCAGAGGAGCCGTAGGAGGAGCAGCGCTGGCGAGACTTGAGGAGCACTACAGTCCCTGACAAAAGTCTTGTCGCTTATCCATTTTGTAGAAACAAAAGCTTATAACCTGACTTTAAATTAATCGATTGGTTTTAGAAATGTCTCATATGAAAGCTAAAACCCTCCCAAATTATGCTCAATATACTAAAATAAATTTGCTTCACTGAAGAAAGATTGATCATTTAATGAACACAGAAAGGTCAGATTTTGGCAAGACAAAAGTCTTGTCGCCTTGTCATATGATGCACCCAATCCTAGATTACAGCCTCACCTGTGATCAGTTACTGATCAATCAATTAGTGGGTGTGTATAAAAAGAACCCCAGCACACCAGACCTTCACATCAACTGCAACTTGACCTCTGACAACATGCCTAAGATCCACCCTGAGACCAAAGCGTTAATTATCAAGAGGCTGAAGACCAGATCCACTGCTGAGGTGGCTGACACCTTCAATGTGTCTCAGCGTCAAGTACAAAGAATAAGAAAAAGATCTGAAAAGACTGGAGATGTTTTTGACAAGCCCAGGTCCGGCAGACCCCACAAGGCAACTGCTCGGGAGGACCGTTTGTTGATTCAAAAATCCAAGGCCAGCCCCTTTTCCACTGCAGCAGAGCTCCACCAGGCCTGGTCACCTCAAGTCCCTGTGTCAACCAGAACAGTTTGTAGAATTCTGTCTCGAAATGGCCTCCATGGTCGAATCAGTGCACAGAAACCAGCACTAAACAAAAGGCAATTAAAAAACCGTGTGGCATTTGCCAAGGCCCACAGCCTGCTAAAAGGATGGACACTGGAAAAGTGGCAGAAGGTGGATTTCTCAGATGAATCCTCGGTTGAATTACATCACAGCCGCCGCAAATATTGCAGGAGACCTACTGGAGCCCGCATGGATCCAAGATTCACCCAGAAAACAGTTAAGTTTGGTGGCGGAAAAATCATGGTCTGGGGTTACATCCAGTATGGGGGTGTGCGAGACATTTGCAGGGTGGAAGGCAATATCAATAGCCTAAAATATCAAGAAGTATTAGCTACCTCTTACATTCCCAACCATAAAAGGGGTCAAATTTTGCAGCAGGATGGTGCTCCATCGCATACTTCTATCTCTACATCAAAGTTCCTCAAGGCGAAGAAGATCAAGGTGCTCCAGGACTGGCCAGCCCAGTCACCAGACATGAACATCATTGAGCATGTCTGGGGTAGAATGAAAGAGGAAGCATGGAAGGCAAAACCAAAGAATCTTGATGAACTCTGGGAGGCATGTAAGACTGCTTTCTTTGCTATTCCTGATGACTTCATCAACACATTGTATGAATCATTGTCGACCCGCATGGATGCAGTCCTTCAAGCTCATGGAAGTCATACAAGATATTAAATATGGATCTCACAGCACCACTACTTAATTCACTGACGTTATGCAACATATTTTTGTATTTGAAGTAAATTATTTGTTCAGTTTTCTGTAGGCGACAAGACTTTTGTCTTGCCAAAATCTGACCTTTCTGTGTTCATTAAATGATCAATCTTTCTTCAGTGAAGCAAATTTATTTTAGTATATTGAGCATAATTTGGGAGGGTTTTAGCTTTCATATGAGACATTTCTAAAACCAATTGATTAATTTAAAGTCAGGTTATAAGCTTTTGTTTCTACAAAATGGATAAGCGACAAGACTTTTGTCAGGGACTGTAGGTATCCACTGCAATTAGGTCCATTAAAACATGCTGTGTAAAGGCATGAAGCCTGGCAGCAAGGCTAGTGTTGCAAGTATTACAGTATTCACATTAGTAACACTCATTTCTGAATGACATTCTTCTATATCACAGCGTCCTGTCCCAGATGTGCCAAGAGAGTCTGTGCCTTCTCCTGTTGTGAGCAATCGCCAAGAGCCATAGACATAAATGTGCCAGCGGCCATCACCACAGCATGGCCTGGGACTACGCCAGAGCTGGGTCATAACAGGCGTCAATCATGGACGTTAGTCACTCAGGACCATCGCAGCCTCAGCCCGTTTCCAGCAGAGCAAAGAGAGAGAGAGAGCAGTCAGACCATGACTGACGCTGCCCCCTGCAGGAGATGTCCATGATGGTCTGACACTGTGGACTCGTGTCATCACAGCAGTTGACACGAGAAAAAAAAAAAAGTCAGCCTTACTGCAGGACGACAGTGGGAAACATGATTGTACAGTTTGTCTGTACAGATCCTACAGGTTTGTATTGTCATGTGTTTGTTTAGCAGAGTATGTCTGCATTTTCTCTAATATATTTGTTTGTTTTAGATACTTGAAGTGTCTTGTCATCGGAACAGATATGACACAGTCCATGTGAATCCTGGAGGTGCTGCGTTAAAGGTACGTGTGAACTGTGGCATTTTGCAGAAAATGTAAATTATGTCCATGCAAATGTGACTGTACGTAAATCTAATCTACAGTCTCTCTTCACAGTGAAGGAGGCCAACCCGCCCCCTGCTGGACACTGAACAGGGATCTACCAGGAAGAATTGAAAGTATAGGACAAAAAACAGGCTCCACTACAACACAGAGCAGGATGTACCGATGACTGAAGGACTTGAGAAGAAAACAGGTCCACAGTAGAAGGCTGCAGAAGGTAGTCTCAGTCACTTGTTCATGTGCTGGAGGTATATTCTGTACGTAGCTCATGTTTGTTTCTGACTCTGCAGATGCCTCCAGAGCGACATGGAAGCAGTGAGACGGACCAGTGCACCCTCTGCTGGACATGCTCTCAAAGTGCACTGGTTTCCAGCCCACACAAAAGTCTACAAATGTGTGACAAATAAACACACAACTTGAAGAACGTTCAAATGCTCTTGTGTATACGCTTGGGGCGAGAGATACAACAGGAGACGCACTGTTTCCTTCAACCTACCGAGCACTGATGAAGAGGAGGATGACCAAACTTGCCTTTTCAAACTAAAGGCTTTTAAATATTTTCTAACAGTGGACCCTTTTTCATGAGCACCCTTAGTTAAATGGATACCATCAGCTCCCTGTCTTTGTACTCTTGCTTTTTAGTCTTTATTTTATAACGAAAGCATCAGTTCACTGTCTTTATTTTAAAAAATGCATTCTGATATTATTAATAGACTGAGGTTATTACAAAGATTTAGTTCATTGGGGCCCTGAAAATTCACCAAGTGAGGGGGAAATGTGTAACATTTGAGAAAGTCAGCACTATGAGCTCTGAGCAGAAACTGTCTCTATTTGACATATGAAGTCCACTTGATTAAGAGCAGGGCTTTAGTCTGAGCCATGGATCTAGAAGAACAACTCTGAGAGAGTTTGAATGGAAGTCTAAGATGCAATATTTTATTGTTCTAACAAAATACAGTGCAAATCAGATAAATGCTGGAGGGATTGTGATCAGACAGGAGATTACACACACATATATTCTGGGACTGCCCCGTAATCAGAGACTATTGGGACAATGTCAAAAAGAAAATTGAAAGTATTTGTAAGGAAAAAAAATTAGATTTACAACTATTTTTATTAAGTATCATACCAAAAGCTATGTCTCCTAAAAATAAGGAAATTATTCTAATATTAAATACAATAGCAAAAAAAATGATAACTGTATCCTGGCGAAAACCACAACCTCCTACTAAAGAAAACTGGTGGGAAAGGGTTAAAGATGTGATGGAAATGGAAAGAGAAACAGCAAGACTGCAATTTAAAACTAAGAAATTTGAGGAGTTGTGGGCACCTATAATACAAGAGACAAAATGATATGTACCCTACCTTTAATGTGTGTGTGCATGTGTGTATGGATGTATGTGTGTGAGTGAATGTGTATGTGTATGTTTATTCATTTATTAGTATTATTATTGAATTACTTTGGTGAGGGGTCACTAATCAAAGGGAAAAAAGTATAGGTAGAGTATAATATTGACAATATTGTGCTCTGCCTCTTATAATATAAAATATAAAAGAGATGTAATATATATAAGTATGTATGTGTGTGTAAGTATACATGTATATGTATGGATCTGAACTAATGGAAACGTGTGTGTGCGCACGCATGTACGTCTATGGGTACGTGCATGCATGTGTCCACACACGTATGTATGTAGGGGGGCATGGATATACGTACATAAGTATAAAATGTAGATGTATGTGTATGCGTGCATATATGTACTTGTGTATGTATCACTAAATGGACATTGAACATCTCTAATGAAATGAACAATATTAAAAAAAATAATAATAAGACATACATTAAAATAATCAAATGCAACACATTCAGAAAGATACAATTCAAGTGAAATTTGTAACTTGTAAGAGTGTCAAGCCTTGCTCATAAAATGAATGTAACAGACTCTTTGGGTTGTCTGGTAAGTCATTTTTTTGTGAGGACAATTTGACCTGTGTATGACTATAGAGTGTATGCAGTTGACGTCACAGGTTTCCCTTGATCCACTTCCGGCGGTCCAGATCTCTGTAGGCCGCCATAGTAAACACACTGTCCAATTCTAAATTACGCGTCATAAAGTCACAAAATGCCCGAGAAATGTTGTGCCTATCAGTGTTCTCAGACAAGGGACAAAGATAAAAACATTCAGCTGTACAGGATTCCTGCTGAGTCTGATCCTGACCGCAGAAGTAGGTGGATTGCTGCAATTAGACGAGCCCATCATAAAACTGCTGACAAGCCCTGGGAACCAACCAAACACTCCAGGCTTTGTAGCAGACACTTCATATCAGGTGTGGTTTGATTTTATCTTTACAATTTTACTAGTAGGTCAATCACATTGACAATCCATAGCTCGATGTTCTCAAAGGTCAAAGGTCACTTCAGTGCATATGCAAAATGAACTGAGTTTTGAGAACTTTTTCACGAATTTCAATTGAAATATAGCAAAAGGAGAAATTTAATTTGTCAACTGGACAGAGTTTATTTGGTTGAATACGTTTCGCAGCTCATCCGAGCTGCTTCTTCAGTTCTGGTCAGATGCTGGCAGACACTGCCTTATATCTGCTTGAAGGGAGGAGCTAATTACAATGAAAATTACTCTGAGACAACACATATTTAAATACAGTTTCAGTTGGTTAGGTGAGTCTATTCAGTATGGAGTTGTTTACAGTTTCTGTTAGTCATGTGAGTCTATTCAATATGGAGTGGGAGTGGGGGAGTAGTTAGCATATCCATTCAGGGCCATGATGGGTGTTTTCACACCTCTGGACATGTCCTGGCTAGTCCCATTGTTTTCCCAGTTTGTTTTGATTTAGGTTTGAGGATAGAGTTATAGATGGGAGACAAATGATGTCTGAGACCCCCATTTCTGTTCAAGGAAGGATTCTCTTTCTTGACAAAAATAGCTTCTTTAACTCCCCTCTCAAACCAGTTCTTTTCTCTGGCCAAGATCTGGACCTCACTGTCCTCAAAGGAGTGGCCTGTGGCTTTTAGGTGGAGATGTACGGCAGATTGCGGCCCACCCTGGTTTTCCCGTCTGTGTTGATACATCCTTTTGTGAAGTGGCTGTTTTGTTTCTCCAATGTAGCGCTCACTGCAGTCTTCACTACACTGAATGGAGTAGACCACATTGCTTTGTTTGTGGCTCGGTGTTTAGGATGGACCAGTTTTTGTCTTAAAGACCAGTTTTTGTCTTAAAGTGTTTGTGGGTTTGAAATAGACTGGGATTTCATGTTGTCTGAAGATCCTCTGTAGTTTTTCGGAAACGCCAGCCAGGTAAGGAATAGTTACACCCCTTCTCCTGGGCTCTTGTTCTCTGTTGTCCTGTTTCTTGGCTCTCTTCGTTTTATTGAAAGCCCATTTAAGATATCCACAAACGGAGAGGGCTTTCTCCACGTGTTGTTCTTCTTTCTCCTTTCCCTCTGCGCTTGTAGGAACCACTTGGGCTCTATGTTGTAATGTCCGAATGACTCCCAGTTTGTGCTGAAGTGGGTGGTGTGAATCAAAAAGCAGATATTGGTCGGTGTGTGTGGGCTTCCTGAAGACCTCTACCTGGAGTCGCCGGTCTTCTCTTATCGTTACTGCACAATCTAAGAAGGCCAATGTGGATCTTCAGAGGATCTTCAGACAACATGAAATCCCAGTCTATTTCAAACCCACAAACACTTTAAGACAAAAACTGGTCCATCCTAAGGACAAAACACCGAGCCACAAACAAAGCAATGTGGTCTACTCCATTCAGTGTAGTGAAGACTGCAGTGTATGGGTTAGAGTCCCATCGGGTTAGAGTCCCATGTAATAAGTAAGGTTAGAGTCCTTCGTGTTATTAAAAAAAAAAAAAAAAGTCTGTTAAACCTAAAGCGTCAACACATACCACCCCTTCATTATCAAAGAATACATTTTGAAACAGATAAAGAGTCATCTACAGCAGGGAGTGAGACTGGCAGTGATACTGAGGAAAAGGAGGAACTTGGCTTCAAGTCAGCAGTAATGAACAAACAGAAAGTAAACAAGGCAGCCCGACCTAAAACACGTAGGACAGTGAAGGAAGATTGGCTAGTGTCCCACAACACTCGCAGCAAAACCAGCAAAGGAGGCAAATTAGGATACATGGTTCCACTTTTGCCTACACCACACGGGGGATTAGGCTTATACCAGCCACTTCAATTTAAAGATTTGGAAGCTATGGCAGAAAAACTCCCTCCTCTCTTAAAAAAAAAACCCTCTGACTGTCTGGTACGAGTCACAGGCCGTCTCATGCCTGGCCCACACTCTACACAATTGCCCCATAATTCGGAACAACCGTGGACGCTTGTACGTTACAAACCGTACTGGAATCAATTACATGCTCTTGCTTCCAGTCTTTCTGTGCAGGACACTCACCAGGCTAGACCATCTGCTGCTGATACGGACCCGGCGGTCCCGGACTTGGTGTATTTGAAGGCCATAAAACGAAAGTGGTCACAGCCTCGCTGGGAGGGCCCCTATCGTGTTACTGCTCGCACCTCCCACGCCGTACAGGTCAAAAACAAGCCTGGTCGCTGGTTCCATCTGTCACAAATTCGGTATGCACACAGCAGCTCGGACAACTGATTGTGATTACATTTCTATTGGTGATCGGGCTCCAGAAAAAAAAAATACCAAGACATTCACAGCGTGGTGTAACTCTCACTTGAGGAAAACCGGGACACAGATCGAGAACATCGAGGAGGACTTCTGGGATGGACTCAAACTCATGCTGCTGCTGGAGGTCATCTCAGGCGAGCGCTTGGCCAAACCAGAATGACGAAAGATGAGAGTTCACAAGATTTCTTTGCCATCCAAGATATCTCTGTGGAAGAGACATCGGCCAAAGAGGGTCTTCTGTTGTGGTGCCAGAGGAAGACAGCTCCGTACAAAAACGTCAACATCCAGAACTTTTGGAGTGGATTCGCCGCACCATCCCGTGGCTGGAAAACCGAATGCCGGAGAACACCATGCAGGCAATGCAGCAGAAACTAGAGGACTTCAGGGACTACAGACGTCTCCACAAACCCCCCAAAGTCCAAGAGAAGTGCCAACTGGAGATCAACTTCAACACGCTACAGACCAAACTCAGACTCAGTAACCGGCCCGCGTTCATGCCGTCAGAGCGCAAGATGGTGTCTGATATCAATAACGCCTGGGGCAACCTGGAGGGGGCAGAGAAGGGCTACGAGGAGTGGTTCCTCAATGAGATCCGCAGACTGGAGAGGCTTGATCACCTTGCCGAGAAGTTTAGACAAAAAGCAGCTATCCACGAAGCATGGACTGAAGGTAAAGAGGAGATGCTGCAGCAGAAGGACTTTGAGACGGCCTCTCTGTCGGAGATCAAGGCTCTGCTAAAAAAGCACGAGGCATTTGAGAGCGACCTGGTGGCGCATCAAGACCGCGTGGAGCAGATTGCCGCCATCGCACAGGAGCTCAATGAGTTGGACTACTATGACTCCCCAAGTGTGAATGCGCGCTGTCAGAAGATCTGTGACCAATGGGACGCTCTGGGGAACCTGACTCAGAAACGCAGCGAAGCTCTGCAGAGAACGGAGAAACTGCTGGAGACCATTGACCAGCTGTACCTGGAGTTCGCCAAAAGCGCGGCTCCTTTCAACAACTGGATGGAGGACCTCCAGGACACCTTTTTAGTGCACACCATCGAGGAGATCAAGGGACTAAGCACAGCCCACGAGCAGTTTAAGGCCACACTTCCAGAGGCTGACAAAGAACGAAATGCCATTTTGGGAATTCACAACGAGATCGCTAAGATCAGTGGCGGGCCGTGCATTTCAACCTTAGGCCTTCAGTGACGCCCCATACATTAACTTCACCTCAGTATAGGCTAGTCAAGCAGCACTTTATTTCAGGAGCATTTAAAACCATCAAGTATGCATTCACAATTAAGATTAGGGAACTAAGTTTACAGATATTGTCAAAAATAAAAAGGTGATTTAAAAATACTAAACAAAATGCCACCAAAATTACGCTGTGTGATCTTAAACAAGTCTGTCTAATAAATTGCGCAATGTCGCCGTTTCATATAAGACACCAACCAGACAATAACAAAACAAACTATTCTTTGAAAATAAAGTTAAAAGATCGTTTGCATTTTTGAGAATAGGCTATACAACAGCAAATAACTGAAAATCCAATCCAAATAATTTCCCTTGTGGATCAATAAAGTTTGTCTAAGTCTAAGTCTAAGTCTAAATGTTGCAATGACAAGAAGAAATTAAAAATAAAATGCATTTACTCACCAACATAGTTCTCCACAGCGTCTGCTTATTTGAAAATAAAGTCGAGTCTCCTTTCTTTTCTCAAAAACACTTCAGTGGCTCTGTTGTACAGTTTATCTGCGCGTTTCAGGTCCATCAGTAAGTCCTTTTCTATGGACATGGAGGCTAATGCTGAAAGCCGTGTCTGTCCGGTCGTGTTTCTGGCACAAGTTTTAATACGCTTTAACGCTGAAAATGACCGCTCGACAGATGCAGTGGATACAGGGATTTCCGTGTTTATTTCGATTAGATATTCTCCAGATTGCCGCTTGTCAGGCCCTAGCAAGTGCTAATCCAATCACCGAACGCGCACGCGTCAAGTTCAGCGTAAGACCTTCTAGCTTGCCTTGGTACGCAGAATCGAGGTCTGATTGGCTATTGCAACCTGACTGTGCCCGTTCACTTACAGTGCACAGGGGCCTGCTCTGTTTATTCTGAAGGTCTCAAGCAAATTTAATTTACCTGACAACACAAGCTAGCTGAAATATAATTGGTTAAAAACTCTACCATAAAAAACACCATTGGAAGCCACTCGACTAAGTGGAAATAATATGACGTAAAGAATACAGAGAATAGAGAATCATTTTGTTTACATATTTATGAAAATAAAATAACATAAATTTACTTTTCTGAGCATGTTTAGGCCAGCAGAGAAGGCCTTGCTGGCCCTGACGGCCCACCACTGGCTAAGATCGTTCAGACCTACCATGTCAACATCGCTGGGACCAACCCCTACACCACCATCAATCCTCAGGAGATCAATGCCAAATGGGTGTCACGGGTTCGTACAGTCAAAATAGGAAAAAACGATGGCTCAGTCGACAAACTTCACTTAAGTGGGTTTTTTTCTTTTATTCGCACCACAGCTTTAACGTGCACAGTGCAATATTTACAGTGAAACAAACGTCAAAAAAACAGAAGTATTTACAGCAACACTCACAGTATGCCAGCACCCACATAGTCAGGCCAAGGACAGACCCACAGACTGAGCAGAGCTCCCCTTAAATACCCTGTAGCCCCTCCCCCCGGGCTAACCAATTAACAAAACAGGGTTTAAGGCTTAAACATAGGCAAAACTATACTCCTGATAACTGAACAAACTGTCATTCAACATAATAACAAAAATACTTAAATAACCCCTCATATGGCTAGACTTTAATTACATAATAAATTTACAAAAACAGAATAAACATATAAATTAATATGAATGGTTTAGTCCGTGGTCAGGTGACCTTCTTTAGCGCGCCACTATGCGCTATTTATCGCACGACCAGGAAGTGCCCCGGTTTGGCCCCTGAACCAGACAGCGGCGTGGAGACAGCGGAGGGTGAGGAGCGTGTGGACAGGTAGGCGTTGAGTGTGCACCCTCGAACGCACTACGGGGAAACAGAGTCCAGGCAGCGGGGAAACAGTTTATGGGAGTTCAGGACAGCGGGACATGTAAGCGGTCCTGCGGGGAAGCGGTCTACCAGAGCTTGGCTCCGCAAAAACCAGGAGAAGCGCTCCGCGCGCTCTGCCGGCTAAGGCGCGCTCTCGGGCCAGAGAAAGACGCGCCGGTCGGGGAATGACGGGGCTACTACGGGCGCTCCGTCACATTATCCCCCTCCTCCCCGAGGTTGACAATGTGCGGCAACCTGGAAAGATAGTCCGCCACAACGTTGGTCTTGCCAGCTTGATGGCGGATCTGAAACTGGAATGGCTGAAGAGCGAGGTACCAGTGGGTGAGACGACTGTTGTTGTCTTTCATAGAGTTCATCCAAATCAGAGCGCGATGGTCAGTCTCCAAGATGAACTCCCTCCCCAGCAGGTAGTACCTCAGGCTCTCCAGGGCCCACTTAATGGCCAGGCCCTCCTTCTCCACAGTGGAGTACGTGGTTTCAAGTGGCAACAGCTTGAGACTGAGGTACAGCACAGGCCGTTCTTCTCCCGGTTCACCTTGGGCCAGGACTGCCCCCAGTCCCACTGCGGAGGCATCAGTCTGGACCAAAAACTGCTGGCTGAAGTCGGGACTTCTCAGCACAGGCGAAGAGCACAAGTAGGTCTTGAGGGTCTGGAAGGCCGTCTCGCAGTCCTCGTCCCAGGAGACAGGATTTCGCCGGTCCTTTGCCGTCAACGCTGTCAGAGGGGCCGCGATGGTGGCGAACTGCGGGACGAATCTCCGGTACCAGCCGGCCAAGCCCAAGAAGGACCTCACCTCCTTCTTTGTGCGAGGGCGTGGGCAGCTCCGGATGGCCTCGACTTTGTCCACCTGTGGCCGGACCTCACCTCCTCCCAGACAATAGCCCAGGTACTTCACCTCCTCCTTGGCCCACTGACACTTTGCAGGGTTTAATGTCAGCCCCGCCTGCTGGATCTGGCCCAGGACTCGCTCCAGATGCTGCAGGTGCTGCTCCCAGGTGTTGCTGAAGATGACCACATCATCTAGGTAGGCGGCACTGCAGTCTCCACACCCCTGCAAAACACGATCCATTAGTCTCTGGAAGGTCGCGGGTGCTCCATGGAGACCAAAAGGCATCACGGTGAACTGGAAGAGGCCGGCAGGTGTCTGGAAGGCTGTGTAAGGGCGACTGGACACCTCCAGAGGTACCTGCCAGTAGCCCTTGCAGAGGTCAAGGGTGGTGATGAACCTGGCCTGACCAATCTTCTCCAGAAGGTCGTCCATCCGGGGCATCGGGTAGGCATCAAACTCCGACATTGCTTTGAGCTTCCGGAAATCGATGCAGATGCGGAGTGAGCCGTCTTTCTTCACCACGATGACCACCGGGCTGCACCACTCTGACTGTGACGGCTTGATCACCCCCAGGCGCTGCATCTCCTCCACCTCCTTCAGGAGCTGTGCCACCAGATGTTGCGGAACCCGGTAGGATCTCTGGCGTACTGGGACCTTGTCCTTTAAGCGAATGACGTGCTCGACCAGGACAGTCTTCCCCGGGTTGGCAGCGAACAGCTTGGAGACTCTCTGGAAGACCTGACTCAGCTGGCTGGACTGGGCGGCGGAGAGATGGTCGAGGGCAGGTTCAGTAGGCTGGCTGGGGTTGGCTAGAGTTGACTCCTCCTCGCCTTCACTGTCCACCTCCGTCACCAGCAGGGACACCACAGGCACCGGGACTGGAGCCTCCTTCCACTCTTTCAGCAGGTTGACATGGTAGGTCTGCTTCGCCTTCTTCTTGTCTGGGTGGTGAATCTCGTAGGTTACAGGGCCCATCTTCCAGAGAACTGTGTAGGGGCCCTGCCACTTGGCAAGTAGCTTGCTGGTGGAGGACGGCAGGAGGAGCAGGACCTTCTGGCCAGGTTGAAGCTCTCTGCATCTGGCCTGTTGGTCGTACCACGCCTTCTGGGACTGCTGGGCCTCGCGCAGGTTGACCTCGGCTTCCTCCCGGTATTTGGTCAGGCGGTCCCTCATCTCCAGCACAAACTGGACCACACTGCCATCACTGGCGGTGGTCGTGGGAGCCTCCCAGGCCTTCCGCAGCAGGTCCAATGGCCCCTGGACGTCCCAGCCATACAGCAACTCAAACAGGGAGAAACCAGTAGACGCCTGAGGAACCTCCCGGTAGGCAAACAGCAGGAAGGGCAGCCACTGGTCCCAGTCTCATCCTGTATCAGCCACAAACTTCTGCAGCATCCTCTTTAGGGTCTGGTTGAACCGCTCGACCAAGCCATCCATCTGAGGGTAGTAGGGAGTGGTTTTGATTGCTGAGATTCCCAGCTGCCGGTGGAAGAGCTGCAGAAGTCGGGAGGTGAAGTTGGTCCCCTGGTCCGTTACGATCTTGTCCGGAACACCAACCCTGGAAAACAACTGCACAAGACACCGGAGCACAGCAGGGGCATTGACGGTGCGCAAGGGAAACGCCTCGGGGAACCATGTGGTGTAGTCACACAGCACCAGGATGTACTGGTAACCCCCACTACTCCGTACTAATGGACCGACAATGTCCATGGCTATACGTCGGAATGGCATGGAGATCACGGGCAGTGGTTGGAGGTAGGCACGGTCTGACTGGCAGACATAGGATGTTTTCTGGCAGGTGGGACAGGTTTTACAGAAGTTTTGAACATCTGCATACATGGAGAGCCAATGAAATCTAGCGGCTATGCGCAAATAAGTCTTTTGGCGACGCAGATGACCAGCCCAAGGCAAGGTGTGTGCCAGGTGCATGATCAGTGGTTGACACGACATGGGAACCACGAGGCGTTTGGCACCGTCAGCCACTGCATACAATATATCATTGTCAATGACATAGCACTCCCCCACTCGTTTTGCCATATCCAGCCCCCCAACCACTCTAGCAAATGCTGGCTTTAAAGTCTCGTCCTGCCTTTGCAAGGCCCCAATGTCCTCTGGCACCTCCCACATCAGCCCCACCTT
The DNA here is from genome assembly GCA_029959045.1 of Taenioides sp. WSHXM2023. Classification (NCBI taxonomy): domain Eukaryota; kingdom Metazoa; phylum Chordata; class Actinopteri; order Gobiiformes; family Gobiidae; genus Taenioides; species Taenioides sp. WSHXM2023. The sequence continues at coordinate 31,379,747 of CM057100.1, forward strand.
AAAGTCTGGCTCCCTCGACTTCAGCCCCTTTTCAAAGCGCCGCTGGCGGCGTGACTTCCTGAGACCCTTTGTACCCCCTTCAAACAAAGCATTGTCCAGGGTAGAAAAGGGTTCAGGACCAGGGCCCTGCTCCTGCCCTGGGAGCGACGTCACCCCCGCTCTAGCCTGGGCGCGGGTGATCACAGGGCCTGAAAATCCCTTACCACAGTCACTCTTTGGCCCCCTCTTCCCGCAGCACATCGAGCAGCACCGGTAGATCCCACCCCAGGATGGCAGCTACCGGTAACTTTTCCACCACCCCCACAGACAACAAATAGCGTTGCTCATCCACAGTCACAGTCAGATCAGCAGTAGGATATGAATGTCTGTCCCCATGTACACACAAAATGGTTTCCTGTCTGTTATAATCCAGCATGCCCGTTGGCACAAAGTCCCGTCGGACCAGAGTCAGAGAGCTACCAGAGTCAACCAGGGCAGTCACAGGTTCGCCATTAATAGTAACCTCCTTATAACACTGCCGCCTCCCCACAGCATTTACTTCCTCAGCACGTGGAGTGTAGCATGCACCGGTAAGCTTAGCTTTTCTAATGGGACATAGGGAAGCTTTATGACCTGGCTGCTGACAGTAGAAACAGATAAGCTCCTTACCGGGACCACGCTGGCTGGGTGCAGGGCCGGGATCTCCCGGCAGATGTGAGTTGGCTCTGGTTGCCGGTCTGGGCTGTGAAGAAGGCTGACGACCAGGGCCACCTTGATAAGCAGCTGGGCCTCCCCTCCGCACATTGAGGTACTGTAGTGCTAGCTTAGCTGCAGCTAACCCCTCCGTTGGCTCGTGCTCCTTCACCCAGGTGCGGATATCTGCAGGGAAGACGCGTAGTAGCTGCTCCAAGATGATCTGCTCCCCGATCTGCTCCTTCGTGTGCTGCTCCCCACGGATCCATCGTCGGTAGAGACCCTTTAAACGATGGTAGGTCTCAGTTGGGTTCTCTCCCGGTGGAACTGCCATGGCTCGGAACTGCTGCCGATAAGTCTCTGGTGAGACGTCAAACTTTGTCAGGAGTGCCAGTTTCAGGTCCGGGTAGGAGTGTGCTTGTTCCTCGTCCATAGCCGTGTATGCCTCTAGGGCCTTTCCAGTGAGTAGAGGCACCAAGCGACAGGCCCACTCACACTCCGGCCAACCCCAAGTTCTAGCAATACGCTCGAAGCGCAGAAGGTAGTTCTCAATGTCCTCTCCTGCCAGATACTGTGGGATCTTGGGGTCACCATACAGTCTACTTTCTGTTCTAGACTGTTCTGTGTCATTGTTCACATTTATCCTTGGCCCAACCATGGGCGAACTGCGGTGCTGCCGGGGGGCTGGTGTAGGCAGGTCCAATCTAAGACTCATCGCCGACCCCTCAGATGGTGATGCAGTGCTGGCTGGTGCAGAGGTAGGTACAGCTGGCCTCTGCTCTGCCTCCAGCTGCCCCAGTGGTTGAGCTGGCAATGAAGCTCGGAGACCTCTAAGCTCTGCCAGCAACCCTTCCTCTCTCCTCTGCTGTCCCTCCAGGAAGGTCCTCATGACAGCCAACAGCTCCCCTCCTGCACTTAACGCTGCCTGTGGGACTGGAGCAGCAGCACCCCCTTCGTCCTCTTCCTCCGTATCCCAGGCTCCATCATCCACTGCAAAGTCCTGCGCCGTCTCCTGCTTTTGTGAGCGCAGTCCTGCACGTCTTGTAGGAAACTGTGTGCGCCTCCGTCGACTGGCCATCCCACTTCTGACACTAAATGTCACGGGTTCGTACAGTCAAAATAGGAAAAAACGATGGCTCCGTCGACAAACTTCACTTAAGTGGGTTTTTTTCTTTTATTCGCACCACAGCTTTAACGTGCACAGTGCAATATTTACAGTGAAACAAACGTCAAAAAAACAGAAGTATTTACAGCAACACTCACAGTATGCCAGCACCCACATAGTCAGGCCAAGGACAGACCCACAGACTGAGCAGAGCTCCCCTTAAATACCCTGTAGCCCCTCCCCCCGGGCTAACCAATTAACAAAACAGGGTTTAAGGCTTAAACATAGGCAAAACTATCCTCCTGACAACTGAACAAACTGTCATTCAACATAATAACAAAAATACTTAAATAACCCCTCATATGGCTAGACTTTAATTACATAATAAATTTACAAAAACAGAATAAACATATAAATTAATATGAATGGTTTAGTTCGTGGTCAGGTGACCTTCTTTAGCGCGCCACTATGCGCTATTTATCGCACGACCAGGAAGTGCCCCGGTTTGGCCCCTGAACCAGACAGCGGCGTGGAGACAGCGGAGGGTGAGGAGCGTGTGGACAGGTAGGCGTTGAGTGTGCACCCTCGAACGCACTACGGGGAAACAGAGTCCAGGCAGCGGGGAAACAGTTTATGGGAGTTCAGGACAGCGGGACATGTAAGCGGTCCTGCGGGGAAGCGGTCTACCAGAGCTTGGCTCCGCAAAAACCAGGAGAAGCGCTCCGCGCGCTCTGCCGGCTAAGGCGCGCTCTCGGGCCAGAGAAAGACGTGCCGGTCGGGGAATGACGGGGCTACTATGGGCTCTCCGTCACATGGGACAAGGTCAAAACAGCTGGTGCCACAGAGAGACCAGGCCCTGATTGAGGAACACACTCCTCAACAGAACAATGAAAGACTGCGTGTACAGGTCGCCAACCAGGCCAACGTCATAGGGCCCTGGATCCAGACCAAGATGGGGGAGATTGGCCGTATCTCTATTGAAATGCATGGTACCCTGGAGGACCAGCACACAAACCTGCATCAGTATGAGAAGAGCATCGTGAACTACAAACCAAAGATCGACCAGTTTAGAAGGAGACCACCAGCTCATCCAGGAGGCCCTCATCTTTGACAACAAGCACACCAAGTACACCATGGAGCACATCCATGTGGGCTGGAAGCAGCTTCTCACCACCATTGCCAGAACCATCAACGAGTTCGAGAACCAGATCCTGACGCGAGACGCTAAAGGCATCAGCCAAGAGCAGCTCAACGAGTTCAGAGCCTCCTTCAACCACATCGACAGGGCACTGAGGAGTTACGAACCTACAGCACCTCCCTATGATCCAGAGGATGCTGCCATGTTTGAAGAAATGTAAAGGTGATCTATTAAAATAGATCAAAAGGGGAATGAAAAAATGTATGAGTCAGTATTAATATATAATCATGTTTACATGACTAAGAAGTGCCATAATCAATAACCTAAAAAGATGAGAACATCTAATCAGAGTAGGGACTGTATGTATTGCAATGTGTGCTTAAGATAATCTGTGCAGGCTCATCAGGGTGACGCATGCTGACTGAAGACTGAATGACAACACCACATATTGGAGCGACCCGAGCTGAAGAAAATACTATCAGGACCTGCCTAGAGACAACTCTGGGTCACGCTGCACTCTCAGGATGTGATACCATATCTGAGCGCAGGGAGAGGCATACTAGAAATACGGGAGCGCCCCGGTTCTAGTAGGAGTTCTTTGTGTAACAGAGTACGGACAGGGCCGCGCTCTAATTAGAATTGTAATTTGTTAGGGTAATAAGACTTGTGTGATTCTCCTCGTTGTCTCCTTGCAAGTTTGTACTCTAGACTTCAGGAAACGAATACGCTTACAGTGCGTATTGCCTTTTTTTTTTTTTTTTTCCTTAACAAGGACTAAGGCCAGACAATCATGTTTATCTATCTGTCTATCTACCTGTCATTCTCAATGGACTGCAATATGCTACTATGTTGCCAGAGGTTTGTCCTCCGATTTTCCCATTATTCTGTGGCTTGTAACAAAGCTTCTGGACAGAGTAGCTGAACAAACCAGGACTCCTTTGAGAGCCTAAAGTTTCCAAATTGACAGCCAAAAAACGTTATTTTTCACTGCCTCACTTGGCCTGTTTTACATCCTCTAAAAGTCACATAATTTTAAGGCAACACAGTCAATTCTGTGTTTCTGCTAGAGAATTGTGTAAAGGCTTGTTGGAAAGCTTCAGGGGCATAGTTCACAGTTAAAAAAAACAGCATGTGTCTTGCGTTTGTGCTTCAAAAGAAATGTGTAATTAAATTTACAAAATCCATCAAAAGATTGCATTGGAATCGTCTGTTATAGAGTTATAGATTTTCCCATTATTCTGCGGCTTGTAACAAAGCTTCTGGACAGAGTAGCTGAACAAACCAGGACTCCTTTGAGAGCCTAAATTTTCCAAATTGACAGCCAGAAAAGGTGAAGTCGTTATTTTTCACTGTTTGGAAGATATGAGCTGTTTTGTAAAAACTGCCTCACTTGGCCTGTTTTACATCCTCTAAAAGTCACATAATTTTAAGGCAACACAGTCAATTCTGTGTTTCTGCTGGAGAATTGTGTAAAGGCTTGTTGGAAAGCTTCAAGGGCCTAGTTCACAGTTAAAAAAAACAGCATGTGTCTTGCGTTTGTGCTTCAAAAGAAATGTGTAATTAAATTTACAAAATCCAACAAAGGATTGCATTGAAATCATCTGTTATAGAGTTATCGATTTTCCCATTATTCTGCGGCTTGTAACAAAGCTTCTGGACAGAGTAGCTGAACAAACCAGGACTCCGTTGAGAGCTTAAAGTTTCCAAATTGACAGCCAGAAAAGGTGAAGTCGTTATTTTTCACTGATTGGAAGATATGAGCTGTTTTGTAAAAACTGCCTCACTTGGCCTGTTTTACATCCTCTAAAAGTCACATAATTTTAAGGCAACACAGTCAATTCTGTGTTTCTGCTGGAGAATTGTGTAAAGGCTTGTTGGAAAGCTTCAAGGGCCTAGTTCACAGTTAAAAAAAAACAGCATGTGTCTTGCGTTTGTGCTTCAAAAGAAATGTGTAATTAAATTTACAAAATCCAACAAAGGATTACATTGGAATCGTGTGTTATAGAGATAAATAGCAGAGATTTTTTTCCAAAAATTTCCACTGAGGCTGTAGCTCAGTGGCAGACCTTTTGGCTCATAATAAAAAGGTCTCGGGTTCGATTCCGGGTGCGTATGGCCTTTTTTTTTTTTTTTTCCTTAACAAGGAGTAAGGCCAGAGAATCATGTTTATCTATCTGTCTATCTACCTGTCATTCTCAATGGACTGCAATATGCTCCTATGTTGCCAGAGGTTTGTCCTCCGATGTTCCCATTATTCTGCGGCTTGTAACAAAGCTTCTGGACAGAGTAGCTGAACAAACCAGGACTCCTTTGAGAGCCTAAAGTTTTCAAATTGACAGCCAAAAAACGTTATTTTTCACTGTTTGGAAGATATGAGCTGTTTTGTAAAAACTGCCTCACTTGGCCTGTTTTACATCCTCTAAAAGTCACATAATTTTAAGGCAACACAGTCAATTCTGTGTTTCTGCTGGAGAATTGTGTAAAGGCTTGTTGGAAAGCTTCAAGGGCCTAGTTCACAGTTAAAAAAAACAGCATGTGTCTTGCGTTTGTGCTTCAAAAGAAATGTGTAATTAAATTTACAAAATCCAACAAAGGATTGCATTGGAATCGTCTGTTATAGAGTTATAGATTTTCCCATTATTCTGCGGCTTGTAACAAAGCTTCTGGACAGAGTAGCTGAACAAACCAGGACTCCTTTGAGAGCCTAAAGTTTCCAAATTGACAGCCAGAAAAGGTGAAGTCGTTATTTTTCACTGATTGGAAGATATGAGCTGTTTTGTAAAAACTGCCTCACTTGGCCTGTTTTACATCCTCTAAAAGTCACATAATTTTAAGGCAACACAGTCAATTCTGTGTTTCTGCTGGAGAATTGTGTAAAGGCTTGTTGGAAAGCTTCAAGGGCCTAGTTCACAGTTAAAAAAAAACAGCATGTGTCTTGCGTTTGTGCTTCAAAAGAAATGTGTAATTAAATTTACAAAATCCAACAAAGGATTGCATTGGAATCATCTGTTATAGAGTTATCGATTTTCCCATTATTCTGCGGCTTGTAACAAAGCTTCTGGACAGAGTAGCTGAACAAACCAGGACTCCGTTGAGAGCTTCAAGTTTCCAAATTGACAGCCAGAAAAGGTGAAGTCGTTATTTTTCACTGATTGGAAGATATGAGCTGTTTTGTAAAAACTGCCTCACTTGGCCTGTTTTACATCCTCTAAAAGTCACATAATTTTAAGGCAACACAGTCAATTCTGTGTTTCTGCTGGAGAATTGTGTAAAGGCTTGTTGGAAAGCTTCAAGGGCCTAGTTCACAGTTAAAAAAAAACAGCATGTGTCTTGCGTTTGTGCTTCAAAAGAAATGTGTAATTAAATTTACAAAATCCAACAAAGGATTACATTGGAATCGTGTGTTATAGAGATAAATAGCAGAGATTTTTTTCCAAAAATTTCCACTGAGGCTGTAGCTCAGTGGCAGAACTTTTGGCTCATAATAAAAAGGTCTCGGGTTCGATTCCGGGTGCGTATGGCCTTTTTTTTTTTTTTTTCCTTAACAAGGAGTAAGGCCAGAGAATCATGTTTATCTATCTGTCTATCTACCTGTCATTCTCAATGGACTGCAATATGCTCCTATGTTGCCAGAGGTTTGTCCTCCGATGTTCCCATTATTCTGCGGCTTGTAACAAAGCTTCTGGACAGAGTAGCTGAACAAACCAGGACTCCTTTGAGAGCCTAAAGTTTTCAAATTGACAGCCAAAAAACGTTATTTTTCACTGTTTGGAAGATATGAGCTGTTTTGTAAAAACTGCCTCACTTGGCCTGTTTTACATCCTCTAAAAGTCACATAATTTTAAGGCAACACAGTCAATTCTGTGTTTCTGCTGGAGAATTGTGTAAAGGCTTGTTGGAAAGCTTCAAGGGCCTAGTTCACAGTTAAAAAAAACAGCATGTGTCTTGCGTTTGTGCTTCAAAAGAAATGTGTAATTAAATTTACAAAATCCAACAAAGGATTGCATTGAAATCATCTGTTATAGAGTTATCGATTTTCCCATTATTCTGCGGCTTGTAACAAAGCTTCTGGACAGAGTAGCTGAACAAACCAGGACTCCGTTGAGAGCTTAAAGTTTCCAAATTGACAGCCAGAAAAGGTGAAGTCGTTATTTTTCACTGATTGGAAGATATGAGCTGTTTTGTAAAAACTGCCTCACTTGGCCTGTTTTACATCCTCTAAAAGTCACATAATTTTAAGGCAACACAGTCAATTCTGTGTTTCTGCTGGAGAATTGTGTAAAGGCTTGTTGGAAAGCTTCAAGGGCCTAGTTCACAGTTAAAAAAAAACAGCATGTGTCTTGCGTTTGTGCTTCAAAAGAAATGTGTAATTAAATTTACAAAATCCAACAAAGGATTGCATTGGAATCGTGTGTTATAGAGATAAATAGCAGAGATTTTTTTCAAAAAAGTTCCACTGAGGCTGTAGCTCAGTGGCAGACCTTTTGGCTCTTTTGAATGACATTGGTTTTACTCAAAGTGTAAATCAGCCCACACACAGTCATAAGCACACATTGGATCTTGTTCTAACATATGGCATAGAGATCAGTGATCTAAAAGTCCTCCCACAAAATCCTATATTATCAGATCATTTTTTGATTACCTTTCAGTTTATTCTTAAAGATTTCTCTGTTCACCACAATAAAATAATAACTAAAAGAACAATTTCTGAAAAAGCTGTTACTAATTTCATAGAAATAATTGGGCCAATATTTAATGATTTGTCATGTGGCCCGGCTGGGGATGGTTTAGATCCCATCAAAAGTGACCAATTTCTTGATAAGACCATGGACTCCTTGAAAACTGCCCTTGATGCAGTTGCTCCACTAAAACAGAAAGTTGTCAGGCCAAGGCGATCTGCTCCATGGTATAATGAAAAATTGCGTGCACACAAACAAAAGGTTAGGAGAATTGAGAAAAGTTACCGTAAAGCACACTCAGTGCAGTCTTTAAAAGCATGGAAAACCTGCCTTTTGTCCTATAAGCAGGCGTTGCGTGCGGCCCAAACCAGTTACTATTCCAATCTAATTGAAGTAAACAAAAATAATCCTAGGTTCTTATTCAGCACTGTAGCCAGGCTGACTAACTGCCACAGCGCAGTAGAACCTTCAATCCCAATTACCCTCAGTTCTGAGGATTTCCTGACATTTTTTAATAATAAGATCATTACTATAAGAGATAAAATAAATGAAATTGCCCCTACTTTTAATTCTGAGCAAGTTCAAGCTGTAAGAGTAGGGTCTCAATTAAACTCATGTTCAGTTTTGGTGGGATCTGAATTACCCTCACTTGGTCCAGTTTTTGAGAAATTTGCCATTCTAAATCATGCAGAATTAACTTCTGCCTTTATGTCCTCTAAATCCTCAACTTGTATGTTGGACCCAATCCCAAGTAGACTTTTCAAAGAAATTCTCCCTCTAATTATTGATCCTATTCTTAATATAATAAATACTTCACTGGAAAGTGGTTACGTGCCTCAGTCTTTTAAATATGCGGTAATTAAGCCGCTCCTAAAAAAGCCTAATCTTGATCCTGACCTCTTAGCCAATTACAGACCTATTTCAAATCTTCCGTTTATTTCTAAAATTCTGGAGAGAATTGTAATTAAACAGCTCTGTCGTCATCTGCAGGAAAATAATTTATTTGAAAAATTTCAATCTGGATTCAGAACTCATCATAGCACTGAGACAGCCCTGGTTAAAGTAACAAATGATTTATTATTGGCTGCTGACAATGGTCAGGTCTCAATACTGGTTCTGTTGGACCTCAGCGCAGCTTTTGACACAATCGACCATAACATTCTACTGCAGAGGTTGGAATGTGATGTGGGCATCAGAGGAACTGCCCTCAGCTGGTTTAAATCCTATTTATCTGATAGGTACCAGTTTGTAAATGTTAACCAGAGCTCCTCACAGTGCTCTAAAGTAGCCTACGGTGTGCCACAGGGTTCAGTTCTGGGTCCAGTTCTGTTTACCCTTTATATGCTACCGTTAGGTAATATCATCCGAAAGCACGGTATCGATTTCCACTGTTATGCAGATGACACCCAGCTGTACCTATCAATGAAACCTGATCAGACTAATCAAATTGAAAGGCTTAGCGACTGTGTGAGGGACATAAAAACATGGATGACCTTTAATTATTTACTTCTTAACCCTGAAAAAACTGAAGTCATTCTATTAGGCCCTAAACACTTACGAGACTCTATTGTGGTTTTGTCCCGGCCTGCAGCCGGGCTCGATGTAAAGTTTGACTCTCTAACTGAGCAGACAATCACATTGGACAATGTCAGTGTAGCCTCCAGCTCCACTGTAAGAAATCTTGGAGTCCTATTTGATCAAGAGCTCTCATTTAAAGCACACATAAGCCATGTCTGTAAAACGGCTTATTTTCATTTACGCAATATAGCCAAAATTAGAAATGTACTGCCAAAAAATGATGCTGAAAAACTTGTCCATGCTTTTGTCACTTCGAGGTTAGACTACTGTAACTCCCTGCTTGCAGCTTGCACTAAAAGCTCGATAAAAAGCCTTCAATTGGTTCAAAATGCAGCAGCAAGAGTACTAACAGGTACTAAAAAACGAGAGCACATTACTCCAGTATTAAAAAATCTTCACTGGCTTCCGGTTGAGTTTAGAGTAAAATTTAAAATTCTTCTTCTAACCTATAAAGCTGTAAATGACATGGCCCCTTCCTACATTAAAGATGAAATTGTACCTTATCATCCTAACCGTTCACTCCGCTCTCAAAATGCTGCACTATTGGTGGTTCCTAGAGTCGCTAAAAGTACTTTAGGAGGTAGAGCTTTTAGGTACCAAGCACCCTTATTGTGGAATCAGCTCCCTGCTCATGTCAAAGAAGCTGACACAGTCTCTACATTTAAGATTAGGCTCAAAACGTTCCTCTTTGAATCAGCTTATGGTCAGGTCAGTTAGGAACAGAAATTAAACCCATAGGCCTAGTTAAGCTGCTCTAGGAGATATATTACTGGGGAAAGTATGGCAACTTGAGCACTGTCCTCTGGTTTCTCCTACTTTTTCTCCTCCTACTGTTAAGAATATTCAATTACTAGTTCATTCATAGTCTGTTCTTTGCTATTCACATGTTGTCCCTGTCCCACTCCCCTTTTGGGGAGTGTAACTGTTTCAGATGCTGCTGTTCCAGTTTGGACCGCTGCTGCCCCCTAGTGTCGGGGACCTAGACCCCTCCTCTCCTTCCCTATCCTGGATTAACTGTCCTCGTCCTGCTAGATTAGTAGTTTCATCTGCCTGTCCGTCCTTAGGAGTGGATCTCTCCTTCACTGTGGTTCTCCTCGAGGTTTCTCCGTTTTCCCATTGGGTTTTTTGGAGTTTTTCCTTGCCGAGAAGGAGGGTCTAAGGACAGGAGATGCTGGGACAATCATCCATTTGCCTGCTTGTTGTTGAACATTCTGTATTTGTGTTTTATGAATGTTTCTTTATTAATCAATAATTTTGTGAAGTCCGCCGAGATAACTCTTGTTGTGATTTTGGGCTATACAAAAATAAATTGAATTGAATTGAATTGAATAATAAAAAGGTCTCGGGTTCGATTCCGGGTGCGTATGGCCTTTTTTTTTTTTTTTTCCTTAACAAGGAGTAAGGCCAGAGAATCATGCTTATCTATCTGTCTATCTACCTGTCATTCTCAATGGACTGCAATATGCTCCTATGTTGCCAGAGGTTTGTCCTCCGATGTTCCCATTATTCTGCGGCTTGTAACAAAGCTTCTGGACAGAGTAGCTGAACAAACTAGGACTCCTTTGAGAGGCTTAAGTTTCCAAATTGACAGCCAAAAAACGTTATTTTTCACTGTTTGGAAGATATGAGCTGTTTTGTAAAAACTGCCTCACTTGGCCTGTTTTACATCCTCTAAAAGTCACATAATTTTAAGGCAACACAGTCAATTCTGTGTTTCTGCTGGAGAATTGTGTAAAGGCTTGTTGGAAAGCTTCAAGGGCCTAGTTCACAGTTAAAAAAAACAGCATGTGTCTTGCGTTTGTGCTTCAAAAGAAATGTGTAATTAAATTTACAAAATCCATCAAAAGATTGCATTGGAATCGTCTGTTATAGAGTTATAGATTTTCCCATTATTCTGCGGCTTGTAACAAAGTTTCTGGACAGAGTAGCTGAACAAACCAGGACTCCGTTGAGAGCTTCAAGTTTCCAAATTGACAGCCAGAAAAGGTGAAGTCGTTATTTTTCACTGATTGGAAGATATGAGCTGTTTTGTAAAAACTGCCTCACTTGGCCTGTTTTACATCCTCTAAAAGTCACATAATTTTAAGGCAACACAGTCAATTCTGTGTTTCTGCTGGAGAATTGTGTAAAGGCTTGTTGGAAAGCTTCAAGGGCCTAGTTCACAGTTAAAAAAAACAACATGTGTCTTGCGTTTGTGCTTCAAAAGAAATGTGTAATTAAATTTACAAAATCCAACAAAGGATTGCATTGGAATCATCTGTTATAGAGTTATCGATTTTCCCATTATTCTGCGGCTTGTAACAAAGCTTCTGGACAGAGTAGCTGAACAAACCAGGACTCCGTTGAGAGCTTAAAGTTTCCAAATTGACAGCCAGAAAAGGTGAAGTCGTTATTTTTCACTGATTGGAAGATATGAGCTGTTTTGTAAAAACTGCCTCACTTGGCCTGTTTTACATCCTCTAAAAGTCACATAATTTTAAGGCAACACAGTCAATTCTGTGTTTCTGCTGGAGAATTGTGTAAAGGCTTGTTGGAAAGCTTCAAGGGCCTAGTTCACAGTTAAAGAAAACAGCATGTGTCTTGCGTTTGTGCTTCAAAAGAAATGTGTAATTAAATTTACAAAATCCATCAAAAGATTGCATTGGAATCGTCTGTTATAGAGTTATAGATTTTCCCATTATTCTGCGGCTTGTAACAAAGCTTCTGGACAGAGTAGCTGAACAAACCAGGACTCCTTTGAGAGCCTAAAGTTTCCAAATTGACAGCCAAAAAACGTTATTTTTCACTGTTTGGAAGATATGAGCTGTTTTGTAAAAACTGCCTCACTTGGCCTGTTTTACATCCTCTAATAAAAAAATCAAAAAAATAAAAAAATAAAAAAATAAAAAAAAAATCTCTAGTGGCAGAAGTTTCATGGCTCATAATAAAAAAGGTCTAAAAAAAAAAGAACATAAAAAGAACCTTTTCACGAATTTCAATTGAAATAGTAATAAAAGAGCAATTTAGACAAAAAATTGCTGTCCACTGTCTATAAATATGGATTTAGTGGTGTCCACGTTCGCTTACGGCCATACCAACTTGAGAATGGCCGATCTCGTCTGATCTCGGAAGCCAAGCAAGTGCGGGCCTGGTTAGTACTTGGATGGGAGACGGCCTGGGAATACCAGGTGCTGTAAGCATTTTCATTTATTTCAATGTAATTAGTAAAAAAAAAAAAAAAAGAGTATTTATGTGAGGAATACGTAACTATAATTTCCGTTGCCATGGCGACGACAACAATCCATACCTCGATGTTCTCAAAGGTCAAAGGTCACTTCAGTGCATATGCAAAATGAACTGAGTTTTGAGAACTTTTTCACGAATTTCAATTGAAATAGTAATAAAAGAGAAATTTAGACAAAAAATTGCTGTCCACTGTCTATAAATATGGATTTAGTGGTGTCCACGTTCGCTTACGGCCATACCAACTTGAGAATGCCCGATCTCGTCTGATCTCGGACGCCAGGCAAGTGCGGGCCTGGTTAGTACTTGGATGGGAGACGGCCTGGGAATACCAGGTGCTGTAAGCATTTTCATTCATTTCAATGTAATTAGTTAAAAAAAAAAAATAAGACTAATTATGTGAGGAATACGTAACTATAATTTCCGTTGCCATGGCGACGACAACAATCCATACCTCGATGTTCTCAAAGGTCAAAGGTCACTTCAGTCCATATGCAAAATGAACTGAGTTTTGAGAACTTTTTCACAAATTTCAATTGAAATAGTAATAAAAGAGCAATTTAGACAAAAAATTGCTGTCCACTGTCTATAAATATGGATTTAGTGGTGTCCACGTTCGCTTACGGCCATACCAACTTGAGAATGCCCGATCTCGTCTGATCTCGGACGCCAGGCAAGTGCGGGCCTGGTTAGTACTTGGATGGGAGACGGCCTGGGAATACCACGTGCTGTAAGCATTTTCATTCATTTCAATGTAATTAGTTTTTTAAAAAAAAGAGTATTTATGTGAGGAATACATAACTATAATTTCCGTTGCCATGGCGACGACAACAATCCATACTTCGATGTTCTCAAAGGTCAAAGGTCACTTCAGTGCATATGCAAAATGAACTGAGTTTTGAGAACTTTTTCACAAATTTCAATTGAAATAGTAATAAAAGAGCAATTTAGACAAAAAATTAATGTCCACTGTCTATAAATATGGATTTAGTGGTGTCCACGTTCGCTTACGGCCATACCAACTTGAGAATGGCCGATCTCGTCTGATCTCGGAAGCCAAGCAAGTGCGGGCCTGGTTAGTACTTGGATGGGAGACGGCCTGGGAATACCAGGTGCTGTAAGCATTTTCATTCATTTCAATGTAATTAGTTAAAAAAAAAAAAAGAGTATTTATGTGAGGAATACGTAACTATAATTTCCGTTGCCATGGCGACAACAACAATCCATACTTCGATGTTCTCAAAGGTCAAAGGTCACTTCAGTGCATATGCAAAATGAACTGAGTTTTGAGAACTTTTTCACAAATTTCAATTGAAATAGTAATAAAAGAGCAATTTAGACAAAAAATTGCTGTCCACTGTCTATAAATATGGATTTAGTGGTGTCCACGTTCGCTTACGGCCATACCAACTTGAGAATGCCCGATCTCGTCTGATCTCGGACGCCAGGCAAGTGCGGGCCTGGTTAGTACTTGGATGGGAGACGGCCTGGGAATACCAGGTGCTGTAAGCGTTTTCATTCATTTCAATGTAATTATTAAAAAAAAAAAAGACTATTTATGTGAGGAATACGTAACTATAATTTCCGTTGCCATGGCGACGACAACAATCCATACCTCGATGTTCTCAAAGGTCAAAGGTCACTTCAGTGCATATGCAAAATGAACTGAGTTTTGAGAACTTTTTCACAAATTTCAATTGAAATAGTAATAAAAGAGCAATTTAGACAAAAAAAATTGCTGTCCACTGTCTATAAATATGGATTTAGTGGTGTCCACGTTCGCTTACGGCCATACCAACTTGAGAATGCCCGATCTCGTCTGATCTCAGAAGCCAAGCAAGTGCGGGCCTGGTTAGTACTTGGATGGGAGACCGCCTGGGAATACCAGGTGCTGTAAGCATTTTCATTCATTTCAATGTAATTAGTAAAAAAAAAAAAAAGAGTCTTTATGTGAGGAATGCGTAACTATAATTTCCGTTGCCATGGCGACGACAACAATCCATAGCTCGATGTTCTCAAAGGTCAAAGGTCACTTCAGTGCATATGCAAAATGAACTGAGTTTTGAGAACTTTTTCACGAATTTCAATTGAAATAGTAATAAAAGAGAAATTTAGACAAAAAATTGCTGTCCACTGTCTATAAATATGGATTTAGTGGTGTCCACGTTCGCTTACGGCCATACCAACTTGAGAATGCCCGATCTCGTCTGATCTCGGACGCCAGGCAAGTGCGGGCCTGGTTAGTACTTGGATGGGAGACGGCCTGGGAATACCAGGTGCTGTAAGCATTTTCATTCATTTCAATGTAATTAGTTTAAAAAAAAAAAAGAGTATTTATGTGAGGAATACGTAACTATAATTTCCGTTGCCATGGCGACGACAACAATCCATACCTCGATGTTCTCAAAGATCAAAGGTCACTTCAGTCCATATGCAAAATGAACTGAGTTTTGAGAACTTTTTCACAAATTTCAGATAAGATAAGATAAGATAAGATAAGACTTTATTGATCTCACAGAGGAGAAATTCACTCGTGACAGAAGCTCACAGTCAGGGGACAGTATAGTGCAAAAAGTTGTGAAAAATTGTGCAAACACTCAGAACAATAAGTAAATAAAAAATAAAATCACAATAAATATTAACATATTTACAACATCAGGTAGCTCTTATGTACAGGGAGTGAAAGAAATGTAAATATATAATAAAACATATCTCTTATATAATATATATATATGTAAAAGAATACAAATATACAAATATATAAATATATAATCTGAGGACAGTGGAGGTGGTTACTGATGAGGTGACATGGTTACAGGTTATTGCACGGGCTATTGCACAGGTTATTGCGCAGGTTATTGCATGTGTTATACAGTGGAGTTGTACAGTCTGACAGCAGTGGGGATGAAGGACCTGCGGTAGCGTTCCTTCTTGCACTGAGGGTGCCTCAGTCGGCCGCTGAAGGTGCTGCTCAGTTCCTCTACAGTCCGGTGCAGAGGGTGAGAGGTGTCGGCCATGATGGATGTGAGTTTGGCCAGCACCCTCCTCTCACCCACCTCCTCCACAGACTCCAGAGGACAGCCCAGGACAGAGCTGGCCCTCCTGACTAGTTTGTTCAGTCTTTTCCTGTCCCGCTCTGTGCTGCTCGGGGCCCAGCAGACAACAGCGTAGAGGAGAGCAGAGGCCACCACAGAGTCATAAAAAGTCTTGAGCAGGGGCCTGCGCACTCCAAAAGAACTCAGTCTCCTCAGAAGGTGGAGGCGACTTTGGCTCTTCTTGTACAGGGCGTCAGTGTTGTGGGACCAGTTCAGTTTATTGTTGAGGTGAACACCCAGGTACTTAAAACTGTCCACTGTCTCTATGTCCTGTCCCTGGATGTTCACTGGTGAGGGAAGTAGTGTCCTTCTCCCGAAGTCGATCACCATCTCCTTGGTCTTACTGGTGTTAAGGCACAGGTGGTTGTGCTCACACCAGTCCACAAAGTCCCTGATGACCGATCGGTACTCCAGCTCATTCCCCTCAGACACACAGCCCACAAGGGCCGAGTCGTCAGAGAACTTCTGGAGATGGCAGGTGTCCGTGTTGTAGGTGAAGTCCGAGGTGTAGATAGAGAAGAGGAAGGGTGAAAGGACAGTTCCCTGTGGGGCCCCAGTGCTGCAGACAACCACCTCTGACTCACAGCCGCGCAGCCTCACATACTGCGGCCGGTCAGTGAGGTAGTCGATGGTCCAGGCGGCGAGATGTCCGTTCACTCCGGCGTCCTCCAGCTTCCCCCGCAGCAGTGCCGGCCTGATGGTGTTGAAGGTGCTGGAGAAGTCAAAGAACATGACTCTCACAGCGCTCCCGGCAGTCTCCAGGTGGGTGAGCACCCGCTGCAGCAGGTAGATGACGGCGTCCTCTACTCCGATGTTGGGCTTGTAGGCAAACTGCAGTGGGTCCAGAGTGGAGCTCACCACGGAGCGGAGGTAGCTGAGGATCAGCCTCTCCATGGTCTTCATGAGGTGAGAGGTCAAGGCGACTGGTCTGAAGTGGGCCGGTTCCCTGGCATGTGTTGTTTTTGGAACTGGTACCACACAGGAGGTCTTCCACAGGACAGGGACCTTCTCCAGGCTGAGGCTCAGGTTGTAGATGTAGCAGAGAACCTCACAGAGCTGGTCCGCGCAGGTCCTCAGCAGCCTGGGGCAGATGCCATCTGGTCCTGCAGATTTTCTCTGTTTCAGCCGCCTCAGCTCTCTCCTCACCTGATCCGGTGTGATGTAGACGGAGGAGTAAGGGGGGGACTGGGGTGGACTGCCGGGGGTGGGGGGCAGAGGGGGGCTGGTGCTGGGAACAGTCGGTGTGAAGTGAGCTGGAGACGTGGGTGGTAGGGGGCGGGGGGTGGGTGCAGTCGGTCCGGGAAGGGGGGGTGTGTCAAGTGGCCTGGGGGTGTGTGAAGAGGGGGGATCCGAGAAAGAGGCAGAGGGGATGGGGGGACAATCAAAACGGTTGAAATAAACGTTCAGTTCATCCGCCCAGCGCTGATCTCCATCAGATGTCCCTCTGGTGTTCTGACCAAATCCTGAGATGTTCTTCAGACCTCTCCACACATCCCGCACGTTGTTCTGGGCCAGCTGCTCCTCCATTTTCTTCCCGTAATCCTTCTTGGCCCGACGAATCCTCCACTGAAGCTCCCGCTGGACCCTCTTCTGCTCCTCTCTGTCCCCTGAGATGAAAGCCCTCTTCTTCTGGTTCAGGAGGTCTTTGAGCTCAGGGGTGACCCAGGGGTGGTTGTTGGAGAAGCACCGCACCCTCCGGGTTGACACAGTGCTCTCCACGCAGAAGTTGATGTAGTCCGTGATGCAGTGGGTCAGGCCATTGATGTCATCTCCATAACAGCTGCTGAACATGTTCCAGTCTGTGGTCTGGAAACAGTCCCTCAAACTCTCATTGGCCTCTTCAGTCCACAGCTTCACAGACAGCTTCCGCGCAGGTCCTCTTCGCACCTTTGGTGTGTATTGCGGGAGCAGTTTGACGAGGTTGTGGTCTGAGCGTCCAAGCGGGGGGAGGGGGACGGAGGTGTAAGCGTCTTTGATGTTCGCATACAGGAGGTCCAGAGTCCTATTGTCTCTCGTGGGGCACGTGACGTACTGTGTGTAAGTGGGGAGAATGGCGGACAGGGAGACGTGGTTGAAGTCCCCGCTGATTAAAACCAGGGCTCTGGGATGCCGGGTCTGCATCAGCGCTACGCTGTTGTGGAGTTGTTCACAGGCCGCCGTCGCATCGGCGGAAGGGGGGATATACACACAATACGTGATCACGTGTGAGAATTCCCTCGGCAGGTAATACGGCCGCATGCCCACTGCGAGCAACTCAATGTCCGGGGTACACAGCTGTTGCTTGACGTACACGTTAGCCGGGTGGCACCACCGCTCATTCACAAACACCGCCAGCCCGCCTCCCTTCTTCTTACCGCTCCTAGCGGCAGTTCTGTCCGCCCGCTTCAGTGTAAATCCGTCCTGGTTAATCACAGAGTCCGATATGTGTTCATTCAGCCACGTCTCCGTAAAACACATCACGCTGCAGTCCCGGTACTCCCGCTGATGCCGGGTCAGTGCGGTGAACTCCTCGGTCTTGTTGGAGATGGAGCGGACGTTTCCCATAACCACCGAAGGCAGATACGGTCTCCGTTTTTTCCGTCCACCTCTGCACCCTCTTCTCTTCCTCTGTATTTCCACTGGGACCTCGGGTTTCCCGGTGTGGAGCAAAGCGGGGCCGCGTAGACCGAGGAGCGCATCACGTTCGTACTTGATGCGCTCCGAGCCGTGGCTGAATGAAGTCCCAGACGCGGATCCAAAAAGTGTGAAAAAGACTACAGCGAGCAATAAAACTGTATTCAGAGTAGGTTTCCCATGTGCGAAACTGCACGATGTTTCACCCACTCTAAAGAAAAGACGAAAAAGATGGCCGCGGTGTGAGAGGCAGGTAACTTTTCGTCTCCCACCCAAGACCCATAAAGATGAATATGGTGCTATTTCCTAATTTTGGATAAAGCTCTTTATCACGCGATGCCTTCTGTGCAATGAATTTGCGCTCTGGAGCAACGCTGGATAAGAAAGAGACGCAAAAACTGAGAAAAGGTACTTCAAAACTACAACCTGCACACGTGTTAACAATGATAGACGCCGAGGAACTCAAACGCCTGATAATCTCCACAAAAGAGTCTCTCTCCTCAGAATTGAAAGATTTTAGAACGGAGCTTAAGGAATTTAGGACCGAAACTGAAAGAGACATAAAGCTGATAATGCAGCAAAATAGGCAAATCAGCGAGGATTTGGAGAAGGCGAAAGATCGCTTGGAGCAGGTTGAATGCCGGGTGGAGGAGGCTTTGGATGCAGAAATAACTCATCATAAAGCAATTAAGTACTTGGCTAACAAGATTGAGGAGATGGAAGAGCGCACGGACTATTTAGAGAATAAATCCAGACAGAATAATGTACGCATTTTCAACGTGCCCGAGAAAAGCGAAGGCAGCGATATGATCGCATTTCTCAAGAAACTTTTCCGGGAGGCATTAAAGTTAACCGGAGAAATTGATATAATCAGGGCGCACCGTCTTTACAAAGAAGTTAAGGCGCATGGGAGGCCAATAATCGCAGCTTTCAGAGATTTTGATACAAAGAAAAGAGTCATTTTGGCTGCGTGGAAAATGAAGGAAGTCTTGTATAACGACACTCGTGTCTTTTTTGAACATGATTTCACCCCAAAGGTGCATCGGCAGCGCGCATCGTATAGACATGTGAGGAAACATCTTAAGGAAAAAAACATCAAATCCCACGTTATGGCTCCAGCGAAGTTGAAAGTTTTCTATGAGGATGGCACCGCGCAGATCTTTGGTACACCCCATGCAGCTATTACGGGCTTGGGCGAGCGCGGGCTGATCGCGGGGACAGCTGTTGAAAAACTCCGCTCTGGGATACAACATGAAACACTGGCACAGAGGGATACTAATAGTGGAACTGGACGGTGGGAACGGCCTGGACAATGGGAACAGTCCGGGGCAGGACGCGTGAGTGAAGACGTGGAGGAACTACTGCAGCGTACCGAGAAGATCTTGGGAGCTCGTGAGTGACAATAAACAGTTATTCATTAAGGTGAATAACCTACGAGTAATGAGATGCATTAATAGTTGTATGGCTATATATATATAGACAAGACAAAATGAATCAATGACCTTATTGTCTATATGTGGCCTATTATTAGTAGTATTTAAAAAAAAAAAAAAAAAAAAAAAGGTGGGTGAAAGAATATGTTGGGAAATGTGATAGCACATGATTTATTTTATTATTATTTTTTTTCTTCTGAAAGGGTAGAGGGTTTGGGAGGGGGAAAATTTACAATAAATTAGACATGACACTGATTAATTTTATGTTTCTTGTTATGTGTTTTTATGTTATATGTTGTATGTTGGTTAGTTATTTGTCAGACAAGTACCTGAAGTCCATTAGGAATAATTTAATAAATAATATGATTGTGATCAATATGAAAAACCCAAACCTTTTATGGACAGCACCATAGAAATAGCTACATATAATTGTAATGGCCTGGCAAACCCTACAAAAAGAAATGAAATATTTACATGGTTGAAGGACAAACAAAATATTAAAATAATTTGCATACAGGAAACCCATTCAATACCTGAAAATGAACTAAAGTGGAAATCAGAATGGGAGGGAGATATTTATTTTAGTCACGGGGTTAGCAATAGCAGGGGAGTTATGATTTTATTCAAAAGGGATGTGGTTTATACAGTTCACAACTTACAGTCAGATATGGAGGGGAGATGGTTAATAGAGTGTATAGAGTGTATGCAGTTGACGTCACAGGTTTCCCCTGATCCACTTCCGGCGGTCCAGATCTCCGTAGGCCGCCATAGTAAACACACTGTCCAATTCTAAATTACGCGTCATAAAGTCACAAAATGCCCGAGAAATGTTGTGCCTATCAGTGTTCTCAGACAAGGGACAAAGATAAAAAACATTCAGCTGTACAGGATTCCTGCTGAGTCTGATCCTGACCGCAGAAGTAGGTGGATTGCTGCAATTAGACGAGCCCATCATAAAACTGCTGACAAGCCCTGGGAACCAACCAAACACTCCAGGCTTTGTAGCAGACACTTCATATCAGGTGTGGTTTGATTTGATCTTTACAATTTTACTAGTAGGTCAATCACATTGAGTGATTTCACATTTGTAAGCAAGAAGACTTAATTACTATTAATACAGTGTAACTATCAGATGTTGCAGTGTTTTTGTATGTTTTTGCACATAGCTATCACTTTATTGGTCTTTATTCACAAAGTTTTAACATATCATTACCTCCGCCAAGGAGATTATGTTTTCGCCTGCATCTGTCTGTTTGTTTGTTAGTTAGTTAGCTTGTTTGTTTGTTAGTTAGCAAGATAACTCAAAAAGTTATGGACGGATCTTGATGAAATTTTCAGGAAATGTTCCTAATGGTAAATCCAACAGATGATTAAATTTTGGTGATGATCCAGAAGAAATCCTGGATTCTGGATCACTTTGAAAATTTCGTTAGCATTGCGTTTGTCACACCCCCTCTAGCTCCTCTGACATCATCTGCCACTCCCTGAGTGGCCACCTCCTTCCCCTCCCCGTTTGTTTCAGGAGTGGAGACAGGTGTGCTGGAGCCAAACTCAGCTGGGCTCACTCTGCAATCAACAGGGGTTTAAGAACCACTCTCACGAGCTCAGCGCTGCCAGATCGTAGAACTCCCTCAGTCAGTGCTGCGTTCCAGCTACTTTTGTTTTACCTACCAGTTGTCGCTTTACTTACCTCTCTGTCCGTCTGCCTCAGATCACCGTGCTCCAGTCACCTGCTCCAGTCTCCTGCTCCAGTCTCCTGCTCCAGTCTCCTGCTCCAGTCTCCTGCTCCAGTCTCCTGTTCCAGTCTCCTGTTCCAGTCTCCTGCTCCAGTCTCCTGCTCCAGTCTCCTGCTCCAGTCTCCTGCTCCAGTCTCCTGCTCCAGTCTCCTGCTCCAGTCTCCTGCTCCAGTCTCCTGCTCCAGTCTCCTGCTCCAGTGTCCTGTTCCGTCCTGCCCCGACCTGCAATATTCCTGAAAGTTTGTTCTGTAATAAATACCTACCTATTCCCTACTGACTTGTGTCTGCGCTTGGGTTCTTCCGCTGTTTGTCACAGTACGATCTGGCCAGCAAACATGAACCCAGCAGACTCTGACCCGCTTAACCGGACCCTATCGGCGCAGTCTATGCTGTTGGAGCAGCATGACAACACGTTAAAGGCCCTCATGGAACACATAAAGGAATTTTCTGTTAGTCTTGCTAGCCTTCGTACTCAAATGACCGCCTTGACACCTCAAGCTGCTGCAGAAAACCCCCCTCCAGCCCAGTTCTCTCCCCCGCCACCTACAAGAGAGGCATTTGTTCCTCCTCCTGCTCCTTACAGTGGAGACCTTGGTTCCTGTAAGTCTTTTTTAACTCAATGCTCTCTCATTTTTGAACAACAACCCCTATCATATTCAAGTGACCGGGCCAAGATCTCTTATCTGATTGGTTGTCTACGTGGACATGCTTTGAATTGGGCCTCTGCTGTGTGGGAGAAACAAACCCCTTCCTGTTCATCTTATTCAGCATTTACTTCAGAGATGAGACAGGTTTTTGATCATCCGGTCAGTGGCAAGGAGGCAACTAAGAGGCTTCTGTCCCTACGCCAAGGAAACCGTAGTGTGGCTGAACTAGCCATTGAGTTTCGTACGCTTGCAGCTGAGAGCGGTTGGAATGATGAGGCTCTACAAGGTGCCTTCCTTAATGCGCTGTCTGACACCCTGAAAGATGAAATGGCTTGCCGAGACGAGCCAAGCAACCTTCATGACTTCATTAATCAAGCTATACGGGTGGATAATCGCATTCGGGAGCGTAGGCGTGAGAGAGCTTGTAAGTTGTCCATCTCTAAACCATTCCTCTTACCTTCCACCCTTTCTCCTGCCACCACTCTTGCTCCCCCTGCTGTCCTACAATCTACAGCAGAGCCTGAACCTATGCAACTAGGCCGGGCCCGGCTTAATCCTGAAGAGAGGCAACGTCGTTTCAATACGCGGAGCTGTCTCTATTGTGGTCAGTTTGGACATTTTCTATCCTCTTGTCCTATCCGCCCAGTAAAAGGGTCGGCTCAGCAGTAGTGGGAGAGATTCTGTTGAGCCAAACCAACTATTCATCTCCCTTTAAACCTAATCTGGAGGGCACGCTCAGGCTACGGGACCGTTATGTTACTCTTCCAGTACTCATTGACTCTGGGGCACATGAGAGCTTTATGGATTGTTCAGTAGCTCGTCAGCTGGGACTGGAGACACAACCACTGGCTTCACCCCTGGAAGCTAAGGCACTCAATGGTCAAATCCTTGCTCAAGTTCTTGAAAAGACACTCCCTGTTCATCTGCACCTCTCAGGTAATCACAAGGAGTATATAAGTTTTCACATTTTTGACTGTAAACACTCACCTCTTGTGCTGGGCTTGCCTTGGTTGAAGTTGCACAACCCGCATATTGATTGGTCAACAGGGAGAATAATTTCTTGGAGTTCCTTTTGCCATTCTAACTGTTTGCACTCTGCGTTACCCCCTGTTTGTTCCGAGTCTGCATCTGTTACAGAAGCTCCTGACCTGTCTGCTGTTCCACTTGACTATCATGATCTCGAGGCTGTGTTCAGCAAACGCCATGCTCTCTCTCTGCCACCTCACCGACCTTATGACTGCGCCATCGAGCTTCTCCCCGGGGCACCACTGCCGAGCAGTCGTCTTTATAATCTGTCACGTCCTGAGCAGGATGCTATGGAGAAGTATATCCAGGAATCGCTGGCTGCAGGCATTATTAGACCATCTTCTTCACCGGTGGGTGCGGGTTTTTTCTTTGTTGATAAGAAGGACAAATCACTAAGACCATGCATTGATTACCGGGGCCTGAATAAAATCACAGTTAAAAACAAGTACCCCCTTCCATTAATCAGCTCTGCATTCACCCCGCTGTGTGGTTCAACAATCTTCACCAAGTTAGATCTCCGCAATGCTTACCATCTTGTTCGCATCAGAGAGGGTGATGAGTGGAAGACAGCCTTCAATACACCTCTAGGCCATTTCGAATATCTGGTTATGCCGTTTGGTCTGACTAACGCCCCAGCTGTGTTCCAAAATCTGGTAAATGATGTTCTACGAGACATGATTGGAAGATTTGTTTTTGTTTATATTGATGACATCTTAATTTTTTCTAAGGACCTCGACACTCATAAGCGCCAGGTTAGACAAGTGCTCCAAAGGCTCTTGGAGAACAAGTTGTTTGTAAAGGCTGAGAAGTGTCAGTTTCATGCTTCCTCTGTTGCCTTTTTAGGATACATCATTGCCCAGGGTCAAGTTCAAATGGATCCTACGAAGGTCATGGCAGTCCGTGATTGGCCTTCTCCTTCCAGCCGTAAGGAATTGCAGCGCTTCTTGGGATTTGCGAATTTCTACAGAAGGTTCATACGTGACTTCAGCCGTCTGGCAGCCCCTCTTACCGCCCTCACCTCCACCTCTGTCTCTTGTTTGGACCCATGAAGCAGAATCTGCCTTCAAGGAATTAAAGCATCGGTTCACCACTGCCCCAGTTCTGATTCAGCCTGATCCAGCTCTCCAATTCATTGTTGAGGTGGATGCTTCTGACTCTGGGGTTGGTGCAGTTCTTTCTCAACGCTGTCCCTCTGATAATAGAGTGCATCCTTGTGCTTATTTTTCTCGCAAGCTTTCTGCAGCAGAGAGAAACTATGACATAGGCAATCGAGAGCTCCTGGCCATAAAACTTGCACTGGAGGAGTGGCGCCACTGGCTGGAGGGTTCCACACACCCCTTCGTTGTTTGGTCAGACCACAAGAACCTGTCATACATCCAGAATGCTAAGAGACTAAATTCCAGACAAGCAAGGTGGGCCCTCTTTTTTGATCGGTTTAACTTTTCCCTGACATACCGCCCAGGATCTAAGAATGTAAAACCAGACTCCTTGTCCCGGATTTTCTCTGTTGATGTCCCTGCTCCAGTGAATGACCCCATTTTACCTGAATCCCGTTTTGTAGCCACTGTTTCTTGGGAAATTGAATCACAGGTCAAACTAGCACAGCAGAACCAGCCTGACCCTGGCAATGGTCCTCCTAATTCATTGTTTGTTCCAGATGCAGTTCGGTCTGATGTTCTTCAGTGGGCTCATTCTACGCGTTTGACATGTCACCCTGGAATTAATCGCACCCTTTCTGTCCTACGGCGCAGGTTCTGGTGGCCATCAATGAAGAGGGACACTAAGAATTTTGTTTCCGCCTGTTCAGTATGCTCCCAAAACAAGACCTCTAATAGGCCACCTTCAGGTCTTTTACAGCCATTACCCATCCCTCAGCGTCCTTGGTCTCATATCTCACTAGATTTTGTGACTGGACTCCCTCCTTCTAATGGCTATTCTGTCGTTCTTACCATTGTTGACAGATTTTCCAAGATGGCTCACTTTGTCCCCGTTTCTAAACTGCCTTCTTCCAGAGAGACCGCAGACTTACTAGTGGAACATGTATTCAAGTTGCATGGCATTCCGGTGGACATTGTATCTGACCGAGGCCCTCAATTTACCTCTCAGGTATGGTGGGCTTTCTGTTCCGCTTTGGATATTAATGTCAGTCTCTCTTCTGGCTACCATCCCCAGAGTAATGGCCAAACGGAGCGGGTTAACCAGCAGATGGAGGTGGCGTTGCGCTGTGTTTCCTCTGCCAATCCTTCTAGTTGGAGCGCACATCTGCCATGGGTGGAATATGCCCATAACACCCTTTTGAACTCTGCTCTGGGTATGTCACCTTTTGAATGTTGCTATGGTTACCAACCTCCCCTATTTGCAGACCAGGAGCAAGAACTAGCAGTTCCCTCAGTCCAAGAGCACTTGAGACGGTGTCACCGTATCTGGACTCGAGCCCGTTCTGCTCTCGAGTGCTCTTCTACAAGGTCCAGAGTCCAGGCTGACCGTCGCCGCACTCCAGCTCCTTCTTACGCCCCTGGTCAGAAGGTATGGCTCTCCACGCAAGACCTGCCACTAAAGGTGGAGTCTAAGAAGCTGTCTCCACGGTTCATTGGGCCATTCGAGGTGGAGCGAGTTATCAACCCCTCTGCGGTACGTCTCAAGCTCCCCACATCACTTAAGGTTCATCCTACCTTTCATGTGTCTTTGATCAAGCCGGTCCGGTCCAGTTCTCTGTGTGCTCCTCCTCCTCCACCTCCTCCACCCAGGATTATCGATGACCACCCTGCTTATACTGTCCGGCAAATCCTGGATGTCCGGCGCCGGGGTCGTGGTGTTCAGTTTTTGGTGGACTGGGAGGGCTATGGTCCTGAGGAGCGGTGCTGGGTGCCCCGTAAGAATGTCTTGGACCCCTCCCTGATCCGAACATTCTACAGTCTTCATCCGGAGAAGCGACGTGGGCCGCCAGGGGGCGTCCGTAGAGGAGGGGGTACTGTCACACCCCCTCTAGCTCCTCTGACATCATCTGCCACTCCCTGAGTGGCCACCTCCTTCCCCTCCCCGTTTGTTTCAGGAGTGGAGACAGGTGTGCTGGAGCCAAACTCAGCTGGGCTCACTCTGCAATCAACAGGGGTTTAAGAACCACTCTCACGAGCTCAGCGCTGCCAGATCGTAGAACTCCCTCAGTCAGTGCTGCGTTCCAGCTACTTTTGTTTTACCTACCAGTTGTCGCTTTACTTACCTCTCTGTCCGTCTGCCTCAGATCACCGTGCTCCAGTCACCCGCTCCAGTCACCCGCTCCAGTCACCCGCTCCAGTCACCCGCTCCAGTCACCCGCTCCAGTCACCCGCTCCAGTCACCCGCTCCAGTCTCCCGCTCCAGTCTCCCGCTCCAGTCTCCCGCTCCAGTCTCCCGCTCCGTCCTGCCCCGACCTGCAATATTCCTGAAAGTTTGTTCTGTAATAAATACCTACCGATTCCCTACTGACTTGTGTCTGCGCTTGGGTTCTTCCGCTGTTTGTCACACATGGAAGTCCAGGGCCCCTTTTCCTGTCAGAAGATCTTGTACATTATCTAGCCGGCCAGCCTTCATTCAAAGCAACAGTTAATTTAATAACAGATGAAGAAATAGGGAAAGCTTTGCGAGAGGTGAGAATAGTATAAAGCTATTCGTGTGTGGTAGGAGGTAGCTTTACATGGTTCCTGTTGTGTTTTAGGACACTTTTACTTCATATACTACATGCACATTTATTAGTTTTTGATAGGGTAGGGTTACACTATGATGTGTATGTCACTGAATAAATTAAATTTTATATATATATATATATATATATATATATATATATATATATATATATATATATATATATATATATATATATATATATATATATATATATATATATATATATATATATATATAAAATTTATTTCATTTCATGTTTTTTTATGCCTTTCAGATTGAGAATGCTACTTCATTGGATGTTCTGCAGGAATGTATCATGAGACACAGCACAATGTTACAGACAGCAGGCTGTCTGAGACATGTGGCTGCTGTGGGGGAAAGGAAAGAAGTTGTGGCAGACTACCTCCGATGGTATATTATTGGCCGCAACATTGTGCTGTGTCTCATGATACATTCCTGCAGAACATTCAATGAAGTAGCATTCTCAATCTGAAAGGCATAAAATATATCTGTTATCAGTTAAATCTTATTATTTTTTTTTAAGTTTCTACTGAGTCAAATGCACTCAGTGTCAGTTTTATTGATATTATCTCAAGTAAACAATAAAAGCAAGTTTTCTGAAAAAATTAAAAAATTTAGTTATCTGTTTTGGCAAATTAACTCTGGTGGATTGGTAGAGAACCTCTAACAGTTATCTTTAGATAATTTAAATGCAATTGGCACAACACACCAGTGAAAGTGTCTGTGTTCACTTTGTAGATTCAAAGATGATCTTTCAGCCCTTCAGTTTCTGTCTACACTACAACAACAACCTTCTTTGCTGACCCCTGTCCTGTGCCACTCTGCAAAGCCACTCACTGGCTTGGAACTTGAGAGACTCTTCAAACCTGAACTCAGCCCTACAGGGAGTAACAGGAGACTGAAAGAAAGTCAAACTTTAGCCTACTGGGCAGACTACCGCCTTGATTGTGAAGGTTTGTATGGTTTTTTTTTTGGTTTTTTTTTTTTTTTTTTGTAACTATGTGGACAACCACATTATCATGGTATATCTGAACATTTTTTCTTTGCAGAAGGCCAGGCTACTGTGTCTGTAGAGGATGTTTTGATGTTTGCAACTGGGCTGACATCACTTCCCCGTTCTGGCTTGGAACCACTGCCTGGATGAGTCTCCATTCCCGATGGCAAATACATGTTCTTGCTGAAACAAACTTGCTGAAATTGCCACTTCTAGATTCATACAGTGTATTTAAGTCACAAATGGACTTTGGAATTCTTAATAGTCCAGGATTTGGCTGTTTTTAAACCGCATGACTGGGTGACCTCTAGAGCACAGACTCTACAAATGTTTTGTTCTAAACATGCTGTTGTTTGTGCACTTAAAGGTGTGGTTAAGTCTCAGTCGTTTTAGATCCACGATTTTTAATCTGTGGTCTGTTTGTAAATCACTTTTATTCATTTGAGGTTCATTTTAGAATGAGGAAAAAACAAAAGGATTTCAGGAGATTTTGTTCTCTATAAAAAAAAATATAGTAAATGTAATAACAGGTTAGTAATTTGCTTTATTTTTTATTCATCTCTTTCCCACTTTGAATTGATGAAGCCATAGGTGACAAATTTTGTGTACATGTTCCACCATTCCAGTAAACCTCTCATCCATTCATAGTTCAGCAATTTCTTTTAGTTTTAGATACAGTGCAGTTGCAGACTGCCAATACTCTGGCTTCTGTAAATGATTGTACTCCATGGCCAAGTCCAAATACTCCTGCATGTTTGCGTCACCACATGGAGCTCTTGTCGGGCGAGCCTCGGGAAAGGCATCCAGTTCAGCCTGTTCAATTTGAAATCCACTGTCTCTGGAGCCAAACCTATGTTAAACAGAAGACATAATTACATTTATTAAAATTTAATAGAAAAGGAAAACGAATACAAATTTTAATCACCAAAGTACTACCTGTGTGGCAAGTAGTAGAGCTCATTGGGCACGCCTCCTGGACATGATGCTGTTCTCGAGGGTCGAATCCTGTGACTGTTCCACAATCTCACACACTCATCCAAGTCCTTCTGGATAACGTCACCAAAGCAATATCTCAGTAGACATTGATGCTCATGACTCCCATTGAAGTATCCAGCATCTCTAAGGTCTGCAAATAGCTCCATCCAGAACTGAGACCTATAGAAATCAATAAAATAAGTTACAATTTTAGGCCTATACACATGTTTAAATGAATAACATAAAAGGTTTCATAATTAAAATGACTTCATGAAGGCCACTTACCTTCCCTTTCTGAAGATGAACCACCAAGACTCAATCCTCTGGTTGTTTGTGGATGAGCCATACATGTGGCTGGACGCTCCAGAGAAGTAGTCATTGTGGTGGTGGCGTAAGGTGCACTGAATTGCGGCCATGGTCCCGTTCTCCGTGCCGCAGTCAGTCCTCAGTCTCATGGGAGTGACCCCAAGGTTTCGCACAAATGACAGAAAATAGTGAGCGATCACACTTGGGTCATTATTAGTCGGTCCACATGCAAGCCACATTACTTTACGTGAAAACCCATCGATACAGCCTGAAATAGCCAAACCGAATGGCTTAAGTTTATCATAACCATCCGCATGCCACATGTAGTTCGGTCCCATGGAGTGGTACGTTCTTCTGACAAACCTTCTGCGTGCTCTCCTCTCACACCCTCGAGGATTTAACTCCCGGAGCAAATTCATCACATGATCCCTCTTCACTTGCAGATTGTGCTTTTGTTTAAGTACCTGCCACATCATTCGGTAGCCAAACAGCTGTCCAGGTCGAATGGCCCTCATTATGGAGTTTGTAGAGGAGTAATCCTTTCTGCGATATAAACCGGCTTCATTCAGTTTGCTTTTCAGAGACCTCAAGCTGATGTGAACATCGTGTAAACATGACATCATGTCCACGATTACGGCGTATGAGTGTCCCTCATTAAAATATCTTCTACACTGCTGCAGCATATCCAGTCTGTCGGTCTGGTCTATGCCTTTTAAAAACTCTAAAGATCGACCACACGAAAAACAAAATCGCGTTAATCGGCTCATATGTTCCCCACAAAACGGGCAAAAGATCACTCGCTCGCTGTCCATCGTGTTTCACCGTAAACACCATCAATAATTCATGTATTGGCCGCTTCTCATCGTCACTTCCGGTTAAACCCCGCCGTTGGGACATTCCCTTTCCGGTTAAATTTCGCTTGTAAATTTGTTTTGGGATTTGTAAAAGTGTCTCGGAGTTTGTAAAAGTGTTTCGGGACTTGTTAAATTGTTTTCTGAAATGCAAATTTGTTTCAGAACTTGTAATTTTGTTTTATGATATGTAAAAATGGTTTCCAAAATGTAAATTTGTTTCAAACTTTGTACAAGTGTTTTACAGTTTGTAAATTTGGTTTGCACCTCTCAGCCACCGTAGATAATAGTGTTATCTGCAGCAATATGGCTAAAATAGCAAAATATTTTCTTTATTGTATAATGCGTTTTATTTTATCAAAATGTATTTTACTGCTTAAAGTTAGTAAAAACATTAAGCTGCAGTGCATTGTGGGTAATTTGAAGTGCTCCAAGGCAGCCAAGGATCCACCCGGGCATCCTTGGTAAAAGAGTCAAACAGAGGAGTGGAGCGTGGAGGACATGAGGGCTTTGGGGTAACTGGAACACCACTTGGTGGAGCTCTGATGACATGGATCTGTTCGAAGTGGTTCAGAAGCAGAGGATCCTGGTAATTGGGAAACACCCGTAGACTTAAGTCCTGTGAACCTGTCTGTGAGAAAAAGTTTTCACCAGTATTAACATACTATTCAATAATGTTTTTTCACTTCTGTTTTATTATTGCACAGTGTAACTTGAGGAAGGACCAAGTCAGCCAAGTCTCACAAATAGATGCATTGTTCATAATTTTACAGAGAAAACAAATGAAAGTTAGACAAAAAGTAGAGGCGGGTTTTATGCCGAAGCAACCCTCTCCATTTGTCCAGGCTGGGGACTGGCACAAAGGAGACACAGCGCCCCTTTGTGGCTGGATTAAACCCACCACCCAGTGTTTGTGCAGGGTTAGTGTTAGTAGTGGGTTACATGCACAGAAATTACAGCCACAAATCCTGAAAATCAAACTTTTTCAGCATGTATTCCTACCATACAGGCCTCATACACACAACCTGGAAATATGAAAATGTGGTAATGTTGTGTGTAGTGGGTTTAAGTAACTGGAGGAAACAACAAAATAAAATAAAAATTAGACACTGAATGCCATGATACAGGAATAATCAATATAAGAAATGCATTTTACCTTGAACAGGACCAGAAGGGGAACAGGGTGGTCTAGTCCATCTTGAAGGTTGTCGTCCCTCTTGAAACCCCCCTCCCCCCTCCTTCTACCTTGTATGTGAGCCTGTCTGACCCTATCACTTAGCTTATTTAAATACTACTATAACTTCCAATCCTAAAAAAAAAAATCTAACTTTATAATACAACCCTTGACCATCTAGAAGAATCCCGTCCATCTTGAAGCCCCCCCCTTTGCCTGCAATACTACTACTAATACTACTGCTACTGCTAGTCCTACAACTGCAACTATTCCTACCATACAGGCCTCATCCATCTTGTAGCTCCCCGTCCATCTGGAAGCCCCCCCTTCACCTGACATGTGAACCTGTCTGACCCTACCTCTTACCCTGCCATACAAGTGAGTTGTGTTTGTGCTTGTAGTGGGTTTAAGCAACTGGGACGAAACCAACAAAAAAAAAATCACAGGCTGGAAACATTGAAAAAGTGCAAGTCATTATAAAAGTTTTACCCCAAGTAGGAGCCAAAGGTGATCAAGGCGGTCTCAATCTTGATGCCCCACTCCACCTGACTTGTAAACCTGTTTGACCTCAACTATTATTCTATACTACTGGAAATACTACACCTAGTACTACTGCTAACACTCCTCTTCCTACTCCTACATCCAGTCCAGATTAAAGAATCAAACGCCACAAAATCGAACAAACCGACACATCAGAACAACACAAATTTAACGTCAAAACCAACCAACCAACAACAGCCACCAATCCACAAAACCAACGCGCTACTAGTCCACCTACACCGAGCAACCTAGCAATCCCGAATTCAAAGCTCCAAACACCACCAAACAAGCCACCGACAACTCCAAACACCACCAAACAAGCCACCGACAACTCCAAACACCACCAAACAAGCCACCGATAACTCCAAATATCACCAAACAAGCCACTGACAACTCCCTACTGACACATTGCCAGACAGGTCAGACTAAACGTCATTACCAAATAAAGTGCAGACAGGAGGACAGCCCAAACAACTGCAGGAAAGGTTGGCGGGGTTTACCTTAAGCGTGTTTCTGAGCTGAGGCAGTGTCGGTGCGTACTGATTGTATCAAAGTCTACTATCGTCACAGAATTGGAGCCATCTTTTAAACAGGAAGCACTAGGGATGGCCGTCTTGAACCAGGCGATTCGGCACTGTGTCAAAGCCCCAAAGCGCCCCCAAAGAGCCCCCAAAGCGCTTCAAAACACTGTTTCAAAACACGATTCGAGACCCCTATGTCACGTGACTAGTGTTTCATGAACCCTCGTTGTTTCGCAAGTGCTTCACCAGGGGGCGACCGTGTCGAAGCTGGGTTTGATTGACAGAGGTTTCAACGAACCACTGAACTGGGCACCTTTCTCAACCTAACTCCCTCTAAGCTTAAAAAGAGGTACTAGCGCTTCTGTCCCTTGTGGGTTTTGTGAGAGGAGAGACACAACTGCGATTTTTAATGAACAAAAAGAGGTTGCAATACAATTCATGGCCGTTGTTTACAGACATAAATACAAAAAGTTACATTTACACATACTGTAGAGGCTAATCTTTGACTTCCTTTTCTCCTTGTAATAATTTAACCTCTTCACAAAGAAAAGATGACTAATGAGCCTGTCTTACGCATTTACAACTTGATGTTGTTGCAGCACGGTAAAACGACCGTGTTGCTCCCGCCATCCTTTACTTTATTCTTCACAAAGTTCAAGAACAACATTTCTTCACATGTAATTACATGTGAATACAACAGATAGGCAGTAGTGCGCCCCCAAAATGGGCAAAAAAACTTATCAGATTTCTTTCTTTTAAATCAAACATATAAATCATGTACTAAAACATTTTAGATTACCTTTTAAACAAAAAATACAAATTAATTATTATGAACTGTTAATTATTTATGCAAATATGTAAACCTTATAAAATGGCGCTTACATTCCAGCCCCTAATTGTTACTGCTGAGGCATAACAATTACCACAAAATAAAAGCGACATTTTTTTTTTTTTTACATAGAGAAAAGACATTTCTTTCTGTCTTATCTCAAACAATGAATTGTACATTACAATATTTATATGACTTTAACTCAGTAGTATGTTACTCATCCATTTCAAGTAGAAGACACAATTTATCCACTGGTCTTTCCAAAACACTGCTTTTAGTTTTCACTAATACTCTCCTCACATGACCTTTGGAATAACAGATAGATTTTTCAACCTTTCCCATTAACCATGAACCTCTCGGTGCACTATTGTCTACGATAAGAACAACATCTCCAGGTTTCAAGTTTCTCTTAGCATTAAACCACTTCTGTCTTTCTTGTAAAAGTGGGAGATACTCTTTGGTCCAATGTTTCCAAAAAATATCAGACAGGTATTGAACCTGACGCCACCGCCTTTTTGAATACAAGTCCTCCTTTTCAAACACACCAGGTGGCAATACTGGCTTTCTTTTCATGAGAAGCAAATGATTTGGAGTCAACGCTTCTATGTCATTTGGATCATTAGATACTCTCGTTATCGGTCTGTCATTGACAATGGACTCCACTTCACAAAACAAAGTGTGGAGACGCTCATCATCAAGAGTCTGTTGTCTCAATAACTGCGTGAGGATTCTCCTAACAGAACGTATCTGTCTTTCCCAAATCCCTCCAAAGTGAGACCCAGCTGGTGGATTAAATGTCCATGTGATACCCTTTTGACTCAGTGACTCAGCCATCTTTGACTGATTCCAATTTTTAAGTGATTCACGCATTTCTTTTTCAGCACCCACCAGATTTGTGCCATTATCTGATCTCATTACAGAAACCTGGCCTCTCCTTGCAACAAACCTCCTAAACGCGAGTCTGTTTCAAGTGAATGCGCAACCTCTATGTGAATTGCTCTTGTAGTAAGGCATGTAAACAAAACACCATACCTTTTCACGTTACTTCTGCCACATTTAACCTCGAAAGGTCCAAAATAGTCTATCCCTACATTTGTGAAAGGGGGATTGTCCGGTATAAGTCTATCATATGGCAAGTTAGCCATTCTTTGTTCACCAGGTTTACCTGACAACATTTTGCATTGTACACATTTTGACAATACTTTCCTGAGAGCTGCATCAGCTTTTGGAATCCAATATTTTTCTCTCAGTTTAGATAACATTAAGTTTCTGCCACTGTGCCCTGTTTGCTTGTGAATACATCTGAGAATCAAAGTGGACACATAGTGGTCCTGATGAAGTATTACAGGATGTTTCACACTGTCTGGTAAAGCAGATTGGTGTAACCTTCCACCAACCCTTAAAACACCATTGTCCATTATAGGATCTAGTTTGACTCGTTCTTTTGACCTTTTCACCCTTTTGTAAAGTTTGTATCTCATCTTTGTAAGTTTGACTTTGACATAATTTGACAATCTCAATTTCAGCATTTTCTAGCTCTGCAACTGTCAAATAACTTTCAACCTTGTCGACCTTGTTTGCCTTTTGTTTGTGACATTTTTCTTAACCTGTTTTAGTCTCAGCATCCAGGCAATAGCCTTTTTTAGCCTGTACCAATCTGAGTAGAAACTAATAAGTTTACCAACTGGATCAGTCTGCACAATGTCAATGTTCACACTCATAAGCTTCACTTCTGTGTCATTATGTGGAGTTAATATGATTAACTGAGATTCAGGAGCAGGACCACGCCTCGACCGCCCTCTCCTCCTCACCAGCGAACCACAGCTCACCGCAACCACACCTCTAATTTCCCAGAAGCCATTTATTCCCGCCTATCCCATCATCCCAGTTTGTCTCAGCTAACTCGACCCCTCCCTCCCACCCCCTATCTCGTTTGTCTTTCAGCTATAAGACATCCACAAAGGGGGTCCCGTTCCGGCTGGGCCAATTGAAGATTGAGACGGAGCCCCCACCCTGAGTCTCAACCCAGCCATCTCTACCTCTTTCGTTCAGACACCCGTCATTCGTCCTCTAATAAATATCTCACTGCATTACGTTGTTGGCGTGGTCCTTGCTAGTGAAGAATGTCTTTTGATATTATTGGTGACACTGGCCAAAATTTACTGTCCTTACTCAAAAAGTCTGGTCCATGAATCCACGATTTGTTTGAAAGGAACTCACTTGCCTTCATGCCCCTAGAAGCATGGTCAGCAGGGTTCAACTCCGAGTTCACAAATCTCCATTGACTGACATCGGAATGATCTCTGATAAGTGATACTCGGTTTGCAACAAAAGTCTTAAATCTTATACTGTCATTCACAATATACCTTAACACTGTGGTACTGTCAGTCCAGAATGTGAATTCTTTCAATGGCATTTGTAGCTCATTTCTCATTAGTTTATCCATTTTCACAGCTAC
This sequence comes from Taenioides sp. WSHXM2023, assembly GCA_029959045.1. Taxonomy (NCBI): domain Eukaryota; kingdom Metazoa; phylum Chordata; class Actinopteri; order Gobiiformes; family Gobiidae; genus Taenioides; species Taenioides sp. WSHXM2023. The sequence goes on from CM057100.1 coordinate 31,415,023, forward strand.
AGCAGCCGCTGTTAGCTCCAGCCTAGGAATGGTTGTTTGTTTCAAAGGTGATACTCTTGACTTGCCTATTACGAATGAACAGTGGGCTTCACCTTTCTCATTTGTGAACCGAACATATGTAACCACACCATACCCGCATTCACTTGCATCTGCGAAATGATGCAGTTGTGCAGATGTAACATTTCCAAATTCCACTGGTTTGAAACACCTGTAAATTGTAAATCCTTGACATTTTGAATGACATTTTGATACTTTAAACCTGTAATAAGATAAGATAAGATAAGATAAGATAAGATAAGATAAGATAAGATAAGATATGCCTTTATTAGTCCCACAGTGGGGAAATTCCAGTGTTGCAACGCACAGTTCAAGAACAGCAGGAAAATGGAACATGCAATAAAACAAGATAATAGATAATGGCTAAAAAAATAATAATTTAGAAATAGACTTAAAGATAGACTCTAATTTTGTTCCGGTGGAGCAAAAATATAAAATACAAAATATAAAATATAAAATACAAAAAAACAAAAAAAAACAAAAAACTATTATGTACAATAAAAGTAACAGTGCAGCATATGAACAGAGTAAATCTCAGTAAAGTGACTTCAGTATATTATGTTATTTACAGTAATGACTATGTTTATGTACAGACAGGATAAATATCAGTAAAGTGACATGAGTGAATTGTACCAGAGGTCTTCAGTATTGCACATAGATAGAGTTGAACGACACATGTTCAGTGTTAACAGTGTTCATTGTACAGTCTAACAGCAGCAGGAAGGAAAGACCTGCGAAACCTCTCCTTCCCACAGCGAGGGTGAATCAGGCTGTCACTGAAGCTGCTCTCCAGAGCAGACAGGGCGTCCTGCAGGGGGTGACACTCATGGTCCAGCATAGAGATGACCTTAGCCAGGACCCTCTTGTCCCCCACCTGCTGCACTGAGTCCAGAGGACAGCCCAGGACGGAGCTGGACTTCTTGATGACCTTGTCCAGCTTCTTCCTCTCCCTCTCTGTGATGCTGCTGCTCCAGCAGACCACACCGTACAGGATGGCTGATGCCACCACAGAGTCATAGAAGGTCTTCAGGAGTAGCCCCCTCACTCCAAAAGACCTGAGTCTCCTCAGGAGATAGAGCCGACTCTGGCCCTTCCTGTACAGTGCATCTGTGTTGTGAGTCCAGTCCAGTTTGTTGTTCAGATGAACACCCAGGTACTTGTAAGAGTCCACTCTCTCAATGTCCCTTCTCTGGATGTTTACTGAGGTGACAGTAGAGTGGCGTCTGCGGAAGTCCACCACCATCTCCTTGGTCTTCCCTGCATTGATGATGAGGTGGTTCTGCTGACACCAGTCCACAAAGTCCTGCGCTAGTCCTCATCGTCATCATCCTTAATGAAGCCAATGATGGCGGAGTCATCAGAGAACTTCTGCAGGACGCAGCTGTCCGTGTTGTGTCTGAAGTCTGCAGTGTAAAGGGTGAAAAGAAAGGGCGCGAGGACCGTGCCCTGGGGCGCCCCCACACTGCAGGTCAGTAGGTCAGACACGCAGTTCTTGGCTCTCACAAACTGGGGCCGGTTTGTGAGGTAGTCCAGGATCCAGTCTGCCAGGTCACAGTCCACACCGGCAGTCTCCAGTTTGTCCCTCAGGAGCAGTGGCTGGATGGTGTTGAAAGCACTGGAGAAGTCAAAGAAGAGAATCCTCACAGTGCTGCCGGGGTTCTCCAGGTGAGACAGTGAGCGGTGCAGCAGGTAGATGACGGCGTCCTCCACTCCGATGCCAGGCCGGTATGCAAACTGCACCGGGTCCATCGCTGAGCTCACGGTGGAGCGGAGGTGGCCAAGGACCAGTCTCTCCAGTGTCTTCATCAGGTGCGATGTTAGAGCCACCGGCCTGAATAGTCTTTCAAATTTGGTTTCTTCTTCCAAATGAGTATTGGTACAACTAAAGTGATATAAAACAAATACATTTAAACTATTTAAACCTTTATATATTAATAACTAGAAAAGCTGTGGCTTCTGGACACAGAAATGCCACTGACGCAGTCATTGACCTATTCATGGTTTAGCACGACATGCATCAGACTTGGCTTTATGCACACAGCATTAGCAGCTTAACTGTATTGCTGTGGTAGAGACATGGTTAACTGTAGATTCAACTTTTCAAACTAGTTGAAGGTTATAATTTCCTCGTAGTTTATTTTACAAGCAGTCGTCACCCAGCTCTGACTAGTTTACTCGGCCAACAGCATGGTGGTGTTGGTATGTACTGTGAAGAAAACCTATGAAATCACAGTGCAAGATTTCAGTTTAGAATGTTTAGTTAAATATTTTGTAGAGCACAAAGTTATAGTTGCCGCTGTTTATCGTCCACCATCATACCCCATGTCTCTTTTTAAGTACAATTTGCATAGATTATTGAAATGGCTAGTATCACGTTGTGCCACTGTGGTGGTGATGGGGGATTTTAATGATGACATATTGAAATCTTGAGGTCTTTGCAATTTTATAACAGAAAGGGGTTATGTTCAATATGTCAAATCTCCCACAACTGAGAGGGGGACTGTAATTGATCATTTATATGTCAAATCTACAGACATGACATACAGTCCCTGACAAAAGTCTTGTCGCTTATCCATTTTGTAGAAACAAAAGCTTATAACCTGACTTTAAATTAATCAATTGGTTTTAGAAATGTCTCATATGAAAGCTAAAACCCTCCCAAATTATGCTCAATATACTAAAATAAATTTGCTTCACTGAAGAAAGATTGATCATTTAATGAACACAGAAAGGTCAGATTTTGGCAAGACAAAAGTCTTGTCGCCTTGTCATATGATGCACCCAATCCTAGATTACAGCCTCACCTGTGATCAGTTACTGATCAATCAATTAGTGGGTGTGTATAAAAAGAACCCCAGCACACCAGACCTTCACATCAACTGCAACTTGACCTCTGACAACATGCCTAAGATCCACCCTGAGACCAAAGCGTTAATTATCAAGAGGCTGAAGACCAGATCCACTGCTGAGGTGGCTGACACCTTCAATGTGTCTCAGCGTCATGTACAAATAATAAGAAAAAGATCTGAAAAGACTGGAGATGTTTTTGACAAGCCCAGGTCCGGCAGACCCCGCAAGACAACTGCTCGGGAGGACCGTTTGTTGATTCGAAAATCCAAGGCCAGCCCCTTTTCCACTGCAGCAGAGCTCCACCAGGCCTGGTCACCTCAAGTCCCTGTGTCAACCAGAACAGTTTGTAGAATTCTGTCTCGAAATGGCCTCCATGGTCGAATCAGTGCACAGAAACCAGCACTAAACAAAAGGCAATTAAAAAACCGTGTGGCATTTGCCAAGGCCCACAGCCTGCTAAAAGGATGGACACTGGAAAAGTGGCAGAAGGTGGATTTCTCAGATGAATCCTCGGTTGAATTACATCACAGCCGCCGCAAATATTGCAGGAGACCTACTGGAGCCCGCATGGATCCAAGATTCACCCAGAAAACAGTTAAGTTTGGTGGCGGAAAAATCATGGTCTGGGGTTACATCCAGTATGGGGGTGTGCGAGACATTTGCAGGGTGGAAGGCAATATCAATAGCCTAAAATATCAAGAAGTATTAGCTACCTCTTACATTCCCAACCATAAAAGGGGTCAAATTTTGCAGCAGGATGGTGCTCCACCGCATACTTCTATCTCTACATCAAAGTTCCTCAAGGCGAAGAAGATCAAGGTGCTCCAGGACTGGCCAGCCCAGTCACCAGACATGAACATCATTGAGCATGTCTGGGGTAGAATGAAAGAGGAAGCATGGAAGGCAAAACCAAAGAATCTTGATGAACTCTGGGAGGCATGTAAGACTGCTTTCTTTGCTATTCCTGATGACTTCATCAACAAATTGTATGAATCATTGTCGAACCGCATGGATGCAGTCCTTCAAGCTCATAGAAGTCATACAAGATATTAAATATGGATCTCACAGCACCACTACTTAATTCACTGATGTTATGCAACATATTTTTGTATTTGAAGTAAATTATTTGTTCAATTTTCTGTAGGCGACAAGACTTTTGTCTTGCCAAAATCTGACCTTTCTGTGTTCATTAAATGATCAATCTTTCTTCAGTGAAGCAAATTTATTTTAGTATATTGAGCATAATTTGGGAGGGTTTTAGCTTTCATATGAGACATTTCTAAAACCAATCGATTAATTTAAAGTCAGGTTATAAGCTTTTGTTTCTACAAAATGGATAAGCGACAAGACTTTTGTCAGGGACTGTAGACTCTGTAGTGGTGCCGAGATACTTCAGCAACCATGAGGGGATAGTATTTTCTTTTAAGGGTAAATTTACAGAGGCCATACCTTTAGACTAAATTGATATTAAGTAGTGGGTGTAGTCTTTATTTTAGTTTTGTTATAAATGGACAGTTTTTGCTTATTGACAACTCATCGCATTGTTTATTTGCACCTGTTGCTTCTTTTTTAATCATGCATTCATAGTGTTATAGCTTTTATTTAGTTAACTTACTGTTGATGTTTGATGATGTCTGATGATGTTTTGTAGTGTTTATGTGTTGGTCATTAGGTCCTATAATAGTTTTTGTCATGCAACTATTTAATCATGAATTTGGAAGTGTTTGTATTGTAATGAAGTATTTTTGTTGTATATTTGATTTTTATATACGGGTTAGTGTATAGTATATAGTAGTTTATGAACTTTATAGTGATGATGTGTGTAGAATCATTACCTGAGAGGAATGCTCAGTAGAATCAGCCGTCTCAATTATGACAGTGAAAACTTAAAATTTGAAATAGACAGCTTACTAAACAGGATAACGTTTCTGGTCCCAGAAGAAATGTTTCAAAGGATCAACGACTTCAAAGCCACGGGTCACTTGAGACAACACAACAAAACCAAAGAGCAGCACATAAGGAAGTTTACGCAACTCCAAAATCAGTATCAAACTAACCCGAACTATCGGTGTGATAAAAGGAAGGAGGATAAACCTAGCCAATCGGTGCACAAAGAACGCTGGGTGAAAAATCTTTCCAAGCGGGTGCTCACTCAGGCAGAGAAAGTACTTTCCAAAGGACTGAATTTCTCCATAACTTCTAACCGCATCCCCACGGTGGAATACTTTACAGTGATGAGTGCACACATACTGTATGTTTTGTTTTTATTTTTTTTTTCAAATGTCTTTTGTCCTGTGTCCAAGTTCTCACTGGTTCTCTCCCTATATCCACCTCCATCTGTTTCCCTCCCTCCATCTCTCTCCCTCTCCCCCCATCTTTATCTCTCCCTCTCTCTCTTCCTCCCTCCCTCCCTCCCTCCCTTTCCCTCCATGTCTCTCCACATCTCTCTCCCTCCTTCCCTGTCTCTCTATCTTGCCTTGCTCTCCCTCCATCCATCTCCCTCTCCTTCTCTTTCTCCATCCATCTCCCCCTGCCCTCCATTTCTCTCCCCATCTCTCCATTCTCTCCCTCTCTCTGTCCATCTCTGTTGCCCTTCCACCATCCCCCTCCCTCCCTGCCTCCCTCCCTCTTTTCCTCTCTCTCTCCCAACCCCTCTCTCCCTCTCTTTCTTTCCCTCCCTCCATCTCCCTCCCTCCCTTTCTTTCCCTCCCTGTCTTTCTCTTCAGGTCTCTGTCTGTCTCTCTCCACATCTCTCTCTCCTTCCCTCTCTTTGTCTTGTCTTGCCCTCCTCTTTCGCCATCCATCTCACCCTCCTCTTTCTCCATCCATCTCTCCCCCTGCCCCTCATCTCTCCCCCTCTCTCTTTCACTCTCCCTCACCATCTCCCCACTCTCCCTCCATCCATCTCCCCCATCGCTCTCTCTACCCTCCTCCTTCTCTCTATATCTCTGCCTCCATCTGCCCCTCCCTCCATCTCTTCCCCCCTCCATCTTTCTCCCTCCACTCTCCATCTCTCCCTCCTTACATCTCTCTACTTCCTCTCCAGCTCTCTCCCTCCTACATCTTTCCCTCCCTTATCTCCCACCCACTCTCTTCCTCCCTCCTATCTCTCCAACTTTCCCCCTCCTTACATTTTTCTCCCTTCCCTCTCTCCCTCCCCTCCCTTTTTCCTCCATCTCTCATCTCTTTCATCACTCCCCCTCCATTTCTCTACCTCCCCTTCACCTCTCCCTCTCTCATCTGCCCCCCTTCATCTCTCTCTCTCTCTCCTACCCCTCCCCCATATTCTCCTTGAACCACCTTATCATGGTGGAGAGGTTTGTGCGCCGAGATGATCCTAGGAGCTGTTTTGTGAGGGGCATTATGCTCCTGATAGGGTCTCCCAAGGCAAACAGTTCAAGGTGAGGGGCCAGACTGAAGCTGTTTTTCAGTCTGCTGGTCCTGGCCCGGAGGCTCCTCAGTCTCTTTCCTGATGGCAGCAGACTGAAGAGGCTGTTGGATGGGTGGGTGGGTGCGGTAGATATCCTGCAGGGACGGGAGACAGACCCCCACGATCCTCTCAGCTGCTCTCACTACTCAGTGTAGCTTTTTCCGGCAGGACACTGTACACGTGCCATACCACACAGTGATGCAGCAGGTGAGGATGCCCTCAATGGTGCCTCTGTAGAAGGTCCTCATGATGGGAGCTGGGGCTCTGGCTCGCTTCAGCTTGCGGAGGAAGTAGAGTCGCTGTTGGGCTTTGCTGGCCAGTGATGCAGTGTTCTTTGACCAGGAGAGGTCCTCAGAGATATGCACACCCAGAAACTTGGTGCTGCTTACTCTCTCCACAGCAGCTCCGTTGATGGTGAGGGGGGCGTGCTGTGTGTGTTCTCTCCTGAAATCAACGACGATCTCCTTTGTCTTCTCCACGTTCAGGGAGAGGTTGTTGTTACTGTACCACTTGACCAGGCGGCTCACCTTGCTCCTGTAGTGTGTCTCATCGTTGTGTTTCATCAGTGTGTCCAACTGTTTTTCAGTTAACCCAATGGTCTTTTAAACATTGTAGATAGTCTTAGTCAAGTTTATTTGGAACTGGCAAATTAAATAATATCTCTTGATTGAAACTTGTTTCTGATTATTTAAAGAAATTGTAAGGGTGGGTTATAAGGGTGTATGTAGAAATATTTCAGATAATTGTAATATATGTCAAATCCACAGATTTGACATATAACTTGGTCTGGTTTGGTCTCCATGAAGATGGAAAGGTTCAGTGCCATACTGTGAAACATTCCAGACAACGTAATAACATTTCCATGGAGAAAAGCATTTGACAGACCCTCCACCAGGAAAGTTACACAATGCACCTTTAAATATCTTTCTTTCAGCATCTATTAATGGCATTAAAAATACTGAATTGTGGCATTAAAAAGCATTAAATTTGGTTTGTTGAACTCTGCATAATCCCTATACACCCTCACTGAGCTACTTTAGTCCAACCCTACCTGGTTCTTAGAAGACCAGAGAAGAGAGGATGGCAAAGGCTACGATGGTCATAAAATATATAAGCATATACTAGCATATAATGATCAATGCTAGTCATGTGTCATCTCCATAGCAACCATGGGTCATCTCCATAGTAATAATAACGATGTGCAATATTATTGAAAGTCACTTATCTGCTACTTATTTATTTAACCTCCACTGTCCATCACTGCACTGTACACAATCATCTGAGTCACTTTATTGTAGTAATATTATATATTACTATACTGGAGTCACTTTAACTGCTGTTTGTTCACTGCTCAGAATCAAAGACACTTATTGTGCAACGTTCCTGTGCCTTTTAGCTTTACAGTGTTGTGTTTTTTTAGTTGATTGTAAATACTTATTATTATTATTTATCTTGATTTGATGCATGCTCTTATCTTCCTACTGTTTCTGAAACTTGCGTTGTGACACTGCAATTTCCCCATTGTGGGACAAATAAAGGATTATCTTATCTTATCTTATCTTAAAGGTCAGAGAAGAGACATGTACACGAATCTCTAGACCTCTAGTCTGTAACCTCAGTCGATACAGAAGGAGAAGGAAACCTTGACTCTTTGTGTACAGGATGGGGCCAGTCCATTTCTGTTGCTCAGGTATGGAACACCATACACATGCACTTTATACTGACCATATACCTCCCATGATATTGATGCATGTCATAGTTTTAAGCAGTGAAAATCAACATAGATCACAGTGCTGTATGTTTTTGGGTGCTTAATTAATTGGCTGATAGTGTGTTAGCCAGCCAAAATTTTTACAAGTGGACTAATGATTTTAAGAATTCTGGAGTGTACAAGTTTATTCTGCTCTAATAATAGATATAACAAATAAACAGTTTACTAACAGAAGTTCTGGACCAAAAAAATGTAAATGACATAGTACGATACCTTGGTTCAGAAACAAATGTGACTTATGTCAGATAGAATTTAATTTGAAATTTGGGCAGAGATGAGATGTCCAAGAGTATAGGCTATGTATCATGATTCTTTATTAGCGTGTGCCTGGCCATGATGTTATGATGGGGTCTGACAAGGCAGAGTGATTGACATATTTAAAGAGGTGATCTAACAAATCTGGAATGTACATCTTGGAGCTTGTCGTTTCCATTTGAATAACAATGCTTGGGTCATCTCCATGAAAACCTTGCAGAAAATATGAAAAACCCAATCCACTTTAAAGGTGCACTATGTACTTTTTCTTGTGGTGGAAGATGGAGCTGTTATTGCATTACTTGGTAATCGAAGGGGAGTCCCAGAGCTTTGTCTGGTCAAAGGGGCAGGCCACCGTCACTTGGCTGACCTGGCTCTCTTTAAGGATGGTACTGACGGACCAATTGTCACAAAAGTCAACACACATTGGGTGACCTGAAGAGACACTATGATACTTTTAATGTTCTTCAATGGAATTAATATTATGTTTATTACTTAGAAATTTAATGAAATTAAGGATTTTTCACCAGTAGGATAACGTGGGCGCTTTTGCACATTCCCATGCCAACAATAGGACACATTGACCTTTTGGATTGGGTTGACATGAAGAGTCATTGTGGATTATTCCATGATACTATTTTTGTCATTAATGCGCGCATCCCCATGGCAGCAGGGTTAAAAATACCATATGGTTTACATTGACTTTTTTGACTGAGATGACCCAAAGTAATTTTCTGCAAAATTTTGTACATTTTAAAAAAAGTAACATTTTGACCCTCCATGCAAAATTTTGTTGTGTTCTGTAGGGTGTGCTAACCTACTAGGTTTTGGCTAGAAAGTGATTCAAATTTGAAAAATTTTGACATTGGAAAATTTCAAAAATTCAGAATGAAATTTGACAGTTATCAAAATTAATTGGCTAACTTTTGATGCCCCACTTTTCTAGATGATGTACAGTGATTTTCAGCCCTATTGGTGAAGCACATTCAGAGGAGTTGATCAAAATGCGACGTGAGAGAAAATGCTGACTCAGCATTTTGAAAATTTCAATCCAAGATGGCCGACTTCCAGTTTGTCAGGGGGCATGGCCATAACAATATTTTTTGTTTGTCTTCACATGATGAACATGTGTTCCGCATTTCGTGGCTCTATAACAAACTTTACGTCGGGACAGCTCCCATTGGCACAATGTATTTTGACTTTTGCAGGTGGTGCTGTCACGCCAGTTTTTCATGTCCAATTATGCAACACATATTTTATCAAATTTTTGTGAGTTCTTGAATATGTTTAGGGGGTCAAATTAGAGCTCAAAGAGCAGAAGAATAAAAATAACTAAATAAAAAAAAAAAAAATGCTACTTTATTTCATGCTAGCAAGAACAAACATTGATGTCCCATGCTGTCGGCATGCTAGGATACTGCTGTTCATATGCAGGAGGCATATGAATATAGGGCATATAGGCCTAATAATAATAAGAAGAAAGAAAGAAAGAAAGAAAGAATAATATTCTGATATCTTTTTTTTTTAAGCTAATAAGCTATACATTTTCGGAACGTTCTGCTACATTCCTACGTTGTGGCGAGTGTCCAGCATACCTATGGGCAACTCACTTAGCGTCATGTCACTTCCCAGCCACTTGTAGTGATGGCTCTGCGATACTAATAGCCTCTTCGCCAGCTTCTGGCGCTCGGGCTTAAGAGGCTGGATCCAGTATGCATTTGCGAATGAATTAATGAATGGGCAACTGGCATACTATCACTCACAGTGGCAACATACAGAAGCAGAGAACAAGTATATTGTGAAGATGAATACTGTATTGATAAAATAAAACCAGAAACAAAAGCAATAGCGGTCAACATAAAATTACGGCTACCCAACCAATCTCTCTCCTCCTCCCTGGTCCAGGTGACTGCAAGTGCGTGCCCTTTAACGCTTCCACACACACACGCTCACGTGACCCCACCGTCTCTCTCCTCTGGGGGAGCAGACACACATACATGCGCACACTGTGCCCAAGTTGTGTCTCCTATAAGGCTGACACACTCTGACATACAGTATGCATCTCTGGGATGATTTAATAATGTGAAACGCACTCAAAAGAAACACGGATACCGCGTTTAAAATGAAATATTTGGTTTATTAAAGCTGGGTCCTTGCAAGGCACGCCCACATTGCCCCATGTTGACATATCACCACCAACAAATCCATAACACCAGCAACTTTTTTTTTACATTTGTACCGTTGCCAAATGCTACACCTATCACTGACTAAGAAAATAAAACGAAGTTAGTACAGAGCAGTGGGCGTATGCCGGTGGCGATGAACACAGGGCATGATCGGCAATATGGCGTCTTGAAAATAAGTGATTAAAGATTACTCAAACATGCACGAATCACTCCAAATACAACTTCCAGAGGATAAATGAGAAGGGAGAACAGCTATAACATGTTTAAAAGCTCTGAAAAGATGATTTTGCATAATAGGTGTCCTTTTAAGATGCATCACCTGTACCACACAGAAAGGAGGCAGGGCTTACAGTACCTCACATGTTATACACAGAAAGGAGGCGGTGCATACAGTGCCTCGCATGTAACACACAGAAAAGAGGCGGGGCTTACGTTGTCTCACATTACACACAGAAACGATTCAGGGCTTATGGTGCCTCCCACATTACACACAGAAAGGAGGTGGGGCTTGTAGAGACTATTTTTCAATGAAAACTAACAAACAGAAGTGGTGAGCAAACTTAGAACTAAACATAACTCAAATCATCACCTTTGGGCACCATGGGTATGTGGTTTATGCAGTAAAGTAACTATGTCCAGATCCAGAGATGCATTTACCAAGATTTATTCCAGGTTTTAACAGGCAAACAACAAGCATACATGTTCAGGCATACTTGCTGCCTCTCCTGCTGGCTGGTAAAAACCATAGGCTCACCCAGGTGCACTCTGATCCTGCTGTACCACCCTCTTTTATCCCCTAGGTGCCCCATGGATTATACCAAAAACAAAAAAGGTGCTAAGGGTACACTACTGTTCAAAAGTTTGGGGTCACCCAGACAATTTTGTGTTTTCCATGAAAAGTCACACTTTTATTTACCACCATGTGTTGTAAAATGAATAGAAAATATAGTCAAGACATTGACAAGGTTAGAAATATTTGAAATAATAATTTTTCCCTTCAAACTTTGCTTTCGTCAAAGAATCCTCCATTTGCAGCAATTACAGCATTGCAGACCTTTGGCATTCTAGCTGTTAATTTGTTGAGGTAATCTGGAGAAATTTCACCCCACGCTTCTAGAAGCCCCTCCCACAAGTTGGATTGGCTGGATGGGCACTTCTTGCGTACCATACGGTCAAGCTGCTCCCACAATAGCTCAATGGGGTTTAGATCTGGTGACTGTGCTGGCCACTCCATTACAGATAGAATACCAGCTGCCTGCTTCTTCTCTAAATAGTTCTTGCACAATTTTGAAGTGTGCTTTGGGTCATTGTCCTGCTGTAGGATGAAATTGGCTCCAATCAAGTGCTGTCCACAGGGTATAGCATGGCTCTGCAAAATGGAGTGATAGCCTTCCGTATTCAAAATCCCTTTTACCGTGAACAAATCTCCCACCTTACCAGCACCAAAGCAACCCCAGACCATCACGTTACCCCCACCATGCTTGACAGATGGTGTCAGGAACTCTTCCAGCATCCTTTCAGTTGTTCTGCATCTCACAAATGTTCTTCTGTGTGATCCAAACACCTCAAACATCGATTCATCCGTCCATAACACTTTTTTCCAATCTTCCTCTGTCCAATGTCTGTGTTCTTTTGCCCATATTAATCTTTTTCTTTTATTGGCCAGTTTCAGATATGGCTTTTTCTTTGCCACTCTGCCCTGAAGACCAGCATCCCGGAGTCGCCTCTTCACTGTAGATATTGACACTGGCGTTTTGCGTGTACTATTTAATGAAGCTGCCAGTTGAGGACCTGTGAGGTGTCTATTTCTCAAACTAGAGACTCTAATGTACTTATCTTCTTGCTCAGTTGTGCAGCGGGGCCTCCCACTTCTCTTTCTGCTCTGGTTAGAGCCTGTTTGTGCTGTTCTCTGAAGACAGTAGTACACACCGTTGTAAGAAATCTTCAGTTTCTTGGCAATTTCTCGCATGGAATAGCCTTCATTTCTAAGAACAACAATAGACTGTCGAGTTTCACATGAAAGTTCTCTTTTTCTGGCCATTTTGAGCGTTTAATTGACCCCACAAATGTGATGCTCCAGATACTCAACCTGCTCAAAGGAAGGTCAGTTTTATAGCTTATCTAACCAGCTAAACTGTTTTCAGGTGTGCTAACGTGATTGCACAAGGGTTTTCTAATCATCCATTAGCCTTCTGATGAGATGAGCAAACACATTGTACCATTAGAACACTGGAGTGATAGTTGCTGAAAATGGGCCCCGATACACCTATGTAGATATTGCACCAAAAACCATACATTTACAGGTAGAATAGTCATTTACCACATTAGCAATGTATAGAGTGTATTTGTGATTAGTTTAAAGTTATCTTCACTGAAAAAACTGTGATTTTCTTTAAAAAAATAAGGAAATTTCTAAGTGACCCCAAACATTTGAACGGTACTGTAAATAATATCAAACAAACAAACAAACTAGCAGACGTTCAAGTTCTAGTTCAAGTTCAAAGTTTATTGTCAATTCTTCATACAAAGATCATACAAAGATCATACAAAGAATCAAATGTTTCTCGCTGTCCCATGAGTAATAAATAAATAAATAATAAATGGTAAATAGTGCAAAAATGCAAAGGGCATATAGTGCAAGGCACAAGACTAAGTCCAAGTGTTCTTTGGGGAGTTGTGTTTTTGGGGAGATGCAGATTCCTAGCTTCCTGGCAGCCTGGTGGGGAGAGAGGGGAGAGAGTTCAGCATCCTAACAGCCTGGTGGATGAAGCTGTTAGTGAGTCTGGTGGAGCGGGAACAGAGGCTCCTGTACTTCCTCCTAGAGGGCAGGAGGCTGAACAGATTGTGCGCGGGGTGGCTTGCATCACTCACAATTGTGATTGTGTGGCATTATGCCCCTGGGGGCAAGCTATCAATTGGCGGGCTGAGTTCTCATTGGTCACTTGCGCCAGCCGGTAGTCAATAAAAGCGCCTTGCCTTCTGTTGCTTTCTCTTTGACCTCGCGCATCCGCCTGCCCTGCGGCACGTCACTTCTGTGTTTCCTTGCGCCTCACCGCCGGTAAGAGCAGTTCTCCTTTTCTCTTCAAAATCTTAGCTATATGTCACTGATTGAAAACTCTATTTGTAGCACGGACAGTTGCGCATATGTACGCGGACCCACGCTGCTTGCTACCACGTCAATGGTAAGCTTACACCCTTGGTCATGGCATTCAGGCTTCGCTTAGCATGCTAATTTAGCTTGTATCATCGCTAGGCAACCAGCGTAGCTCCTTAGCCGAGCCTCTCCCTCACTGGAGCTGCATTTCAGCTCAAAGTGGTGAGTAATGCCTGTCTTCTGGTGTGTGAGCTCCCCATTCTAATTTAATAACGAGTCCTCCATTTTATACTCTAGACGCTGCTGTTTTGCTCTGTCCTTTACACTGCTGCTAAAGTATTCACTGATTGTGTTGCCTCTGTTGCCCTGCTGCCAGCTGCTTCACCGGGCACCCCCGGTCCGCTTTGTGGAGGCCTACCACGCCCCTCGCTCTGCCTCGTGGGCCCAGCTACTCTGTTTAAGGGCCATACAGTGGCGCAGTGCAAAATTTGGTTTATATTGTGTCCAAACACTGTCTGTTTTATTTAAAAAAAAATTTTATTTTATGTTTGGTTCTAGGAGCTGTCAGTCAAGCCTCGTGGTGGTGGATTCCCTGGTGGTGGTCACCTTTTGGTTTGAGGTGCATTATTTTCTTCGTTTGCTGTGTGTGTGTGTGTGTGTGTGTGTGTGTGTGTGTGTCTTATTAATTTGGTGCTCCCCCAGTATAATTCCACCCCTTCACGGAATAAATCCCAGCTCCCTAGTTCTTTTTGATTGATGTAAATAACCACTGTCAAAGTCAAGTGAACAGTCTCTGCCTTTCAGTAAAACGGACCTGTGTGCTGTAACTAATTCTCCAGGTGTGACCACTGGAGTGGCATTGTTGGTTTTATAGTGCATTACTTAGGACTTTTAAATATTTGGTAGCTCTATTAACTTATGAAAAATACCCTCCCTCTCGCCACAATTGCTTTGTGAATGAGGCAGGTGGTGTATATGACTTGCAGGCGTGCACACCCTGTGCGTCTGAGAGAGTGGCAGCAAGGTACAGTAGCTCCTGAGATTTTTCTTGAAAACCACTACCTTTTTAAGTTAATCTTGTTTGCACCTTTTTTCACTTTTTATTTTATTTTTATTTACTTTATCCGTCCAATAAAACACTCACCATGGTTTTTGGGCCATGTGGCTCAGCAGTCCAGATGGCTTATTGTGTATTCTAGAGAGCACCTTTTTTCACTCTCCAAGTCCCCAGTGCTGTTTGGAGTTAAGACTGACATTCCTGTGGAACTACGGAGGAGGACATGCAAAGGATGTGAAAGTGAAACAGTGGAGAAGGAAATTCAAGCCTGCAAGTTCTGTCAGTTCTGAAAAAGTAACTAAGGTCACTGGAAAATAAGATGGACAAACTGTGTGTGCTTGTTCGGACCCAGAGGGAGTACGCTGTCAGCAGTATCATGTGCTTCACGGAGACCTGGCTTCATACAACAGTACATCTGTACCAGGCTTTAAGACCAAGACTGTGCATGCGGTAAGAAGAAGGGCGGCGGGATTGCTGTTTTGGTGAATGAGAGGCGGTGTAATCTTGGCCATATTACTGTGAAGCGTATCTGTTTGCCGGACACTGAATTTTTGGCTTTGGGAATGCATCCATATGATTTACCATGGGAATTTACTTACTGTCCTGTTTATTGGAGTTTACATCCCTCCTTCAGTAGATGAAGATGCAGCCTGCGACAGGATACATACTGTGGTCGCCGGGCTGCTGTCAAAACACCCAGAGGCCCTACTACTGTTTTCTGGTGAGTTCAACCATGTTTCCTTGGACAGAGTTTTACCCACACTTCACCAGTGTGGATTGTAAAACTCAAGCCAATAGAACTCTGGACCTACTGTACGCTAATTCTAAGGAGGCATACAGTGCCACTGCCCTACCCCCACTGGGACGATCAGACCACAATCTGGTCCTGTTAATGCCTCAGTACATCCCTGCAGTAAAGAGGCAGTCTGTCACCACTAGGACTGTAAGGAAGTGGAGTCAGGAAGCCAGCAATGCCCTTCAGGACTGCTTTGAGACCACAGACTGGAATTTGCTGTACGGACGGGGCGATAGGTCCAATTTTGATTGCTTTGTATGTCTTGTACATGTGAAGGAATTGACAAATAAAAGGCATTCATTCATTCATTCATTCATTCATTCATTCATATAAGATAAGATAAGATAAGATAAGATAAGATAAGATAAGATAAGATAAGATAGGATAAGATAATCCTTTATTTGTCCCACAATGGGGAAACTGCAGTGTCACAACGCAAGTTACAGAAACAGTAGGAAAATAAGAGCATGCATCAAATCAAGATAAATAATAATAAGTATTTACAATCAACTAAAAAACACAACACTGTAAAGCTAAAAGGCACAGGAACATTGCACAATAAGTGTTTTTGATTCTGAGATGATTGTGTACAGTGCAGTGATGGACAGTGGTGGGTAAATAAATAAGTAGCAGGTAAAGTGACTTTAAATAATATTGCACATTGTTATTATTACTATGGAGATGACACATGGTTGCTATGGGGATGACACATGACTAGCATTGATCATTGTACAGTCTGACAGCAGCAGGAAGGAAAGACCTGCGAAATCTCTCCTTAACACAGCGAGGGTGAATCAGTCTGTCACTGATGCTGCTCTCCAGAGCAGACAGGGCATCCTGCAGGGGGGGACACTCATGGTCCAGCATAGACATGAGTTTAGCCAGGACCCTCTTGTCCCCCACCTGCTGCACCAAGTCCAGAGGACAGCCCAGGACTGAGCTGGACTTCTTGATGATCTTGTCCAGTTTCTTCTTCTCCCTATCTGTGACGCTGCTGCTCCAGCAGACCACACCGTACAGGATGGCTGATGCCACCACAGAGTCATAGAAGGTCCTCAGGAGTGGCCCTCTCACTCCAAAGGACCGCAGTCTCCTCCTCTCCAGTTTATTGTTCAGATGCACACCCAGGTACTTGTAAGAGTCCACTCTCTCAATGTCTCTTCCCTGGATGTTCACTGGTGGGGGGGCAGTAGAGTGGCGTCTGCGGAAGTCCACCACCATCTCCTTGGTCTTCCCCGCGTTGATGAGAAGGTGGTTCCGGTGACACCAGTCCACAAAGTCCTGCGTTACTCCTCTGTACTCCGCGTCGTCATCGTCCGTGATGAGACCGATGATAGCGGAGTCATCAGAGAACTTCTGCAGGACGCAGCTGTCCGTGTTATGTCTGAAGTCTGCAGTGTAGAGTGTGAAGAGGAAGGGCGCGAGGACAGTGCCCTGAGGCGCCCCCACACTGCAGGTCATGAGGTCAGACACACAGTCCTGGGCTCTCACAAACTGGGGCCGGTTTGTGAGGTAGTCCAGGATCCACTCAGCCAGGTCACAGTCCACACCTGCCCACTCCAGCTTGTCCCTCAGGAGCAGCGGCTGGATGGTGTTGAAAGCACTGGAGAAGTTGAAGAACAAGATTCTCACAGTGCTGCCGGGCCTCTCCAGGTGGGACAGTGAGCGGGGTGTGTGCTGGAGGTCTGGCTGAGTTCTTGATGTGGATTCGGGGGCTGGGGGGCTGAGGCAGAGGTGTGAGGAGGTGGCAGTCTGGGCCTTTGTGCAGGAGACAAGGTGAGCCCATGCTGCGGTGCGGGGGGAGGGGTGGGTGATTGATCAAACCTCAGGAAGTGAGAATTCAGATCGTTCACCCACTGTTGGTATCCCTTTGTCTGGACGGGCGGAGGACTGAAGCCAGAGACACTCTTCATACTTCTCCACACCTCCCTGACATTCCGCTGCTGCAGCTGCTGTTCCATCTTCCTCCTGAAGTTGGCCTTAGCCTGTCTGATCTTCTTCCTCAGCTTCCTCTGTATAGTCCTCAGCTCCTCTTTGTTCCCGGACCTGAAAGCTCTCTTCTTCTCCTTCAGCAGAGCTTTGATGTCCGAGTTAATCCACGGCTTGTTGTTTGGAAAACACTGCACCGTCCGAGAGGGTACAGTGTTTTCAAAACAGAAGTTGATGTAGTCCGTAATACAGTCCGTGATAGCATTGATGTCCTCCCCATGAGGCTGGCAGAGCTCTGTCCACACAGTGGTGCTAAAGCAGTCCCTCAGAGCCTCCTCGCTCTCTGCTGTCCACCTCTTCACCACTCGGGGCTCCACAGGCTGCCTGCGCACAAGCGGTTCGTATACAGGCCTCAAATGGATGATGTTGTGGTCTGCTCTTCCCGAGGGGGGGAGGGGTAATGAGATGTAGGCCTCCTTGACGTTGGCAAAGAATAAGTCCAAAGTTTTATTGTCTCTTGTGGGGCAGGTCACATACTGGGTGTATGTTGGCAGGACAGATGAGGGAGATGCATGGTTGAAGTCCCCGGTGGTGAGGAAGAGGGCTTGTGGATGCTGAGTCTGAAGAGAGCTGATGCAGGAGAGCAGAGTGTCACAAGCATTCTCCGCGTTAGCACTGGGAGGAATATACACAGCCAGTGTGATGACATGTGAAAACTCCCGGGGCAGGTAGAATGGCCTCATGCTAACAGCAAACAGTTAAATTTCTCGTTCACAAACAGCGCTAGTCCCCCTCCCTTCTTCTTCCCGCTCTCCTCCGTCCTGTCCGCGCGCAGCAGGTGAAAGTTGTCCACAGTGACGGTAGAGTCCGGGATTAGCGGTGATAGCCACGTCTCCGTAAAAGCAATGATGCTCGCGTCCCTTTACTCCCGCTGGAATCTAACGAGCGCCGCGAGCTCGTCCGTCTTGTTGGTGAGGGAGCGCACGTTCCCCATGACGATGAAGGGGAGAACCGGTCTGCAGCGTCTCTTCTTTTCCCGGAGATTACGTCCCGCGCGGCGTCCACGGCGTGTCGTCCGTAGGATCTCCTCGGGGATGACATGCCTGTCCCGGGGGAACACAACAGCGCTGCGCAGCTCCATCAGCTGATCCTTTGTGTAGACGAGGTGTCGGGGTCCCGTACACATCTTAAGCCGAGACGGGTAAATTATCCCCCAAAAGTGCGGAAAAATGCAGCGTCGAGTGCAGCCCAAGCTTAACAATCAATGTTGAGAAAAATATTTACAAAAGTGGGGAGATTTAAGGGCAAAAAGTTAGAAAAGTTACGAAAAGTGCGGGAGCGCTGTGACGGGCAGCTAGAGCTGCGCCAGCGCCGGAAGTATGTGTAGATACTAAGGTGAATTTTTACATCTTTTTTCTTCTTCTTGATGAACTTGCAGATGGAGCATAGGATGAAGAGCAGAGACAGATAGAGGTTTGAGTTTAGTTTTAGTCCATAGCCGCTTCCAGCAGCAGACAGTGTTTGGTCACTGGCCTCTCTAGCACACTGGTCTTGGTCTTGATCTGCACCGAGCAAACCAGGCCTCTTGAGTCAGAGTTTACTGTCAGGTCTCTGCCCATTTGCCAGCATCCTCTACGGGCAGTGGCATCTGCAACCAGCACAATGTCTCCAGGACAGATGTTTCTTCTCGGTCTTATCCACTTCTGTCTTTCCTGCATGATGGGTAAGTACTCAGAGATCCATCTCTTACAAAATATTTCTGTCATGTATTGCACTCTAAGTACAAGTCTTTGTTTTCAGACAGGTCAGGCGGCATGACAGATTTGCCCTTTAGTGTTAGGATGTGATTTGGTGTGAGGGCTTTTAGATCACCTGGATCATCAGAGACTAGTGTTAGAGATCTGTCATTCAAAATGACGTCTGCTTCACAAAGCACAGTTTGAAGAACTTCATCATCCACAATCTGCTGCTTGAGAACTGAAGTGAGCACATTTCTCACTGAGCAAATCAGCCGCTCCCAGACACCTCCTTGATGTGAAGCTGCAGGTGTATTAAAATGCTACTTTAAGCCAACAAAGTCTTGTTAATTTTATTTTGATTCAAAGCAGCCAGAGTCTCTTTGAGCTCTCTGTTGGCTCCATGACTGCATGACTGTTCAGACATGTGAAAATCATTCCTTATCTTTTGAGTAGGCTCCTGCCCTTTTTAATGTCAATGGGGCCAAAATAGTCTACTCCAATATCAGTGAATGGAGCCTCCACTGTATGCCTCCACTGTGTGCCTCCAATTCTAAGGAGGCATACAGTGCCACTGCCCTGCCCCCACTGGGACGATCAGACCACAATCTGGTCCTGTTAACGCCTCAGTACATCCCTGCAGTAAAGAGGCAGTCTGTCACCACTAGGACTGTAAGGAAGTGGAGTCAGGAAGCCAGCGATGCCCTTCAGGACTGCTTTGAGACCATAGACTGGAATGTGCTCTACCTGCCACATGGGGACAACATTGACAGCATGACAGACTGTATAACGGATTACATCAACTTCTGTGAGGATACAGCCGTCCCCACACGTACTCCACTGTTACCCCAACAACATGCCCTGGATCACCAGCCATCTGAAGGATCTACTTAATAAGAAGAAGCGGGCCTTCAACTCTGGTGATAAGGATGAGGTGAAGAGGGTGCAACAGCAGCTGAAGATCCAGCTCAGACTAGGGCAAGAAGCGTACGGGAAAAGGCTTGAGGCAAAACTCCAGCAAAATAACATCAGGGAAATGTGGCAAGGCATGAAGGCCATTACTGGCTTCAGCCCTCGATCTAAGCTGCAGGACAATAGCCCAGACAGATCAAACCTGCTCAATCTGCATTTTAATTGTTTCTCATCCCCTGGCATCCCCATCTCTACACCTCCCAGACGCCCAATTCACACCTCACCACAGAGCACTCAGACAACTATTCATCAGCCTTCATTCATCACCTTTGCTCCCACACCTGCTCCCACCCCCACGGAGGAACCCAGCTCCTTATGTTTGTCACCTGCGCAGGTAAAAAGGCAGTTGGAGAAAATTCATCATAACAAGTCTCCTGGAACAGACCAAGTCAACCCCCACGTGCTGAGGACATGTGCAGCTCAGCTCACTGGGATTCTGCACTTTCTCTACACACTGATCCTGAAGCTTGAGAGGATACCGGTACTATGGAAGACCTCCTGCATTGTGCCTGTGCTCAAGAAGCCTATTCCATCTGGACTTAATGACTTCAGACCAGTGGCTTTGACATCTCATGTCATGAAAGTGTTTGAGAGACTTGTTCTGGTTCAGCTCAGACCCCTGGTGGCACCATCCCTGGATCCTCTACAGTTTGCCTATCAGTCCCACAATAGTGTGGATGATGCTGTAATCTATCTTTTGCAGCGGGCTCACTCTCACCTGGATAGTGTTAAGGGCTCTGTGAGGATATTGTTCTTCGATTTCTCCAGTGCCTTTAACACTATCCAGCCCTTTCTGATGAGTGAGAAGCTGCTCAGGATGGGTGTCAGCTCCTCCATTGTCTCCTGGATTAATGACTACCTGTCAGGCAGGCCTCAGTACGTGCGACTGGGGACCACCCTGTCTGACACGGTGGTCAGTAATGTAGGAGCTCCCCAGGGTACAGTCCTGTCTCCGTTCCTGTTCACTCTGTACACCTCTGATTTCCAGTACAGTTCCGGGTCCTGCCATCTGCAGAAGTTCTCTGATGACTCTGCAGTGGTCGGGTGTATCAGGGATGGACAGGAGCTGGAGTACAGGACACTGATTACAAACTTTGTGGAGTGGTCCCAGGCAAACCATCTGCTCCTGAACGCTGACAAGACCAAGGAACTGGTGATTGACTTCAGGAGAAAGAGGACACCTGTGGAGCCCATTACCATCCAGGGCCAGGACGTGGAAATAGTGGACTGCTACAAGTACCTTGGCGTACAGGTGAATAACAGACTTGACTGGAGGGACAACTGTAATGCTGTCTACAAGAAGAGCATGAGCAGACTCTACTTCCTGAGAAAGCTCAGGTCCTTCAATGTGTGTAGCAAGTTACTGGAGATCTTCTACCAGTCTGTGGTGGCCAGCGCACTGTACTTCGCTGTGGTCTGCTGGGGGAGCAGCACCAGTAAAAGAGACATTGGGCGGATTGACAAACTGATCCGTAAAGCGGGTTACGTGATCGGCTGTGAACTGGAGACATTTGTCACAGTGAGGGACAGGAGGACACTGGACAAACTGCTCTTCATCATGGACACTCCTGCTCACCCACTGCACCAGACTATAGAGGGACAGAGGAGATAATACTCCCTACAACTGTATAACAACTCACCCACTGCACCAGACTATAGAGGGACAGAGGAGCTCATTCTCCAATAGGCTCCTACAGCTCCGCTCAAACAGTGAAAGATTCAGGACTACATTCATACCATACGCCATACAGTTGTACAACAACTCACCCTTATGTAACAGATAATACTCCCTACAACTGTACTACAAGTTAATCCCAAGTAACGGATAACCTCATGCCCTGTCAATCAGCATAGTATTTGCACTGTCGTTCTTGTCTCTTGTATATAGCTGTGACTATATAGTTTATTACTTTATTACTTATATTTTTATTTTATTTTGACTTGTACATATACATTTTTATTATTATGTCTCATTTGACACCTGTCTCTTACTCTTTTTGCTATACCATCTATTTTTTTTACTCTCTGTTATTATATTATATTGTATTATATTGTGATGTGTGAACTACTGTATCCAAATAATTTCCCTTGTGGATCAATAAAGTTTGTCTAAGTCTAAGTCTAAGTTGTCTGGCATTATTCTCTCCAAATGCAAATCACTTATACTTAGACTTAGACTTAGACAAACTTTATTGATCCACAAGGGAAATTATTTGGATACAGTAGCTCACTCATCACAATATAATGTAATAACAGAGAGTAACAAAAATAGATGGTATAGCAAAAAGAGTAAGAGACATGTGTCAAATGAGACATAATTATAAAAATAAATGTATATGTACAAGTCAAAATAAAATAGAAAAATAAGTAATAAACTATAAAATAAACTATATAATCACAGCTATATACAAGAGACAAGAACTACAGTGCAAATAATATGCTGGTTGACAGGGCATAGGTTATCTGTTACTTGATATTAAGTTGTTGTACAGTTGTAGGGCGTATTATCTGTTACATAAGGGTGAGTTGTTGTACAACTGAATGGCGTATGGTATGAATGTAGTCCTGAATCTCTCACTGTTTGAGCGGAGCTGTAGGAGCCTATTGGAGAATGAGCTCCTCTGTCCTTCTATAGTCTGGTGCAGTGGGTGAGCAGGAGTGTCCATGATGGAGAGCAGTTTGTCCAGTGACCTCCTGTCCCTCACTGTGACAAATGTCTCCACCTCACAGCCGATCACGTAACCCAATGTCCCTTTTACTGGTGCTGCTCCCCCAGCAGACCACAGCAAAGTACAGGGCACTGGCCACCACAAACTGGTAGAAGATCTCCAGTAACTTGCTGCACACATTGAAAGACCTGAGCTTTCTCAGGAAGCGTCTTTTCATGCTCTTCTTGTAGACAACATTACAGTTGCCCCTCCAGTCCACCTTGTTGTTCACATGGACGCCAAGGTACTTGTAATAGTCCACTATTTCCACGTCATGGCCCTGGATGGCAATGGGCTCCACTGGTGTTCTCTTTCTCCTGAAGTCAATCACCAGTTCCTTGGTCTTGTCAGCGTTCAGGAGCAGATGGTTTGCCTGGGACACCCTACCACTGCAGAGTCATCAGAGAACTTCTGCAGATGGCAGGACCCAGAGCTGTACTGGAAATCAGAGGTGTACAAAGCAAATAGGAACGGAGACAGGACTGTGCCCTGGGGGCTCCTACATTACGGACCACAGTGTCAAACAGGGTGGTCCCCAGTCGCACGTACTGAGGCCTGCCTGACAGGTAGTCAGTAATCCAGGAGACAATGGAGGAGCTGACACTCATCCTGAGCAGCTTCTCATTCATCAGAAAGGGCTGGATTGTGTTAAAGGCACTGGAGAAATCAAAGAACAATATCCTTACAAAACCCCCAACACTATCCAGGTGAGAGTGAGCCCGCTGCAAAAGTTAGATTAAAACATCATCCACACTAATGTGGGACTGATAGGCAAACTGTAGAGGATCCAGGGATGGTGCCACCAGGGGTCTGAGCTGAGCCAGAACAAGTCTCTCAAACACTTTCATTACATGAGATGTCCAAGCAACTGGTCTGAAGTCATTAAGTCCAGATGGAATAGGCTTCTTGGGCACAGGCACAATGCAGGAGGTCTTCCATAGCACCGGTATCCTCTCAAGCTTCAGGCTCAGTGTGTAGAGAAAGTGCAGGATCTCAGTGAGCTGTGCTGCACATGTCCTCAGCACACGGGGGTTGACTTGGTCCGGTGCAGGAGAGTTGTTTTGGTGAACTTTCTTCAACTGCCTTTTCACCTGCGCAGATGACAAAGACACTGATCCGGGTTCCTCCGTGGGGGTGAGAGTAGGTGAGGGAGCAAAGGTGATGGGCTGATGAATGGTTGTCTGAGTGGTCTGTGGTGAGGTGTGGATTGGGCGTCTGGGAGGTGTAGAGATGGAAGTGCCAGGGGATGAGAAACGATTAAAATTAAAATTGAGTAGGTTTGATCTGTCTACTGTATGCCTCCTTAGAATTGGCATACAGTAAGTAAAGAGTTCTATTGTCCCGAGTTTCACAACCCACATACTGGTGAAGTGTGGGTAAAATACTGTCCAAGGAAACATGATTGAAGTCTCCAGAAATTAGTAACAAAGCCTTCGGGTGTTTAGACTGCAGTCCAGCTACCACAGTGTGTATCCTGTCACAGGCTGCCTCTTCATCCGAGGGATGTATACTCCGATGAACAGGACAGAAGTAAATTCCCATGGTAAATAATCAGCCATTTTTTGTTCCATCAACTTTCCTCTGTTTCTTCTGCAGGTGACACATTCAGACAGGACTTTTCTGGCAGCAGAATTTGCACTGATTAGCCAGTAGCTTTGACGCAGCCTGGATGTGGTTCCTTCCTGCGTGGCCAAGCTGATGGTGACTACAGGGCAGGAGTAATGTTGACACATGCATTTCTTTACTCAGGATGGCAGGGTGCTTAGTCTCCAGTGGCAGAGCTGCTTTGTTGAGACGACTGCCCACTGAGCACTCCATTGTCCAGTACTGGAGTGGGAGCCACTTGTACAGGCTGGAGCCTGTACAGATGGTTTCTTTAGAGATGTTCTTGTTTGCTCTGAGTTGACAGATTTCAGTTTTGAATTTGTCATGTTGCTCAAATTGAATGATGGCCTGCTCTGCTTTAGCCACATTTTGTTTCAACTTCACCTAGGATGAAGAGTAGGCGAGGAGGAAACTGGGGGGACTGTTCTGTTCTTCTCTCCAACAGCACTGACTGTTACATCTTTCTTCACTTCAGGAACATCAGCAGGAATAGGATCATAGTGTACATCCAGCTTTGGCCATTTGTCTTTAGGCTCTAACAGAAACTGAGGCCCACTGATCCATTTGCTGTGCTCCATGAAGTCTTCAGCTCTCATTCCTCATGAAGCCTCGTCCGCTGGGTTTTCTTTAGTGCTCACATACCTCCACTGATCAACATAAGTATGTTCTCTGTTTGCAACAAAGGTGTGAAATCTCTTTGTTTCATTGCTGATGCATTTCAAGACTGTTGTGCTAAAACTGTCCAAAAACAGGTTTCTCCAGCTTAAGATATATCTCTCTTTGTAGCATTTGATCAATATGAACAGCGAGGATAGCAGCTGTGAGCTCCAAACGAGGGATGGTGGTCTGGTTGAGAGGAGCAACTCTGGAATGAATGAGAGGTGGACATTATGGTCACTTTGGAGTCTGACATACTGTATGACATTGTGTCGTATCCTACCTGGCTAGCATCAGAGAAATGGTGGCCCTGCATTGTAACAGGACTGAGGTCTTTAGACTTAATGCAACGATCCAGTCTGAACTTTACTATTCTCTTTAGGTCTTGCAGCCAGTTAAACCACTGTGTAGAAAAGTGGGGGTGCACAGCATCCTCCATCCGCGCACAGTACTGCACGGCTATTGCCGAGCCATTTTGAAAGTTTGAATCTGCCTTTACTGCAGAGAGCTGTCAAATCTTGCACCATTTTTATTGCTTCTCCTTCTGTAGGCAGAGATTTTAGACAGTCGTCTACATAAAAATTATGTTTTACTGTGGCAACTTCAGGTGGAAAGTGAGGTGCACTGTCATGGAAGTGGGAAAGGACGCTGGGCTTGCAGTGTCTCACATGTTACAACCAGAAAGGAGGCGGTGCTTACGGTGCCTCAAGTGTTACACACAGAAAGGAAGAGGGGCTTATGGGAAATCACACAGAAAGGAGGAAGGACTTACAGTACTTCACATGTTACACACAGAAAGGAGGCGGGGGTTAAGGTGTCTCATGATACACAGAGAAAGGAGGCACAACTGAGGGTGCGCCACATTACACACAGAAATGTCTCAGACATAAAAAAAAAAAAGGCTAACAGTGCCTCACATTACACACAGTAAAGAGGGTGTCTCACACTATGTCCTACACAGAAAGGAGGCTTATGGTACCTCTCAAGTTACAACAGAAAGGCGCTATAACACAGTGCGTCCTGTGTTACAGACAGAAAGGAACCAGGGCTTATGGTGCTTTGCGTGTTATTGATAGAAAAGAGGCGGGGCTTATGGTAAATCATACAATGTCCCACACAGACAGGAGGCGGGGCTTACCGTGTCTCACACATTACACAAAGAAAAGGCGCCCCCTACTATAGACATGAAATGTCAACATTATTGGATTTGTACAAAAGTTGTGGATTAAATTCTATGTATGACAAGAAGCAAAAACCTCCTAAAAAAAAAAAAAAAAAAATTTAACATAATCAAATCGAAGCACATGCTTTGTCTGATTGTGCTGAAATTTGAATCACTTACACACTGCATGACCTTGATTCCTTGATATGTCTTAGACTTTATTGATCCACAAAGGGAAACCATTTCACAATATATTATAATAACAAAGAGTAAAAAACATAAATGGTCATACTAAACAAAAACTAAATAAAACAAGCCCGGGATAGTTATATTTAGTAGTTTAGTTGAGTTTGGGAAATGAACAGATATGAAATGAAATTAAGGTGAGTATACAGGGAGAAAGACCCTCTTTGTCACAGTCACATATATCAGGCCATTAGCTCGTGTCTCACTTGTGATATATACAGTGGAACTTAGTAGCTTAAAATGCCATAGAAACTTTCATATTATTATAACTGCGCACAAGAAATAGACCTAAGCAAATTACAATAGGCTTCAATCTGCTGCTAAGGGATCATGCTAGCTCTTTCAAGCATAAAAAAAGCGCCAATTAATGATAACTTAACCATAACCAAAAGATAAATGCACATTTTGTTAGACTAGTCATGTTTACCTGTGCGTATAGACCTAAATAGGCTAGGCTAACAAGTACAGAATGTTTAAGCAATTTACATACAGGTATGAATAAATCCAGAAATATTGCCTTAACTAATGCTCACAATGCACATATTTGCACAGTTTTTCAGCTTTACTGAAAAATTTATAGAATCAATAGATAAATATCTAAAAACCTTAGTTTAGTGTTAAGGTTATGAGGCTTCTTCGTTCACAAACTGAAGGACTGCAAACATGGTGTTGATTTGTATTCAAGGATATGGTACAGCTGATCAGACTGCAGTTTTATATAAATGTTAAACAATTTAGAATTCCAAACACTGAATTAACAATGCATTTTTACATGTGAATAATATACATTTAAGTGTTAGATTTGTAACAACGTATTGATTAATGGGCGTAAAACCCACAATGCAATGTGGAGAATATTGACGGAGCAATAAACTTATCAGAGTAAACGAAATAATGGTTGAAACTCTTGGTTTCTTTATGCCATTTACCATTCATGTAAAATGCCTCATTCAAAATATGTGGGAGAAAGGAATCTCATGAGACAAACATTTCCCTGAGGACTTACTTATAAAATGACATTAGCAGTGCTTAGAAATCTCTTGTTTGAATTCAATCTCAATATCTTGTCCTCATTATGCTGTAAAAAAATGTATTTACGGATGGAAGTGAAAAGGCATACTGCATCAAAGCTTTTCTGAAATGTACAAAATGAAATGGGCAAAGCACAACCAGTCTTTTTTATTTTAGCTTCTAGCAATAAGTAAACAAGGAAGGGAGAACTTTCAATATCTTACATCTGAATCATTGTATCACTTTAAAAACAAAAACTTGCTTCCTTTATTTATTTATTGATTCATAAGGCAAGCAAATATGAAATGCAGGCTTAGAGCATGTATTATTTCATTGTTCATTATTTGTTTTACATGACTAGGGCATTGGTACTGTGCAGAGTGTGACAACAGTAGCAGGAGTGCTTCCTGGGGGCTCACCATACTGGGATATTGCTGCAGGCAACAGCCAGAGACAGGTGCAGGTGGGTGTGAAATTTGTGGTTGATCTGCTACTATAGCTGTGGCATTGCCTTTTTGTTCTCCAAGGTTGTCAGCAGAACGCTCTGGGCACTGCATGGTGTGGACACCCACTAAAGTATGACAAGCTGATCCATCTTCCCACAGTGCAGGTTGAGAGGCAGCATATAGCCAGGGGTGTAGCACCAAATTTTGAGCCCTGAGTACAAATCATCATGATTGGCCCTCACTACAAGTTGTTTAATATAAAATGCAAATTACAGACTTTGTGAGGGCCCTGTCCCTGAATTGGGCCCTGGGTAAACAGTAGACCCCAAGTCTTACGCTTTTATAGCATATTATTGTGGTGCCTTTTCTAAACTTTAAAAGACACTTTAGTCTAAATAGTCCTCAGAATAGTAAGAATTTCCAACAATGAAAGTTTAGCTGCAGCATAGCCTCATGTGTAGTCCAAAAAGGTCAAACATTGTCCAGCATCCTCTCCATCTGCAACATACCAAGAAATGATAAAGATGTCAGTATACCTTCTACCTAATCACACACAAATACATAGAGCAAAAGTAATGAAAATTCCTTATAATTAAAATATAGATTAATGATTCTAAAAATCATGCAAGATGCATCCAGGTGTCCAAAATTACATGAATCAGTACTTTGGTAACATCTGGTTTTCAGCCACTTCAGCTGCAGTGATCAGTGAGCTGAAGAGCAGCTGAAGATGTGACATTTTTATGCTGCTAGCTGCAAGCCATCTGCAGAACTGTTACCGTTTTTGGTGGCGATGTGTCACCTACAGTGGCATGAAAAAGTATCTGAAGCTTTTGGAATTTCTCACATTTCTGCATTAAATCACCATCAAATGTGATCTGATCTTTGTCAAAATGACAGATGAAAAAACAGTGCCTACTTTAACTAAAACCACCCAAACATTTATAGGTTTTCATGTTTTAATGAGGATAACATGCAAACAATGACAGACGGGGGAGGAATAAGTAACTGAACCATCACATTTAATATCTGGTTGCCCCCCCTTTGGCAGCAATAACTTCAACCAGACGCTTCCTGTAGTTGCAGATCCGTCTGGCACATCGATCAGGATCAATCTTGGACCATTGCTCTTTACAAAACTGCTGCAGTTCAGTCAGATTCCTGGGATGTCTGGCATGAATCGCTGTCTTGAGGTCATGCCACAGTATCTCAATGGGGTTCAAGTCAGGACTTTGACTTGGCCACTCCAGAACGTGTATTTTGTTCTTCTGAAACCATTCTGAAGTTGATTTACTTCTGTGTTTTGGATCATTGTCCTGTTGCAGCATCCATCCTCTTTTTAGCTTCAACTGTCTGACAGACGGCCTCAGCTTTTCCTGGAAAACATCCTGATAAACTTTTGAATTCATTTTTCCATTAATGACTGCAAGTTGTCCAGGGCCTGAGGCAGCAAAACAGCCCCAAACCATGATGCTCCCTCTACCATGCTTCATGGTGGGCATGAGGTGTTGATGTCGGTGAGCTGTTCCATTTTTCCTCCACACATGATGCTGTGTGTTCCTCCCAAACAATTCAACTTTAGTTTCATCAGTCCATAAAATATTTTGCCAGAAGTTCTGTGGAGTGTCCAAGTGCCTTTTTGCGAACATTAAACGTGCAGCAATGTTTTTTTAGACAGCAGTGGCTTCCTCCGTGGAGTCCTCCCATGAACACCATTCTTGGCCAGTGTTTTACATATAGTCGATGTATGCACAGAGATATTGGACTGTGCTAGTGATTTCTGTAAGTCTTTAGCAGACACTCTAGGGTTCTTTTTTTACCTCTCTGAGTATTCTGCGCTGAACTCTTGGCGTCATTTTTGGTGGACAGCCAGTCCTTTGGAGAGAAGCAACAGTGCCAAACTCTCTCCATTTGTAGACAATTTCTCTAACTGCGGATTGATGAACATCCAGACTTTTAGAGATGGTTTTGTCACCTTTCCCAGCTTTATACAAATCAACAATTCTTGATCGCAGGTCTTCACAGAGCTCTTTTGAGCAAACCATGGTGCACATCAGACAATGCTTCTTATCAAGACACAGTTCTTACCAGGTGTGTGTTTTATAGTGGGCAGTGCAGCTTCAATTCAATTCAATACAATTCAATTTATTTTTGTATAGCCCAAAATCACAACAAGAGTTATCTCGGCGGACTTCACAAAATTGTTGATTAATAAAGCAGAAGCTTTAACCCACTCCTCAGTGATTGGACACACCCCTGACTTAAATTGTTTGGTAAAAATTTGTATTAATTGCTCTCAAAGTCTCCTTAGGCAGAAGGTTCAGTTACTTATTCCTCCCCCTTCTGTCATTGTTTGCATGTTATCCTCATTAAAAATATGAAAACCTATAAATGTTTGGGTGGTTTTAGTTAAAGCAGACACTGTTTTTTCATCTGTTTCATTTTGACAAAGATCAGATCACATTTGATGGTGATTTTATGCAGAAATGTGAGAAATTCCAAAAGGTTCAGATACCGTTTTATAAATAAATTACTATTTGAAATAAAGGCCGAGACTGTTGTATGTGCAATATTCTTAAAGCCATCTGTCCCAATAAAATCAATAAAATCAGTCAGACCAATGATAAAATAATCTGGAATCTACCACAGAAGACAAATTCATGGACAAATCCATGCAAACTGGCATTAATATATAACAATTATACAGCTGCACTGCAGTAGAAATAGGATGAAGTTAATAGACAGGTAATGAACTTTGGTGAGTGGACTCACACACACTCATAGTGCTGCAGTTAAACAGAGTTTTGGAGTTCTACTCAGTCACAGATATTGATCCTTTATTCCATACTGAAATTATATTTTATATTATTTTATGTGGCCTTTGATATTCCTCATATTTCCTGCTTTTGCCTATACTGTTACAACCCTGTGTAAAGGTTTGACAGCTGAGTGAGTTATAGGTGTTAAATCAAAGTGTTATTTTTGAACAGGGCACCCTGTGGTGTGACAAAAGATATCACAACACAGGACATGTTCAAATATTTAAAAGTAAATTAGTTCCACACAAAAGGATTTAATACTGTCTTTCTTATGAGACTTCCAGAGAATGACAGCATGATTTCCTCCCAAGGTTTTTTTTTTTTGTTTAAAAAGTCTTTTTCTGTTAACCCTGTAGATGAAAATAGAAGTTTTAACAAGAATTAGGAACACAATTTGTAAGAAGATGACACTGAGAAAAGCCACAGTGATCAAGGCTACACTCTGGAGCTAATATTACATCAAGAAGGCATGGAAACACCAGAGCATACTCTCCAGAATCTCCTAAATGAGCTCCATGATTTCAGTAGAGATAATAAGCAATAATGAGCAATACTTCAACATTAAAAGCAAACTGAAAAAAGATGAAAGAATGGATGATGCAGAAGAAAGGATAGATGAAAGTGCGACAAGTATCCACGCCAATCAAGAGCTAGCCTGCAAGCCCAGCTGATGGATCAAGAGGGCTGAGGGACAACCTTTGCATTTACAGAATACCAGAAGGCAAGGAGGGATCCTGGTGACATTTTTGGACAATTTGCAGGGGTACTTGACTTTCCTGAAAGAGCACACCAAGGCCTGCTTGCCAAACCGAACTGCAGCAGTCAAGTTATATAAATGAAGAAAGTGTGCTTTTTTGTTGATTATGATTCTTCTTCTACTGAGGTGCTTAGGAGACTCGATGCGATTTTAAAACTGTATTAGCCTCCCCATATTCAATAAGTTTCAGACCCCATATCCACCCAAAAAAGATAACGAGGTAGCCTCGTTATCTATTGGCTAATGTTTATATGGCCCCACCACATCCACAGCTGATGGATTTTCATTCCCTTTTTTTATGGTCATCATAATTACAAGGCTGCTGCATCTCTACAATGCCATCATTGACAATTTGAAACAAAAAAAAAAATTCCATACAATCTTTAAATTATTATTATATTTGTATTTTGCCAGTGCCACTAAGATGTGCCACACCACAAGACCAAATTGATTATAAGGATAATGATCCAAAACATATTTAAAGATCTACTCAATATGGCTTACTGTGGTCTTGGCCTCCTCATCACAGTTCCATGACCTAAATCCAATGAAACCTAAAGGAACTGTATGTAATATTTTGATTTTCGATTTAATAAATTTGACACATCTGTGTCGACAGATATGAGGTAAACATGTTCAAATCAGATATAGCTTTACTGATAACTGCAATGCTGATTTATTACAAATGTCCCATTTATTTGTTATAATTTTGTGTTTTGATTCTCAAAACTTATCTAATCAGAAAGCAGAATGAGTCTTCTGAGTTTGAGAGTTTCTCATTTGGGTGGCCAGTTTCACTGCTGAATTAAATCTCTCTCTTATTTGAATGGTCACTACTTAAATCCCAGCACCTACAGCCAATCATGAATAAGTGCTAGTGCAGCATCTGCAGTTCTTTTGTTGTTTTGCTGTCGTTTTTGTTTTTTAACAGTAAAAGCACGTGCTAGAATGTCCTTTAAAGGTCCTATATTATGCAAAATTGACCCTTTATAGTCTGTCTACATCTCCAAAGCTCAAAATGCTCTGTTCCACCTTGTTCCTACTTTTAAACTTTTGTTTAGTAGAGACTGGAAATTCCAGGGCTGAAATCATACAAATGATTCTAGTGAAGATGTATGGAGTTTAAAAACACAGTGAAACATGACATCACAAGGTGGAATAGTGCGTTTTCCGTTTGAGAGAAGAACTTAACTTTCTGTGTGGAGTTTGCATGTTTCCTCCCTGTGTCTGGATGGGTTTCCTCCGGGTACTCCGGTTTCCCCCCATCAACCAAAAAACATGCAACACCCCTATGAACAGTATACCATCAAGGACCGTCAAGGAATTCCTCCCTCCTGTGGGCTCACCACCTGCACAGGGGTTCATAGGGGTCTGGGTCTGGTGCACAGAGTAATGGGCAGTGTACTGCCCCCGCGACCCAGCCGGATTAAGTGGGAGAAAATGGATGGATGGATGGACAACACTGTAACTTGGATTAAGAAATAGCGTAATAAGAGAAGTGTTCATCAGTATGGACATAATAGAAAACAATTTATGAAGGTTCTGTGTTGAAGAATGGTCTCAAACTCTTTTTATCAAAAACCTGAATATTTCCTGTCAAGTTGCATGTTGACACCCTGGTCTTCTAAAATGCTGTATCCTCTGGTTCACTGTTATCATGAAAAGCCTTCAGAGTAAGTTCAACATGCTCAGGGTTTGTGACTATAAAGCTAAACGCTGGCTTCCTGCCCTCAAACAAATCAGTTCTTCAGCCCATGAGTAAACTGCAGGTGAGTTAAGCTACAAATCCAAAAACGTTATTTTTGTCCTCTTTTTAAATTAACAAATACAATAAGTTAGTCCATATATTTACCCTGTTGATAAGTTTGGGCTGCTAGCTGCAAGTCAGAATGGTCACCAGTCTTTGTGACATGTTAAATCTGTGAGACTCACCAGAACAGAACAAAAAAAAAAAAAAAAAAAAAAAAAGCAGAGGAGGAAAATCTAAAAGAAGCTATATCAGACAACAACTTAAGGCATAGCTGCTGCTGTCCCACAATGACTGCTCTTTCTGCCATCATTTAAAAGTGCTCAAACAGATGCTCTGAGGCAAAGCAGTGCTAGGAATGTCCCAAGTGTGTGCTGCTGTGTGAGTCTGTATGTGTGCGGTTAGAGCTCGCGTGCCTTCTCTCTGCCCTCTGCCCTTCATGGCGCCAGCTCCACTTCCCCTCAGCTCCAAACATCTGGTGTCTGGGACACACACGCTGAGTGCTGAACAAGGAAACAGCCTTAAGCTGCTGCTCTCCATACCATTTTTATAAACATGTAAAATGCCATAAGTCTACAATTAGTATTACATTATTAGTACAGACTAAGAGAGTTAATAGATTTGCAACTGATTTTAACACAGATGTCTCTCTGCACTCATTTTAGTATCTACACATAGCATTATGATATAACTATTTAAAAGTATTTACATTTTCACATCACAAACAGGTGTCAATCTTCTTCACATTCTAAGTCTTCTTCCCCCACCCGATACTGTATGTCCTTTGTCCCCTTTCCTCTGCCCCCCTGTTCTCTCTCTCCACCAAAATCCGGGGCCTTACTGATACCTTAAGAGAACCTTACTACCGCTCAGTGACTACATTCTCATACTGCTATTGAGACTTGAGCTGTGACACAGGGACCCTTGTTCTTAATAGTGAGATGAGGAGAGTGAGGACTGAACCTTTTTCTTCTTGCTGCGGCCCTCGGCCTGCAGGGTGCGGGTGCACAGTTCCACACAATGGGAGAAGCTGCGCTTGTTCTGCTCTGAGCTGTAGTCCAGCTCGGCCAGCTGAGCCAAGGACAAGATGTAGTTACAGGCGATGCGGAGAATGGCCAGCTTGGACAGCTTCTGGCCATAGGAGTAACATGGCACCTGTCAACACAGCACTCAGCTTTATTACTCCAATACTTTCAAATAGATGATATACAGTTGGTAAAATTGGTTTAGGGCATGTTTACATTTTCTCTGTATATATTTGTGAAGGTGCTTTGACATTCAATTTTGACAAATATTGGTAACAACTACGTAATCCACACATACAAGAAATGGATGTCCATAAATGTTTTTATGTGCAATCAATGTAAAATGACCAATGGAAAACATGTGAATAAATTAAGAACGTGAGGTGTAAAACAGCTGTGAAAAGCCAATCCTAAATCCTAAAGCTATCTGCATTACATAACATACAAGAGAGACAGAAGGATATTGTTTCAATGAGCCTGTCAAGACTATATTTTGAAATAATTTCACCATTGATTCGGTGGTTGGTAAACCACCGAACCAACGCACGCAATACGCCCACAAATTGCACAAGCTATTTTCAGCTTATCATCACAGTTTAGCGCTTGGAATGATAACTGAGACCATTACTGACGAAGTTTAGTGATGCAACATCATAATGTGTGGCTGTTCACAAAAACAGAAACATTCTAAAGAAGAATCAGGCTAGACTGGCCCAAGCAATGCCCAGAACTGAATCCAATTGATCCTTTGCAGCTGATGTCATCAACATTCCCTGGGGGTGTGAAGCCTACTGTAGGCACTGCTCTGCCTAAAACTGTTTCTAAAATTAGACTGACTAGACTCAATTTAATCTGAGCTTTATTTTAACACAATTTGACCAGAAAGAACTGACTGAAGGTGGAAATTAGTACCGGTAATTTTGCTATAACCTAGGCACAAACATATTGCCTCTTTGCGTGGGTCAATGCTTTTATGTGTATTGGCCCTGATAAATAAACTTAACTAACCCTAGCTGCAACTACAACAGGTGAGCTGATTTGTGCTGTTAAACAAGTCCCTCTCAAATAACATTACAGTCACAAGATGTATGTAAAATCCCTCAGTCGTCTAGGTAGAATCCATGGCAAAAAAAGGAGAAAATTTAATTTGTCAACTGGACATAGTTTATTTGGTTGAATACGTTTCGCAGCTCATCCAAGCTGCTTCCTCAGTTCTGGTCAGATGCTGGCGGACACTGCTTTATATCTGCTTGAAGGGAGGAGCTTAATTACAATGGAAATTACTCTGAGACAACACATATTTAAATACAGTTTCAGTTGGTCAGGTGAAACTGTTAACAACTCCATATTGTATCACCTGACCAACTGAAACTGTATTTAAATATGTGTTGTCTCAGAGTAATTTCCATTGTAATTAAGCTCCTCCCTTCAAGCAGATATAAAGCAGTGTCCGCCAGCATCTGACCAGAACTGAGGAAGCAGCTTGGATGAGCTGCGAAACGTATTCAACCAAATAAACTATGTCCAGTTGACAAATTAAATTTTCTCCTTTTTTTGCCATTACAGTCACAAGTTAGCTAGCATTAGCCATCAGTTTTTCAGATACTCACGCTCGCTTTTTTGCTGAAAATCATGGTCCATGTATGCTCGTGTTGATCACACACTTCTGAAAATAATGTTTAAATCCATTTTGTATGTTTTCTTGAGTTTTCAGATAATGTAAACATTTTTGACAGTGTTTGCTAATGTGTGCATTGGGTCACCATGGTAACAGATGAACATGCTTCTATAGAGATACATGGAGAACACCCCCAGTGTGATGTCAAAGTAGCAATAGGAGAACTATGGAAACCAGAGGCCTACAAGTGAAATCTTTTGTATGAAAGAATAGAGCGAAATTCACATCAGACCATTTCTTATTTTATATCTCTTGTGTAACGATGACTCCAATTATGCCATTTCACATTGTCACATTTGGGCCTCTAACATTAGATTTCTTTAAGTGTGGACAACTCCAGTTCTGGAGAAAATGGAATGTCTGTAGCACCTTTAGAAATATAATTGATTACCAACATGTCTAATACCAGTTTTTGCTGTATAGTAAATGAGAAAGTAGAGTCCCACCTGTTTTCTGAGAGCCTCGAAGGCAGCGCTAATGGTGTGTACACGGGTGCGCTCCCTGGCATTGGCCAGCAGCCTTCTGGTCTGCTGGATGGCCTTCACTTCTGGACCATGGTTGCCTGCTTCTGAGCAAGGCCTCAACCTCTGACACTCCTGCCAAAGTAACAACATACAGTGTCCTGTTTAGCATGCACTCTAGTACTATGAGATATCTGTACATACATTTGGCAAGTGTCTAACAAGTTTCAATCAGCTTCTTGGGTTCTTTTTTAAGACAATACAGTAACGTGTATTTACCTTGTTGACATGTTTCGGCTAGCTGCGAGCCATCTTCAGAACTGTCACCGGTGTTGGTGGTGACGTGTCGTATATCAGCTGTTGTTACTTCCTGTGGGCGTGGTCAGCCTGATTGACCTGGCAGGTCGCTCAGACTGACCACGCCTCCCGTCGCCTGGTGGTCTCTGGAGGAGGGTGTCCCAGGTGTGTGAAAGGAGGAACGCTCCATTATCATGGTTAATGCTGTCCGTGCCTCGTTTCCTGATTTCAATGGCCTCCCTGATCCAGCGTTTGAACTTGTTGTTTTCTGATCCAATGACCCATGCCCCGTCCCAATCCATAATGTGGTTATTTATTTTACAGTGGTCTGATATGGCGGATTTTAGGTTTTCCTGCAGTGCTTTGTCTTTTTGTGTTCTGGTGAGTCTCCCTAATGTTTCCTTTTCACATTCCTTTTGGTGTTCCTTTTTTCGGATGTGGAAAGCCCGGCCTGTTTCCCCTGTGTATGATTTATTGCATGATTTGCATTGAATTTCGTAGATGGCATTGCATTTTTGTTCTTGTGGGATTTTATCTTTGGGGTGTACTAGCTGTTGGCGGAGTTTTGTGTATGGTTTGACTACAGTGCTTATGTTGTGTTTGTTCATGGCTCTCTGGATGGGTTCAGTTATTCCTCTGATGTATGGTAGTGTGACTGTGTTCTTGTGATCCTGCTGCCCTCTATTGGTTTGTTGTGTTTTTTGCCGGGGTTTGTTGGTTTTATTGTTGACTTGTTGTCTGCCTTTGTTTATGGCCCAGTTGGGATATTGACATTGTTTGAGTGCTTGTATAATGTGTCTCTCCTCCTCTTCCCTGTCGGTTTGGTCTGTTATGAGTGTGGCCCATTCGAATAGTGTTCTTACTACTGAAAATTTATGTGCAGTGGGATGTTCAGATGTCCAGAGTAGATATTGGTCGGTGTGCGTGGGTTTCCTGTATACTGTTATTTTGATGCTGCCGTCTGCGATGTGGTGGATTTTAATGTCCAAACATGATATTGCTCCGTCTTTCTCCTCCTCATGTGTAAACTGAATGTTACCGGTTCTGTCTTGTGTGTTGAGATGGTCCGTGAGTTCTTGGGTGTGTCCTTGCTGTATTTTTCCCAGGATGTCATCTACGTAACGTTTCCAGAAAGTTAAACGGCATTGTGGTGGTGCTGTGTTGAATGCTTTTTGTTCCAAGTCCTCCATGAAAAAACTGCTCATTATTGCGGATAGTGGATCTCCCATTGCGAACCCCTCCTTCTGTCTGTAAATGATGTTATGGTATTGGAAATATGTAGATTTGGCCACGAAGTGTAATAGTTGTGTAATGTCTTCAACAGTTAAATTTGTGCGTTTTTTGAGTGTTTTGTCCTTTCTGAGTTTATCCTGTACTATTTGTAGTGTGACATCCACGGGTGTTTTGGTGAAGAGTGAGATGACGTCATGCGATATGAATATTTCGTCCGGAGCTACTGTGGTGTTTTTTAGATCCTGTGCCAATTGTTTTGCGTTCTTGCAGTGGAATTCTGTTTGACCAATGAGTGGTTTTATTATTTTGACCTGAGCTTTTGACAGATTGTATGTAACTGAACCTATGCTATCGACTATCGGGCGGAGGGGTGTGTCTTTTTTGTGAATTTTTGGTGTTCCGTAAATGCGAGGGGTGATGCTGGCTGTTGGGACTAGGTTATTGTATGCTTCTCGGGTGATTTTTTCTTGTTCTAATAGGGGTTTGAGTAATGATTTTAGGGCTTGTTTCTTTTCGTCTGTCGGATTCTTTCTGATTATTTCATATGTGTTGGTGTCTGCTAGTAGCGCTTCCATTTTCTGTTCGTATGTTTTTGTGTCTAATATAACTGTTGTCCTTCCTTTATCTGCGGGTAAAATAGTGATTGTGTTGTCTTTTTTCATATGATTAATGGCTTTCCTCTCCTCCTTGGTTATATTGCTCCTCGGTAATCTAGCTGTTTTCCGGATCCCTGTTACGGTGTTACGTAACTCGGCTTTCTGTCCCTGGTTCGGTATGTTTTGACAAGCTAACTACCTTGGCCATGGAGTTAGCATGTCAAAACATACCGAACCAGAATAGTACAGGATAAACTCAGAAAGGACAAAACACTCAAAAAACGCACAAATTTAACTGTTGAAGACATTACACAACTATTACACTTCGTGGCCAAATCTACATATTTCCAATACCATAACATCATTTACAGACAGAAGGAGGGGTTCGCAATGGGAGATCCACTATCCGCAATAATGAGCAGTTTTTTCATGGAGGACTTGGAACAAAAAGCATTCAACACAGCACCACCACAATGCCGTTTAACTTTCTGGAAACGTTACGTAGATGACATCCTGGAAAAAATACAGCAAGGACACACTCAAGAACTCACGAACCATCTCAACACACAAGACAGAACCGGTAACATTCAGTTTACACATGAGGAGGAGAAAGACGGAGCAATATCATGTTTGGACATTAAAATCCAGCACATCGCAGACGGCAGCATCAAAATAACAGTATACAGGAAACCTACGCACACCGACCAATATCTACTCTGGACATCCGAACATCCCACTGCACATAAACTTTCAGTAGTAAGAACACTATTCGAACGGGCCACACTCATAACAGACCAAACCGACAGGGAAGAGGAGGAGAGACACATTATACAAGCACTCAAACAATGTCAATATCCCAACTGGGCCATAAACAAAGGCAGACAACAAGTCAACAATAAAACCAACAAACCCCGACAAAAAACACAACAAACCAATAGAGGGCAGCAGGATCACAAGAACACAGTCACACTACCATACATTAGAGGAATAACTGAACCCATCCAGAGAGCCATGAAAAAACACAACATAAGCACTGTAGTCAAACCATACACAAAACTCTGCCAACAACTAGTACACCCCAAAGATAAAATCCCACAAGAACAAAAATGCAACGCCATCTACAAAATCCAATGCAAATCATGCAATAAATCATACATAGGGGAAACAGGCCGGGCTTTCCACATCCGAAAAAAGGAACACCAAAAGGAATGTGAAAAGGAAACATCAGGGAGACTCACCAGAACACAAAAAGACAAAGCACTGCAGGAAAACCTAAAATCCGCCATATCAGACCACTGTAAAATAAATAACCACATTATGGATTGGGACGGGGCACGGGTCATCGGATCGGAAAACAACAAGTTCAA
This sequence comes from Taenioides sp. WSHXM2023, assembly GCA_029959045.1. Taxonomy (NCBI): domain Eukaryota; kingdom Metazoa; phylum Chordata; class Actinopteri; order Gobiiformes; family Gobiidae; genus Taenioides; species Taenioides sp. WSHXM2023. Next base: position 31,454,971 of record CM057100.1, read on the forward strand.
ACGCTGGATCAGGGAGGCCATTGAAATCAGGAAACGAGGCATGGACAGCATTAACCGTGATGACGGAGCGTTCCTCCTTTCACACACCTGGGACACCCTCCTCCAGAGACCACCAGGCAACGGGAGGCGTGGTCAGTCTGAGCGACCTGCCAGGTCCATCAGGCTGACCACGCCTACAGGAAGTAACAACAGCTGATATACGACACGTCACCACCAACACCGGTGACAGTTCTGAAGATGGCTCGCAGCTAGCAGCAGAAACATGTCAACAAGGTAAATACAAGTTACTGTATTGTCTTTAAAAAGAACCCAAGAAGTTTAAAGTACATAAGAATGAACATCTTTGGTTTAAGTTTCAATCAGACCCAGACCTTAGGTGATGGGGAGTTGTGCTCCACCTCCTCATACTGAGGCCTGAATGGTGTCTGGTTCAGTGGCAACTCCTGATGGTTGTTGCTGAGAGAGGACCTGGGCCCCGCCCGGAGCCGGCTACACAGCGGCTGGGAGATTGCTGTTGGCCAGTGAGGGATGGCATGAGTGAAGGCAGAGGTGGCTAATCCTTCTTGGGCCAGAGTGTTGGTACTGCTCTCCTCTCCTGTGTCGGAGCAATGAAAGAGTCTTCTCGGCTCACGTGCCTTCCTCTTAAACTTTTTGTGGGTGTCTGAGGCAGCTAAGGCACAGTGGCTCATGGGACCACTAAGTTCATGAGGATTCTTCATTTCAACAGCTTTAAAGGTTTTTAGTGATGTTTGCAGTTTGGAATTTTTTGTGTGTGTGCCACTCACTCATTAAATTTGTAGCATTTCTGCAAAGAAAATAAATAAATTATAACAAAACAGGTCCACACAGCATTTTCAAAATATCATAATTGTCATACCTATAAAGTTAAATTTAAGGGAGATCTGTATGTTATTTATTTAAAAATAAATAATGTTAACATAAAAGTCAATTTTGAAGTCTGTGTAATAAGTGTGTCTTCCAGCAGGGTTTAGCTAGTTCACCTGCTCAAAACCACATTTAAATTTTTTTTTTATTTTAACAGAATTCCATTAAATGGAATTAAGTGTTTTAATAATGTCTCTGGTAAACTTTTGAAAATATTTTTCTTCAAAATTCAGCTTATCTAAGCAATGTTTGATCTTTTTTGTCAATGCCAGACATTTTCAAAAACCTCATTAAATCAGTCAGTAATATTAGAATTGTAATATCTGGGGGCCCTATGTGTTACCCTTGTGCTGAACACAGCAATACCACACACAGACATCCTTATTACAATAAGATTACAAGTTAAAATTTTAGTTAGATAGGAGTAAATCAAATTCTATGTGCTTTTGAGTGAACTGAGAATAACTTAATTATATTTTAGGGGGGAGAAAAAAATGTTTTATTCAGAAGCTGTTCCTTTGGATTTCTGTACGGCTCAGACTCCACAAAGATATAGGCCAATACAAGTCTTTATAACGGTCTCTGCAACTCAAACCGTGTGCACACTGGACAGTAGGCTAAAGGCTTCTCTCGCCTGGGACAGCCTGTTGCTTTAATTCGGCTGCAGCTCTGCTATGGCTCCAGTCTGTCTGCATAGCAACCTCCTGACTAAACTTCACTCAAGCTGTGGAATCATCTACGACCGCTCAAGACCGCGGTCTGCTACAACGACTCTATCAACACACGTGTGTAGATAGAGGCCGTTTCAGTAGGTTTTTTTGTGTGTATAAAGAACTCTGTCGTGCAGAAGTTACAGCTGCCTAAAGGCACTGGCTCCAGTCAGTCTGCACAACACAGCATAAGCGGCAACAGAACAGCTGACAACACGGCCGACACTCATCGGAACACGTTTGGTAACGTTACCTGTTGCGAGTGCTGAAACTCGGCAAACGCTCTCGTATCGGCATTAAGCTGTTCCTTGGCAGTAGTGGCGTGATCCTTGTCTCCCGAGGTTCCGCTCTAGGGTGGTCTGCAGCGACAAATACGCTCCGAGCTCAACAGAAGACGCGCAGGGCAAAAGAGGTGCCCAACTGGCGTCTCCCTGGCGTCAGGCTCCTTTCAACCACTGTGTGTGTGAGTGTATGTATATATGAGAGAGAGAGAGGAGAGAGAGAGGAGAGGAGAGAGAGAGAGAGAGAGGAGAGAGAGAGAGAGAGGAGAGAGGGGAGAGAGAGAGGAGAGAGAGAGAGAGAAGAGAGAGAGAGAGGAGAGAGGACAGAGAGAGAGAGAAGAGAGAGAGGAGAGAGAGAGAGGAGAAAGAGAGAGAGAGAGAGAGGGGAGAGGAGAGAGAGAGGAGAGAGAGAGGAGAGAGAGGAGAGAGAGAGGAGAGAGAGAGAGAGAGGAGAGGAGGGAGAGAGGAGAGAGAGAGAGAGAGGAGAGAGAGAGAGGAGAGAGAGAGGAGAGAGAGAGAGGAGAGAGAGAGAGAGGAGAGAGAGAGAGAGGAGAGAGAGAGGAGAGAGAGAGGAGAGAGAGAGAGAGGAGAGAGAGAGAGAGAGGAGAGAGAGAGAGAGAGGAGAGAGAGAGGAGAGAGAGAGGGAGGAGAGAGGAGAGAGAGAGAAGAGAGAGAGAGGAGAGAGAGAGGAAGAGAGAGAGGAGAGAGAGAGAGAGAAAGAGAGGAGAGAGAGGAGAGAGAGAAAGAGAGAGAGAGAGAGAGAAAGAGATTTCAGTGCGTTCGTTTTTGAGAGAGAATAAGAATAAATATACATTTTAAAGCGTTTTGTGAGAGAGCGAGAAAAGAGAAAATGAGACTACACATTTCAAAACGTTTTTGTTTTTACCAAAATACACTTCTAAAGTTATGGCTATTTGTGTATTTTTGATGAACTAACAAGTCCAACCATGCGCCAGCTAAAATACATTTTAAAAAGTCATGGATGTGTAATGCGTTTTTGGCAGAGACGGTAGAGGGCGATCTTGAGGCGTTGACGCTGCTGCAGTTATCTTAAACTTCCACGAGTTACATGCATACTAAAGATTTAGGGAGCTTTAAATTATTTTTTAAAACCACATATAAACTTGATTAGAGTAATCAGAGGGACCATGATCAGAAAGAAAATCAAATGATTTGGCTGTTTACATCCTCCTTAACTCCAAAAATCTGATCTTAATCAGATTTTGAGTGAGCATGTAATCGCAGCCAGTGTTTAAGTAGCACATATGGTGTCCTAGGAAAATTCTAACTCCGTAAAGCATGCGAGCAGGAAAATTAAGATTCTCACAAATGAAAGCATCAAAAACCAATACATTGCTCTGACAGATGAATGAAAGTGAGGTCACAATTGCAGTAGTTTATTGTTCATGCCTCAAAGGAGAATGTCTGAGGAGCATTTTAAAAATGTGTGTGTATCCCAATACCATTCATTGTGACTTACATGAGTTTGTTCAGATGACCTAACTCTCAAAAAGAATGACATTTAAAAGAACATTAGTCTTTACAAATGAATTCGGTAATCACCAAGACCTTTTTAACTTCACAAATTAAAGTGCATGGAATATGTCTTTAGACATATTGTCTTTTTTCTGTAGTTACTTAATATTTAGTTTATTCCAAATGAATTCACATTTTGTAAAATATTTTCTGAGTCTAACCCTTTACACACAGCATTCTGTTCTCAACAAGTGGTTTTAGATGTTCATTTTGAGGCCACGACTCAGATTCTGATTCTGAATTTCAGTGGAACTTGGTTAAATAAAAGTAAAACATATGATGAATGTTTTACCTACAGAGCATTTGTGTCAAATTTAAATGTAAATTATCATGATAGCTACCAAAATATAGAAAAAAGTTTAGACGAGATGCACTGGTCAGGCAGGTTCAGAGGACACCGTGGAGTTAGATTTTGTTGGTCTCTTCTTGTAACTTGGCCAGCGACACACAGGACAGCAGTGCTGGCCCTCTGCCAGCCACACCACAATGCAGCTCTGGTGAAAGGCGTGGCCACAAAAGAGACCCATTAACAGCTCTCCATTCACAAAGTTTTCTAAACATACAACACACTCTGAGCAGTGGAGAATGTCATGTGGCCATTCGGACCAATCACAGAGCTGGGGGCTGTCGTCACACTCAGAGTCAGATGTCCTGTCCAGGCAGGCCTGCGCCTCTGGAGCTCCACTTGGACTATATACAGTCACTGAACTCTGAGCACTTTTAAACTTCCAGACTGGCAGAATTTTCATATAGTCAAGGTTCACAAGCGGACGCAGCCAAAGATCAGGAAAAGCTAATCGTTCGAATAAGAAGTTGGTATCCTCATCCCATTCCGAATGGTCAGACTGGTGAAGGGAGGTGATAGGGTGAAGCAGGTAGGAGCTGTACCAGTCCCACAGACTGGCTAACCACTCTAAGTTTGTGCTGCTGTCCTCCAGGCTTCTCCTGCTGCAGCGGCGCTTCTTCTCAAAGTAGTCCACTAGCAGGCCATGGGCCAAGTATGTGGATAGGAAAAGGGCTGGGTGAGATGAATAGAAGGTCCAGTCAGCTCGCACTAAACTGACTAATTGTGTGGTATCAGCATAGCGCAACAGCTTCAGGCTGTAGCTATAGAAAGTGTCCAGGTAGGGCAGCTGCAGAAGAGCCTACAACAGATACAGGCATCATCAGAGCAAGATTTGGCCTGACATTGAAGTGCATGGCAGGTTTTCATGTGTTTCAAAGGATTACCTAATTTGGTGGGATAATGTTAATTATTGTAAATACGAATCATAATTTTAAGTAATTGCAAGTATGTTATGAAAGGTTGAAAAAAGAATGAGACATGCAGCTCTCCCTTGTAATTGCCCTTTCCTTTAGAAATTCCTGTTGGCCCTCAACAGGGTTGAGCCATTTGCCCACTCACACTTTTTTTTTCCCCAGGCCTTATTTTTGTAACAATTTTTAGCAATGTTCAGTCCTTAAGATATGCAGTCTGAACAATTTCAATATCTCTACACAGTGGGGTGGTCCTTGACCTTGGTCCCATTGAGCTACAGTGGAGGATGTTGGTGATTCTGCAGGTAAATCAGTTATATAGGGCATATTCTGCCAATTTTCAACCAATCCAATTTTATACCTAAAGTATTCCCATTATTGACTCTTATAAGTTTCTTGATTCCAGACAAACCGTACACAATGGGGCATAGGCCTGATATTTTGAAGGAATCACATAAAGGCTGTAAAGTTTGGGCATTTTAGAGTATAAGAAAATGTAGAATATGTTAGCAAACTTTCATGCAAGTCATTCAAATTCTATATTGGTGGCAGTGGCCATTGTCTCAATGCATTTTTAGAGAGAATTGAGCTTTCATATTGAAGTATTATTTTGAAATAATTTGGTCAAAGATCCTAGGAAAATATCAAACAAGAATGGAAGAAGGCTAAAATGTTAGTTAGTGTCTATACTCTGAGACAATACTTATTCTGCCCTCTACAGCTCAAATCTAACAATCTAAAAAAGATGATAATTGTTAATTATTTAGCCTAAAATCCCTACAAAAGTTTATTGTGACAGGCCCAGTGAAAGACTTCCTGTTTGACAGGTGTGGCTTTGTGATAGAAAGATCATCTTGTAACTAGAAAGTTAGAGGTTCTAATACAGTCTTTGACCAGTGCATACTGGTGTATGGAGACCTTTGGGAGGATAACTAATAGTCAAAATGAATGATGTGTGATTGAGGCTGATCAGAGAGGTCATTTGAGTAAAATGGAAGCCACATCTCTGTAAGTCAGCCTCAAGGGAGCTGTAACTACAGGAATATCTTGCCACGAAACCAGAACCAATAGAACCAAATATGAGTATCTATATATACAACCAAGGTAGTATATACAATCAAGACATTATATTATAAATATCCTATTCCTAGCAAACAGAAAATGTGGCTCTAAGAGAAAAACTGCATACCAGAACTGGAAGCCATGACACCAGAAGGATGGAGTTGTAGGTTCCAAGAGTTCGGATTAGAACCACAAAGCGCTTGACAGTAGCTCCCTGAGACAGAATGATGTATACAGTTCAACAAATAATACAAGAAAAGTTTATTGCAAAAGAGAGTTGAAGAAACTGGGGGAAACCTGTGTGATGAAGAGATCCATCCAGGCCAGCAGGTTGATGAGCAGCAGACTGAGAACAAACACGTCGTTGACTTCAGGCTGAACTGAGCGCAGAAATGTGTCCATTGCAGACACAGAGAGGAACTCTCCTGGGCTGAAGCACAAACAAATCACATTACCCATTCATCAATATCCCCGGGGCAACCTGCAGTCAGTGCTGCGCACACAGCCCATTGTCAAGATCTTGAGTTAGGCTTGATCAGGACTTTACATGCAACACCAAACATAAAGGCCTGGGCGACCCAGGAGTTAAACCCAGAACCTTCTTGCTGTGAAGCGTGAGTTTTAGTCACTCAGCCACAGTGTCTTCGTTACCTTGTTCAAAACTGTGATTATAATATAGACATGGTAAAGGACACTGTAAATGATTCTGTTTATTAAAAGTAGAAACTTTTTTCATTGTGCTATAGTTTTTTTTCCATAGGCATTGTGAAAACACCGCCACTGATGTCACTTTCCTGTTGCTTGAAACGTCACCACCAGAGTTACTAGTAATGTATAAGTCAATGTATCCTGTACACTCTGAACATTCCAGGTGGCAAAGAGAGAGCAAGTTTGAGAAATGCACTAGTTTCCACATGATGTGTGTGCCCATACTGTTGTGAGGTCCTCAAAAAAATAACTCAAGCTTGAAAAACCTCCGCTGTCTCAGTTGATTACCGTAATCCTAGTTTTTACCTTTTTCCATACCAGTACATCCCCTCAGGCATCTTTAGGACGTAGGCAGGACTGCGGGTCACACCTATCTCAGCCAGGCTGCTATGGTTCTTCCAGTGGCAAATGTTGACAAAGATGAACTTGATACGGCCAGTGAACCTTACTGAGAGAGAGGAGAAGAAGGCAGGCGGCTGCGGAAGGTGAGCAAACAGGAACATTTTAACGGTATGGTCCGAGTACCACTCTTGCAGCAGCTGCTCAGAGCAGTGTAGGGTGTGGATCTGCTGTGCCACCTGCCCAGTAACCCAGTGGGAGAGGTTTTCTGTGTCTGTGTACTGCCCACGGTACTCCTTCAACATCACCTTCCCTTTGGAGGCAGACGTCTGAGGGACAGACATGATGAGAGTGGAGTGATGCCAGTCCCGCCTAATACACGACCTAGAAAAACATTAGTCACTTGTATTAAATGCTATTCCTCTAACTCCGATGTAGTGCTGGTTTCAGGGGCTGTATGTGTTATGTCTACAAAATAAATAAACAATAAATATATTGTCCCATGTGCATCACCTGTGATCATTGGAGCAGTTAAATATTCCAGTTCTGATGCCAAATTGAGAAACTTTCTTCACCATCTTCCTCCAACTGTACTGACTGAGCAGTGCCTCTCTGCCTTGAGCAACCACCTAGAACATACACATACAAATGCTGTTGTACTCCCACCAGGGCAAAATACAGTCGACAAACAAATCTAGACCAGAAGGGCAAAACATGTTGAGATCATTTTATCTGAATCTGCCTTATAGTTTTAAATGATTTTCCCCCCTTTTAGCTGGACTATATTATACTTTCTTGCTCATTGCATTATCATAAACTTATGAGACTACAGTGCTTAAAATTAAAATACAGGCTGTAAGTGATGTTTCTACTCCTCAAAGTGAACAAGATTCAAATGAGTGCTACCATACTCTTAACAAAAGTTATGAAAAACACTTTAATAGTACTTGTGTACAAACCTAAAGTTTGGAGGATCAGTTCCCTCTCAGACTGAGTTCTGCCATTATGTCCTAAGGTAAGACACTGGAGAGACCAATGGCATAGACTGGCAGCCTTGATTACTGAGTGTGGGTTTGAATGAATGAAGGGGAGAGTCTTTAGTCCTAACAATTTGTTTGAAATAAAGCGTGTGTAGATGTAATCTGTACTGCTAAATACATGTAAAGCTTTCTTCTCTTATTGTTTCTCGTTCATCTCAGTTCACTTACCTGTGAGATCTTACAGTGGGATCAATTCTAAGGTTCCCTATACAACTAAATTTCAGCTTTAGCATTATTATTTATTTTTATGTAAACTAAGGTAAAATTAGTCCTCTTATCCTACCATGCCAGCAAGTAGTATGCGTGTTTTACCTGAACCAGCCAGATACCATCTTTTGTGTCCTCCACTAATTCATAGAAGTGCAGCTCTCCACTGAAGTGAGTGGTGCCACTGTCACCTTCAGGGTGTTCCTTCTCCTTCTTTATGGTAGAGTACAACTCCCCCTGTGACAAATCCCCTAACACAAATTTAAAAATGCATTACCAGAATGAAAACACTTAACCTAATAATGTAAATGACCTCCTTGTCTCCATGAAGATGTTATTGCATTGCCTAGAATGTTCTATGATATGGCATCAAACATATCCATCTAGCATTTAGTCATTATAGGTGTTTATTTCTGCAAAAATACAGTAATTCTTTCTGTGAACAGGGGTGACTCTCAACAGATCTGAATTGTAATGTAGCGTAGTGCTGTAACCTGCTTGTCTCCCTTGTGATAGACAGGTTTAATCTATAATGTGGAATATTCTAAACAAAGCAATAACACTTCCATGGAGACAAGCAGGCAGCAAACCCTGCACTAGAAATGTTACGTAGTGCACCTTTAATCTCTGCAAGACATTCATCATGTGAGATACTTGTGTTCTTGATATGAGTCAGAAGGCTACTACAGGTTAAAGTATCTTTCACAGGAAAGGGGCAGCAAGAGACTTTCTGAAGGGCTTTGCAGCCTGTTTAAGATAAGATAAGATAAGATAAGATAAGATAAGATAAGATAAGACTTTATTGATCTCACAGAGGAGAAATTCACTCGTGACAGAAGCTCACAGTCAGGGGACAGTATAGTGCAAAAAGTTGTGAAAAATTGTGCAAACACTCAGAACAATAAGTAAATAAAAAATAAAAATCACAATAAATATTAACATATTTACAACATCAGGTAGCTCTTATGTACAGGGAGTGAAAGAAATGTAAATATATAATAAAACATATCTCTTATATAATATATATATATATATATATGTAAAAGAATACAAATATACAACTATATAAATATATAATCTGAGGACAGTGGAGGCGGTTACTGATGAGGTGACATGGTTACAGGTTATTGCACACAGAGGCTTTGGGAGAGTTGGGTGAATTTTGTCAAACTTCATTTTAAATGTATTTATTTTGTTATCCCGTTATGAAATACAGTATAAATGTTACTTTCCTGTAGTTTATGTACTTTTGCCAATCTCCCCCTTTTTAGAACCCTCCTTACAGTTAGCTGTAAGATTTGTCCAATGCTCCGCCAAATGTGCTTGCGACATCCACGCTCCCACACAACAATTCTCCATAAATATACAAAACAATACACTACAGCTTTATAATCCTGATGTGATGTGTAAGGAGGGTTTCATTACCGGAACGCATGCAGATTGTAATGTGATAACTCTGTAAAGGGGGAGTGACTTCAGAGTATCAAAAACCAAAGTGAAACTTAAAAAACATATTAATATGTTGTTTTTGGCAAATATATCATTTTCAAAATAATAAATAGTAATATAAATATGTCATGTGTTAGCAATTAATACCCCATAGAAGTAAAATATCTTCTCTTTAACAATTAGGCGTATTCATATTCGTTTCCACTCTGGCCGATCTGAGAATTCAATTTTCTTAACTAGGGCTGCAGTGATCCAGCTTTTTCAGTTCTGGTATTGATGTCAACACTTTGGCTTTAAGTATCTACCAATATCCGATATCAAACCAGTGCCAGAGCAGAGACTGAAAATATAATTTATTTACTTTACAAAATGGGATATCAAGGAACCGATACACGATCCATCAAAAATGTGCAATATCAGCACCGATATCAGACACTAGCAGGCCTACTAGTTTTTTCCAGAGATATTATGATGGTAGAGACATGGTGAGGTTGATCAAAATAGGTGTGCATACTTAAACAGAGAACATTATTGAAAGTTTGGACAATAGACATTTCTTTGCCAAGCAGTTGATTTAAATAAACTGGGACTGATGGGACTATGCATTATGATAAGGTGGACAAACATTTAAGAGACATGTAAAATATCCCTTTGTTATAAATACAATTATTGTTATTCTTATCACACACCCCTATCATTATGTATTAGGCTACATGTGCTGGGACATAGCCAAATGACACATAGGCTATCCTTTTTATGAATGACATAAAGAGCAACAATTGGACTATTGTTATTTGAAAATTGATTTGCTGATTTATAAACACGATATTGAACGATATTCACACAATTACCTGATTTTTCCACCAGCTCTCGGACATCCTCTTTCTGAGCCAGAGCGGAGTAGGCCAGGCCCCGGGCCTCCAGGATCGTCTTGAGCTTGTTATAACTCAGAGTGACCGGGTCCACCAGCTGCGTGGCCAGGACCCCGGCCTCACACCACACCACCGCCTCGAACAGACGTGCCAGCAGGAACAACAGCAGCAAGTACAGCGTCAAGAAGAGCAGCTTGAGCCACATGGTGAAGGTGAAGGAGGCTGTCCGCTCGAAGGCTACATGCACCTGGCAGACCCAGGACCCACTCTTGGTTGCGGGACTTCGGAGCAGGATGGTGGCCTGGCAGACAGTAGCAGCGTGACGAGTAGCCTCGCATGGGAACCGACGTAACTCATGTACAAGACATCATGTCTGGTTTTGGGTGTCCAGTTGAATGGTGACGTCCACTGGTCCGCGGTTTTTCAGGCTTTTCCACGTTTGTGCCGATTTGTGCTTACCAGCTCAATACTTCGCTCAGCTGTAAACACCAGCGTCAGCCTGGTCGTCACTTCCGGATTATTCGTTGGTCGTGGCAGGAGACTGTAGCCGTGTCTCATTCCAGGGTCTGCATCCTCAAAGGCCGGGTGCCTCGAAGGCTGTGAAGGCTGCAGCCTTCGAACCAGCCTCCGCGGACAGCATGGTCGCTGGCGAAATGGGACAGGTGCAGCCCACGGAGCCGCTCCCGTCGCCCAGCAACCAAGACACGCTGCTAACGCTAATGCTAACGCTAATGCTAACAACACGCACCACGCAGATTACGCACACGGATCAGTAACAAAGATTACGCGTGGGTAATTGAACTATCGGATTTTGAGACCAAGTTATTCTAATAATTCTATGTATGTTTAACTTTTGCAAAACAAAACTGTTATTTCTGGGATAGATCTGAAATAGGCTAAATTACCTTAAAGTTTCAAATACAGTGATGAGATATGCATTATACATTATTATTATCATTATTAAATATTTTTATATTGACCAAGGAGTACATTTATACAGGGAATGCATTTAAATCATTCAAAGGAACTTCTGGAAATACTTTATCATGATGTGAAAAGTCAAACATTGAACCCATTACACACATTCAATGCAATAATAGGTGAGTAAAAACAGCTGTATGTCAGTGAACTCTCAAATTCTGTTCCCTTTTTGCTGAAGCAGGTGACAGTCCAAAATGAACAAATTATCTTCGCAAAATATGATCAGGTGGATTACCACTGCTTAATTGCAGTACAATAGTACATTCTTATAGTACATGTAATTAATTACTGTCAAAAGAGACATCAAATAAGTGGCACATTTCACCATGATTCAAATGTCAGTATAGACTGAAAAACATTCAAATAAACATATGAGCAAATGATATGTTTTCAGTTTTGTCTCACACACTTGTTAAGGTCATATAAGGCCACATTTATCATGGGACACTTCCTCAGTGATTAAGATGTTTAGGTGCTCCTCTGCTAAGATGCAAAGACACTACCATTTGACTATTTTACTTCTGCAGGAAATTAGAAGTTAAACCTAAACATCACTATTAGGACACATTAGGGTCAGCAGCAGCAAATGCAGGAGGGAGGCCTGATGCAACCAGAGACCCCACAGGTCTTCTACAGTCAGCACGGACAGTGGAGACATGACCCAGTGCACTTGGACCACTCAGTGTGATGTGTCCCTTGTCTTCTGGAGGAGGAAGAGCAGAATGGGCCTTATGTCTGATTGATCAAAGTCCTGTCCTGCAGAGTGAAAACCTGTAATGACACACACATTAAGAGAACTACAAAACTATTACAGGAAAATTTGGTTCACAGTGTATATACATTCAGATCCAAAGGCCGTTTAGATAAATCGAAACATCTTAATTAATAGAGGAATCCCACACATATTTTCACAATTTAGATTTCAATATGAGCATGATTCATTTGCAGCCCTTATTGTTGCAGGCCTAACTTCTCCAGTATTGTCCTGAGTCAAACAGAACATAAACATTCACATTTACATAATAATAAATACAGTACATTTATAATTATATTATATATAATATGAAATCTGTTACAGATCTCCTACTGTTACTGCAAACATTTGTTCAATAACCATGCAGCACACGCTATCCTTTCATTTATGTAGTTAATTATGTCTTTTTTTTAATTACAGTTTTCAAGGTGCTTTTGTAAGGGAGATATAATGGATAATAACACTTAATAAGTCCAGCTTATTTGTGAACAACTTTCTACTGACAAATAGGTAGGTTTAGTTCTCCATTGTGGTATTACTACATTACTACACATGATAGTACTACATTTTGTAGTATACTTTTCAGATCACCAGCTTCCCGGCCATCATTTAGTAATCACAGAAGTACAGGCTGTGGATAACATAGGAAATAAATGGAGAAACCCAGGTTAATTCACAACTACTCACATATGTACAAATGACAAATGAAAAAGGTTTTCAAATCGCAGTAATGCCAGCGTTGACATAGTTTTCATGGCTGATGTTATATTATCTATCAGGAGTATATAGCACTGTTTTAATACTTACCTCCAAGCCATGTTCACTGAGAATTTATAGTCTTGACGATTGGTGTAAAAATCGCTCAGAAAACGATAAAAGCGTGAAAGTTTGCACATATGTCCACAATAATATATAGAACATTTTAAGATGGGGAGCCAATGTGAAATATTCCTTACATAGCAACGGTTGCTAGGAAATGTATTTTCCTTAGCAACCACTACTTTTGGCTGCATAAAGCCTTCCCATTTGCATATGTATAAAGTCTAATTAGTGTATTTCTCTTCAATATAATGTTTGGAATGCCAATAAACACTTTTAAACACATTTGGTAGCCATCGTCACCTAAATATTAAGTTTAAACTATGGTTTATTTACAATATTGTGGACGTTATCTGTACAAAAAGTAAACAAAACATATATCAGCATGTTCACTCCTTAATATGCAAGGAGAATTTATGTTTTATCAACTAGATCATTAATCAATTATTGTTATTTGCATTGCTGTATATTTATAAATATATATTATATATATGTCTTTACTATCATATAATGTTTTTTATCTTTCTGAACCCTAGTAACCTCTTAAAATGTATGCTTGCTCCAGTGTTCTGTGGATCAAATACCTACTCTTGTAACAATCATTACTGTCACATAAGACATTATTCATTTTTCATCCAGTTAAACAAATGTCAGATGTTTATCAGCAAAGCTGATGTTGACTCTTATGTCAGACTTGTGACTCATCTGCTTTGATATGATGTAATGAGTAGCACATGCTTACTTTCCCAAGTAATTGTTCTGTTTCTAGTAAAAGATAATAGTTTTGATGTGGTTGGATTTGTTATGATAAGTCAACATGGAAATTTATGTCATCCTCATTTTTTGTTATGATTATCAACATGAGTTAACAACAGTTTTACAGTATCTATGAATGATTTTGGTGAGAAATTGTCAGTCTGCTCTTAAATGTAATAGTGTGAAGGTTTGATATTTCTTTGAAATGGATAAAGTGTAATATAAAGTTGGATATTGTGTTCAATTTACATACTACCAAAAGTGAATCTCGTGACAATTACTTAATAGTTTTCAATATTGGAAATAAGTGGTTCTTTTCTTCTGCTTTTACTAATTTGCTTTGTATTTACAGGTACATGTAGAATAGATGTGTGGTAGTGGTGGTGGTAGATTCTGGTGGTGGTTAAACCTGCTTGTGTATTAATGATTTAAAATGGCTTGCTCCACATCCAAACATGTTGAAATAACTGTCATCCCTAGAGTATTTCACCATCCTACTGTATGACAGAACAGGAACATGTTCATCAATTGATGAGTGCAGAAGAATTCTATTCACACGCAAAGGACGGGAGATGTCAGCCCTTCCACCTACCAAAGCAGCTCTAAAGCAGCATATCAAGAGAGCCGTGCTGCAAGGCGGATACTACTGGGGACACTGTACTCAACCATATCGCCCTCTGCCTTCTCCTGCTGATTGGGGCTGGACTTGTCCACAGCAATGGAGGCCTCTCTGGTCAGAACTACCAGAAGCAAGTGAAGCATGCCCAGAACTGATGAAATGCAGATGTAGGAGGCGATGCACAACCTGTAAATGTGTACAGGCTAAATTGCACTGTATACTGTACATGCAAGGGTGAATGTGACAACTCCTAGATCTACAGTGGTGGTTTCAAAAGGTAACTGGCATGTCATTGAGATTATTTTATGGATATCATTAGATAGTCTTAATATTTTAGTAATTGTCATATTTAGTTATACCTTTTTGTAAAGAATATTTTTCTTATCTTTTCATCCAGGCATGCATGTACCAAAATGCAGCCCCAAGTCCTCAAGAAGAAGTTGCAAATGATGATGGATTAAACACTGTCTATATTGAACTGTTTGCTATGGAAGCAGATATCATACAGCTTACAGACTTTATGTGAAAAACAGTTAAGGAATAAACTGTTGTTTGAACTGTTGTTTAATATATCGTTTTATGAAAAAATAATGCTTAACCAAGTTACTAGTTTTAACGTTTATTTATTTCTATTTACTTTTCTGGTTGCCTAGCAACAGGCTATGTTAAGAACAACTTACTGTTGTATTTAGAAAATTAAATAAATATTTGGAACATGATTTGTTTTGACTCTGTAGTACACTTATAATGATTCATAGTGTAGTTTCTATGCTGGATAAGGTCTGTTTCTAAGGTAATTTGTCACCTAGCAACTGTTGCTAAGGAGGTTGATATTTTTTTTGGCTCCACCCCTGAAATTGATCAGTATATACTAAAGTATCATTGTACCAAGTCTCTTGCTTTTATCGCCTTCTGAGCGATTTTGGCATTATTTTGCACCTAGCACCTAGACTATTAGCCCCGGTGAACAGGTGGTCGTTCTCCCGCCTCAGCTCAGTTAGTCGGGTGGTCTGCTCCTTGTTCCCTGAAGACAAGAATATTCTTACATACTGGAGAATATCCAACATTACAACAGCTAAGCTAATAAACAAGTGCAAGGGATAACGCTACTAAGTGCTAATACAACAATATCCGTAAACTAAGCCATAACAGCTACCTTCATACATATGTTTAACTTAACATCTTAAGTTAAACTTAAGTGAACTTGTTTATGAACAGTTTCATGTAACTAGTAACTTAGAATTAATTGTAGGCGAGGTAAACCAATACTTACATTTGAAAGTAAAATTGCAACTGGTAGGGGACGCAGCCGCGGACTCCATTTTTTCCCGTAGAAGAAGTAGCGTGCGGTGCATGCTGGGGAATATGAGGCCGCGAAGGATACATTTTCATGTCCTTCGTTCACGGCCTGATCTCCATGGAAACGAGGCCGGTTTTCAGGCTGCATCCTCAGAGGCTGCATGAAATGGGACAGGCCTTGTCGCGCCGGAAGTGGCGTATGCGGCCTGAAAACAAGCCTCGGAGGATGCAGACCCTGAAATGAGACACGGCCTGTGAGACAAACCGTGCCTGGCCTGGATATCATATGGTCGGCGAATCGGCCGCGAGATTTGAAGCATTTTCAAAAATTAGCATTTTGATATGACCATGCCTGAAATCTCGTGGTCAACTCTCTATTTGTACGGTCTAGTCCCTTTTCAGCTTTTCAAAATAGGTGTGACAATGGGGTGACATTGGCACTGCCTTTGACACACATTGCCTAGTAAGAAAGTTTGCCCCACGGCAGCTGTGGCTACAATAGCAGCTTACTTGAGTGTGGAAGGAATGAATAATGCGTTGTAAAGTGTCCAAAAAAGCGCTATATAAACAGGTCCATTATTATTATTATTATTATTATTAATAATAATAATAATAATAATATATTATCACTGGGGCCCCTCAGCACAGGCAGAGTAGAGGCTACAGAATGTAAGCACTTTTGTGTAGTTGCAGTTACAGACCTCACTTCCTTGCCCTGTAAACTACAGACAAAAGTACTTAAGAATAGTGCTTAAAAGTGTGCCTGTCTGTATGGCAGTGTGGGTGACCAAACCTTGCACAACATCTGGAGATTGTTTCCCTGTTCCTGACAGGGTGCCCTAGCGTCATTGAAAGGTGGATCAAATGCAGAGGATAAATTTCCCTACGAGGGCAATAAAGTGTACCTTAACCTTATTCTTGTTTTGTTTTTATTCTGCCACTCTTTATTCTGGTTTTTAAGAGCCCCCAAGTGATTTAATAGTTAACACTATAATCCACTGAGATTGGTGGTTTGATCTTTGCTCTCTAGTGCACAGTGTTGTTGTGTCCTTAGTCATGTGTTGCAGTCTCCTCAGTGGGCAGCTACGTGACTAATGCCAATGGGGCTCTAAAGAGGTGATGTCATCACAACTTCCGGCAGGTCCAGTGTAATTCCAGTACAGTACTCTGGATTTGATGTATGCCCTATAGGTGTTCATCATAGGCCTATCATGATATTATAATCATTCTGAAAAATAATGAAATATATTCTCCAAATTGAAAACACTTGTGACATCATTTCAGCCTTGGAATCATCTTACTTGTGTTGTTTTAGTCTTATTGAAACAGTGTGATGGTGTTGTGCCTGTCTTCCATCTGAAAGGTTGCCCTCATGTGACATCAGAACTCTAGAATGCGTATAGAAATTGATGGAGGACAGGTCAGAATTTGAGGTGAGGGGCCAGGTGAGGGCGTAATGGTTTTCACACCTGCCATCTACTGGTTAAAAAAAAAAAAATCTAATAAATTTACAAATAGGAGCTTTAATCCATAATGTGGCAAGTGGGACTAAAGCAACCTTTTTCCCGGGTGAAAGATAATGGCAGAAAGCTACTCCTTTTAGGGGTTGCACGAAATCGAGCTGATATAAAGGTAACAGCTATAGCTTCAGATTGGGTATATTTAGATGTCTATAAATGTAAACCATAAATCAATATGTCAGTGCATAAAATTTGAAATTTACTATGATAACAGATATATAATGAATTACACTGAAATCACTCAGCGTAATAGCCTAAACCCTTGGGGAGCTATACAGAATGATGAAAAACAAATATAATAGTTTTGGATATTTGTTCCAAAAACAGTGACTCTCCTATAGAGTTAGCGTTAGAGAAATTAGCATAATTAAATTGCAGAACTTGTACACAACACATTGAACAGGATGTGGTGAGCTTGGTGACAGGAGTCAGGACATGATGCATACTGCCCTGCTGTGCCACTGGTTTCCCTGGCCTGAGGCACCTGGGGGCTCATGTATACTAAACAACTCAGCAGCCTCTCTCTGAAGAGCCTCTGCCTCCATTTGCAGAACACAGTGACGCACCAGGTGTCAGGAGGAATCAGCGCGCTTCTGTAAAGCCACACTGCACTTGTATGGACAAGACCTATTGTGCTAGTGTCTGCTAATATAGTTATCTATGATCCCTGTGGATCATTATGCTATAATTTTAAATAGCATTTATTTGCATTAAATTACAAATTAAATTGCAGTATTTGTCTTAAACAACAATTAAAAAAAAAAAAAAAAAAAAAAAAAAAAAAAACAAGTCAAATGACTTCCACATTAGAAAACTGTGGTGCCCAATGGGAGCTGACATCACCATAACTTACAGGCAACTGGTTGTAACTGTTGATCTGCCGAACATAACGGAACACTACAATCACATTTTTTTATGAAGTTAGACAAATTATAATACAGAAATTAATAGACATTTTATAAAAGGAAAAAAGAAGGAATACAATGACATTTAGATGAAGAAAACCAACCCCCCCATCGCTAACAGAGCCCAAAGGAAGTCGTCATCTGCATGTTTCCAAACATCTTCAGGGTTTGTGATGTAAACGTAAATAGAGCCTATAGAACCTATAACTAAAACCGGTTTGCAATAAACCCAAAAGAGCTCTCTATATGAAATGGTGTGTTCTCAGGTTCATGATTGTATGGCTTAAACAATTAGGGGTTCAAGTTACAGCCATTTCCTTGAAGGCCGCCACACACTACAGGATTTTTCAGTCTTAAGCAATTTTTAAATGTGTGACAAAAAGCAAACACCACAGACATGAGGAGAATCTTATGAGATTTTAAATCTCTGATCACAAAGACTGCTGCAGGATATGGCTATGGACCACAGGCTATACAGTTGTGAGCACACCTCACATCAGCTGTTTTTGTCTACAGTAAAACCACTCACTTTGAGACTCTGAAGTGTTCAAAAGATCAGAGCATTGCACTGCTAGTTTAGATGCAAGACAAAACTGTGTAATTATTTGTGAAATGTGTTGCAGTAGTTATTGCATTATTCATTCACTCCACACTCGGTGGTGGTAACTACTATTGTAGCCACAGCTGCCCTGGGGCAGACTGACGGAAGCGAGGCTGCCAATCTGCGCCATCGGCCCCTCCGACCACCACCATCACTCACGCACACACCACTTTCACACAAGGCAATGTGGGTGAAGTGCCTTGCCTAAGGACACAATGACAGTTTTTGCGACTGGCGCCCCACTGTGGCACCTGATTTTCCCAGCGGTGTCCCATCCCAAGGCCCGGCCTTGCTTACCTTCGGTATGGCCACATAGAAGGTTAGCCTATAAAGTACACAGGAAGTGGAGTCTCGAGTCTTATCTGCAGCTTAATAATTTTGTGGACTGGGGGTCATTATTTGCAGAGGACATATTTTATGGATAATGTGGATAAGATGCTGCATTTTAAATTTACAACATTACGAGAGGTGAGTAATAATTAGTTTCGCTATTTCCTGACTTTGTATCTTGCACCTGTGTTCGTCACTCCATCTGCTCCTGACGCTGTTTTATTGGCTGTTACCATAGTGTTGCTGGTATTTGGTGGTGACAATCTGACAGAGCAGCTCAGAGTTACATGGACACCACACACGAGGCGCGGCTTCAAAATTGCATACGAGGACACAAATTTAGGTCACGCCTCCCCGAACTCAGGGAGAAGCAAATCGTAGCCTAAATCGGGCAAATTCTCCTGTAGCGTATGGCGGCCTTTAAAGGTAAGATGTGATTTATTTATTTTTTTTTGATAGATGGAGATTATTTGATTTAACAATATTATGCTTCACATTTCACAAGGAAAATATTTTCTCAATGAGATCAATAATTTTGTTCATATAAACACTTTTATATAGCATAGTCACATCTACTGAAATCAAGATTATTATAGTGAATAAAAAGTTTTATTTTATTTTTTATTTATTTTTATTTATTTGAAATAGAGACAAAACATATTAATGAACATATACATGATATGTAAATATGTTATCAGATTGTAGCCCAGGGCTAATTTCCATCTGCTGTCCCTAGACAGGTTGATGTAATCATAAAACAAATACACACAGTAAAAACAATACACCCAGACAGACAATACAATAATACAAATAGACAGACATAAAGAGATGGTCAGTCACAAGATCACAGACACAGGTCAACTAAAGGATGTTAGATTATTTGATCAAAATTGCACGCTGCCCTGTTTAGTTAAGGTGCCAGTGTATAAGTATTGCACACAGCCCATTGCTAAAATTATTACAATATATTGCACAACCCTAAAAAAAGAAAAGAAAAAGTGCAAGCTGAGATTGCTGAATAACCCGGCTTATAAAGTGCTATTCTACAATGTATTGCATGTGCCCTCAAAGGTAAAATTATTTAGTATATTGCATATTGCCCATAAGTAAAGTATTAAAATGCTTAATTAATAAATAGTATATTGCCCATTGCCCATTGCACATTATAAACTATAGTAAATGATCACACACCTGTGTGGACCTGAGCCATGTCTTTAAATGGCCTTTAAAAGTAGTGAAGCTGGGGGAGTCTCTAACGAAGTTCTTCAATTTGAGCTTTTAGCTCAGAATTCACCATTTCCACAGTCACCTCTGGTTGTGGCCCTGGTGGAGCGAGATGTAAGAGTTGACCTGTACCTAATATAATCATTGAGTGGAGGTGGAGCTAAACCATGTAAAGTCTTATACATCAAACAGGCATTTCTAAATTTAATAAAATTCTGAAAGCTCAATAGATTGTATTTGGAGAGAACATTGCAGCTGTTTCTTGTCCAATATTTTCAAAGCTTTTTTGTAGAGGGACTCTATTGGCTTAAGAATTGCAACACCTGACAAAGACCAACTGGTTATACAATAACTAATGTGAGAGAATATCATACAATGTAAAAACATCATTGCAGCTTCATTAGTTAATGACCTGCGTATTTGATTAAAATTGTATAGATTGTATTTGACTATTCTGGACACCATTTTAACATGGTTTTTGAATGTAAGTGCAGAGTCCAACATTACTCCCAGATATTTGAACTCCTTCACTAATTTTAATTCTTGACTTTTGAAATACAGGATAATAAACATAAGTATGTCCGCAAGTAGCTAAAAGTGTGTCTTCATTCAGATGTAGCCCCTTTTTTTTGTTAAAAATAAATACATTTAAATGATAATGATTTTTCATGACATTTCACGAGAGTCTGCCTGCAGACCTCCAGGACCCTACCTGTTGACCTCCAACAGTGAACTTTGGCGCTGTTTTGGCATGAAGGCTGTTTACTTTTAGGGACCTGTGGATGGAGATAAATCACGAGGGTCCTCTGGGTGGAGGTCTGCAACCAGATCCCTCACAAAAATATTACTCAAGTAAGAGTACTTCAGTATAATATTATTCAAATAAAAGTATTACTTATGTAAGAGTAAAAAAGTATTTGGGAAAACTACTACTCAAGTGAGAGGAACTCTCGGGACGACATTTAATTTATAATTTTAAGTTAATGTCGTTTGAAAGACAAAATATTAAATAATGCACAAAATCTGGTATTTTCAAAGGACACAAACATTTGAAAAACTACACTATACATGAAGGAGCGCTGCAAGAAACCAATGTTCAAATCATTTCATATTGTCGACATAAAGCTTTTGTCACTTGTAGACTTACTCACAGTGGAAAGAGGAACCAAAACTTCTATGACTTCAATAAAAATATTACTCTTGTAGGAGTAAAAGTATACTCGAAGAAAAGTATACTACTACCCACCTCTGATTATATTTGGTACAACTGTGTGACAATGTTAAACAATCCAAATGCAGGGTGATTCCAAAACAAGTCACTTTGACTGTGTGTCCATCATCTGCTCAGCACCAGAGCAGCTAAAGCATCTCTGTGGAAGAGCCCCACAAGTGAAGTTGAACTGAGAAGCAGAAGCTGAGTCAGCCCCCCCGTAATGCCGTACACAGCGGGGGTCTATAATCTACGTATCTGCAGCACATAAATATGGACTCTCACTGCTCCATTGGAGTCAAACCACAACCTCCTGTCCTGTGACCAGAATGAAAAAATTAAATATGTAAATGAAATCATCTTTGCTTTTACCAGGTTTGATTTGGGGTGAAGTCAATTTTTTCACTTACATTTCTTTTTAGACAATGAAGCTGAGAGCATGTGTCTTGTGGCCCCAACTCACATGGCTCTGGTCTTCAGTGCTTCTGGGCTGTGTGTTTGGCTGCGTCCCCAGCAGCAGAAGAGCACACACACACAGTCAGGGGCCACTGCTGTCTGACGCTGTGGGCTCTTGGGACAAACCAGACGCACCTCACCAGGACCAGGAGTACCTGCTGGGAATAAAGCGCATCCGAAGGCTCTACTGTAATGTGGGCATCGGCTTCCATCTGCAGGTGTTTCCAAACGGACAGATCTCAGGCACACATGACGAGAGCCCATACAGTAAGTACATTTGCACCCATAGCATAGCCTTTCTACTGGTATAGGGAGGGGAGAACCAGGTTGGTTGTAACCCTCATAATATCTCAGCATGTGAAGGATGCAATTGAAAAAAAAAAAAAAAAAAAAAAATCAAACTTGATCATATTTCACTGTTTTTTGGAGAAAGTTGTTTAGCATTGTGGTGATATCAAAAAGTAAGTTTTCTGATTTTTAGGAACAGTTTTCTAATTCTGTGTCCAAACCTTAAAGAAAATCAGCTCCTCCAAATCCGAGACCATGGTTCTCAAACGGAAAAAGGTGGTTTCTCCACTCCAGGTGGGTGGAGAGGTCCTGCCTCAAGTGGAGGAGTTCAAATATATTGGGGTCTTGATCACGAGTGAGGGAAGGATGGAGCGTGTGATTGACAGGCGGATCGGTGAAACGTCGGTAGTGATGCAATCGCTGTATCGGACCGTTGTGGTAAAGAAGGAGCTGAGTCGAAATGCTCAGCTCTTTACGTCGGAACGGCTCCCATAGGCGTGTATGTAATGTCAATGTATTTTGACTTTTGTAGGTGGCGCCCATCCCCTCCTTGAACCGCCACCTTAACGTGGTGGAGGGGTTTGAGTGCCCGAATGATCCCCGGAGTGATGTTGTCGGGGGCTTCATGCCCCTGGTAGGGTCACCCAAGGCAAACAGGTCCTGGGGGACGGGTCAGACTAAGAGCGGTTCAGAAGCCCTTATGATGAGTATTAGAACAAGACCAGCTACGTCGCCCGGATTGGCGATTGGCCACCACCCGCAGGAGGATGCATAAGGGGCTGGTGCAGAGAGATCTGGGCGCCAGTCAGAGGCGGGGGCCTCAGCAACCGGATCTCCGGACATGGAGACTAGCTCTGGGGACATGGAATGTCACCTCGCTGGGGGGGAAGGAGCCCGAGCTCGTGCGGGAGGTCGAGCGTTACCGACTAGATATTGTCGGCCTCACCTCCACACACAGCTTGGGCTCTGGAACCCAACTCTTTGAGGGGGGTTGGACTCTCCATTCCTCTGGCGCGGGGAGCGGCGGCGGGCTGGTGTGGGCCTTCTCATTGCCCCACAGCTCAGCCGCTGTGTGCTGGAGTTCACCCCGGTGAACGAGAGGGTCGCATACCTGCGCCTTCGGGTCAGGGACAGGTCTCTCACTGTTGTGTCGGCCTACGGGCCGAACAGCAGTGCAGAGTACCCGGCCTTCTTGGAGCACAAGGGTGTCCATCAGTGCATGTGGCACCAGGACACCCTAGGCCGGAGGTCGATGATCGACTTTGTTGTCGTGTCATCTGACCTCCGGCCGCGTGTCTTGGACACTTGGGTGAAGAGAGGGGCAGAGCTGTCAACTGATCACCACCTAGTTGTGAGTTGGGTTGTGTCAGGGGGACCTTCAACTTACACCTCCGGGAGAGCTTCTCCCAGATTCCGGGGGAGGCTGGGGACATGGAGTCCGAGTGGGCTTTGTTCTCGGCCTCTATTGTCGATGCGGCCGCTCGTAGCTGTGGTCGTTAGGTCTATGGTCTCTGTCGCGGGGAGGCGTCCTGGACGCCTCCCTCGGGAGGTGTTCCAGGCATGTCCCACCGGGAGGAGGCCCCCAGGAAGACCCAGGACACACTGGATGGACTATGTCTCCCGGCTGGCCTGGGAACGCCTTGGGGTCCCCCCGGAGGAGCTGGAGGAAGTGTCCGGGGTGAAGGAAGTCTGGGAGTCCCTGCTTAGACTGTTGCCCCCGTGCCCCGGCCCCGGATAAGCGGAAGAAAATGGATGGATGGATAGGTGGTGCCATTTTTATTATTTTTATTTTCCAGTTATTCAACACCTATTTTATCGACTTTTTCGGTACCTCTTTTGGGCAAAATTTTGTGAGTTTTTGAATATGTTTAGGAGGTGAAATTTGTGGAACTAATTTTAAAGGAACTAATTTTTTTGAGCAGCATATTTAATGTCTCAATATTTATCATGGGTACATTTTCTTTGTAAAATTGGGGGGATTTTTGTTATTTCCGTTGTTGAATGCCAAGATTAGAGCTGTGATTAGAGCTGTGACTTCTACGGCAAATTATTGCTTAATCTGATTCTATATCTAATTTGTTGCAGCTCATGTCTTTCACTGACAGTCTATTTAAAAATGTATTGCATCTTGCTTTCTTTTAATTGTTGCATAAAATAGTTTCTATTAGTTTCTTTATAGTTTATCGCAATATAAAAAAAAAATCGTATATCATGCAATAAAATTTGTTATTGTGACAGGCCTAGATGTGGTACACTGAAACTTGTGTACTCAGTGAGGAAAACGTCTTTAAACAGCCAATTATGATTACCTGGCTAGATTTAGAAGTACACATTCAAAAATAATAAAATACCCTCGCAAAAGTAGGCTACCATTACGCAGCAAATCTACTAAATTATAGTAACATAAGGATGTAATAAGTAACTTTGCACCCCTCTTACCTGAAAATACCTGTTTCCTGGACAGCGCTTTTGGAGATCTCCCCAATGTCTAGAGGGATGGTGACTTTGTACGGGTTGAGGAGTGGCCTTTTCATCGCCATGACAACCAGAGGGAAGCTCTACGGCTCCGTAAGTATAAGTTATCAAATACCTTAATTGATACAAAAACTGACACAAAAAACACAGAAGCACTGTGAGGCAGTGCTTGAGAACAATATTGCTGAAACACTAGGGAAAAAATAGTAATCCAGTCCCTCATTCATACTGAAGTGATATGCTTTTATTAGTTTTTTATTAATAATTACTGATTCACTGGAAGAAACATCAGGTTACCTTTAAAAGGTACTCTTTATAGGGTCACCCTGCCAACTGTCCTTAGAGATATTATATTCTACATTATGGTATAAATGGTAATTATGGTAAAGCAATATTCTGCAAAATCAACTTTTCAGAGCTTTTAACTACGATATAGTTGCTTCCCCTCACCATTTACTCTCCCAAACTTGTATTTACAGTGATTTGTGCATGTCTGAGCAATCTTTAATCGCTTATTTTCAAGACCCACGTTTTCACCACCACGTACATATGCCCACTGCTCTGCATTTACTTCATTCTCCAATTTTATTTTCTTAATAGGTGATATGTGCAAGATTGGGAACGTTCCATAATCACTTTGGTACAAAAGGGAAAAAAAAAAAAGAAAAAATCTATCCATTGGCTCTTTGTTGTGATGTTTATCATGAATTCAGCTCTGACTGGGCACTGCAATCTTCTAAAGTGGAAGTCAGCACACTTGTTTCTTTTATTAAATCTTTTTAGATGTATATTGCAATTTAACATGTGCAAATTATTAAAATAATAATACATGGATGTCATAGATTACAACTATATAGCAGACACAATCACAATAGGTGTAACAACAATACAGAATAACATGTTAATTTAACGGTCCAGAGAAGACCACCTGTAAATTGTTTACTTTTTGTTTTAAAGTCAGTACTTACATATCTTTGTGCAATTTGTGCATCAAGTGTTGCTATAATAAGTCAATATCTCCATATTGAGCTCAGTTTCCTTTATTTTAATAAGTCGTCTGTCCTTCTCATCTCAGGACCACTACCAGGATGAATGTCAATTCAAAGAAAAACTTCTAGTCAACAACTACAACACGTATGAGTCGGTCGCACACCCGGGAATGTACATCGGCATCAGCAAAACAGGCAAGAGCAAGAGGGGCAACCGCGTGTCACCAACCATGAACATGTCACACTTCCTGCCGCGAATATGAGACCAACTGTACTAAAGTCATGGGTGATATTTGAACAGACATTTTAATGAGTACTTTAAATCAACGCAAGGCAAATCTTAATTTCTTTTTCAAAGTAATAAAAAGACTAATACTAAAAGATATTTAGGTCTGTACTTGCATGAATGCACAAGATACAGTATTTTCAGCATTTCTCATTCATATGATGAGACCAATGGGTAAGCCAATAGATCAGGTTCCTTCTAGAGGTATGTAGTGTCCAATGCAATACGTGTTTGTTGTTTAATTAAGAGTCAATGTCATTAGGCTTGAGCAAGGAACAATTAAAATTGCTCACTTTTCTTATTGTACACTAATAGAGCACCTAGGCTTGGCACAATTTCTAGTATATCGATAGTTCGATATATGATAGATGAAACAATGGAACAATATATACATTTGTTTAAGGCCTCTCATTCACTCAGATGATGTAATGAAAGTTTTCAAATGATTGGATATTAAGAAAGCAAGTGGTCCAGATGGGGTTTCAGCTCAGCTCCTTAAAACACTGGCAGAGGAACTGAGCCCAGCCTGGACCTCCTCTTCCAGCTTTCTGTGGACAGTGGTGTTATTCCATCTTTATGGAGGAAGGCGAAAATTGTTCTGGTGCCGAAGAGATCGTGTCCGCAGGAAAATAATGATTATAGGCCAGTAGCCCTCACGTCAGTTGTTATGAAATCATTTGAGCGCATAATGGTAGGGTTTTTAAAGGACGATGTGAATCACCTGTTGGACCCCTACCAGTTTGCATATAGGGACGGGAGAAGTACTGATGATGCTTTAATAACAACTACACACTTGATCCTAAAACACCTGGAAGACCTCTCGTCATGCACGCCTTCTATTCATGGACTTCAGTTCCGCCTTTAATACGATGACACCTAAACTTCTTGTGCAGAAGCTGGCAGGAATGGAAGTGAATTCGTATGTCATCAGAGGGTATGACGCTTTCCTCACCTGAAGGCAGCAGCAAGTGAAGGTTAATTCCACTTTCTGAGGTATTGGTGTGTAATACAGGGGCACCACAGGGCTGTGTAAGCTCGTCTCTTCTTTTCACCTTGTAAACAAACGATTGCCAGAGTGTGTTTTTAAATAACTATGTGATCAAGTTTTCAGATGACACAGTCATTCTCAGCCTACTGGGAAAGGACACAGGGACTGAAACATACAAATCAGAGGTGAAACGAGTAGTTGAGTGGTGTGACCAGCACAGTCTGGTTGTGAACGCAATGAAAACTAAAGAAATGGTATTTGATCCTAAAGGTGTGGGGGACCACAGTGCTGTGACAGTGAAGGGACAAAGCATAGAGTAGGTTGTGTCCTACAAGTACCTGGGGATACTCTTCAACCCCCCCGTTTCAGTGGGTGGCACACGTGGAGGCTCTCTGCTCAAAAATCAGTCAGCGCCTGCATTTTTTAAGGTGGCTGAGAATCCACGGTGTGGATAAAAGTGTTATGCTGCTTTTCTTTAGAACTTACATTGAATCCATTATTAGATATTGGATCACAACATGGGCCGGGAACCTGTCAGTCAAGCTCAAGTCACAAATAAACAATCTAGTTAAGAGAGCGGGAAACCCCCCCCTCCTCTCTCCTTGAATTATATTTTAGAGGAGGCTACCATTAAACAGGAACGGAAAATAGCAGGTGATCCAACTCATGTTCTGTCTGATCAATATGTGGTCCTGCCCTCTGGAAAATGGTACAGAGCGCCACAATGTAAAAGAAATGGATATAAAAACTCATTTATTCCTCTATCCATCTCGATTCTGAATAAGACCAAAGCATTGTAAATAATTCCTCCTGTGGGCTCACCACCTGCAGAGGGGTTCATAGGGGTCTATGGTGCACAGAGTAATGGGCAGCGTGCTGCCCCCGCGACCCAGCCGGATTAAGCGGGAGAAAATGGATGGATGGATGCATTGTAAATAAGGAAGTGTATGGCTAATTGCACTTCAAGGCCAGCTAGGGAGAAGTGCAATATAAAAGTGCACTTTAAGGGTAGAGTGCAATAGAAACTTTAGGGCAAGATGCAATAGCGGGTGCACCTTAGGGCCAGTAGGGCTAATGCAATTTTTCCTGTATCTTTGGTTTTAAGTTGTTTATCGTATGAAATGTGCAATATTTATTCCCTGTAATGTGTCGCTTTGGTTGGATTTGAGGTTCTAAGCTTGTGTGTATTGTGTTGTTGTTGTGATGCCCTTGATGTCCAAAAAGAATTTCTCCTTCTGGAGACAATAAAGGCTAATCTAATCTAATCTAATTGTGCGTAGTTTTTTTGCACTACTGGGAAATCTTTGGTTATTTTTGGCAATTCGATTTGAGGCATAGAAGGTTGAATAAATAAATACATAACTTCGATGACTCATTTAAGAGTTTATGCTGTTAAATTGTGTTTTTAAACCATATTGTAGATTTAGGATAGTTTTTGTGGTATAAAGCTGCTCTTAGGTTATTGTGTCAGTGACAAATGAATTTAAATATTATCGTCTACATTTATTTCAGCAATGTATAACACCATTATAGGTTTGCCCACTGACAAACAGGAAGTCGGCCATGTTGGACTGAAATGAAAATATACAGTAGGTGAACTTCTTCAGACATGGGGTATGAAATCGCAACTTTTGTGATACTTGTTTAGGTTTTTATGTAGCACTTCAGCAAAAATTATGCATTGAAAACACATCAGTAAACACCCAACCACAATGAGATTATGAACTTGTATGCACCTTTGACCTGAATGAACATTACTAGAGCCTCCTACTGGTACCTTTACAACGGAACTTTTACTTTTTAATTTTACAGACACAATGTGACAGAATTTACAGGGGGAGCCAAAACTATACTACACCCATGTCATATTTTCCATTGAAAACTTCCCACAGGGTAATGTATAAGGCTGCAGGTGCTTTTGTCTGCTATAGTTATAAATCTAAGACACCAATGGATCATTGCTGTATTCTGCACATTTTAAATCGTAATATTGATCTAAATCAACTTTATAAAATTATGGGTTTTACGGGAACTTCGCCACAAACCTCATCACACCAAGGCATTGCACTAGCTGCAGATCATACTAGTAAGATGTGGATCTTTTTTTTTTAAATTTACTCCAAATTGCCTACGCAACAGTGCCAAATGCTACGTATATCACCGATTAAGACAATACAGTTTGAGAACAAATTAATTACACGGCAGTCGGCGTGCACCAGTGGCAGTGAAAACGGGGGTAGATCAGGGAAATGGCACTTCCAATGCAGGAGAATAAAGATTACTCAGAACACTCTTCTACAACTTTAGAGGGTAAATGAGAAGTGGATACAAATATAACATTGTTAAAAGCTCTGAAAAGATGATTTATCATAATAGATCTCCTTTAATGCCCTGGATCTGCCATTATGACCACACAAGACAATCCAAAAACATCATTACAATTCTGCACTCTGAAAAACAGATACGGCCATATACGGAATATTGACACTGAGATGTCCCAAATCAGGTTTTATATTGTTTATAGTTTACTGTGTGATTAGACCCAATTTCACAAAAGATACGGTTCGCAATAAAAAGTGATTACCAGTATATACAAGTCCATCTCAAAATATATGAATGTCAAGCCTCTCATTTCAGAAAATCAAACCCATATATTATATAGACTCATATAGACACATAAACTCTTGATATATTTCACTCTATTTTGTGAATAGTTATGATTATTATGGCTAATAGATAATGAAAACCCAAAATTCAGTGCCTCAGAAAATTTGAATATTACATAAGCTCAATAAAAAATATTAATGGAAATGTCAGGCTTCTGAAAAGTATGTTCATTTCTATGCACTCAGTATTTGGTTGGACTTCCTTTGGCATGAATTACTGCATCACCCTGTGGCACTGCTGAGGTGTAATGGAAGCCCAGGTTGCTTTGATAGTAGCCTTAAGGTCATCTGCATTGTTGGCTCTGGTTGCTCTCATCTTCCTCTTGACAGTGCCCCAGAGATTGTCTGTGGGGTTCAGTTCAGCTGAGTTTGCAGGCCTATCAAGCATAGTAACACAATGGTCATTGAATCATCTTTTGGTGCATTTGGGCTGTGTGGGCAGGTGCCAAGTCCTGCTGGAAAATGAAATCAGCTTCTCCATAAAGCTTGTCAGCAGAAGGAACCACGAAGTTCTGTAAAATGTCCTGGCAGATGGCTATGTTGACTGTGGACTTCAGAAAACACAGTGGAACAACACCACATGGCAGCCCAAATCATCAGTGACTGTGGAAACTTCACACTGAACATCAAGCAATGTGGATTTGTCTCTCCACTCTTCCTCCAGATTCTGGGACCTTAATTTCCAAAAGATGCAAAATGTACTTTGATCTGAAAAGAGACTTTGACCACTAAGCAACAGTCCAGTTGCAGTTCTTTTTCTCCACAGCCCAGGTAATTCTTCTGACATCGTCTCATGGCCCATATAGGCTTCGTCTGTGCGTAGTGGCTCTTGATGCACTGACTTCAGCCTCAGTCCACTCCTTGTGAAGCTCCCTCAAATTCTTGAGTGGATTTTGCTTGACAATCCTCTCAAGGCTGTGATCATTCCTTTTGCTATTGCACCTTTTCCTAGCTTAGTTTTTTTCTTCCACTCAAGTTTGTATGAATATGCTTGGATACAGCACTCTAAACAACCAGCTTCTTTAGCAATGTTGTGGCTTTCTCCTTGTGGAGGGTGTCAGTGACTGCCTTATGGACATCTGTCCAGTCAGCAGCCTTCTCCATGATTGTGCAGCCCACTGACCAAGACAGAGAGAGGTTTGAGCTAATTAGCTGATTAGGGTGTGACACCATGACTTCCCAATATTCAGGTTTTTCACACTATTTAAATTTTCTGAGACACAGAATTTTGGGTTTTCATTTCCTGTAAGCCATAACTATCAAAATGTCAAGAAATAAAGGCTTGAAAGCTTCACTCTATGTGTCATAAATCTATATAATATATGGGTATGACTTTCTGTAATGAATGACAAAAAATATAGAACATTCAATTTTTTTGAGATGGACTAATATATTGTAAATATAACCTTGAAATTATCTGGCAACTCCAAGCTCATGCAACTAATGAAGGCCTTTAAATGATAAGACCGCATTGTTTTTTGTATAGTCATTACTATAGTGCCTCACCTATACTTATTATAAAAATAAATGCAATTGTACTTCTACTGATATGCACCAAATGTTGCAGCTGCATTCAACACATTAAATCAAACAAAAAAACTACAGTGGTGCTATGCCATATGTTGTATGATGTGGGTGTGAAAAGCGGGGGTGAAAATCGCTCACTGAATGTGTAAAATTCTTTTGGCTTAGTCCTTGTTTAGAACTATTGTACTCATGATTTAACCCTAGTTTAGACCTGGAATAGCTGGAGTGGTACAATGTTATCTACAGTTGAGTGTTCTTACATTTTTTAAACTTTATTTTGATGTGCAGGTTTACAGTTTGGAACGGGTAACTTACTCCCAATAACAATTTACAATCTCTCTCTACCATATAGGATCCATAACTTCATTTTGTCATTCTTAAGTAACTGCAATAGTTGTTTTCAAACGTTACGTGCATTAGCTGTACCGTGTTGCAACAGAAATGTGAAGTGCAGTCTAGGACGCCTGGCTGGTTCCTAAGCCCACAGCATTGGCATAGGCCGACAGCAGACTGACCACCTGCCTAGTCTCCAGGGTGAGCCGCACCTCTGTGAGCCAGTCGTCCACCACACGTCGGGCCTCTCCTCTCAGCTGGTTCACCAGCTTGGCAGCCAACTCCAGATCGCCGTGTTCCAGGCAGTAGCTGGCATATGCCAACAGTTTAAAGGGGTCCAAGTCCTGGGCCTTGATGTGAGTGGGGGGAGCTTGGTGAGGTGCCTCGAAGAGCAGTGCTGCCTGCAGGTATGAGAGGAAATACTGGTACAGGGAGTTATGAGATTCATCGATGAGGGCCACCCTGCGAGCCACCGGGCGCAGGGAGTGGAAGCGGCTGCGCAGAGATGCCTCACTGTAGATGCCCCTCTCCAAGGACTCTTTAGGCAGAGCTGCTGCCAGGGCCAGGGCAAACTCATTGTTTAAGCAGCTCTCACGCACCACCTGTGCAGAGCTCTCCAGGGGAGTGGTGGTCGAGTCACCTTGAGCCGTGCCCATGGCGTGAGACAAAGCCTCTACAGCCAGCCAGAGCTGGTGAGCCCTTCGAGCCTCCTCTTCTGCTACCACATGACCTGGCAAAGCAAAGAGGAGAACAATTTCACATTAAGCAACCAATATGGAAGCCCGTTACCCAGCTAGATTTCCAGTAGTTTAAACACTTTTAGATGAACTAGATGAAGCATTGGTAATAATTAATAATAATAAATACTGTGATAAAAAGTATTAAATCAGTCTCGTCTTAATTTTTCCAAACAAGAATTATTATCAACCAATAGTTGCCTTAAAAAGCCCAGTACCTGATTTTTACTGTCTTATGGTGTATTCACACCAGAAAAGTGCTAAAGTTTGCTAGTTTGATCCAGATCACATGTTTTTGTTTTTTTTTTCAGCTGGTTCAGATTCTATTCTCACTGCGCATTTGAAAAAAGTAAACAAATACAAGTGTACGACAATCAGAGGCAAATGCACCTTTCATTAGGCTCTGATAAATGTGAATAAAAGAAGAGAAGCATTATAAAGTAGTCGGCCATCATTTTTTATCAAAGAGACAAACATCTGGACGCAGTTAATGCGTAAGCATTGAAATATATGAGCCAGGCAGGTTCAAACCAACTGTGCCCAAACCAGGGGCTGAGATTCAGAACACAGCAGCATGTGGTGGGGCAGCAGCTGTCTGCGCTAGTGGATCTACGGGCCAAGCTCAGTGGAATAGAGGTCTCTCTCCAGATCTGGCAATTACCCGTTCCGTTTGGCTTTAACAAAGTGCCAACACAAAGGACAGCTCGAGTTTTAACCGGGACAGACATTCGACAGCAGTGTTATGAGTGTATGGCTGAATAATATACATTGTAATGTATAGTATTCTTTTATAAAGAAGCATTATGGGACTTATGGTGAGTGGGCCATTTGGCCGTGGGCCCTTCAGACTAGACGCACCCGTGTCCCGGTGCATCTCTCCATCCTTGAGGAGTCCAAAAAGGCGCATGATTTTTGTGTTTGTTTTGGATCGAGGCCGTTTGTATGCAGACCATAAGCGAACTGCACCAGAGACCAAACCTCTTCAGGCGGGTCTTGGTCTGCTTGCCTGGTCAGGATCTGGTCAGGGGTTCTATTTTTACCTCAAGATCTGCTTATATAATATATCTGTAAAGGGGCAAGATGAATTTTGCTCAAATACATGGCAGAATAATCAGGTACAGGCTGGTTAATGGTCTAATTAAAAGCTTACTGTCTATGGCCTCCTCCATGCCCTTGAGCCGTGCGTATGCCGAATTCATATCCAAGGTGAAGTTATCCAGCTGCTCCTGGGTCAGCTGCCGGTACAAGGTCTCCTGCTCTAGCAGCTTGCTGCTCAAAACCTAAAACAAGACAGTAGCAGTAAGCTACAAGTCTACAACAATTTAAGTTGATTACATTATTTTTACATTATCTGTATGAATAATTACCGTAAATCACCACATACTCAAATTAGGGCTGTTTATTTAAATCAATTTCAATAGACATAGGTGCAATTGTTTTATATTGTCAATGATAAGGTAGGGACTTTTTTCATGTTGAATTACACTAAAAGCCATTTTAGGCATATCAATTCAATTTATTAAAAAGTTAATGTTTTATTTGACACACTACTAAGTTTAAAGTGCTTATGGAACAAATGTGGCTGTCTAGAGGCAGCAAAGCTGCAGTCTGTATGTGACAGACAGTCACCTGCTGGGCCTCTGATCTCAGCTCCTGCTCCTGGACTTTGAGCACGTCCTGGACATGGTCTGTGTGAGCTGCAGCCTGTCTCCTCAGCTGTGTCCTCATCTCAGCCTCCATCACCTCCCGTAGTTCCGCCAGCTACAACACACAAGCACACACACAGGTCATTTTAAACCCCAGGGATAGCCTGCACTTCACTGGACAACAGTGCCCAGCAGTCAAGTACTTATGAGGGGTTTTCACACAGTTGCTTTTTAGTCAGAGGAATTCCCTGCTCACACAGCAGCAGAAACCACAAATGGAGCTTTATGTCGGGTGAGGAAGGAGGCCATGTCATTATTTTTTCATCTTTAAGGCTAGCCACGCAGTGGAGTACTTCGATGAATGTGATAATCCTGTATAAAAATCATGGCCGTCTTGAAAGATGCAGACTTTTTCCTGTATCACAGCTTGAAGAAAGTGTCTTGTAAAAACTGGCAGTAGGTTTTGAGTCCATCTTCAACCAGAAAAATGGACTCAAAATTATATTATTAAAGCTCATCTTTAATAATATCAGCATATACCAGTACCCCACCTCCACCTTACTGGCGTCTGAGTCGAAGTGGAGCTCTGTGCCCATTACTGATCCAGCCAGGGACCCATCCATCTGATCCATCAAGAGTCAATCTTATATCATCAGTCCATAAAACCTTTGAAAAATCTGTCTTCAGATATTTCTTGACCCAGTCTTGACATTTGAGCTTATGTTTCTTGTTCAGTGGTGGTCGGGTTTCAGCCTTCCTTACCTTGGCCATGTCTCTGAGCACTGAACACCTTGTACTTCAGGGAACTCCAGGTAGGGCTGCAGTTCTGGAATATGACGGCGCAGGAGGATAATGGGTTCCTGATAGCTTCATGTTTGATTCTTCTCAAATCTCTGTTATTGTGCGTCTTTTTTCTCAACACATTCTTGTTCCTGTTGATTATTTGCAACAAAATGTTTGATGGTTCTGTGATCACGCCCCTATATCTTGGCAATTTCAAGAGTGCTGCATCCTTTTGCCCCCCTGTACATCAACGGCCAGAGTGTGGAGAGAGTGGAGACCTTCAAATTCCTTGGAGTCCATATCTCTGCCGACCTCTCCTGGACAGCTAACACCACTGCACTGGTCAAAAAGGCACAGCAGCGACTTCACTTCCTGAGAGTGCTCAGGAAGGAGCAACTGGACACGAACCTGCTGGTGACCTTTTATCGATCAGCGATCGAGAGCCTGCTGACCTACGCTGTGTCAGTGTGGCACTCAAACTGCACGGAAGCTGACAGGAAAAGACTGCAGAGGGTAACCAACACTGCACAAAAGATCACTGGCTGCTCTCTACCTCCCCTGACCACCATTTACAACTCCCAAGGCCTTGGCAGGGCCAGAAGCATCATCAAGGACTATACGCATCCCGGCTACCACCTCTTCATCCTGCTGCCCTCTGGCAGGCGCTACAGGACCATCCCAGCCAAGACAAACAGACTCAGAGACAGTTTCTTCCCAAGAGCTGTCACCATACTGAACTCAAACCTATAATGTTAGAACATTGTCATACTGCACTACCTCTTAGGACAGCTAACCTGTTCAGACATCTCTGTACTGGACGGTTCTGAGTACTATAACTTAGCATATTTATTCCGTATTATCACTGCAAACATATTGCACCTTATGTCACTGTTACTGCACATTATCTGTAATTTACATTACTGTAATTTAGCATATTTATTTCATATTTATATTTATTATTACAAACATATTTGCACCTTATGCCCCTGTTATCTGCACAGTATCTGTATTTAACTATTTTTGTTAACTGTAAATTATCATTGCACTTTATTCCAATGCCTGCTGCTAATATGTGCCTGTGTACCTTCAGGCTTGCACAACCTTATGTACAGTTCTGCAAATTCTTGTCAGTAGCCTTATTTTAGCTTTATTGTACAGTGAATGTGAATACCGTGGACAGTAGTTTTATATTAGTAGTTTTATATTAGTTTTATTGTATTTATGTGTGCACATCATGGTGAAGCTTGAAATCTCATTGTACTTGTATAATGACAATAAAGGCTTTCTATTCTATTCTATTCTATTCTATTCTATTCTTTTGAAAGATTTTTTCATTTTTGGCTTTTCAGTCAAATCTCTTTTGGCTCATTTTGCCTGAGGAAAAGAAGCTGCCTGATAATTCTGCACACCTTGATATAGGGTGTTGATCTCCTTAGGTCACATCCTCCCTCGTTAGACACAAACACATCACTGGATATGCTTAAATCCAATAAGAATTCAGATTTGTACAGATTGGAGTTGGAGAACATGCATAAAAATCATGATATGGTCAAAATACGCACTTGCCTAATAATTGTGTACACAGTGTAAAGAAAATGAAGGCTCATAATTGCACCTATGCCTACCAGTTGTTTGGTGTTGTTTATTATGACTACAATAAACTGGTTATCTAAAAATATAAGTAAGGGGGTACATAGCCCTCGAACTCACCTCACCTGTGCAGAAAACAACATGCAGTGCAACGCCTGAACTAGGCTACATCAACTCGGAAAACTCTTTAAACACCTGTATTTGTCCTGCGTGTTACTGCAAGTGCAGCTCCTGGTGCAGACTGTATGTGGTACCTTCCTCTCCTGCTCGAGCCGTGCATCCTCCCTTGTGTGCTGTAGAGCACTGTCCACAGCGGATTCTAAGGCCTTCTGGTGCTCCAGCCTCTGCTGCTCCAAGGCCGCCTCCATATGGATCTGCTCTCGAACCCTCTGCTCAGCCAGTTCCCGGTTCAGCTGGTCAATCCGACGGTGTGCATGCGCAATCAGTGCATTCAGGTCATCCGTGGTCAGTTTGCCAGCTTAGAGAAACAGAATTTCATGATTTCAACTAAGGTTTGCGAGACGTCTGTCACTGAAATAATCTACCCACATGGCATCTAACTAAAATATTAAGATGTAAGGGCTTGCTATAAAAACTGTGCAGTGTTTAAAGGTCCTATATTACGCAAAACTGATTGTTTTGAGATTTTAGCCCTGTTAGAATGCTGTTACCTCATAATTGAAGTTGTATACGTTACACCCTAGAGTAATCCTGGATTATTAGCACTTCATCAAGAAACCACTCACCCATTCACAACCACACACACATACACTGGGGGTAAGTTGGGATAAGTATCTTGCCAAAGGATACAATGACAGCATTCATTTGTGGCAGCCTCAAACCTCAATCCTATCAGTTTTGTGAGTGGCATTCGTACTGAGGCTCTTCCAGTTGGCCTGGATCTCTGGAGTGAGACTGCTAACTTCCCTCTGGAACTGCAACTTGGCTTCATTCACCAGTTCACTATACTGAGATACAACTTTGGCCTCAGACTCTGCTGCCTGCACCTGGAGGAAAAGAAAAAAATAAAAATAAAATAATCACCATTACACAATATGATTTCACCAGGAACAGATGTGAGAAGGTCAGACTTAAAACATCCTTCTGCAGAGGCAGATAAATGGGGTCAAGGTTAAGGAACAACTGAACCTAGGATTGCCAGTGCCTTTAAAGTTTGGAGGCTATGTCTCAAAACTCAGAACCTCCCGAATTCACTCATTGAGCTGCACTCACTATCCCGTTTTGGTCTATAAATTTGTCTAATAAGACAATTTAGTGGACAATGTTGGTCTAAACACCTAATGGTTTTCAAAGTAGTTAACTTAAATGACAAATAAAACACATTTGGACACTGTTTAAAGGAATTAAATTATATTTTCAGTCTCTGCTCTACTATACAGTACAGTGGCATGAAAAAGTATCTGAACCTTTTGGAATTTCTCACATTTCTGCATTAAATCACCATCAAATGTGATCTGATCTTTGTCAAAATGACAGATGAAAAAACAGTGCCTACTTTAACTAAAACCACCCAAACATTTATAGGTTTTCATGTTTTAATGAGGATAACATGCAAACAATGACAGAAGGGGGAGGAATAAGTAACTGAACCATCACATTTAATATCTGGTTGCCCCCCCTTTGGCAGCAATAACTTCAACCAGACGCTTCCTGTAGTTGCAGATCCGTCTGGCACATCGATCAGGATCAATCTTGGACCATTGCTCTTTACAAAACTGCTGCAGTTCAGTCAGATTCCTGGGATGTCTGGCATGAATTGCTGTCTTGAGGTCATGCCACAGTATCTCAATGGGGTTCAAGTCAGGACTTTGACTTGGCCACTCCAGAACGTGTATTTTGTTCTTCTGAAACCATTCTGAAGTTGATTTACTTCTGTGTTTTGGATCATTGTCCTGTTGCAGCATCCATCCTCTTTTTAGCTTCAACTGTCTGACAGACGGCCTCAGCTTTTCCTGGAAAACATCCTGATAAACTTTTGAATTCATTTTTCCATTAATGATTGCAAGTTGTCCAGGCAGCAAAACAGCCCCAAACCATGATGCTCCCTCTACCATGCTTCATGGTGGGCATGAGGTGTTGATGTCGGTGAGCTGTTCCATTTTTCCTCCACACATGATGTTGTGTGTTCCTCCCAAACAATTCAACTTTAGTTTCATCAGTCCATAAAATATTTTGCCAGAAGTTCTGTGGAGTGTCCAAGTGCCTTTTTGCGAACATTAAACGTGCAGCAATGTTTTTTTAGACAGCAGTGGCTTCCTCCGTGGAGTCCTCCCATGAACACCATTCTTGGCCAGTGTTTTACATATAGTCAATGTATGCACAGAGATATTGGACTGTGCCAGTGATTTCTGTAAGTCTTTAGCAGACACTCTAGGGTTCTTTTTTTACCTCTCTGAGTATTCTGCGCTGAACTCTTGGCGTCATTTTTGGTGGACAGCCAGTCCTTTGGAGAGAAGCAACAGTGCCAAACTCTCTCCATTTGTAGACAATTTCTCTAACTGTGGATTGATGAACATCCAGACTTTTAGAGATGGTTTTGTCACCTTTCCCAGCTTTATACAAAACAAATCAACAATTCTTGATCGCAGGTCTTCAGAGAGCTCTTTTGGTGCACATCAAACAATGCTTCTCATCAAGACACAATTCTTACCAGGTGTGTGTTTTATAGTGGTCAGTGCAGCTTTCACCCACTCCTCAGTGATTGGACACACCCCTGACTTAAATGGTTTGGTAAAAATTTGTATTAATTGCTCTCAAATTCTCCTTAGGCAGAAGGTTCAGTTACTTATTCCTCCCCCTTCTGTCATTGTTTGCATGTTATCCTCATTAAACATATGAAAACCTATAAATGTTTGGGTGGTTTTAGTTAAAGCAGACACTGTTTTTTCATCTGTTTCATTTTGACAAAGATCAGATCACATTTGATGGTGATTTTATGCAGAAATGTGAGAAATTTGAAAAGGTTCAGATACTTTTTCATGCCACTGTATATATCAGATGATACTGGGCATCGGCAGATACTTAAAGCCAAAGTATTGAAACAGAAAAAGCTGGATCAGTGCAAACAAACCAAAATGACGAGGCTCACAGCAGCAGTTACAGAGAGGTGTGACAATTTTTCAATATAACGTCAACTGGACTCGATGGAGCCAGAAGCCCACGTGTACATTTGAGCAGCTGTAGCTTAAAAATTCCTCCACATAGAGACTTGTAGCTCACATATTGTGACTGTAGATATGAGCAGTACCTTGGTCACCACTTTATCCAGGTCCACTACCATTTTGTGCAGGTTCTCCTCAGCTGCCAAGACTAGGGGGCGTGCTGCTGAGACTGTTAAGCCCTTGTATTTGTCAATAACAGCCTTGAGCCCCTCCAGAGCCTCCCTGCCAAGGAGAAAGGATACAGGCACACGGGAGCATGTTAGACAAAACCCAACAGTATATACAGTATTGTGAATAGGGTCTTACCGGGCATTTAGCAGAGCTGCATGTGCATCATCCACAGCACTGCCTCTGCTTATCAGAGCAGCTTCTAGATCCTTCCACTGGGCAGACTTCTCCTCAGATGGAACCTAGAGGAATAACAGCCTGTTATTATTTGGCAGAGAATTTAATCTAAAACTGGTTTATTACACCTGACAAGAGATAATAGATAGTTGTGCATCACAGATGTTGTGCATATCAAAACTGGCCAGAATTGCCTGGTGTGTGTCATGACAATGTAGGAGGATTTGAGAACATACTAGTGAAATATACAAAAAAAAAAATGAAAGGAACACATCAAAACACATCAGATCTCAAAGAGAAAAAAAAAATGTTGGATATCTAACCAAATAAGGACAGGACAATGTCTTGGGAACAAAAGGATGCCACCTTTTTGAATGGAAATGAACAACAGGTGCACTAGATTGCTAACAATGAGACAACACCTAAAACATGACTGGTTTTGCATGTTGAGGTCATTTCAAGTTTCTGCCATTAGGTATCTGGATGAAATCCTTGAACCCACTGTCAGACCCTACGCTGCTGCAGTAGGGCCCTGGGTTCCTCCTGATGCCCAACAATGCGTGGTCACATGTGGCAAGAGTCTGCAGGCAGTATCTGGAGGATGAAGGGATTGATACAACTGAATGGCCCTCACAATCACCTGATTTAACGTGATAAAACACCTCTGGGACATTATGTTTAAGTCAATCAGATGCCTCCAGGTTGCTCCTCAGACTCTACAGGAGCTCAGTGATGTCCTTACACAAATCTGGGAGGACATCCCACAAGACACTATCCGTCATGCCATGATGTTGTTAAACATGCATAAAAGCATGTGGGGGCCACACAAGATACTGAGAAGCATTTTGAGTTGCAGAAATTAAATTTTGGCAAAATGGACTAGCCTGCCAAGTCATCATTTCACTTTGATTTTCAAGGCGTCTATAATATTTGCTCTCTGTAGGCTAAAAAAAAAAAAAAAAAAAAATTAAAAAAGGTGGTATCCTTTTGTACTTAAGACATTGCCCCGTACATATTTGTATAGATATCCAGCATATTATTTTTTCATATTGAGATCTGACACGTTTTCAAAATGTTCCTTTAATTTTTTTGAGCAGTGTATATAATATGTAATTCAGCCAAGTGCAATAAAAAGCTGTCACATAGAATAGGCCATTAGTATTAGTAGGCCATAGTAAAGAACATTAGAATAACAGTGTATTCAGAGTGTGGAATCACATGCTGACTTTTTTCATTTGGTTTCATAGTATTCACACTTCAGTTTTTGCAACTGGTCCTGTCAAGGCATGCATGTGCACGGATTGGACAGAAATTACAGGGGCCAATGCAGTCCTTATTATGGGTGGTGAGATAAGGTAAAATAATGAAGCAGCATCCCACTGTAATCATGTTTACTTTTCTAAAGTCGTGCGATGGTCTTCATCATTCATAATATGTCCCATACACATTTTAGCTTAAAGTGTTTATATCACACATATGTTATAAAGTAGTTTCCTCATCAAGAACATACCTGGAGTTATGTTTTGTTTCATTCACAGGTTTAACACACAAACCCTGCCTATTTAGGCCCAGTTCTTCTCTCAGACAGAAAACACTTCTACATTGTGATGTCATGTGGTAATACAGGAAGTTAAAAGGTCCTATATTGTACAAAATTTACTGTTAGAATGTTGTTACCTCATCAAAAACATACCTGGAGTTGTGTTTTTTTGAATCCTTTACTATTAGTCTGTCTACATCTCCAAAGCTCAAAATGCTCCATTCCACCTTGTGATGTCATGAAACTAGTTTTCTGCTACCTTTTACCTTTTGTTCAGTAGACATGTGCATAGTGAGTGTGGGCCAAAGTTATTTCCTAGTTTTTCCTTTTATGATACTAGCATCGTAATTATTTGCTGTGATGAGTTTATAAGCGTTTTTCAAAAACTTTCAGAGACAAGACCAGAGTTATGCTGCCACAATAAAGCTAACAACAATGAGCATGTCCACAGCACACTTTGTTTTCAGACATGCTTTATAATTAGATGCATAAAGCACAAAGGCTTCATATTTAAAACAAGAGCTGCTTGCACTACAGTGAGGAAAATAAGTATTTGAACACCCTGCTATTTTGCAAGTTCTCCCACTTAGAAATCATGAAAGAAAGAATCTAGAAATCACAATGTATGATTTTTTTTAACTATTTATTTGTATGATACAGCTGCAAATAAGTATTTGAACACCTGTCTATCAGCTAGAATTCTGACCCTCAAAAACCTGTTAGTCGCCTTTAAAAAGTCCACCTCCACTCCATTTATTATCCTAAATCAGATGCACCTGTTTGAGGTGGTTAGCTGCATAAAGACACCTGTCCACCCCATACAATCAGTAAGACTCCAACTACTAACATGGCCAAGACCAAAGAGTTGTCCAAAGACACCAGAGTCAAAATTGTACACCTGGAAAGGGCTACGGGGAAATTGCCAAGCAGCTTGGTGAAAAAAGGTTCACTGTTGGAGCAATCATTAGAAAATGGAAGAAGCTAAACATGACTGTCAGTCTCCCTCGGACTGGGGCTCCATGCAAGATCTCACCTCGTGGGGTCTCAGTGATCCTAAGAAAGGTGAGGAATCAGCCCAGAACTACATGGGAGGAGCTGGTCAATGACCTGAAAAGAGCTGGGACCACCGTTTCCAAGGTTACTGTTGGTAATACACTAAGGCCCAATCTCAATTCTCCCCCTTAGCCCTCTGTCTTTGCCTTAGCCCTACCCCTTAGCCCTACCCCTCTGTCTTTAAACAGAGGGCTAAGGCAAAGGGGTGTGTTTTAAACCCTTAGAAATGGGACACCCCTTTGCAGTCGCAACAATATGACATTATTTTTAAAGTTTTGAAGTATTGTGCTCCTTTTGAGTTTGTTTTAAATGAACTTTGCAAAAAGTCAAATGTTTTTTTAATTTTTTAATTTGTTAAAATTACTATACTCTGTACAACATATGTAAATCAAATTTTAATCAACTGTAACACAAAATTAAAATGCTGCAGAGGTGGACGGAGTTGTAGAGGATGCCGGGTACACACAAAAAAGAAAACAAAATGAATACATAGTCATAAACATATATAGTTGTTCTGGTACCTACAAATATTATAGAATGTAATATACCTTATATTTTATTGTCAAATTCTCCCACTTTTTTGAAGCTTGTTGGGCTGACACAACTCCAACAAGTCCAGCCTCCTACAAGAAATTTCTAAATAAAATACAAATGTGATTAATAACATGTCGTTTTTAATATAAATAGGGGATTATTTACAAGGCGAAACGAAACAATAATATTTTAGGCCATGCATGTTCGTAATACTTTACACATTCTACCGTAACATGTGTATAGTTCTAAAAGCGCATGAGACGAGTTACGAGGTAATCAGAAGAAAAGATATGAGGACAAGCTTGCTAATCTGAACATATCGGACTTTTTACAGCCCTAACAGATCTGGACCGCCGGAAGTGGATCAGGGGAAACCTGTGACGTCATCTGCATACACTCTATACCTACAACTTTTCAAAAGTTACTACAGTTTTATACAACTTTTTATGAGGTTCTTGAGTGCAAAATACTCACATTTGTCCAATTTCTTCCCGATTGCTCGACACTTCCCGATTTCCGTGTTGCTTTTTGCTCCGACTTGCGTTAAACCACGCCTATCCCCTTTGCCCAAAGGGCGCATCTGAAAAAGCTCTGTTCAAAGGGGTAGAACAGCCCTTCCCCTTAGCCCTCGCACTTACAGAAAAGAGTACTGGGATACCCCTCTGTCTCTCGTGAACGCGCACAACAGAGGGGTAGGGCTAAGACAGAGGGCTAAGGGGGAGACTTGAGATTGGGCCTAAGACGTCATGGTCTGAAATCATGCATGGCACGGAAGGTTCCCCTGCTTAAACAAGCACATGTCAAGGCCCATTTTAAGTTTGCCAATGACCATTTGGATGATGAGCCATGGGAGAAAGTCATGTGGTCAGATGAGACCAAAATAGAACTTTTTGGTCATAATTCCACTAACCGTGTTTGGAGGAAGAAGAATGATGAGTACCATCCCAAGAACACCATCCCTACTGTGAAGCATGGGGGTGGTAGCATCATGCTTTGGGGGTGTTTTTCTGCACATGGGACAGGGCGACTGCACTGTATTAAGGAGAGGATTACCAGGGCCATATATTGCAAGATTTTGGGGAACAACCTCCTTCCCTCAGTTAGAGCATTGAAGATGGGTCGAGGCTGGGTCTTCCAACATGACAATGACCCGAAGCACACAGCCAGGATAACCAAGGAGTGGCTCTGTAAGACGCATATCAAGGTTCTGGCGTGGCCTAGCCAGTCTCCAGGCCTAAACCCAATAGAAAATCTTTGGAGGGAGCTCAAACTCCGTGTTTCTCAGCGACAGCCCAGAAACCTGACTGATCTAGAGAAGATCTGTGTGGAGGAGTGGGCCAAAATCCCTCCTGCAGTGTGTGCAAACCTGGTGAAAAACTACAGGAAACGTTTGACCTCTGTAATTGCAAACAAAGGCGACTGTACCAAATATTAACATTGATTTTCTCAGGTGTTCAAATACTTATTTGCAGCTGTATCATACAAATAAATAGTTAAAAAATCATACATTGTGATTTCTGGATTTTTCTTTTTAGATTATGTCTCTCACAGTGGACATGCACCTACGATGAAAATTTCACACCCCTCCATGATTTCTAAGTGGGAGAACTTGCAAAATAGCAGGGTGTTCAAATACTTACTTTCCTTACTGTATATCTGGGCAAGGACAATGTACATTTATATGGAAAATAAATCTGGTGCAGACACTTTTACTCTTTAACAG
This sequence comes from Taenioides sp. WSHXM2023, assembly GCA_029959045.1. Lineage (NCBI taxonomy): Eukaryota > Metazoa > Chordata > Actinopteri > Gobiiformes > Gobiidae > Taenioides > Taenioides sp. WSHXM2023. Next base: position 31,499,476 of record CM057100.1, read on the forward strand.
GCAGCTAGGTGTGAATAGGCCAGTCATATTTTTCCTAATGAGTATAAACAATGCATGCCCAGAGTCACCCTCGACACCCTTCCCTTTTCTGATAGCGTACCTCAGCTTCCATAGCCTCCTTCAGCTTCTGGGTGTGCTTTGAAATGGCCTGCAGTGCAGCCTCCTGGGCTCCAATAGCTGTGAGCGTAGCTTTGGCCGAGTTTGACAAGGACTCTTCCAAGTTTACTGAAAGGGCTGGTGAAAAGAGGGCATGTGTTACAGCTCAATATATTCCATGACATTTTTCACTTGCAGCTAAATGCTGAAGAGAGGAAGAATGGAATTTTACATTCTACAATGTCCTTTTCTGCTTGGTCCTGCTGAGCAAGTCTCGCTGTGACCTCTTCCACTGGGCGCTCTTTTAATGTTTCTGGGGCCAGTGCTGTATCTGGTGCAAGTGAAACAGCTTCACACTCAAGGCACTCCTCAGGCATTTCTATAACAGAAATAAAAACATCTGTTCACAAAAAAATAAGAGCAGTCCCTTTCCAATACATGTCATAAGACTAAGTTTAGAGTAAGTCAGCCAAGTTGTTTAATCACATACCCTTCAGTACAGCTGCCTCTGTGTCATGTGAAGCTGGAACTGACTGGACTTCACTCATGGCTGAAATGATGTGAGTGGCCTCAGCGGAAGCTTCTGTAAAAATGTGAGACTCATTTGATTATAAATAGAAGAAATGTTTTAAATTTGAAAAGCAAATTATCAAACTCAAGAATGTGACTTTGCTCTCCAGATCCTGGCCAGAGAAAAGAACTGGTTTGAGAGGGGAGTTAAAGAGGCTATTTTTGTCAAGAAAGAGAATCCTTCCTTGAACAGAAATGGAGGTCTCAGACATCATTTGTCTCCCATCTATAACTCTATCCTCAAACCTAAACCAAAACAGAGAAAACAGGACTAGCCAGGACATGTCCAGAGGTGTGAAAACACCCATCATGGCCCTGAATGGTTATGCTAACTACACCCCACTCCCACTCCATATTGAATAGACTCACCTAACTAACAGAAACTGTAAACAACTCCATATTGAATAGACCCACATAACCAACAGAAACTGTAAACAAATATGTGTTGTCTCAGAGTAATTTTCATTGTAATTAGCTCCTCCCTTCAGGCAGATATAAAGCAGTGTCCACCAGCATCTGACCAGAACTGAAGAAGCAGCTTGGATGAGCCGCGACCAAAAAACTCTGTCCAGTTGACAAATTGAATTTCTCCTTTTGCCACTTTGCTCTATGGGCCGATTCCACTACATGCATGTCTGCAATACGCTACAGACCCTCACTTGGTGGGTGTGCAGAACTGCGGAGCCCCAAAGAGATCAAGACGAACACAAGTTTGTGAACTAAAAGTCCTTATTTAAATTTAAAGCAAATCATCGCTATTCTAAAGGAAAATGTACATAGCTATTTACTATGAAATTGCTATTCAACTCACACCTTATCTTATTTACTGTAGACTTTTCTCCATCGCAGAGATAAAGCATTCTAATGTTTTCTTGTGTCACTGTTCAGTGACCTTTACAGCAGGGCACAATTTGACGCAAACTGCCATTACATAAGATTTGAATCAAAGGCAATAAACTGGCGGCACGGTGGCTGAGTGGCTAGCACTCACGCCTCACAGCAAGAAGGTAAAGTACGACAGAACAGAACTGCATGCAGTGGAATTAGTCCGTTAGCAGAGGCAGCGCTACCATTAGGCAACAGTAGGTAGGTAGTTTCAAAGATGTTTACAAAATTAACAGACATCAGACTATTGAATGCTTCCAGCTGGACTTATTCTTGCTCTTTGGAGTGGCATGACGATGTCTGTGTGCTGAGGTAGGCAAAACAACTTTGTTGACGGTACTTTGACGGTACTTTTCTAGCTTTATTTTCACTTGAAACACAGCTACCCATCAGAAAGTCTGTTCAGACAATCAATATTCTGGTCCACTTTTAGACAAACTTTAGTGATAGTGAATGAGCAGTGAATGCACTGAATGCGTATGAATTACTTGCATATTAATTGTGGTATTCACATGTGGATTACCCGCTTCCAAAATATCATATTTGTTCTTATTAATTGTTCGTACCTACATAATAACCGGACCGGGAGCCAGGAAGGGGATAACCTGACGAACCCTACGCACATAAAAGTAGTCCACACAAGTACTTTTTTAATCTGCCCTACCCTGGTATTTCAGTCCTCATATTGACTTGAGCTCATTCATGTGGATCTGCCCCTCTCTGTTAGTGCATCCAAACCTAACAACGTCCAGTGTTGGTTACTTGTAACGAGTAATTTATGGATTTACTCCTTCCCGTGTAATGCTGTTATAGTTACTGGGGCTTGTTATTTTACAGCGAGTCTCAGCAGCGGTGATCAGATCTCTCGACTCACTCAGAGGAGCCGCAAAGTTTTTTCCTTTATTTTGGAAAGTAAACCACACCAAGGTGAGGGATTAGAGACAGTGATTGGCTAAAAAAAAAAAAAAGATCAACCGTAAAGTTGACCAATCAGAAGGACTGTGAGGCGGCCATAAAGCCTTTCCTGACATTTCATTGGTTTAGAGCTGACGCACACTTGAATACTCGCTGTTTTCAACACACGTGAGAAAATATGCAGATTCTTGTGGATCTTACGGATATACATTGTTATTTGGCGACTCGTTTGTGATGGGAGCACAAATAGACGACTACAGCGGGAGTGACACGTGGGTCTGGAGTTTACAGATTGCTAAAAAGACGTCAGTGCGTCGATAGTGGACACAGCCCTCTGCTCACGCTACTTATCGTAAGTGCAGCTCATCTAATATCTGTTTGGTGGTTCTCCTCTGGTTTTACACGTGTATAAGGTTTAAATATGTATATGGTTTTACACGAGTATAAGCGCTGTCAGTGGCGTGCGCATGTTTGTAATGTTCTGATATCAGTGCGTTTGGTAAATACTCTGTTTGGAGACAGTCTGCTGCGTAAAGGGGACAGCCGTTTGCCCTGCGCTGTTGTGACGGTACAGCTGTGCTTTTTATTTCTGTGGATGAAAATAGTTTACAACTCTGGCTGGGTGCATTTGCTGATTTGCAGGCCAAATAAGGCTGAATGTAGCTCGTTTTTACTTAGAAAAACGTAGTTTCTACTGCAGTTACTTTTGAGGAGAAGTAACGTAGGCTAATTGTGCCTAATTACTTTTTTGAAAGATCTTGCCCAGTACTGACAAAACCACAGCCTGTGAGTTTTATTTCATATAGGAGAAGAGTCCTCAAATGTAGCTCAAGTGTCTCTTTGTTTTATCTCAGAACTAGTTCAAAAGCTACTGTGTCCTTTGGCTTCCATAGGAAAAGTAATCAGACTACAGAATGAAAGATGTGCACAAAAGTTTTTTGCTCACACCAGCCTCAATGTTAGAATCCATCAGAAAAAAAAGGGGAAAAAACAGCTTGATCCCGATTTGAACATAATCATAATCATATGTAATGGTTGTAAACAAAAATGTAATTGTATTAGCAAAAAAATAAAACTACTGTCAGCTCTGGTGATCTAGTAGGCTACCTAACTAATAAGACAAGTTTCTAATCCACCATAATTCAAATAGAGATGTGCGTGTCTCAAGAACAATGGGGAAAAACAGATAATATAAAAAAATAAATAAATTGCCAACTCCACCACTGCCCATTAGCATAGTTTATTATTCACTCGATGTATATAATGGTGAATGCAGCGATCCCTACCACAACCATCACTGAAACCAATGAGCTGATATACACTTCAGCAGCAGTGATCCTAGAGGTGCTGGGCTATAAGAGCAACCATGGGAGCCATGAGAGACAATACCCACCATGGAAAAGACGGTTAGAGGGCAAAATCAAGGAGGCGCGGAGAGAAGTGAGCCAATTGTCAGAGGCCAAGAAAGGTGCAATGAAAAACAAGTACCCAGGAGGTACAGCCAGATGCCCATACCTGAAGCACTCGAAACTGCCAAGCAAAGGCTGCAAGCCTTAGCCAGCCGCCTAAAGAGGTACACGCAGGAAAATGAAGCCAGCCAACACAACCTGCGAAAGTGTACGCTCAATGGCAGGGGAATAACACCAGAGCAGACCCCCCCAAGGCTGGAGACTGAAAGGTACTGGAAGGGCATATGGGAGAGGGAGGCATCACATAACACCGATGCACAGTGGCTGGTGGCTCTGAGGGAAGACCACAGCAACCTCCCTGAACAAGATCCAGTCACCATCACAGTGGCAGACATTCAGGAAAGAGTCTCAGGCATGAAAAACTGGACAGCACCTGGCCCTGACATGATCCATGCGTACTGGCTAAAGAAGCTCACGGCTCTCCACGAGCGCCTGGCAGCACAAATGAACCAGCTGCTAAGGGATGGGACTCACCCTGAATGGCTAACCCAAGGGCGTACGATCCTGATCCTGAAGGATCCCTCAAAGGGTACAGTCCCATCCAACTATCGGCCAATAACCTGTCTCTCCACAACATGGAAGCTCATGTCAGGCATCATTGCGGCTAAGATAAGTGGGCACATGGATCAATACATGAACACAGCACAGAAGGGCATCGGCAAAAACACCAGAGGAGCCAAACACCAACTCCTGGTTGACCGAACAGTCGCCCATGACTGCAGAACCCGTCAGACCAACCTGTGCACTGCCTGGATTGATTACAAGAAAGCCTATGACTCAATGCCACACACATGGAGTTGTACAATATCAATCGGACTCTAAGGGCGTTCATTGCAAACTCAATGCGGTTGTGGAAGACCATCCTTGAAGCCAATGGCAAGCCAATTGCACAAGTGGCCATCAAATGTGGCATATACCAAGGAGATGCACTGTCCCCACTGCTGTTCTGCATAGGTCTGAACCCCCTCAGCCAAATCATTGACCGCACTGGCTATGGATACCGACTCAGAAACGGGGCCACCATCAGCCACCTCCTCTACATGGATGACATCAAGCTGTACGCTAAGAGTGAGCGGGACATCGACTCACTGATCCACACCACCAGGATCTACAGCACAGACATTGGAACGTCATTCGGGCTTGAGAAATGTAGTAGGATGGTGACAAAGAGAGGGAAGGCTACCTATCTGATGTATATGTATATACATATGTGTATATATACACTGCTGGCCAAAAGTATTGGCACCCCTGCAATTCTGTCAGATAATGCTCAAGTTTTCCCAGAAAATGATTGCAATTACAAATGCTTTGGTAGTAATATCTTCATTTATTTTGCTTGCAATGAAAAAACACAAAAGAGAATGAAAAAAAAGTTAAATCAATTATCATTTTACACAAAACTCCAAAAATGGGCCGGACAAAAGTATTGGCACCCTTTGAAAAATCATGTGATGCTTCTC